>CM023620.1:715218-1365218 GCA_013358685.1 Antennarius maculatus
TCTTTAGCCAGCAAATTCATCACAGCTGTTACTATGGCAACTAATGTTTACCAGATAATCCAGGTGGAGGTGACAGGACTCCCATAATTCCCTTGACCATCAATAACGTATCAATCATTCGATTGATCATGTGACCTGAAGCAGAAGATTAGAGAGTGGTTAACAGCAAACTGAAAGAGGGAAACTTTTGGAAGCTCTTTGTCGTCCGATTAGAGCAAATAAAACCCTTTTTTCACCTTGACTGAGTTTCCATCCCGTCGGCATTTAATCTATCAGAATATTTAGTTTAATCTGTGACTATAAAAACCCTGAAACTGTAAAAAGAAAGTCTAGACTCTTCATCACGACAACAAAGTTTGTTTCTAGACATTTGGGTTCTTTAGTTAGACCGGATCTTGTTCTTTACCACGTGGGAAAGAACTGGTTTGGGGGGTTAACTAGTTTAGTTACTGTAACTAGTTACTGTAACTAGTTACAGCTACTAATAAAACTGGCTTTTCTTTTCACCAGTAAAAAAATATGAAATCTTGATGAAGACGTTTGATTGTGTTTGTTTGAACCCACAGAGTGCTGCACTACTACACCCTGTCCAACAGGTAACACACACACACACACACACACACACACACACACACACACACACTAGCCCCCCTGTGGGGGTGGGGTTGTGTGCTGTTTGATCGGTTGTGGTAGGATGGCGTAGGGCACGACCTCTACGACCTACCGGTTGATCGCCATCCAACATGTCGGACACCACCGGTGTCGGACGTCCTGCACAGCCGGCCCCCTCCCTCCAGAGGAGACCTGAATCATTTGAATCCTAACGGGACACAACGGGATGGGATCGGATGTGGACCTATGGTTGCCCGGACAACGGAACTGAACCTGGTTCTCTGTTGTTTCAGAATCGAGTCTTTGGGGAAGGAGACTAAGATATCAGCTGACAGCGGGTTAGTAACACACACACACACACACACACACACACACACAAAGTGTACATCTTAGCTTCCAGATTAGCATTAGCACCAGCACAGATTTGACTATCTGGAAATAGGAAAACTGAGGGATACTTGACCGGCTGCCCTCCTCACAATGATTTGATCAACTCATTTTTATCTTCTCCAAGAAGTTTTTATGCTTAAATTCTGTTTTAAAATGTGTAGAGAATTCTGTCAGCAGTGAGAACATCACTAGATCGTCTGCACGAATATCAGTAGACGGGATTTCACTGAACCGGATCCTGCTAACAACAACTAACGTCTGAACGACGACTAGTTTTGATGTAGCAAAAATCTACTCAGCATTTAACTGCATGAACCTGGACTGTTTCACTGCGTGAACCTGGACTGTTTCACGGCGTGAACCTGGACTGTTTCACTGCGTGAACCTGGACTGTTTCACTGCGTGAACCTGGACTGTTTCACTGCGTGAACCTGGACTGTTTCACTGCGTGAACCTGGACTGTTTCACTGCGTGAACCTGGACTGTTTCACTGCGTGAACCTGGACTGTTTCACTGCGTGAACCTGGACAGTTTCACAGCGTGAACCTGGACTGTTTCCCTGTCTGAACCTGGACTGTTTCACGGCGTGAACCTGGACTGTTTCACGGCGTGAACCTGGACTGTTTCACTGCGTGAACCTGGACTGTTTCACTGCGTGAACCTGGACTGTTTCCTGGTCTCAGATGATCCATCATCTCGCTCTGAATGCTCAGTGTTCTTGGGAGCAGACAGGGGAACAGTGGTGTCTTTCTGACGGTGTGACGTCCTTTGTGTGACCTGTTGTCTGTATTGTTGTCGTTGTTGACCTCAGGTGTGGCGTTGACATTGAAAGGGAGTGTTTGAAGGTCATTCTTAGGACAGAACAAGTTGAAGGTTCTTCTAGTTTTTCCAGTTGGAATGCCTTTTTTTTTCCTTCTGCGCTCGTTCAGATTCCCTCCAGCAGAGGGAATCAAATACACAGAAATGAATGAAATTATTCCTGAAACTAAAAGAAGAACAAATGTTTGTTTGTTTTTTCAACTAAAACCTTTAAAATTTTTTGTTTTCATTTAAAACCAAAATGTTTAGCCTCAACTTGTGAAAAATTATTCAAACTCATAAAAACTGGAGACGTCAGGAGGCGTTCAGGTTCAGGTGTGATCAGTGACACCTGCTGGCAGCAAAGGAGAATTTCAGGCTGTGTGTGTGTGTGTGCGTGTGTGTGTGTGTGTCCTGCAGACTTTCTGACACACAGTCTAGGAGTTGTGACGTCCAACTGATCGCTCCTGACCAGTGAGTACCTTCATCTTCATCTTCATCATCCTCTCTCGTAGTGACGGACAGGTGAGGCCGAGGGGGGCGGAGCCTCTCGATCACCTATCATCCAGTGTCAGTTTGTTAAATTATTGTTTTAATTTGAACATCAGGTAAACTTGAACAAATATGAAGCTAATCAAACAGGATTATTGATCAGGCTACCGACCATCGATTGGAACCCAGTGATAGATTATTGATCAGCCTCCATGAGTTTCTGGGAGGGATGATTTGCCACCATGAGGCGTCTCCATTTAAAAGAAAAAACATCGTCAAACTTGCCCTCAACATAAAACACCTCTGTTAAACATTACTAACCATGCTAACAATGCTAACAATGCTACTGGTACTCCAGTGTTGCGTTCCTGTTCTGATGACAAATCTGTTGTCTTCCAGTCTCCGGTACAAACAGCCGAGCGTCGTTCACGGGTGAGCGTCTCCTCTTGTTGTTGTTGTTGTTGTTGTTTGTCGATGACTCCACTCTGTGTCCTCTCCTGCAGTCGTACTGACGTGGTGTCGGTGACGCCCTGGTTGGCGCCTGTCGTCTGGGAGGGAACCTTCAACCCGGTTCTGATCGACAGCATCTACCAACAACGAAACGTTAGCATTGCAGCTACCGTGTTCGCCGTCGGGAAGTAAGTACGACATCACGAAGCTGTGTTTTCCTCGCTCACCTGAACGCAACATTCCGGCTTTCACTCTTTGATGACCTGGACAGGTATGTCCAGTTTCTGAAGAACTTCCTGGAGACGGCGGAACAGTTCTTCTTTGTTGGTTTTGACGTGCACGTCTACGTGTTCACCGACCAGCCCGACGCCATCCCGGACGTCAGGATTGCCGAGGGCAGACAGGTAAACGGGTGATGGGTCACGACCCGAGAGTGTCAGGAACCGGTAAACGGTTAAACCCCGCCTTCCTCTTCCTGGTCCAGCTGACGGTGCGTTCAGTGCCCAGCTCCAACCGCTGGCAGGAGATCTCGGCTCGCCGGATGGAGCTGATCCAGGTGCTGATCGAGGAGACGCTCCTCGCCCACGTCGACTACATCTTCTGCCTGGACGTCGACTCCAAGTTCCACGGGCGCTGGGGGGCGGAGTCACTGAGCGCACTGGTCGCCGTGTTGCATCCTGGTCAGTCAACAAACTGCTCCACCGTCCTCAGCCAATCAGAGTCTCTAGAATCGATTTGCTGGGTCCGAAGTTGACTTGACCTGTCTAGGTAACCCCTCCTACCTGTGCGTTCAGGGTACTACCAGGACGGCCGCGGCCGGCTACCGTACGAGCGGCGGCCCCAGTCCAGAGCCTACATGGCCCCCGAGGACGGGGACTTCTACTACTGCGGGGGGGGCGTTCGGAGGCAGCGTCCAGGAAGTGCACCTGCTGACCCAAACCTGTCGCCACAACTTCGAGGCCGATGCCCAGGAAGGCATCGAGGCGGCGTGGCAGGAGGAGAGTCACCTGAACAAGTAGGTGGTGTCACCTGATCTAGAGGACAGGGCCTCACCTGGAATGGGGGGGGGGGTTTACCTTCTGCTGGATGTGTTTCCAGGTACATGTGGATCCACAAACCCACCAAGGTGCTCTCGCCTGAGTACCTGTGGCAGGACTTTCACCCCAGAGATCCCAAAATGCACATCATCAGGTTCTCCGGAGTCGTGAAAAACTACGCCGACATCCGACCCAACGTTTGAGTCCGGATGGAACCGGATCAGACTAGAATGAGGGTTTGGAGAAGCCCCGCCCTCACACCTGTACACACCTGTGTCCAGAACATCAGCTAACCAGTGACTCTACCTGGCATGTGCAGCTCTCGTTTAGCCGACGACTGCAAACTCGGGGAACTCGGAATTACTACTGCACTTGAATGTGTCGCACGTGAACAGTTAGCGTGCTAACGGGACGTAGCCATCGATGAAGAAATGAAGCTAATTTCACTAGGAGCTAAGCAAGTTAGCCACAGGCTAGGCTAAAGCTAAAACTTATGGTGCCTTTCTGTAACAAATACATTGAATAAATATAAAAATGAGGAGATAAAATTATATTTATTTTCTAATTGTTCTTTCACTGTGAATAAATCTGAAATTTTTTTGCACTTTAAATTTTTATGGAAATTTGTGCTAATAATTGCGCTGAGCGTCAAACTTTAATGATTGTGTCGTTGGAATCATCCAATCAGAATCGGTCCCGGTGGTGATACCTTCAGGGGTCATGTGATTATCTAATTGGTCTTTCTGCATGTAAATTAAAGAAATCTAATAAACTTAATGTTTATTTTGACGTGTGAACAGTGTCGTCGTGTTTTCCAGTGAAATATCAAAGGTTTGCGTCCAATTAAGGATAAATTGAGCATGTAAGGGATCAGATAACACGAGTCTGCCGATTTAAGGATGTTATGTTCTAAAAACGAGCTGTGTGATTGGCTGTTCATCCCAACCAATCCGATTCATCCCCAGTTTGTTTTCATTTTCCAGCAGCAGGAACTTTTTTTATCCTCGGCTTCCCGTCCAATCAGAAAATGGACAACAAACGGTTAAATGAAGTCCTGCTGGTTCATGATGCATTCAAGTGCAGCTTGTAATGAAAGACAGGAAGCCTTTAATCACCTTCCCTTTGACTGTTTCAGGTTGGCAGATGGTGGATGCTGATTGGCTATTGTAGATGGACCCGGCAGAATCAGATAAACTGATTTTAGGCGACTGGAGAGGAAAAAACGCCACAGTCGTTTCTTTTTGTCTTATTTTTGTTTTTTACTCAAATATTTAGGTTTTTGGTCCAATAGCAGCAGGACCAGGAGGAGAAGATCTGTGTTCCTGTTGGTGTTCTGACTCCCAAAAACATCTCAACAGAACCTGTTGGTGATCCTGGTAGTCCAGAACCTGTTGGTGGTCCTGGTGGTCCAGAACCTGTTGGTGGTCCTGGTGGTCCAGAACCATCAGCATCCTCAGAAGCTGCTGATGGAGATCTAGAACCTGATTGGATGAAGGTAAACATGTGACCATTCCACCTTCTGATTGTTTTCCTCCATCAGCTCCAGGTTCAAATGGAGCTGATTGGCTGGAGTTCCTGTTGTTGCTCCCTGAACAGGAAGTGTATGTCTGTTAGCTTCCAAATTAGCATCGCTAGCAGCAGCACAGTTGGACTAGTTTTCATGTCAACATGATGGAAATGGAGCAATTGGGAAGTGACCCAATTTAAAAAGATTTGTCATTGTTCTCAGTAGGACACGCCCACAGGCCACGCCCCCTAGAAGGTCTTTTAAACTGGGGTTTCTTCTGTTTCGCCCAGCGAAGTCCAGAGTGTGGTCATGTTCTACGCTCAGGGGGCGGGGCCTCAGTAAGGGGCGGGGTTGATCTGCCCTCATTTTCATTTTCTTTAATTTCTGTGATTTTTGGAACAAAGAAAATATGTGAATTGCTGCTAACAGATGAAGCGCGTGTGTGTGTGTGTGTGTGTGTGTGTGTGTGTGTGTGTGTGTGTGTGTGTTCCTGTGTGTGTGTGATTGCGTTCCTTTGTGTGTGTGTGTGTGAGACAAATACACCACAAATACAGGAAGCTGATACTAGGGGTGTGTGAGAGAGCAGTCAAAGTTCAGACCTCATAATGTTAGTCACACACACACACACACACACACACACACACACACACACACACACACACACACACACACAAACATATATTGTGTGCAGAGAGAGAGAGAGACAATCAAGGTGCCCTCACACACTCAAACGTCCTGAATCCATTTGACTTGTGTGTGTGTGTGTGTGTGTGTGTGTGTGTGTGTGTGTGTGTGTGTGCGTATGAGACGTGTGGGCGGGTTAACACACAGAGAGAGACATGATTTCATCTCAGGGCGAGCGAGCACAGCTGAAGAATGAGAATGAGGGAGAGGACGGCGGTAGAGAGGCAGAACTGAGCGCGTGCAGAACCGACAGCGAGCAGACGGACGAGAAGCGAAGCCACTTCCTGTGGAGGGTCACCAGACATCAGGAGAACCAGGTAGAACGCCTCAGTTATGTTGTTGTTATAATAGTATTACTATTAGTAGTATTAATAGAATTATTACTAGTATTATTACCTGTATTAATAGTTGATTTCAATCTAACTGAGAAGCAGAAACATTTTCTGGTGAATTCTGGCCGTTCTCCAAACTGGAGTAAATCTGTTTATTTCCTGTTTACCATTATGATTTTCTTGTGATGCGTTCACTGACAGTTATTCTGTTGTAATATGGACCGCTCTCTGCAGTGAGGTTTTAATAGTTTGCGATCATCATTGAGGTTCCAACGCGACGCTGCAGCGTGTAAAGAAAAGTTCGCGTGGGTCATGTGTTTCCCTTGCGCCGCCAGCGGGGGGGCGCTGTCGACATCTTCAGGTGGCTTGATGATCAAAGTAATCAGCAGGTCACGTGACCTCCAACGGTTGATGTATGGGACGTTCCCCCCTCCCCCCCCTTCATGAACTGCTTGTTGTCGTCCTGTCAGGTGTGCGTCTCCATGGCGACAGGCGTGTTGGTGCTGCTGAGCGTTGGCGTGTGCGCGGCACTGAACCTCGACACGTCGTTCCCGCTGCTGAAGACGGGCGGAGACGAGAGTCTGTTTGGGCTGTCGGTCGCCCTGCACCAGGACCTGCAGACAGACAGCTACCAGTGAGTACACACCTGTCTGTCTGTCACCTGTCTGTCACCTGTCTGTCTGTCACCCGTCTGTCTGTCACCTGTCTGTCTGTCACCTGTCTGTCACCTGTCTGTCTGTCACCCGTCTGTCTGTCACCTGTCTGTCTGTCACCTGTCTGTCTGTCACCTGTCTGTCTGTCACCTGTCTGTCACCTGTCTGTCTGTCACCCGTCTGTCTGTCACCTGTCTGTCTGTCTGTCACCTGTCTGTCACCTGTCTGTCACCTGTCTGTCACCCGGCTGTCTGTCACCTGTCTGTCTGTCTGTCACCTGTCTGTCTGTCACCTGTCTGTCTGTCTGTCACCTGTCTGTCTGTCACCTGTCTGTCTGTCTGTCACCTGTCTGTCTGTCACCTGTCTGTCTGTCACCCGTCTGTCTGTCACCTGTCTGTCTGTCTGTCACCTGTCTGTCACCTGTCTGTCTGTCTGTCACCTGTCTGTCTGCCACCTGTCTGTCACCCGTCTGTCTGTCACCTGTCTGTCTGTCTGTCACCTGTCTGTCTGTCACCTGTCTGTCTGTCTGTCACCTGTCTGTCTGTCACCTGTCTGTCTGTCACCCGTCTGTCTGTCACCTGTCTGTCTGTCTGTCACCTGTCTGTCACCTGTCTGTCTCTCACCTGTCTGTCTGTCACCTGTCTGTCTGTCTGTCACCTGTCTGTCTGTCACCCGTCTGTCTGTCACCTGTCTGTCACCTGTCTGTCACCTGTCTGTCTGTCACCTGTCTGTCTGTCACCCGTCTGTCTGTCACCTGTCTGTCACCTGTCTGTCTGTCACCTGTCTGTCTGTCACCTGTCTGTCACCTGTCTGTCACCTGTCTGTCTGTCACCTGTCTGTCTGTCTGTCACCTGTCTGTCTGTCACCTGTCTGTCTGTCTGTCACCTGTCTGTCACCTGTCTGTCTGTCACCCGTCTGTCTGTCACCTGTCTGTCACCTGTCTGTCTGTCACCTGTCTGTCTGTCTGTCTCCTGTCTGTCACCTGTCTGTCTGTCTGTCACCTGTCTGTCTGTCACCTGTCTGTCTGTCTGTCACCTGTCTGTCTGTCACCTGTCTGTCTGTCTGTCACCTGTCTGTCTGTCTCTCACCTGTCTGTCTCTCACCTGTCTCCCCTCTCTTTTTACCACCGGCGGTTGAGGCAGTCTGTGTGTCGGTAGCGTGTGTCCACCGTACTGAAGCTCTGACCTCACTTCCTGTCTGTTCATCCTTCAAACCAGCTTTAGCCTGTTAGCGTGTTAGCATTCGTCTGAGATGCTCTGGTCATTTTGAGATGCTGGATGTTCATCAGAGCTGAAGGTCACATGACCTGATGACAGGAAAGTCCTCTGTGTGTCTTTTGTCTGTTTCCTGTCCTCTGTGTGTGTGTGTGTGTGTGTGTGTGTGTGTGTGTGTGTGTGTGTGTGTGTGTGTGTGTGTGTGTGTGTGTTCTGTCCTTCAGACGGCCCCTCATTTATTCCACAAATGTAGCGACAACAGAGAAGCAGCTCTGAGGTCCTTCAGGACGTTCCAGGCGTCCTTGAGTTCCAGGTCTGAGGTCTGGAAGAATCAAGGTGTCCTTGAAGGAGATTCTGGTTCCTTCAAGGGGTTCTGGAGCTCTTTGAAGGAACTCCTTCTTTGGGATGTTTTATCAGGACTGTTGGACCTTCATGACCAGAACCTGTGACCCAAACATCATCATCACCATCACTGGTTCACTTCACAAGTTTAAACGAAAAATACTTTAACCCTGTTACACAGGAGGAATTCACACACACACACACACACACACACACACACACACACACACACACACACACACACACACACACACACAGGCGAATGCCCTGCAGCATTAATAACGCTTAGAGAATCTCCTCAAGGCTGAGAAAACATCAGGCACCGCTGGATGTTTGGGTTCAGGGAGGTTCAAGGAGTCATTGAGGAGATCCCAGGGTCCTTGAGTTGTCCTTGAGAAGTGTGAAGTGGTTCTGAAGGCGGCCCTGGAAAGGCTACTCCAAATTCCCGGGTTCCTGGAATAACTTTTTTCAGTCCTTGCAGACATTTTGGAGCTCGATGGAGGAGGTTTTGTCTTCCAGAAGTCCTGGAGGATGTTCAAGGAAGGTGTGTGTGTGTGTGTGTGTGTGTGTGTGTGTGTGTGTGTGTGTGTGTGTGTGAGCGTGCTGGTGTTGTCTCCTGAGGTCACATGATCCCACAGTCACATGACCGTTCCCTCCTCCTCCCCTGGAGATGTCCCACAGTGTTGAAACATCTGGTCCAGAGGTCACCCAGAGGTCACCCAGCTGTCTGTCTCTGCGTCACCATGGCAACTGTCTCTTTATGTTCTGTAATTGGATTGGTTGTTAATGGACCACACGTAATGTGGTTCCCCGGGGAGCCGTGGGGTCATGGTGTCGTCTGATTGGTTCTCCCTCTGTGATTGATCATCAATACCTGATCAATAATCACCAGAAAGGTTCCAGCGGTCCATGAATGTTACATGGTTTGAGGTTCTGTGGCCTTGAGAAAATAACAGGTGTCCTGGAAGTCCTTGAGGGCTGCAGATCACCTCAAACAGGAAGTCAGAGCTCTGACATGACGCCTACGAGCCGTCGCCATGGCGACACACCTGAGCTCAGATCAGAGACCTGGATCAACTATTGTGTGTTCAGCTGAGACGTGTGTGTGTGTGTAATGCTCTCTAAATGAGTTTCATTTCCTGCCCTGTGGTCAGACCTGCGTGCAGACACACACACACACACACACACACACACACACACACACACACACACACACACACACACACACACACACACACACACTCAGACACACACACACCAAGGTGTTAAATCAATTCACAGCTGTTTGGAAACATTTCACACAGTGCATGACTGTGTGTGTGTGTGTGTGTGTGTGTGTGTGTGGTTCCTTTAAGTTCACACCAGTATTAATTGGCCCCGCCCATCTCGTTCTGACAGACTACTAATTGGAGCGCCCAGGGAGAAGGCGGAGCCTAATGTCCCAGCCAATCGAACAGGAGGAGTATACGCCTGTCCGATCACCGCTGACCAATCAGACTGCAGGAGAATGGAGCTCGTAGGCCGAGGTGAAGACAGCCAACACACACCCGACACACACCAACACACACACACTGGTTCCAGCTGAATCTCATCTGGACTAGAACCAAACATCTTCGCGTTAGCATCATGCTATCCAGCAGCTATCAGGTTAAATAGAGTTTTCTATTTTCTCGTGTATTTTTTAAAAATCCTCTTCACAACTCGACACCAGAACCAGAACCACTTCTTCCTGATGACATCACGTCGTCTCTTTAACCTGATTATCGTCTGGTGACGCCTGGCAGTCACAACTCAGGTCCCACTGCCTTCAGCCTATCATCGATGTTATCGCTGCCCTGATGCATTATGGGTAGTGCATCCTTCAGTAAGCAGTGACAGCTGCGGTCTGTTTCTGTCTTATCAGACAAGACCTGATAAAGATGTTCTGAGTGGTTATCAGGAGTTGCCATGGCGACGTGTGGGAGGACGGCCCACTCGGCCTGCGGCGTGTCACTCACCTTTCTACCTGTCCCGCCTTCTTTCAGACCTGGACCTGGACGAGGACCTGATTGAAGACATGTGGTTGGGCGTCTCTGTGGCCAGTCAGGGCCGGCCTGGTGGGAGGGTCCTGGTGAGTCTGCTCTCTGATTGGCTGATCCTGCTGTCGCTGACATGTTGACATCTTTTCACAATAAAGGTCGGCTTTCGTTTTATCAGTGGAATGCTTTTAATGTGAAGGCGAGTAAACATCCAGTTCTTCTAATGACAAACAATCATCACTGAACCAGAGACGACGACGACAACAATAACAACAACGACAATAACAACAATAACAACAACGACAATAACAACAATAACAACAACGACAATAACAACATAAATCCTAAATATAAGGATCCGTGTGGATATTCAGTGTCTTATAAAAAAGAAACTTCCTTTTATTCTGTTCCATCGTGCTCCTTTAAACTGGTCAAACTGACTCGCTGACTGACGCGGTAACTAACCCTAACTAAAATAACTAACATCTAAACTGACTCTATGATGTCACTGAATTATCGACCAGCCTCACTAACTTAACGATGACTAATTTAATGAACTAATAGATAAATTTGACTGAGCTAAGTAACTAACCAACTGACTGATTGACTAACTAACCAACTGACTGACCGACTAACTAACCGACTGACCAACTAACTAACTGACGAACTAATTAACTAACTAACAAACTGTCTGACTAACTAACTGACTTACTAACCAACTCACTGACCGACTAACTAACTAACTGACTAACTGAATAACTGACCGACTGACTGACAAACTGACTTAGTAATTGACTAACTAAGTGACTGACTAACCGCTCCCCTCCCTCCAGGCGTGTGGTCACCGCTTCATTAAACTCTACGGAGCTTTCAGACTCAGACAGATGATTGGCCGCTGTTATCTCCGTGGAAACGACCTCCAGTTTGACGAAGGCGACCTCCACTGGCAGAACCTGGACCAGCCCTGCAGGTGGGTCAGGTGACGTGTGTCCGAAGCGTCACGTGACCCTTGGTGGTGACGTGTTTCTGTGTTCAGTCACCTAGGCGACGTCAGCGGTGAGGTCATGTGTAACATGGGGATCTCCGCCTCCATCACTCAGACCGAGGTCATCGTCGGCTCGCCGGGAAGCTTCGACTGGCAAGGTGCGCTTTATTTGCTCACCTGTCGGTGTGATAGGCGGCGGCCTCGTTACCAGGTGATGTCCCTGTGCGTGTGTGTGTGTGTGTGTGTGTGTGTGCGTGTGCGTGTGTGTGTTGAAGGTAACGTCCACGTCTCCTGGATGAACCCCGACGTGGAGTTCGACACCCAGACGAGCTCCTTCGACAACCGGCAGCGCCGAAACATCTACATGGGTGCGCTGGCCCTTTAAATGCCCCGCCCCTCCCCCTCAGGCGTGTGATGTCATCACCTTCTGTTGTCTGTGCAGGTTACTCGGTCACGCAGGCTCGTGGTCTTCTCTCTCAGGATTATGAAACCATAGCAACAGGTGATGGACGAACATACGATCCAGTCGGTACATCAGCTGATTGATTGACTGATTGATTGATTGATTGATTGGTGTATTGATTAACAGGAGCCCCTAAGGACAGTAAAGAAGATGCCCGTGGTTCGGTGCTGCTGGCGGTGAAACAGGCAGATAAATTGACGATTCAGCAGACCCTGCGTGGCGAACAGACGGGCTCGTACTTCGGTAACGCCGTGGCGACCGCTGACCTCAACAGCGACGGGTAACGGTTTTCACTTCACTTCCTGTCAGACAGGAAGCAGACAGATTTGAGACTTCTTGTCTCCTTCAGGTGGAACGAGCTGCTGGTGGGCGCTCCTTTTTACTTCCGGCGTCAGCAGGAGGCGGGCGGGGCCGTTTACGTCTTCATGAACGCAGGAGGTGCGTTTGAACCCCGGGCCAGCGTGGTGCTGAGGGGCCCGGCCGGGTCAGGCTTCGGCATGTCTGTCGCTGCCGCTGGAGACCTGAACCAAGATGGCTTCCAGGGTGAGGACCCGATGAAGACGAAGGTGAAGGGTAACGCCCGCCGGGTCGATGCCCTGACGTGTTTCCGTTTCAGATTTCGCCGTCGGAGCTCCGTTCCATGAAGCGGGGAGCGTGATGATCTGGAGCGGGAGCAGTGAGGGCGTCTCCACGGAACCGAGCCAGGTCTCGCAGCGAGCGCGCCTGTGTGTGAGACACAGGTGTCGACCGCACCTGTGACTCCTCCTCTTCCTGTCGGCACAGGTGATCCGGGGCCACGGGGTCTCCTCCAGGTTCAGCACCTTCGGATACTCGCTGTCCGGGGGTCTGGATGTCGACGGGAACAAATACCCCGACCTGCTGGTGGGCTCGCTGGACGACACCGTGGCTCTGCTCAGGTACCTGATATTTCTGCTACTTCATGAGTTATTGATTGATTGATTGATTGATTGATTGTCTTCCTCGTAGAACACGTCCAGTCATCCAACTCCATAAGACTCTCGGAGTTTCTCCGGACATCGTCGACCCAAACAGCTGTGACTTCTGGTGAGATTTAAACCCGTCACCTGCTAACACGCTAAATGCTAACAGGCTGATTCACCGTGTGTGTGTGTGTGTGTGTGTGTGTCTCCAGTATTCAGGTGGAGGTATGTTTCTCCTACACGTTCACCACAGGAGAGACGAGCGACCGAGACAATGTCAGTGAGTAATCGATCATTCTGATTGGTGGATCAGGGACCATCTACAACCTTCTAGAGGTTCCTCTGGAGGTTCTTCAGAACCGGGTCCTTCAGGGTTCGGTTCTATCTGGAGAAACATCTCCAGACTGTAATGTCTCAACCTGATGTCCCACTTCAAGCGAGTTGGAAGCCCGCATTGCTAGCCGTGGGGGCGTGGTTCAGAATAAACCAATCAGAAAGTGTTCCTTAACGCCGTAGGATAATGATATATACTGTATATAAAACATATAATATTATCTACATTAAAAGATCATTGTGGTCTTTCCTAGCCTGTATTTTAATCAGGCTCCTTCAGGACGACTCGAGTCATCCTCTGAGTCCAAACTAGCGAGCAGCTTGTTAGCATGTGGCTAACCCGACAGATGGCGTGTTTATGAGGTCTTGATGCTAACAAGTCTGTTTATGGTCACCAGTGTTAATTATCATTAGTGTGTGTGTGTGTGTGTGTGTGTGTGTGTGTGTGTGTGTGCTCTCAGCTAATTGGACAGCCTGACTGATAGACAGGACAGAGCTGTCAATTAACCTCAACAGTTAATCAGTGAAGTCTCACACACACACACACACACACACACACACACACACACACACACACACACACACACACACACACACACACACACACACACACACACACACACACACATCATTGGGTGGCCTTGTATGTCCTTGTGTCCTTGTCTTCTGTGTTTTTCTGAATTATAAATTACATTACACCAACTGATATTATTACATCTGTGACCAATCAGAGACAAGGTCTCACTGTTGCTATGACACCAGAGCCCCCCCCCCCAACATACACACACACACACACACACACACACACACACACACACACACACACACACACACACACACACACTGTAGATGTGACTTAAAGTTGAATGTGAAGAGATGGAAAGTGAAAATATGAATCAGTTCCACTTATTAAACAATAAAATAATAATCATGAAAACAAATTAAAAAAACAATATTGAGTGTTTTTGTTTTAAATGATCAATTAAATTCAGCACAAATTTCCCAGGATTTTTGGTAAATTTAAAAAGTGAGAAACACCTGTCAAACTTTAAAACGGTCACAAAACCTTGACTTTCTCAGGATGATCAAGTTTTACCTGCTCGATCAATGAAATCAAACTAACTCTCCGTTTTGCAGCCGTCCACTTCACTGTGACTGCCGATGTCGCCCTCATCCCCCGCCTCCGTTTCCATAGCAACGGGCAGAACGCGTACTCTGGCTTCCTGTCCATGCCGAGACAGCGGTGCAAAACCCTGCGAGTTGGACTACGGGTGAGACGTCATGAAGGACATGTGTTTGTCTTTCTGCCTCATTTCTTCTGCTTGCTAGCGTGGACGCCCTGAGATGTCACGCTTCACGCGTGTCCCATCAGGCCCGGCGGCGAAGCGCCGTTAAATCCTGTTTACTCTACATTCCTGACGGTCATTCCGCGGATCATCCCTCCACTTTCCGCCTGATTTCCTTGCGGATGGATTCGCTTGACTTCAACCGACTTGCACTCTTCTGTTTTACCGCTGGTGCATTCAAGGACACTCCGGAGTTTGAGCCGCTGTCCTCAGTGGATCAAGAGACACCTGTGGACATCGGGAATCTTAGAACCTTAATCCCTTGTATGCCAACTGTTGTTGACTTCCTGTTCTGTGTGTTCTTGTTCTTCAGAGTCCGATTCGAGACAAAGTGGAACCTCTGGTGTTCTCCCTGGAAGTGTCGCTCCACCAAAAACTTCCCAAAAGAAGGAACGCAGTTCAGGATCTGAGACGCTTCCCCGTCCTGAACCAGACCCCCCAACCCATCAGAACCCAGGTCAGAACTTGGAAGAACTTACAGATGTTCCAAACTCGCAGACCCCTTTGACATGCCAACTTTTTTTCTCAAAGATCCACTTCCAGAAGGCTTGTGGTTCTGATAATCGTTGCCATAGTAACCTACAGATGACAGCCCAGTTTACTGAGGAGAACCAGACGCCTTTCCCAAGGTTATTGAACTTCTGGTCCTCCATGAGTTTTGTCGGTCCATTCTGCCTCAAGAAAAAGTTCTTGATTCCTGTTCCTGCTTCCAAAAATAAAATTATTTCTCTGTATCATTTCTACACGTCATAAGTTTGTTTGCGTATTTTCTGTTTGTATGTTTCTTTGTTTCCAGGTTGAAGGAGAGGCAGGTTTTTTACTACAAAGGCAGCGTCAGTCGATTGTTTCTGGAGGTTAATGTTAGCAACACACCGTCACTGGGCCAACCAGCTGAAGATGCTCACAATGCTGTTCTGAACATTAGCGTCCCACCAATGCTCATCTACTCCGGAGTTCGAGCAAAAGCTAAGCTAAAGGTAGGAGGCAATACGGAAAGGGATGTAGAGCAAAGTGTCATCTGCATACAAGGAGAGACGTAGTGGTACAATATGACCCAGACTAGTCAGAAACAACCAAAACCCAAGCATGAAGCACAGACCTGACTTGTGATTTGATGGCTTGAGTCGCTACTTGAACTCATCCCCAGAGACCATGTGACCTGGACTCACCTAGACCAAGGTTAGGGTACCAGAAAGGGACCGAAACTTTCCTGAGCCCAGTTTCTTCCCCCATCAGTCATGCGTTTGTGTTTCAGGGTGACGTCCCGGTGATAGTCGAGTGTTCTGTTGAAGGTGCGGTTCTTCTTTGTGAGCTGGGGAACCCGTTCAGAAGCAACCAGGAGGTACAGGAAGTTCTACTGCGTGTACTGTCGTGTGTAGAGTAGTGTTCTGATCCGTCGAGTCGTTTTTGCTTGTGTTTCAGGTTCAGGTGTCAATCATATTTCAGATGTCTGAGATCAGTTTAGACAGCAGAGAGATTGAGACACTGCTGCAGCTGTCCACGTGAGACACACGGACACACACACACACACACACACACACAGGCACAGGCACTGAGTTGTCGTTTTCTGTCTTCAGGCTGAGTGATCAGTCAGAAATCCATCCCATCTTGGTCTCCATGTTGGTGGAGTATTCTCTGCAGACGTCTCTGTCTCTGTAGGTAACACCCCACGGAGGTTATGAACTCTGACCTTTAACAAGATTACCTCACTTCCTTTCACTTCTCATGTCCTGATAGAATCCATCAGTCTGGCCCCACCTTCTTCAGCGGTCATGTGATCGGTGAGTCGGCGATGAAGACGACGGAGAACGTCGGCAGTCTGTTGTTGTTCACCTTTCAGGTTGGTCTAGAGATCACCCTTTTAACGGAAGTCACACCAGGTGTGAACGTGCTACTTTCTTTGACAGGTGCATTTGTATGGGAAGCCTCTGGGTCGCCTTGGTAACCTGCAGGTGGAGTTTGATTGGCCGAGCGAGGCGGCCAGTGGGAAGTGGCTGCTGTACCCCACGGAGATCCAAATGAATGGCACATCAGAACCTCACTGCGTTCCGTCAGGAAACATCATCAACCCTCTCAGCCTCACGGTAACCATTACAACAACTGCCTCACAAAATCCACAACCACAACCCACCTCAGCAGACATATCCATGTTGGGGCTAGCAAATTTGATCTTGTGCAACTGCTTTGCTGTGAGTCGCTAATACTTCCTGTTTGCTCAGCTGTCAAAGGAGGAGAAGAGGAAGAGGAGGAGCTTGGAGGAGGAAGGAACGACGAACAATGATGTGCACGGAGAAAAAACTCTACCCGTCCTCCACCTGTGGGGACAGAGAAAGAAGTCTTACACTTTGGTGTGAACATGCTGTTGTCGGTGCAGTCGTGCAGATTTCCGCAGAAAAATATTATTAACTATGGTTTGTGTTTACAGAATTGTGGGGGCGGGGCTAACTGTGTGACGTTCGTGTGTCCACTGGTCAACATGAACAACTCAGCAACTCTTACTGTTCGAGCCAGACTCTGGAACTCCACCATGATTGAGGTAAATCAAACACACTAGCTAGCAAACATACGTAGCATTTAGTTTTAGCGGCTACACACACTGACATCAAGTGACTAAAACATTCTATGAGAATGATGATATATGATTTACAACTGCTTGCTAGCATGTTAGCCACACTGAGTTTTTAATGATGCTAATTTACAAAGATTCTGTTTGAGTTTGTTAGCATATAAGCTAACTTGAAGTTTCGTCTTCTTTAGGATTACGGCGATGCAAGGAGTGTGTTGGTTCGAGGCCGGGTGACATTGAAGCTGCAAACGGACAAGCCAGCAATCAACATGGAGTCTCAAACGACAGAGGTGCTAATGCTAGCTAGGGACAGCATCGTCTTGAGGCTTCAGTTTTTATTACATCCACCCTTTATCAAGTTTCTTTCTTTAAAAAACACGTTTTCTGCAGATGAACGTCCTGATTTACCCCGAGCTGTGGCAGCAGGTGGACTCCGGTGCCCCGGTATGGATCATCTTGGCGTCCGTCCTGGCTGGAGTCCTATTACTGGCTGTGATCTGCCTCATGCTCTGGAAGGTACCTGAGAACCGAACTCCTCACCCGTTGATGTTCAAGATCAACTCCAAGGATCAAATCGAATGTGGTTCCATGAAGTCATTGATTAGTGTTGTTTTGGCGTCCTGGTTGGTAAACCGTTGTGTTGCCCCTTGCTGTTCAGTGTGGTTTCTTCAGGAGAGCCAACACCAGAGAGCTGTACCAGGCAAAGACCCAGAAAGCCCATGTGAAGACCCAGCCTTCAGAGAAGGACAGGCTGGACGAGGAGCTCTGAGACTGGGCAGACTGCTGCCAGAGCGCCCCGCCGTAAGGACCAGCTGACTTTAACTGTTACCGCCTGAAACCCAACCGCAAAACCTCCATCTGAAGCATTCCTACCCCAGATGGAATAACCCTCACTGCTGCAGAACTTTAGGCTCATCAGAGAGTCTATTAAACCAGGCTCACACTTGTTTGCAAATCTATGATGTAAAATATTGGCTTCCAGAGTCAATATTAACACAGACGGAGCCGTCTAGTATCTGGTTCCCCTGAAGGTTCCAAACTTTAAACGGATCAGAATCCCGGCTCTGTGACTTGGTTCTAAATAAACCAGCCAATCAGAATGTGTTCCAGGTCTCAAACTGACATCAGACCAGACTCTTTCTGAACCATTTGTGTTGTCGTCATCAGATATTGATCTGATCAGTCTGATGGAATCAGTGACTCTCAGCATCTCATCTACTATCCGACTGCCGACCAAACTCTTTGCCCTCACCTTCGATCAGGTTTGCTCTCCGCCATTTGTCCATTTCAAACAAATAACCGCCCACAACTTTTATCATACATGTTGACCCATGTATGACCCAGTCCATGAAGAAAACCTACAGATTATTGCAAATTTAAGTAACAGGAAATCATTGCGCATTTTGTGCGAGCATAACTTCAGTCAAGGGCCATTATAAATCAATTAGGAAAAGATGACTGGCCAATGAAATCAGAGGAGGGTCTTCCTCATTGGGTATGGACATTTCTAAGGAAGGCTATACTTTAGAAAATTGGATGAAGCCTGATGGGTCCGTTTGGGCTGTTCAGAATCCCATTGATTGACATGAATGATGGACGCGAGAGAATACCTGTTCTAATGTGGAACAAACCAGATTGCTGGGTGTAAATGAAGGTTCATTTCCTAGTTACTGGTTTGTTACTGACTGCTAACTGACCGATCTCTCGTTCCTTCATTCTTTCCAGCTGTACTTCCTGCATCTGCTGATCAGCTCGTCAATGATTATTTTATTGATCTTGTGTTACAAGTTTTCTCCAGCAGCTACAGTTGTGCTGCTTCCATCCTTTGTGAATTTCCTGGTATTTGTATAATAATCTAGTTGCTGCCAGCCAATTCATCTGTCGCTTCAACTTCTTGTTAACACTTTGAGGTTGTTAAGTTTAGTGAATCTGGAAATTTTAGACCTGGTTCATCAATGACAGGTCGTTACAGATCCATTTAGAGAGAACAGCGCATATGGAAGTAAATACCTGGAGGGACTAGTTCAGGTATCACCAACTGGAGTTGGGTCTGGGTTGGGTCGAGGTACCACCCAGTCCAGTCTTTTAACTCCCTGTAGAGTTTTAGAGGTGGTTAAATGTCAGGTTCGGTTCCTCCTGTGGCCTCCTTTCAGAAGTTCCTGGCCAACTTGGAAGGGACCCAGAACGCTCTGCAATTAGTAAAATTAACTGAACCTCACGTCCATAAAATTGCACTTTAGTATTTTGCTAGCTGTACTTTTTCTTGCCCTTTCGTTCGTTGGGTTCTTTTGGTAAAGACATGAGTAGGATGGGTGTCACACCTTTCTCTTCAGTCTTCATTCCAGTTTCTTTGTTAATAATAAAGAATTCTGTCTTTCTTTGCAGTGCGGTTTCTTCGTACGCCGGAGGGAGTGGCAGGCGGCGGCTCTCCACCAGGGGAGGATTATGGGTAAAGAGCAGCAGCAGCAGCATACAGATGCTGATGGTTTCCTGATCCAAGACAAATTCCCTTCATCCAGGAACAGGAAGTCACCCAAACACTGGGTCACCTCTTGGACAGAGACACACTGAGAGACTGATGGTATCCATGGAAACAAATTCTGAATTGGGCTAGACCAACCCAACAAGTCCTGAACCAAACCAGACTGGTACAACACTGCCTTAACAGACAAAACCTAACAAACTCATCCTGAACTGAACCAAACCAGACCAAAAAGTCCGAAATGGGACCAAAACAGACCAACACACTGCCATTTAATATTTATGAAATCTCTTGATGTTAATATTTTATGTGTTTTTGAACGTAGAGATGTTTTTCCAGCTGACTTGTCTTTGTAAGTGCTTTTAATATTCTTACGGAACATTTATTATTTGAAATATTTACTTTTTAATGTGTTTTGTATCAGTGTGTGTTTATTTGTGTGTGAACAATATTTCCCAGCATCCTCCAGGGCTCTGAGTCAGATTACATGTCAAGATTGTTAGACAAATTGAACAGGAAGTTTTTGGAGGATTTCTACTTAAAGGGCTACATGAAAACATTTGGTGTGCTCCTTTAAAAATGAACTCAGTGCTTTAATGTGATGTCATGTTTCTATGTTGCCTTTAGAGTTCTTTGTAACTGTTGACAATAGTAAAATATTGTTGCCTTCAGGTTCCAAACTGATACTAGAGGAAAAAAAACCTTAACTGTAAATTAGTCAAATGACTGTTGTTACTTTCTGTGTGCCTTTACAGCCTTTTTAAAAATCAATTTGTATCATTGTAATATTTACAACAGTACTTGAATGCAACACGTGTTTGTGTGTAACGGTGTGTTTCCTGTATGTCAATGTCGGTAGAATATTTTGTGATGACCGGTCTGTCTGCTAGCGGCCACGATGGATTCAGGGTCCATCTGTTTTTGTTTGTATTTGAGACACAACAAACTGATAGTATCATCATGTTGGGTTTTGCTGAGAAAAATATGTTGGATAGGGAATGCTAGCTGCGTTCATGCTGGGCTGGCACCCTGCTGTGTTTACACTTCTGATGTAAGTAAATTCATTTATCTGCTTTTTTTAATTTCAATTTCGGACTAAAATCTGTTGAAAGAAATCCTTCAGAGTGTTTCTACCTGGTTTTAATTAAAACCGTTAGTTTCAGTCCATTAGGGAGGGAACTGGTTCTCATCCAGACATGGTCCACCATCTTTAATGTCCTATTTAAAGACTCCATACTCTATTGGGGTCCTCTGGGCTCAGATGGGTCTGTGCTCTATACTTGGAGACAGTCTTCTTGGTGTTTTACATGTTGATCAGTCCTCAAACTGGACATCCCTGTTGATCGAAGTCTTGGAGGTACTGTTGATCGAAGTATGTTATTCCCTCAGTAGCTCAGAAACCTGAACCACTGGACCTCATCGTTTCTGTGTGGTTTGCATGAAGGTCACGTTGTACTGTTCTTTAATCACCTTCGTTTTCATACTCCCGCATCAGACCAGTCGTGACAGCTGTATTTAATCTCTTGCTGTCAGACACCTGCTGCTGACCAATGGTCCCTGGTACCAACCAGTCCGGGAGCCCTCTGACCCCCTTTTTTGGCTCTGTGCCAGGTTTTCATACCTGAATAAATGAACCTTGTATAAACTCTTACCCTTCTACCCAGGGTATGTCTGTCTGAGGTTGAAGCTCCAACAAACGTATCCTGAAATAAAAACCTCATTTGATCCCTGAATGTTTCTTTGTCCGCGGCGGGTGATCAGCAATCGGAGATAAACCACAGCCGTTGAACTGACAACAGTTCTTTTACACACTTCATGTCCATATTTGGTTAAACGTCGGACATTCGTGAACGTTTGATGGTTTGCATAAATCCACCTGTTGGTGTAAGAACAGGTAGAGGAAGAGGTGGTCAGCAGCTGGAAGCACTGGGCAGGTAACTCCTACTATCGACTGGAGACGTTCTAGACTCTGGATTATTCAGTAAAGGCTTTTCGTTATTTATTAAATTTAAAAACAGGACAAGACAAAACTGGTGCAACCTTCAATTCTCAATTTGTTTTCCAGTCCAGAAACAGTTAATAGATAATAGAAATTAGTACTGAGCATATTTTGACCACATATGTTCTCGTGTCACTCTTTGAAATGATTGCTTTTCCATTTTGACTTGGATTTTATTGAATGTAGTTCTACCTCCTCTTGTGTTTCAGGTTGGGGCATCAGGATGACTTCTTGTGCGTTTACTCTCTTTGTCGTCGTGTGTTTGTCTGTTTCTGTCGTCCAACCCACCGGCATCTTATTCCGAATCACCGACAAAGGGTTGGATACCTGTAAGACCCATACGCCACATCTTCACTGCTGAGAAGTACCAGCAGCATGGAAACAGTTTTCTGTGGAGCATCAGTTTTGTCGTGTTGTTGCAGTGAAAGATGTCACCGTGGAGTTTTTGAAGGCGCTGATCAACAAACCTTTTGCAACTTTTGAAGTTCAAGGCAAAAATATCTCTGGGTAAGATGCCACAGCTCGTTCAACACCAGTCTGTTTATCATGGATGATAAAGCAAAGACTAGGGATAATAGCGTTAGTGGTGACCATCTCTCAGATGAGAACTCTGACTCTGACCTACGATAAGTCCTCCCTCCTCCTCTTCCTTCACTCTAAAGAAAACCTATATGCTATACCCTACAGCAGCGTACAGTGGACCATCAATATCAACAGCTGACTCTCACTATTTTTGTGGATGATGATAAAAACTGGTGGAGAGTTCTATTAAGTCTTTTTTTCTTCTTCTCCCCAAGGATTAAATTATAGGGGTCTTTAAAATGGCGTTTGTTTTCTCCTCAGGTTTCAGTTGAGGGAACTGACGTTAAATTCGGATCAGGTTTCTATCGTTCCCCTGATGGATTCAGTCGTGAAGATCGACATCACAAACATGACGTTCAACTTGAATGTATTGTACGTATGGACGTTGTGATGCTGCTGGTTGTTTCTGGTGTCTCCAAATCTGAAACATGTCCACCATTTGTTTTGTGTCGCAGTATCGATGGAGAACCGCTTGTATATACAGGAAAGGCAGAACAGTTGAGCGTCAGTTTCACACTCAAACGCAACCTAAACCACCTGGCCGTGGAGATGAAGTGTAGCGTCAGCGGCATGCATCTGAGCTCAGAAACAAATGGATTCATACGGTAAGCTGGTGGCTCTTCCCCTCACATTAAGGTGCGTTTAACCTGTAGATGGTTCAGCCATCAATGTGATTTCCTTTTCCTTAGGAGGCTGGTAACAGGTGCCGTCAATGTAGCCGTCAACTGGTACAACAACTTGGTTTGTTCAACCTTCATTCTTTCTCACAGTCCTGATGAATATGAGAACATGTGATGGTTTTATGACCTGAGAGAGCCACCATAGTTTAGAAATGACTGTCGTTAGCAGCCCTCTGCTTATTTTATTCTTTCTTTGCATCGCAACAGTCCATCTCTTAAGTTGAGCTGTATATGTGTTACCATGGAAACAAAGACCTCATCTTTACAAATATAAAGTCTATTGTACAGTAGAACCTCGAGGCACGAGCTGCTTGAGTATTTTGAGATACGAACCGTGCTTCAAGACACCACCACTAGTTGGCGGATGGCTACAATATCAGCTGAGACAGGATCTCGTGACTTTTGTGTTTCTTTTCATTCTTTATCAGTGCTTACATAACTTATATATAATTAATTATACACAGGTAAAGTCTGCATGTCTATTGGTTGATAAAAATTAAGTTTTTTCATAATTTAGGGGGTCTGGGGCTTTTTTAGAAAGGCTGGAATGGATTAAAATGATTTTAGTTTTTTTGAAAGTTTAAATTTTGTTTAACTTACGAGTTCATTCATAGATGGATTAAACTCATATTTCAAGGTACTACTGAACCACTACTGTATATTACTCTGACAGTTCAGAACCTCAACATCTTTATGAAATAAAAATCAGAGGAGATGGATGGAGGGATTGGTAAATAGAACAACTGTCCATAGCATCTAATCCAGCTATTTGTCTACAGATCTGTAAGGTTGCTGAGTACTTCATCCCTAAATTGAACCAAAAGTTGGAGAATGTTACCATGGTGACAACCGTATACAAAGAATTCAACATCAGCATGGATTTCTCTCTGGCCGGAAACATCTCATCAACGCCCCACAGCCTCGACATCCCCTTCAGGGTGAGGAACCAACAACCTGCTGTGAATACATCACTTCACCAACTGAGCATCCTGATTATAGTTGATCTTTTGCAGGGCTTGGTGTTCCCAGAAAATGGAAACGTTCCTGATGGTTTCCCAGAGAACGATCTAGTCATCCTGGAAAATAACCACATGGTTTATGTGGCTGCTTCTGAATCGTTCTTTAACAGCGCCTCCCAAACTCTGTACGACGCAGGAGCCTTGAACATAAGACGACAGGTGAGAGCCCAACAACACAAACTGTCTGTTTGAACCATGAATCAGCTGCTCTCTACTCACAATGACCTTCTGTTCTCCTTGAAAGGTGAACAGTACATGTGCCAAGGTTGTTCTGAAAGCGATCCAGATCATCAGGGTGAGTTCCGATCCTTTAATTTATGATAACAACACAAAAGTACATAACAGTCAAACGGCTGACATGTTTTACTATCCAGTTTGACACCTGGAAGTACCTTAGGGAGACGGCAATAGTTTACAATAGTTGGCTCATACTGCCTCCTGGTGTTTGGAGGGTGAACCACAAAGACGGAGCCAAAAGTCACAGTATTTTATTTCATGTTCATCTTTCCTTTATTGCCTTATTTGTGAGTCAACTTAAGACTACATACATGTAAAACTGAAGGCAAAAACCAAACAGGAAACATGACTGAGAAAACAGAGATGCATACAAAACAGATGCCTGAGCCAGCTCAGCTGGTTCCACTCGAGGTGGAGGAGCAGCGGCTCTATTCCGAGTTCCTCCCGAGTGACTGAGCTTCTCACCCTATCTCTAAGGGTGTGTCCAGCCACTCTATGGAGGAAACTCATTTCAAATACCTGTATCCAAGATCTTGTCCTTTCGATCGTGACCCAAAGCTCACGACCATGGGTGAGCTATGAACATAGATTGACCGATCAAGAGCTTCTACTTACGACTCAGCTCTTTCTTCACTATGACAGACCTATACAACAACTGCATCACTGCAGAAGCTTCACCGATCCATCTATCAGTTTTCCCATCCTACATCCTACTCTCACTTGTGAACAAGAGCCCAAGATACTTAAACTCCTCCAGTTGGGGAAAAGACTCTCCACCAACCTGGAGAGTCTTCTAGTTAAGAACCATGGCCTTGGGTTTGGAGGTGCTGGTCCTCATCCCATTTGTGTCACACTCAGCTGCAAACCGCTCCAGTGCACACTGAAAGTCCAAGTTTGATGAGGACAACAGGACAACATCGTGTGCCAAAAACAGAGATCAAATCCTTTGGTCCCCAAACCAGATTCCCTTCGGATCCTGGCTGCACCTAGAAATTTTGCACATTAAATTATGAAAAGAACCATGATGAAGGGCAGCTCTGCGGAAATCCAATATGCACCTGAAACAGGTCTGACTTACTGAACCAAGTTCTGGCTTCAGTCATACAGGGATCTGACATGGGGTTCAAGGCCCTTAGAAAAGGGCCTTGAACCCCATACTCCTGAAGCACTTCCCACAAGATACCATGAGGGACATGGTGGAGCACTTTCTCCAGATCCACCAAGCACATATGGACTGGTTGGGCAAACTCCCACAAACCCTTGAGCACTCGATGGACCGTGTAGAGCTGGTCCAGTGTTACGTGACCAGGACTATAGGTCTAATCCCTGTCTCCAGTAGACTTCCTCCGGGAGGCTAAGGAGTGTCAGCCTCCTATATTTGGAGCACAACTTCCAGTCCACCTTTTGAAAAGAGGGACCACCACCAGAGGTGGTGTCCCCAACTGCCATGCGATGTCACAGAGATACGTCAACCAAGACAATCCCTGCATCCCTGCACATCCAGACACTTGAGGCATCTCATCCACCCCTGGTGGCTTTCCACCAAGGAGTTTGGCAACCACCTCAGTAACTTCAGATTTGGTGATTGACGAGTCCACCTCTGAGATCCCAGTTCCTGCTTCCTCCATGGAAGACATGGTAGCGGGATTGAGAAGAGCCTCAAAGTATTCATTCCCCGCCCGACAATACCTTCAGTCAAGGACAGCAGCTCTCTGACTCTAGTCTAAACAGTGTCGGTGGTCCACTGCATTCACCTCCTGAAGTACCAGACGGTTTGCCAGAATTTCTTCGGGGACAACCGATAGTCCTCCTCCATGACCTTCCTGAACTCCTCCCAAACCTGTGTTTTTACCTCCAGGCACCAGAAACCTTCTGACCACAGCTCCAAGAGCCCCTTTAACAATGAAGGTGGAGTACATGGTCCACTCTGAACAATGTCCCAAACTTCCTGTGGGATCTGGGAGGAGCTCTCCTGGAGGTGGGAGTTGAAGACCTCACTGACAGAGGGTTCCTCCAGACAGTCCCAACATTTTAAAAATCTGTCTCTGTAAAATCTCATGTTCCAACACCGTGACACCTGCGGCTTATATTCAGGTGCGGTCAATGGTCCGCAAATTACAGTAATCAATACTGGATGCAATATCTACGTGTAGGGTTATTAATTTAACTAAAAATGCTGTGTTTCCACAGCAACCATGGGATCTCTTAAAACCCCTCTATGGTTCAGTAGGGGTCACCGAGGCGCCGTCCATCAACATCTCAGCGGATGGAATGATGATCATGGTCAAAGTCAAAGGCGATGTGTCATCAAAGACGCCAACCAGTGACAGACCACTGGTCTCAATGTCCATTTCACTGGTATGTCCATCAATCCATCCAGTCAACCATCCATTTATCCATCCTGAAGTCGGTTGCTCTTCTTTTCCTTGTCCAATCAAACTGTCTGCTTCCAACAGACGTGTCAAACTGAAGTACAAGTCTATGTGGCAGGGAGATGTCTGAGTTTCTCCCATGTGAACGTCAGGTAAACATACACACACACGCACACACACACACACACACACACACACACACACACACACACACACACACACACACACATACACACACACTCAACTATTTTTTCACTAAAACGTGAATCTCTGTCTTGTTCCAACATAGTGCTAATGACAATGTAATAATAAATTAATAATAATTTCACAATAACCTTTTCAAATAACTCTGATTCAGACACAAAATAAAGTTTAGCTGCAAAAAACTTGTCAATAAACAAACTGCATTTGAATACTGCATTCATGCTAAACAAACTCGTTTTACATTTTCAGCTGCACAGCTCCTTATTCAGGCAGAGTGGTAAGAAGAACCCTTGTGTGTGTTTGTGTGTGTGTGTGTGTGCGTGTGTGTGTGTGTTGGTGTGGTGTGTGTGTGTGTGTGTGTGTGTGTGTTTGTGTGTGTGTCAGTTTCTCTGTCTGTTTATAATAACACTTACAATCAGGTGTTCACCTGCAGGTTAATGGTGTTATCTCGATAGCATCAGGGAAGCTGAAGGAGTTAATTTACGGTAAGTTCTAATTGGTCATTCACACCTGACTCACCTGTGCCTAAATGGAAACCAAGTCTTTATTTTATGCTGACTCATGTGGTTACTCTTATGATTTTTCATGAGTCAGCATTTTCAGGTCCAGCTACAGTTACAGCTGATGCTGATTGGCTGATTGACCCTCCAATCAGCAACCTCCTCTGCTCTGATTGGTTCTTTCTTATTCAGCTAGTTTTGGTAGAGGTAACCGGACCCCTGATGACTAACTCGTAGTTTCTATGTGTTTACATGAAGGACTACATATCCCACTGCCTTTTGGACTGAGCCTCAGTCTGTCAGACATCTACTATAGAGACGTGAGTTTAGAACCCATCACCTTCTGACCCGTTCCTGTTTAGCTCCATCCTTTATTTAAACAGGAAGTCTCACTGAACTATGTATCTCTTTCTCACCCTATGGCCCGATCCTAACACTTCCTGTCCACTCCTACCACTTCCTGTCTCCTCCTACCATCTACCTGCGTTGTGTTTGCAGCACTACCTGGTGGGCGGCGGCAGCATGTGGTTGGGCCCTGACATGATGGAGGTGGTGGTGGGTGGCGTTCTCAAGCTGATGAGCAGCGTGTTTGAAAACTCAACTCAACTCCAAGTTTAGTTCACCAGACTCCAAACAGTAAAGGTTCCTGACAAATAAATATATAAAACAAAACTTTATTGACATCATTTTTGGCTTCATCATTAAACGTCTTGAGCATCACTGGGTCTCGTCTTTCTGTGCTACAGCTCATAACTGAGAACAAACTGCCAATCAGACCACAGTTAAGTCCAACATACAGAGAGAAAATATTTCCCATCATGCATCTCTGTCACAGCACTCTATGAGACAGTCAGATCCCACTCTTCCTCGTGGTCTCTGTGAAAAGTTTGTCAGATTAACTGCAGGCGGTGCCCCTGCATGGAGGAAAAGCGGGCATGTGGCAGGTACTTTTTGCATTTTTTCCTTGGACTAAAAAAGGACAAAATGCAAAAAGTAACTACCACGAGCCTCTGGTAATGTACCGTTGCATTATCCATCAAAAAGCTTTGTTTGGGAAGGTGTTCAGGATGGATGCTGAAGTGACCATGCTCGTGAAAACCATAAACTGTTTTTGTCCATGGCCTAAATCACCACCAGTTCCAGGTCCTCTTGCAGGAGATGGGTTCAGAATAGGGAGATAGGCCATAACATACAGGTGTATAGTGGCTGAGTCCTTTATGTGTATTTTATTTATGTGTATATTTATGTGTATCATAACTGAGCAAGAAGCATACATTTTTTAACATATATATGCAAATATGTATGTAACGTTTGTAAGTTGATTAAGTAAAGGATTCAGTGTCAGGGTGTGGCTTATGAACTTTATCATACACATTTATGTCATTTCCTGTTCAGGTGTGTGTGATGGTGTCCATGGAAATGTTCTTCAAGGACAGTCTAACTCAAACACTATAAAACCCAATTCTGAATTGGGTTAGACCAGCACGACAAGTCCTGAAATAAACCAGACTTATACAACACAGCCTTAACAGACAAAACCAGATGAAGTCATCCTGAACTAAACCAAACCAGACCAAGATGTCCTTAAATGGACTAAACTTGACCTAAAAGTCCCAAATGGGACCAAAACAGATCATCATTCTGTCATTTAATATCCATAAAAATCTCTTAATATTTTGTGTGCTTTTGAATGTAGGAATGTTTTTCCATCTGACTTGTCTTTGTAAACACGCTCACAAACATGGTGTTTGTCCTTACTGTGTGTTTCCTGTATGTCGGTGACAGTAGGATATTTTGTGATGACCGATCTGTATGCTAGCAGCCATGACACATTCAGGGTTCGTCTGTTTTTGTTTGTATTTGAGACACAACAAACTGATGATGTCATCACATTGGGGTTTGTTTAGATGAATATGTTGGATAGGGAATGCTAGCTGCGCTCTTGTTGGTCTGGCACCCTGCTGTGTTTACACTTCTGATGAAAACAAATACATTTATCTGCTATTTAATTTCAGTTTTGGACTAAAATCTGTTGAAAGAAAATCATCAGTGTTTCTACCTGGTTTTATTGAAAACCGTTAATGTTTCAGTCCACTAGGAGCAAACTGGTTCTGGTCCAGACATGATTCACCATCTTTAGAGTCCTATTCAAACCTCATTGCTGTTGGCACTTTTGACTCAGATGGGTCCATGATTTCTGGGGGTACTTTGGGCTCAGAGGAGTCTGTGCTCTTTGGGGTACTTTAAGTTAAGACGGGTCCATGATCTATGGGGTACTTGGGATTGAGATGAGTCCGTGCTCTATGAATATACTTTGGGTTCAAAAGGGTCTGTGCACTATGGGTAGACTTTGGGCTCAGACAGGTCTGTGCTCTATGTGGGTACTTTGGGGTTAGATGGGTCCATGCTTTCTGGGGTACTTTAGGTAAGGATGGGTCCGTGCTCTATGGGGGTACTTTGGGTTCTGATGGGTTTGTGCTCTATGGGGATACTTTGGGGTTAGATGGGTCTGTACTCTATAGGATTACTTGGGGCTCGAGAGGGGTCTGTGCTCTATGGGATAGCTTGGGTTCTGATGGGTCTGATCTATGGAGGTACTTTGGGTGCTGATGGGTCTGTGTTCTATGGAGTACTTTGGGTTCAGATGGATCTGTGCTCTATGGATGTACTTTGGGTTTGGATTGGTCTGTGCTCAATGGAGTACATTGGTCTGAGATGGGTCTGTGCTTTCTGTGAATACTTTGGGCTCAGATGGGTCCGTGCTCTATGGGGATACTTTGGGCTCAGATGGTTATGCACTCTATGGGGATACTGTGGGCTCAGATGAGTCTGTGCTTTATAGGGGTACTTTGGGCTCTGTTGGGTCTGTGCTCTATGGGGGTACATTGGGGTTAGATGGGTCCATGCTTTCTGGGGGTACTTTGGACTCAGATGGGTCTGTACTCTGTGGGATTACTTGGACTCAGATGATCTATGGGGGTACTTTGGGTCCAGATGGATTCCGTGGTTTCTGGGGGTACTTTGGGCTCAGATGAGTCCGTGCTCTATTGGGATATTTTGGGTTCAGATGGATCCATGCTCTATGTGGGTACTTTGGGCTCAGGTGCGTCTGCTCTTTATGGGAGTACTTAGGGCTCAGATGGATCCGTGCCATATAGTCTTCCTGGTGTTTTACGTGTTGATCTGACCTCAAATTGGACATCCGTTGGAGGTGCTGATAATCGCGGTACTTTATTATTTCAGTATCTCAGAAACTTGAACCACTGGACCTCATCGTTTCTGTGTGGTTTGCATAAAGGTCACATTCTACTGTTCTTTAATCTCCTTCATTTTCATTTTCATACTCTCCTTCATTTTCATACTCTTACATCAGGCCAGTCATGACGGCTGCATTTTATCAGACACCTGCTGCTGACCAATGGTCTAATGGTCCCTGTTACCAACCTGTCCAGGAGTCCTCTGACCCCCTTTTTTGGCTCTTTGTCAGGTTCTCTGACCTGAATAAATGAGTCTCATATAAACTACTACCCTTCTACCCAGGCATGTCTGTCTGAGTTTAAACCTACAACAATTATGCTGATCCTGAAATAAAAACCTGATTTAATCCCTGATTATCTGCGGCGGGTGATCGGCAATCAGAGATAAACCGCGGCCGTTGAACCAACAACAGTTGTCTTACACACTTTATGTCCATATTTAGTTACACGTAGGACACTCATCAACGTTTGATGGTTTGCATGAATCCATCTGTTGGTATAAGAACAGGAGGAGGAAAAGGAGGTCAGCAGCTGGAGACACTGGGCAGGTAACTCCTCTTCTATTGTCCACTGGAGACGTTCTACTCTCTGGATTATTTAGTAAAGGCTGTTTCATTATTTATAAATTTAAAGAAAGGACAAAACTGGTGCGACCTTGATTTTCATTTTGTTTTCCAGTCCACAAAAAGAGTTAACATTTAGATATTAGAAATCAGTGTGGAACATATTTTGACAGCCTTAGTACCGCTAGTACAGCCCTAGTACCTGTTCTAGTACTGCTCTTTGAAATAATTGCTTTTCTTTTTGACTTGGATTTTATTGAATGTAGTTCTACCTCCTCTTGTGTTTCAGGTTGGGGCATCAGGATGACTTCTCGTGCGTTTACTCTCTTCGTCGTCATGTGTTTGTCCGTCTCTGTCGTCCAACCCACCGGCATCTTATTCCGAATCACCGACAAAGGGTTGGATACCTGTAAGTCCTGAACGCCACATCTTCACTGCTGGGAATTACCAACAGCCTGGAAACAGTTTTCTGTGGAGCATCAGTTGTGTTGTCTTGTTGCAGTGAAAGATGCCGCTGTGGAGTTTTTGAAAGCATTGATCAACAAAAGTTTTGCAACTTTTCAACTTCAAGGCAAAAAAATCTCACGGTAAGATACCCCATTTCGTTCAACACCGGTCTCATTTCAGTCTCAACACATTTGTTGTGTCGATTGATGAACAAAGACGAGGTCACGGTGATGTGACTAAATCTGCGGGTTTTGTTTTCTCCTCAGCTTTCAGTTGAAGGAACTGACGTTAAATAAGGATCAAGTTTCTATTACTCTCCTTGCAGATTCAGTTGTTAAGATCGACATCACAAACATGATGTTCAGCGGGGATGCCTCGTATGTACAAAAGCTGTGATGCTGCTCATTGTTTCTAATGTCTCAATATCAGAAGCATGTCAACCATTTTTTTTTCTGTTGCAGTGTCGCAGGACAACCATCTGGCAAAGTAGGAACAATAGAAAAATTGAGCTTCAGTTTCACACTCAGACGCAACCAAAACCACCTGGCCGTGGAGATGACGTGTAGCGTCAGCGGCGCGGACCTGACCTCGGACTCAAGCGGATTTTTGTGGTAATCTGGTGGCTTCTCCCCTCACATTAGGGCGTAGGTGGTTCAGCCATCAATGTGATTTTCTTTTCTTTGCAGGATTATTTCAGGTTTCTTCAAACTAAGGGTCTTCATCCACAACAATGTGGTTTGTTCCTGCTTCATTCTTTCTCACAATTCTGACAAATATGAGAACATATTTATGACCCAAAAGAGCCACCGTAGGTTAGAAATGACTGTATTTAGCAGCCCCCATTAAGTCGCCCATATGTGTTACCATGAAAACAGACAGATCGCAGACAGATTTACAAATATAAGGTTTATTGTTCTACAGTAGAACCTTGAGATACGAGCTGTCACTCTGTCCATATTTTTGTTCGACATACGGGCATAAATCCGAGACACAAGTCGTGCCTTAAGACATCGCCGCTAGTTGGTGGATGGATACAACATCAGTGAGACCGGATCTAGTTGTCGTTGGTGGAGTAAAGACGTAGCTCGTGTGTTCTTGTGACTTTCCATAATTGTTTCTGTTCATTCTTTATTATTGTTTACGTAACTTATATATAATTAATTATACACAGGTAAGTCTGCATGTCTATTGGTTGATAAAAATGTTTTTATAATAAATTAGGGGGTTTGGGTTCTTTTTTTCCATACAGACACTGATTTAAAATGATTTCAATTGTTTTAAATGGGAGTAAATTTGTTTGATTTAAGAGTTCAGTCACAGAAGAGATTAAACTCGTATCTTGAAGTTCTACTGGCATACCATTGTGTATTACTTTGACAGTTCAGAACATCTATATGAATTAAAAATTGGATGGATGGATGGATGGATGGATGGATGGATGGATGGATGGATGGATGGATGGATGGATGGATGGATGGATGGGTGGGTGGAGCACCTAATCCAGCTGTGTGTCTACAGATCTGTGAGGTCGCTGAGTACTTCATCCCTAAATTGAACCAAAAGTTGGAGAGTGTTACCATGGTGACGACCGCATACCAAGAATTCAACATCAACATGGACTTCTCTCTGGCCGGAAACATCTTGTCAACGGGCAACAGCCTCGACATCCCCTTCAGGGTGAGGAACCAACAACCTGCTGTACACACATCACTTCCCCAGCTGAGCGTCCTGATTCTAGTTGATCTGTTGCAGGGCTTGGTGTTCCTAGAGAATGGAAACGTTCCTGATGGTTTCCCTGAGTACGATCTAGTCATCCCGGAAAATAACCACATGGCCTATGTGGCTGCTTCTGAATCGTTCTTCAACAGCGCCTCCCAAACTCTCTATGCCGCAGGAGCCTTATCAAACATAAACTTTGAGGTGAGAACCCAACAACACAAACTTTCTGTTGAACCATGAATCAGCTGCTCTCCCTTCACAATGACCTTCTGTTCTCCTTGAAAGGTGGACAATATTTATGCAAAGGCTGTCCTGAAACTCATCCAGTTCTTCAGGGTAAGAACTGATCCTTTTACTTACAATAACAAAACAAATGTCAAATAGCTGACATGTTTTTCTATCAGGTTTGACATTGTTTAGAATGCATCAGTAGTCTATAATCAATCAATCAAGTTTTGTTTATACAGCACTTAATCATGGCAACAGACATTTCAAAGCGCTCTGACAGACAGAAAAACCCAACTGAACCCTCCAGAGCATAAGTGACAGTGGTGGGGAAAAACTCCGGGCAGGACCCGGCCATCCGCCTTGACCGGTTGGGTGGAAAAGAAATAAAAGGAAGATAAGGACAGGGTAAGAGAAAGAGACAGAGAGAGAGTGTCAGATAGGCCAGATAGAGTCAGTGTCAATATGGTTAGAGTTAGACAATTTGATGCTGGCACTGAATTGGGGACGAGAGGGTCTTGCTGCATGCATCAACTCCTGGATTGTTGCCTTCAATACATGTTCACCATCATGTAGTTGGTTAATTCAAGGCACAATTACAGCTGCGTGGATGACTGTATGGTGACACGGAGGAGGAAAGGAAGCAGGACCACAGCAGATGGATAGATGAGGGGTGATACTGGTGGGATGGGAGGAGCAGGTCCACAGCGGATGGGCGGATGAGAGGTGGAACAGTATAGTGGCACAGAGGAAGAAAGGCAGCAGGACCCCAGCCGATGGTTACGTGAGGGATGATACTGGTGGGATGGGAAGAGCAGGTCCACAGCAGATGGGCGGATGAGGGGTGAACCTGAAAAAACCTATAAGGACATAGAGCACAGAGACACGAGGGAAAAAAGTTGAGTTAGTGAGGTGTGATTGGAGACTAAGAGAGTGAGAACGGAGAGGAGGAGGAGGAGTAAGAGAGATGGTGAGAGAGAAGAAGGACGAGAGAGGAGCTCACTGTGTCTGGATGTTGAGTCTCCAGCAGTGTAGGTCTATAAGAAAAAACTTAGCAGCCTAAGTTGCCTTAATTGTAACATTTTTGAAAAAGAAATGTTTTAAGTCTAGTCTTAAATAGTGAGAATGTGTCTGCCTCCTGAACTGAGGGAGGGAGGTGGTTCCACAATAGAGGGGCTTGATAGCAAAAGGTTCTAGCCCCCGTCCTACTTTTGTAAATTCTAGGAACCACCAGTAGGCCAGTATGTTGAGAGTGTAATGCTCTAGATGGATGATAAGGAACTAAAAGTTCCTTCAGAAAGGTCGGTGCCTGGCCATGAAGGGCTTTGTAAGTGAGGAGGAGTATTTTAAAATCTATCCTAGCTTTCACAGGAAGCCAGTGCAGAGAAGCCAACACAGGAGAAATATGGTCTCTGGTACTGGTCCTGGTCAGAACATGGGCGGCAGCATTCTGAATTAGTTGAAGTCTCTTCAGTGACTTTTGGGGCAGCCTGAAAAAAATGAGTTACAGTAATCTAGTCTGGAAGTGATGAAAGCATGGATTAATTTCTCTGCATCATTCTGTTTTAAAATATGCCTGATTTTAGCAATGTTTCGGAGATGGAAACAGGCCGCTCTAGAAACCTGCTGTATGTGTGTGTTAAACGACAGATCCTGATCAAAGATGACACCTAGGTTCCTCACAGTGGTTTTGGCCTCAAACGTGATGCCATCCAAAGCTATTACATCACTGGGCACTACATCCCTAACAGTTTTTGGGCCGAGCACAATTGCCTCAGTTTCACCAGAATTTAGATGTAAAAAGTTATTGGTCATCCAATCTTTAATCTCTTTGATACACACCTGTAACTTGCACAACTGATTGACTTCATTACGTTTAATCAAGAGCTGCAATTGCGTATCATCAGCATAACAATGGAAGTTGATGGAGTGTTTTCTTATCAAATTACCTAGAGGAAGCATGTATAAGATAAACAGTATTGGACCAAGAACCGAGCCTTGAGGAACTCCATAGCTAACACCTCCCCAGGGAGGCGTCCAGGATGCATCTGGAACAGATGCCCGAGCCACCCCAGCTGACTCCGCTCGAGGTGGAGGAGCAGCGGTTCTACTCAGAACTCCTCCCTGGTGACTGAGCTCCTCACTCTATCTCTAAGGGTGCGCCCAGTCACTCTACGGAGGAAACTCATTTCAGCCGTTCATATCCGGGATCTTGTCCTTTCGGTCATGCCATCTGTCAGTCTTAATTTCCATCCTTCCCTCACTCGTGAACAAGACCCCATGATAGTTAAATTCCTCCACTTGGGGCAAAGACTCTCCACCGATCTGAAGAACACACACCACCTTTTTTGGATCAAGAACCATGGCCTCGGATTTAGAGGTGCTGATCTTCACTGCATTCTTGTCACACTCAGCTGCAAACCACCCCAGTGCACACTGAAGGTCCAGGTTTGATGAGGGCAACAGGACAACATCATCTGCAACAAGCAGAGAAGAAATCCCTTTGGTTCTCAAACCGGGCTCCCTCTGCATCCTGCCTGCACCCAGACATTCTGTCCATAAAGATTATGAACAGAACCGGTGATAGTAGGCATCCCTGCCAACGTCCAATATGCACTTGGAACAGGTCTGAATTGCTGCCGGCAATGCAAACCAAGCTCTGGCTTCAGTCATACAGGGACTGAACAAAGGGCCCCGAACCCCATACTCCTGAAGCACTCCCTACAAGATACCATGAGGGACATGATCGAACGCCTTCTCCAGATCCACAAAACACATATAGAGTGGTTGGGCAAACTCCCACAAACCCTTGAGTGCTGGAGATGAAGAGTGTAGAGCTCGTCCAGTGTTACGTGACCTGGACGAAAACCACATTGTTCCTCCTGAATCCAAGGCTCAACCAGCAGCCTAATCCTCCTGTCCAGTACCCTGGAATAGACTTTACTAGGACAGTTTGTCAAAATTTCTTCGAGGTCAACCAATAGTCATCCTCCATTTCCTCCCTGAACTCCACCAGGACCTGAGTTTGTGCCTCCATGACCACTTGAGCTGCAGTATGCCTGGCCTGCCCTTACCTGTCAGCTGCCTCCGGAGTTTCACAATTCAACAAGTTTTGAGAAGACCCATTCTTCAGCATCCCTGACTTCCGGCGGCCACCACCGGGTTTGGGAGTTGTCATGACAACAAGCAACAGAGATCTTGCAACCACAGCTCCCTGCAGCCGCTCTGAACAATGTCCCCAACCAGAATCCTTGACAAGCTCTCCAGACCTTCCTGACATTTTAAAAATCTTTCTGTGTAAAATCTCATGTTCAAGCACCTCGTCACCTGCGGCTTATATTCAGGAGCACTCAGTAGTCTCGAAATTACGGTAATCATGACTGAATGCAATTTCTATGTGTAAGGTTATTAATTTAACCGAAAATGCTATGTTTCCATAGCAACCAATGGATCTCTTCAACTCCCTCTATGGTGCGATAAGATTCACCGAGGCGCCGTTCATCGAAATCACGCCAGCTGGAATGATGGTCACGGCCAAATTCAAAAGCAAAGTGTTACCAGAGACGGCAACCAGTGACAGATCGCTGGTCTCAAGATCCTTTTCACTGGTATGTCCATCTATCCATCTATCCATCCATCAATCCATCCATTAAGAATCAGGTCTAGTCCAGTGTTGGTAATCCTCCAGTGGATTCTGGCTCTAGTCCCTTTAACCCTACTGTTCACCATCAACTCCTCAACCTTTAGAGTAGTGGTTCTTAACCTTGTTGGAGGTACCGAACCCTTCTTTAGTAAAAAATGTATACATTTTTTTTTAAATTTAAGTATATGTTTTACTGGTGTATTTAATGAATTGTACATTAATGTCACCTTTTTCAAAGAACCAAAACAAGACAGTGCATGAACTCCCATGAAATGACCTACCTGTAAATCAGTGTGACTTCTGCTGTTGTTATAGAGACCAGTTCAGATATGCGTGGCTTCACCTTGGCAAGTGTTACTCTGATGTCATTTTCACAGCAAAATCTGTTTCTTTTGTTTTCCATCAGCTTAAGGAAGTGTTCCTTTATTTTTGCCAGTGCCAGACTAGAGTTGCTCAACTTGACATTCAAATCTCGCAGAACACTGACTCCCATCACGTTCCGTTATACAGTACATGTAAATTCACGTTGCACATATTCGTCCGACCACTTTCTTTTTTTGCTCCACATAGTTACTATGAATGAATTAAAATAAAGCAATCAGATGAAGTACCATCATGACAGGCATAAATCAACTACTGAGTGTGCAAAATCACATGTAGCACAGGTAGGCTAATCTATGTAGCATGACCACCTGTAGCCAGTGATGGCTAAGGGGGGCGTGTCATCACGAATTGACACGATGTGTCAAATGTACACAGTGATTTGCGTATGTTCAGCAAAAACACCCGACACGAGGTGTCGGGTGTTTTGTCTTGACCTCCATCTCCGCTGAACCCCTGAGACCAACTCACCGAACCCCTAGGGTTTGATCGAACCTAGGTTAAGAACCACTACTTCAGAGGTTGATATGGATCCACCCTCTTTACCAGGAGGGGGCGAATTAAACGAGTAATATCTGCACCACACTAACACACTAACCGGTCACGGACATGCCTCCTCCAAGAGGGTGTCGGTCGCTCTTCTTTTCCTCATCTAATCAAACTCTGTTTTCTTCCAACAGAAGTGTCCAATGAAAATACGAGTCAATGTCATCAAGACATCTCTGAGTTTCTCCCTCGTTGATGTCAGGTAAACACACACACAGACACACACACACACACACACACACACAACCAAACACAATCCACTATGCAGCTTTAAAACGTGGATCTCTGTTTTTGTTGCAACACAGTGGGTAAGACAATTTAATGACAATTTTGTGATAATTTAATGATAATTTAATGTTTTCAGATAACTCTTATTCAGACACATAATAAAGTTTATGCTGCTAAAAACATGTCAATAAACAGAATCCATTAAATTCATGCTAACACAAAATGATTTTCCATTTTCAGCTGCTCAGAGCCTGATTCAAACCGAGTGGTGAGAACCTGTGTGTGTGTGTGTGTGTGTGTGTGTGTGTGTGTGTGTGTGTGTGTGTGTGTGTGTGTGTGTGTGTGTGTGTGTGTGTGTGTGTGTGTGTGTGTGTGTGTGTGTGTTGGCCTAGGGGCAACCATGGCACAACCAGTGTAGGTGCTTCCCTCTCTTACCACCACAAGGAAAACTGCAGCAACCAGCACAAGTTTAGATGTAACTTTAATTTAAGCTCCGTGGGAAAAAAACCCAAAAACAAAACAAACAAAATGGGACCTAAGTGAGCTCTAACTTCCCTACTGAAATATAATAGTACTGTAGATAAACGACAACGCCCCAACCCCCTATAAACCAAAACAGGACAGAGAGGCACGCACAAGATAAGGGGGCGCTCCTGTCATACAGCCCATCATCAGCAGGATGGTATGGATGTCGGGCGACTGAGAAAATAGCAACACTCACAACACTGGGAGACAAATCCACGCACATTCTGATCAACATACACACATCCACACATGGATGATACTGGACATTTCTCTTTCCTTCGGTGAAGAAAAAGCTTGACCACCAACTCCAGCTAAAAGGTGCATGTGGTCTAACGGCAATTTTGAATTTGCCCAACACCAAATGAGAAGGGGTAGTTAAACGTGTGTGTGTGGAGGGTACTGAATAATGCTCCGACTGGAGACTCCGTTGTTCTTCTTGGGTACCCCAACACTCTCGTGGGCTATGACAGTGAAACCTGGAAAGAGGTGATTGGGATGAACGGCTCCCCCAATCTGGACAAGAGTGGTGTTCTGTTATTGGACTTCTATGCTAGTCAGTTTGTTCTTAACAAACACTGATCAAGCACAGGGATGTCCATAAATGCACATGACACCAGGACACCCTAGGCCACAGGTTAATGATCAGACCTCCGACTGCCATGGTTCTCGATCCGAAAAACGTGGTGCGCTCTTTTTAGGTCAGTGGAGCGTCTTTGCCTAAAGTGGAGAAGTTTAAGTATCATGGGGTCTTGTTCACGAGTGAGGGAAGGATGGAAATTGAGACTGACAGACGGATCGATGCAGCTTCCGCAGTGATGCGGTCACTGTATAGGTCTGTTGTGGTGAAGAAGGAGCTTAGTCATAAGACGAAGCTCTTGATTTACAGGTCAATGTACATGCCTACTCATGAGCTTTGGGTCATGACCGAGTGGACAAGATACAAGCGGCTGAAATGAGTTTCCTCCGTAAAGTGGCTGGGCGCACCTTTAGAGATAGGGTGAGGAGCTCAGTCACCAGGGAGGAGCTCGGAGTAGAGCTGCTGCTCCTCCGCCTCAAGCGGAGCCAGCTGGCGTGGCTTGGGCATCTGTTCCAGATGCCTCCTGGACTCCTCCATTTGGAGGTTTTCCGGGCCTCGGGGAAGACCTAGGATGCGCTGGAGGGACCTCGGGCACGCAGAAAGCTCATTTAACTTGGATTTGCTGTTTTCGTTTAAGAATGGGACTGAAGCTGATCAGGTGTCGCTGCAAGAGGCATTAAAGCCATTTGTGTGTGTCCGCAGTTGCAGAGGCAGCCACATGGTTGTGGAACTTACTCCTGGGGGATTTAATTTTCACGTTCTGTAGGGAGCAGCTCACAACAAACAAGTGGAAAGAAAATGTTTCTGTTCATGAAAACAAATTCATCTGCGAGCAGAGTAGCGTTTGCGAGACACATAGGGGTTTTTTTTGTCCATTCAAATAAATGTTCTCAGGAAGCCGATTCTCAAATTCTTCCATCAACATGAGCAAAAGATCAAAGGTTTGAACCATAAATCCAACAGAATACACTCCTCCCTTGCAACTCTACATATATCTGTCTGTCTGTCCGTCTCTCTGCCTGTACACCTGTATGTCAGTCTGTCTGCCTGTCTCTGTTCGTAATAACAGTTATAATGAGGTGTTCACCTATGCAGGTTAACGCAGGAATTTCAAAAGTGATCCCGTCAGTAACGCAGCATCTTCAGGAGTTCATTAATGGTAAGTTCTGATTGGGCATTCACACCTGACTCATTTATTATGCTCCTGTGCCTAACCTGTAACTCACTGGTGCCTCACCATTGCCTAGATGGAAACCATGCTGTCTAATGCGGTTACTAGATTGATTTTGATTTTTCTATGAGTCAGCATTTTCAGGTCTCGCGACAGATACACACAGCTGATGCTGATTGGCTGATTGAACCTCCAATCAGCTACCCCTTCTGGTTTTATTGGTTCCGTCTTAATCAGCTAGTTTTGGTAGAGGTAACAAGACCCCTGATTACTAACTTGTAGTTTCTATGTGTTTCCATGAAGGACTACAAATCCCACTGCCTTTGGCACTTGGCCTTTATCCGTCAACCGTCGACTATAGAGACGTGAGTTTAGAACCCATCACCTTCGGACCTGTTCCTGTTTAGCTCCATCCTTAATTTAAACACGAAGTATCAATGAAATCTGGATGTCTTTCTCCCCCTATGGCTTGATCCTACCACTTCCTGTCCGCTCCTACCGCTTCTTGTCCGCGTTGCGTGGGCAGGACTACCTGGTGGTTAGCGGCAACTTAGTGTTGGTTCCAGACATGATGGAGGTGGTGGTGGACAGCTTTCTCAACCAGACGAGCAGCTGGTTTGAAGACTCAACTCAACCTCCAGTTTAATTCACCACAATCCAAACAGTAAAAGTTCCAAAAAAACAAACAAACAAACAAACTAAAATAAAACTTTATTGACATTATTTTCGACTTCATCAATAAATCAATAAATTGAGCATCACTGGGTCTCGTCTGTTTGTGTTTGATGATCCATCCCATCTCACAGCTGCAGTGCCTCAGACTGACAGACACGATGAAGTCAGCTCCCGTCTCGAGGACAGTGGTGTGCGTGTGTGTTATTTCTACACAATGTGATTATACCCCACACACATATGCACACATATTGGTAATCCTAAAAATAATTATTAAAATATGTAGTATTAAATATTTTTCTGCTTGAGTCTAAAAGTTCGTATATTCATAATAATTCTTCATGAGAAGTGTCATAACGGTCTCATTAAATATGAAATAGTTTAACTTTATACACAAACCGATCAAACAGACCGTAAAATTACACAAGAACAGTATTAATTAAAGATTTTATCCAACACAGTATTTGGACTGTGATTGGTCGGAAAAACAAGCACATCGTGATTGGTCGGATGTCGTCACTCAATACTCCATGCACATTGGTTAGAATAGTAAGGCCCGCCCCTTTTCTGGAAGCGCGGTAGATTCTGTTTGTCTGTACCCCACGTGTGATCTATTCAATGTATGAAATGTTTCTTAGTCTGAAATGTGGAAATGTAATTTGTCTTTTTTTCTTTTTCCTTTAAATTAAAAAAAATTAAAAATAAAAAAAAAAAGATTGTGTTTGTCTGGTGGAAACACGGAAGTGACGGGAGGAGTAACCAACGGTAACAAACAGATGTGAGCAGCGGACGGTTAACGGAGAGTTAATCTGATCTGGTGATCAATCAATCTGATCAACATCAGTCAGCGATGAAGTTAATTTAACCCTTAACGAACCGGATCAACTTTAGGAAGGTTCGGTTCGTCTGAAGCGCGTTCACGTTCCTGTGGAGTCGCGCGACCGGACGGAATGTTCGTGGTTTAAAAGGAGGCGTTCAAGTCCCAGGAAAAGGTGGGTAATTATCGATTTATTAGATAATAACGAATGACGTGCAGAATGGCGGAAAAATCCTGAATCAGTCACGTGGTATCAGCCGGGCTCCTCTCCGAAAAGAAGCCTCGATATAGTTTGAGTAGAAATATGTCATAAATGAACTACACAGCAAAACATTCACAAAATGTTTTGTGATCTTTTATTTTCTTCTTTCTTTAATTGTTTCCTGTATAAATAATGCTGCGACACCGATATTTGAATAATGTATGTATTTATGTGTTTTATGATCGTAAGATGTGGAAAAAACCATCCAGAAAAGAAAACAATTCTCTCTCTTCCGCTGGAACAAAATGTCCTGAGTCTTTAATCAAAGCGTAATGATGACGTCACCCCCTCCTTCGCCACAGAAGCCCCTCCCACCACCAGGAGCTTCAGGAAACAGACTGGAAGATTGATTTTTTTTATACATATTCGACTTGAACTTTTTATTCTTCTGTTGTATATTATAACATATTAATAAAATTCTCTTAATCAATACTTTCTGATTCAGCAGTGTTTTTTTCCATTTCGGAAAATATAACTCAATAATGTTTTTCTACGTTCTTGAAGGATCTGTAATCGTGATGCCCTCTTGTGGACATAGTGGGTAACTACAAAAACATTGAGATAAAGTTAGACGTTAGATTATCAATAGCTTTCGGTTATGACTATCAAAATAATTGTAATCAACGGAACTAATGCGTGTTTGTCCTTCCTGCTAAAAGCAACTAAAATTTTGTGAACAACAACAACTTGTAAATTAGTAATTTGCATGACCTTTTCTTCGTGTATTTGTCTTCGTCATTCAGGAAACATGGGTCATGGGAGGGGTTGGATTTTAACCTATAATGTGTGAACACCTGCGCAGCATCCTAACAGCCTGAGCTACCTGACCCCACACGCAGAAAGTGGTTGGATGTTGTATTTATTATTCACAACATGCAGGAGAAAATCTAAAAGCAGAGAGTGGGATTTGATCCTATAACCTCTGATCTCTGAGTTCCTTTATGGGGTTCACAGCAGTGAGGAGGAAGCAGAACATCATGACATCAATACTCTTCTTCATCCTCACTGTGGAGGAAGAAATGGAACACTGAAAATGTTTGAAAATGTTTGAACCTTCGTGGTTTTGACCAGTAGAATTAACCCCCAACTTTAACACTTTTACACAAGAATATAACAGATTTTGACACTTTATGAATCTCTTCTCTTAAAACTCCCCACACTTCTTTATTTGGACGGTAACAATCACTCATAAATGAAGTAAAGACATTAAAAACTCGTCACCAGTTTGTGGTCGTACTTTTCTCGTGAAATTGAATCGAATATATTTCCTGTTCGTCTGATGCTTTTATTTTGAGCGACCACCGGATATGAACACATATTGTTGACGCTGCCCTCCTGTGGTCATTTATCAGTACTACACATTTTAGTTTGACTCAGTCTTCGTGTCCGAACCCAGACGAACAATCATCTACTTTAACCTTCAGGAAACTCTAACGAGAAGGGAGAGGGGGGCTAATGCTAGTTAGCACTTCAAGTAGTTTTACGATTGTATACATTTACAATAGGAAGACATGTTAAACGCCATTGCTGATCAAATATTCAGATAACTCTGGATTGTAATTAATTAGATCCCCTCTTGTGGCCAAAATGAGGAACTACAATAAGACACGTCAACAATCCCAAACTGGGAAATTCAGATGTTGCAGAAAATGATGCAGAACCCGGAAGGATCAGCTGACTCTGAACGTTTTAATGTTCAGATTAGTTTCAGAGAAACGACATAAAATGACCAGAAAAACTAATAAATTCGTGACGCAAGGAAGGAATTTTGACATTGGAAATGAATAAACGTGATAAAATATTTGGACGAACGATGACGGATCGTTAAATGATTTACCTGCTTAGTTTTTAACGCGAGCAGCGGCGCCTCCGTCTGCGTCAAGGGATGAAGAATGAGGAAGAGGTGAAACACGGAGGAGATGCTGGGCGCTTGAATGGAAACATCGATTGCGTTCCAGAAAGTTGAGGGTTAAATCTACGGGTCAGAACCAAGAAGGGTCAAACATTTTCGAACGAAGCAGAAGTTGGTCCAGTTAAACAGTTCAGGCAGTAAAAAGAAGGTTTTGTGTGAAGCGTGAATTGTTCTCCAGGTCGTCCTCGTCCTCTCACCAGGGCGGCACGGCGGCGCAGCGGTAACGCTGTGGCCTCACAGCCAGGAGGTCAGGGGTTCAAACCCCACCGAGGGCCTCTCTGTGAGGAGTTTGCATGTTCTCCACGTGTCCGGTGGTTCCAAAAACATGCGCATAGTGAGTTAACATGATAGCAGGGGTGAAGGAGGGTGTGAGGACACACCCAGGGGGGTCATTGTTGTGGGAATTGGTTCTAAACCCGGTGTCAGAAACATTTTGTGTTTGGGGTTCTGTGAACCCCATAAATACAAGTTCCAAACCAAATCCCAGCAGCTGAAGGTTTAGCTCAGAGAGGACAGAGAAGGACCTCAGACCTGAGGTTACGGGTTCAAATCCCACCCCTCCCTTCATTTTTCAGGCCGTTTCCCGAACGACGAAGACAAATACGCCCGGAGAAAAGGCGTGAGCGTGAAGGAATCGGTAGCGTGGTGGGTTAGCCCGTAACCAGGAGCCCTCGGTGTCACATCCATGTCCCGACCCAGCGCTGCAGGTTCTGGATCAAAACTGTGTCTCGCAGTAACGAGGCCCGGGGGGGGCCGTGTCCCCTCCGCGTTGTCTGGAGTCTAGAAAGAGGGGGTTATGGAGCCCCACACCAGAAACGGCTGATATTTTACTGCTTTAGTGAAGGTCAACTGAGTTTTATTTGGGGGGGAGCAGGCAGGCGGCCGCCAGGCGAAGAACGTCTCGTTGAGCTCAGGTTTGTAGGAAATAACAGCAAAGAAGGCAGAATCAAGTTTTGGGGAAGAACAACCTGTAATGTGATAAAACACTGCTGATATTTTCCCATCATGAAGGTGAAGTAACGTCTACTAGTTACTGAATGAACAGGATGGAGACACCATTTATGAACTAGATGAGAACCAAAGAACCTCTCTGGGATCTACAGAGGAAAAGGCCTCAGACACTAACTTCCTGTCAGACACTAACTTCCTGTCGGACACTAACTTCCTGTCAGACATGAACTTCCTGTTGGATACTAACTTCCTGTCGGACACTAACTTCCTGTCGGACTGACCGACCCTTCTGTCGGGTCCAGGAGGCTCATAGATTCTGTCTCTCATCAACTTCCCTGAAAACCACAAAGCAAACAAGAAACCCAACTAAGTGATGGGGGGGGGGCTGTTCAGGGGGCCCTGCCACATGTGGAGGAGGGCCGCGTCCGGCCCGCGGGCCTTAGTTTGGGGACCGCTGCTCTACGTGATCCACCAGTTCCAGGATGGATCTGTTACGACCCGGATCGTTAGAAAGAGTTGTAACAAGAAGAAACCGACGTAAAGGGTTAACAGCAAAATATTTAATAAACCAGAGATTATTTTAATCCCTGGACAGGATAAAGGGTCACAAAATGACCCGAAGGGCCAAAGGAAGCTGCTCAAACAAAGGACCAGAACCACAAGAGGACCGCTGGATTCCTCTGGAAATTACAAGTAAAAACAAAACCCACAAAGTAATCTGATTACAGTTGTACTAAAAAAAGGAGTGAGCGCCCCCCCCCCCCCCCCACTCCTGACGCTAACACAATCCAGTGACTAACTCGGCCCACTCTCCACAATGTGGCCACAAGTTTGGTTCAAACATCTCCAGGAGCAACGAGGCAGACCCCCCCCCCCCTCTGAACAGCTGAAGACGATTTGAGGGCTCCGGCTCTGATTGAAGGTCTGGGACTGGAGAACACTCTGCACCAATCAGGAGCCGGGGATGGAACAGGTGGAGTGGGCGGAGCCAGGACTGAAGGGCGGTGAAGCGTTGGGGGGAGGGAGGTTCAAAGTTCACCAAAACACATTGAAATGAACACAGCCGATTGAACGCAGTGTCAATTATTGAATGATTCAACGATTAAAGCAACATTTTGTTACGGCTGTCAGTAACTTCAAGGGGAGTTACTTTCAAAGAGTAAAATAAATCAAATAAATACATGTCAATCAAATCAGTCGTATTCTTTCTCGTGGCTTTTATCTGCAATTTCCCCCGAGTCCGTTCAACTGAAATAAATACAAATAAATGAAACACAAGAATCTAGGGCACACAGACAAAACGACACTTCCTTCAAGGAGACGTCACGTCTTGTGGAAACAAATGTAAAAATGTAACTGAATGTAAAGCTGAAAACACGTCACTGCTGGTGATGCTCACTTTCATAAAGTTCATCAGTGTTGGGGGTCAGGAACCCCCCAGGATGGAGTGAAGGTGTTTCAGTCAGACGCTCCTGTGTGTTTCGTTCAGCTTCATCACAGACTAATATTCTTCACACACACTGAAGCGTCCGAGCAGCTGGGGCATTGTGTCGGGGAGGAAACGGTTAAACTCAGCAGGAGACACGAGGGTTTACCTTTGACCTCTCCGAACATGAACTCTGACCCCCGCCTGGCTTGAAACCCCCCCCCCCCAGCTCTCAGCGTCCACCTTCCTTTTATCCATTTCTGAGGAGGGGGGCAACTAAATCCAACCTTCGCTGATAAACAATGAAGCCAAAGCCCTCTCGATGCGCTGCATGACTTCCGCCACCGTTGCATTGTGGGGAATGTAGTGTTGGTGCGTGCAAAACACCGGCGGCCGGATGCGGCTTGCGGACCGGTTCTAACAGTAGTTAAAAACCATCCTCAAACCACTTCCTGCTCAGTAAATACATTTACTGCCCTCCTGTGGCCACACTGAGTAACTACAACAGCAACGACACATCGCTGTACGCAATTAAATTAACACAAGTACTGATACACTTTAAGTAGAACGTCACCAAAAGCCTTAAGACGAACATAATAGTAACGTTGAATTTCCTGGCTTCATATCTGTTAAACTATTCCGTGGAAAACAACACAATAAAGTTATTTATGAAGACGTGTAATAATGTTATTCTACGTTCTTGAAGGATCTGTGGTCGTGATGCCCTCTTGTGGACATAGTGGGTAACTACAACAACATTGAAATAAAGTTAGACGTTATTAGATTGTCATTGGCTTCCGGTTGTGACTACCAAAATAAGATAACTCAACGGAACTAATGCGTGGTAACATTGTGATTGCTTTAATAATGACACCAGTAATAGTAACGATGAATTTCCTGGCTTCATATCTGTTAAACTATTCCGTGGAAAACTACACAATAAAGTTATTTATGAAGACGTGTAGTAATGTTCTTCTACGTTCTTGAAGGATCTGTGATCGTGATGCCCTCTTGTGGACATAGTGGGTAACTACAAAAACATTGAGATCAAGTTAGACGTTGGAAAATTGTCACTATCATGCGTGCCCCCCCCCCCCCCCCCCATGTCAAAAAAATCATGGATAAAAGACGAAACGTCTTCAATAACTTTCTTAAAGTCCAGCGGATTAATTTAAACAGCTCTGGATAACCATGACCTGGATAACCGAGAACCTACACAGACATCTTACGACACAATCTTTTTCTTCTTTTCTTTTCGGCTTTTCCCTTCAGGGGTCGCCACAGCGAATCAATTGCCTCCATCTAACCCTGTGTTGTTTTCCACGGAATAGTTTAACAGACATAAAGCCAGGAAATTCAACGTTACTATTATTGGTGTCTTTATTAAAGCAGAACGGCTCAAAACACATTCACTCCTCTGCATCTCTGTTTCCAGCGGTGTCACACTCAAATACGTCCTCCGGAAAACTCAAGTAGGAAACACAATCACGTTGTTACATCTTCTCTTTTATTTTATTTTCTTGAAGTTACATTCCTTCTTCAAAGTTAATGTTTGTTGGAGTCCAAAAACACCGCCGGTTACTGGTGTCATTATTAAAGCAATCACAATGTTACCACGCATTAGTTCCGTTGAGTTATCTTATTTTGGTAGTCACAACCGGAAGCCAATGACAATCTAATAACGTCTAACTTGATCTCAATGTTGTTGTAGTTACCCACTATGTCCACAAGAGGGCATCACGATCACAGATCCTTCAAGAACGTAGAATAACATTATTACACGTCTTCATAAATAACTTTATTGTGTAGTTTTCCACGGAATAGTTTAACAGATATGAAGCCAGGAAATTCAACGTTACTATTATGTTCGTCTTAAGGCTTTTGGTGACGTTCTACTTAAAGCGTATCAGTACTTGTGTTAATTTAATTGCGTACAGCGATGTGTCGTTGCTGTTGTAGTTACTCAGTGTGGCCACAGGAGGGCAGTAAATGTATTTACTGAGCAGGAAGTGGTTTGAGGATGGTTTTTAACTACTGTTAGAACCGGTCCGCAAGCCGCATCCGGCCGCCGGTGTTTTGCACGCACCAACACTACATTCCCCACAATGCAACGGTGGCGGAAGTCATGCAGCGCATCGAGAGGGCTTTGGCTTCATTGTTTATCAGCGGAGGTTGGATTTAGTTGCCCCCCTCCTCAGAAATGGATAAAAGGAAGGTGGACGCTGAGAGCTGGGGGGGGGGGGTTTCAAGCCAGGCGGGGGTCAGAGTTCATGTTCGGAGAGGTCAAAGGTAAACCCTCGTGTCTCCTGCTGAGTTTAACCGTTTCCTCCCCGACACAATGCCCCAGCTGCTCGGACGCTTCAGTGTGTGTGAAGAATATTAGTCTGTGATGAAGCTGAACGAAACACACAGGAGCGTCTGACTGAAACACCTTCACTCCATCCTGGGGGGTTCCTGACCCCCAACACTGATGAACTTTATGAAAGTGAGCATCACCAGCAGTGACGTGTTTTCAGCTTTACATTCAGTTACATTTTTACATTTGTTTCCACAAGACGTGACGTCTCCTTGAAGGAAGTGTCGTTTTGTCTGTGTGCCCTAGATTCTTGTGTTTCATTTATTTGTATTTATTTCAGTTGAACGGACTCGGGGGAAATTGCAGATAAAAGCCACGAGAAAGAATACGACTGATTTGATTGACATGTATTTATTTGATTTATTTTACTCTTTGAAAGTAACTCCCCTTGAAGTTACTGACAGCCGTAACAAAATGTTGCTTTAATCGTTGAATCATTCAATAATTGACACTGCGTTCAATCGGCTGTGTTCATTTCAATGTGTTTTGGTGAACTTTGAACCTCCCTCCCCCCAACGCTTCACCGCCCTTCAGTCCTGGCTCCGCCCACTCCACCTGTTCCATCCCCGGCTCCTGATTGGTGCAGAGTGTTCTCCAATCCCAGACCTTCAATCAGAGCCGGAGCCCTCAAATCGTCTTCAGCTGTTCGGAGGGGGGGGGGTCTGCCTCGTTGCTCCTGGAGATGTTTGAACCAAACTTGTGGCCACATTGTGGAGAGTGGGCCGAGTTAGTCACTGGATTGTGTTAGCGTCAGGAGGGGGGGGGGCGCTCACTCCTTTTTTTAGTACAACTGTAATCAGATTACTTTGTGGGTTTTGTTTTTACTTGTAATTTCCAGAGGAATCCAGCGGTCCTCTTGTGGTTCTGGTCCTTTGTTTGAGCAGCTTCCTTTGGCCCTTCGGGTCATTTTGTGACCCTTTATCCTGTCCAGGGATTAAAATAATCTCTGGTTTATTAAATATTTTGACGTTAACCCTTTACGTCGGTTTCTTCTTGTTACAACTCTTTCTAACGATCCGGGTCGTAACAGATCCATCCTGGAACTGGTGGATCACGTAGAGCAGCGGTCCCCAAACTAAGGCCCGCGGGCCGGACGCGGCCCTCCTCCACATGTGGCAGGGCCCCCTGAACAGCCCCCCCCCTGTATCACTTAGTTGGGTTTCTTGTTTGCTTTGTGGTTTTCAGGGAAGTTGATGAGAGACAGAATCTATGAGCCTCCTGGACCCGACAGAAGGGTCGGTCAGTCCGACAGGAAGTTCGTGTCCGACAGGAAGTTCGTGTCCGACAGGAAGTTAGTGTCTGAGGCCTTTTCCTCTGTAGATCCCAGAGAGGTTCTTTGGTTCTCATCTAGTTCATAAATGGTGTCTCCATCCTGTTCATTCAGTAACTAGTAGACGTTACTTCACCTTCATGATGGGAAAATATCAGCAGTGTTTTATCACATTACAGGTTGTTCTTCCCCAAAACTTGATTCTGCCTTCTTTGCTGTTATTTCCTACAAACCTGAGCTCAACGAGACGTTCTTCGCCTGGCGGCCGCCTGCCTGCTCCCCCCAAATAAAACTCAGTTGACCTTCACTAAAGCAGTAAAATATCAGCCGTTTCTGGTGTGGGGCTCCATAACCCCCTCTTTCTAGACTCCAGACAACGCGGAGGGGACAAGGCCCCCCCCGGGCCTCGTTACTGCGAGACACAGTTTTGATCCAGAACCTGCAGCGCTGGGTCGGGACATGGATGTGACACCGAGGGCTCCTGGTTACGGGCTAACCCACCACGCTACCGATTCCTTCACGCTCACACCTTTTCTCCGGGCGTATTTGTCTTCGTCGTTCGGGAAACGGCCTGAAAAATGAAGGGAGGGGTGGGATTTGAACCCGTAACCTCAGATCTGAGGTCCTTCTCTGTCCTGTCTGAGCTAAACCTTCAGCTGCTGGGATTTGGTTTGGAACTTGTATTTATGGGGTTCACAGAACCCCAAACACAAAATGTTTCTGTCACCGGGTTTAGAACCAATTCCCACTACAATGACCCCCCTGGGTGTGTCCTCACACCCTCCTTCACCCCTGCTATCATGTTAACTCACTATGCGCATGTTTTTGGAACCACCGGACACGTGGAGAACATGCAAACTCCTCACAGAGAGGCCCTCGGTGGGGTTTGAACCCCTGACCTCCTGGCTGTGAGGCCACAACGTTACCGCTGCGCCGCCGTGCCGCCCTGGTGAGAGGACGAGGACGACCTGGAGAACAATTCACGCTTCACACGAAACCTTCTTTTTACTGCCTGAACTGTTTAACTGGACCAACTTCTGCTTCGTTCGAAAATGTTTGAACCTTCTTGGTTCTGACCCGTAGATTTAACCCTCAACTTTCTGGAACGCAATAGATGTTTACATTTAGGCGCCCCTGCGATTTTTGTTCCAAACTGACCCTGACCCCCCGTTGGAGAAAGGAAAAGTCATGAGGCCCTTACAGGAATAACGTTGGAGACCCCTGATATGATATACTGTATTATTATTACTGTGCGTGTTTGCACTTTGAATCCATGAAAATAAACAATCATATTTATAAATCACACACTATTGTCACAAAGTGCTTTCAAAGGACAATTATCATAATGTAAATCCACCTTTGTAGAAGCACAAACCAAACACGTCTGTAGCAGTCAACAAAGATGGAAACAACACAACTTAGTAAAAGGAAAAAGGAAGTCTCTTTTTAGTAGTAGTAATAATAATAACAATAATAACAATAATAATAATAATAATAATAATAATAATGGATTAGATTTATAGAGTTTGTACACTTGATTTTGCCAAAATATGACAATTACATACAAAAATACGTGGACTGTAACTCATCCAAAAATTATTGGAGTTTTGACACCCCTGACCCAGAGCCTTCTGAATATTTTATCATCAAATGACTTTGACATCTCTTACTTTTGTAAATGTATACAATCGTTAAGCTGCTTGAAATGCTAACTAGCATTAGCCCCCCTCTCCCTTCTCATTAGAGTTTCCTAAAGGTAAAGTAGATGATTGTTCTGTCACAGTAAAACTGAGTAAAGCCAAAATGTGTAATACGGCCATTGACCACAGGAGGGCGCTGTAGACACGACATGGATAAAGTGGATGGAATCAATAATATTCTGTATGTCGATTCTCGGTAATCGCTCAAAATAAAAACATGAAAATAACGAATTATACATCATTCAATTGCATGAGGAAACAATGTTTTTTACAACAGTTTGAACAAATGTTATGAAGGAACACACAGAAACTTTGCAGACAGTGAAGCTAAGTACCGCTAAAGCTACTTTTGCTACTTCTGTCGGGGACATGATTAATGTCTTTACTGCTACTGTTGAACTTAAAGGAGCCACAGTCATGCAAATTACTAATTTAGAAGTTTGCATTGTTTGCAGCATTTTAGTCGCATTTAGCAGGAGGGACAATCACGCCTTTGTTCCGTTGATTTATCTTATTTTGATAGTCACAACCGGAAGCTACTGACAATCTAACGTCGTCCAACTTTATTTAAATGTTTTTGTAGTTACCCATTATGTCCACAAGAGGGCACCATGATTACAGATCCTTCAAGAACGTAGAATAACATTACTGACACGTCTTCAGCAATAACTTTGTGCTTTTCCACGGAATAGTTTAACTGATATAACAGATATGAAGCATTACTGTCTTATTTTGCTTGTATTTCCCTTCTTTTTGAGTTTTTTTTTTTGTGTGTTTTTGAGTTCACCTCAGGAGTCACATCCTTTAATTGTTGTTTTAACTTATCCAACAATCGACAATGTTGCACGTTGAAATAATTTTCCATTCACATCGAACCAAAAGCGGCCAATGCACTCCAACTCTGAAGTAAATATTTTAATTTGTTTTGTTTTCTTCTTGTTGTTCATCTTAAGAAAAGTTTGCCTTCTATCAAGTAAAAAAAAGTTATATTTGAGTTGTTAGGATATGTAAAATAACATTCAAATAATTTTCTGAAGTTTTATGTAGTACTATTTCATTGAGATGCACTGGCATCGTTTTGCAACGATCGAATGAAAATGAAGTATTTGTAGTTCCTCACTTTGGCCACAAGAGGGCCAATGGACCCATAATGACCAATGATGGCGGCGTGCCCAACCAGATGAACAGCTGCTGTGAAAACTCAACTCAACCTCAAGTTTAATTCACCAGAATCCAAACAGGGAAAGTTCCAGACAAAAAAAAATTTAAATAAAACTTTATTGACATAATTTTTGGCTGCATCAATAAACGTCTTGAGCATCACTGGGTCTCCTCTTTTTATATTCCAGCCCACAACTGAGAACAAATAACCAATCAGATGGCAAATAAGTCCCAACAGTGAGAAAATGTTTCCCATCATGCACCTCTGTCACAGCCCTTTATGACACAGTCAGATCTCACTCTTCCTCGTGGTCTTCCCCCTCCTCAGGAGTAAACTGGTTCACCTGAGAGACAAATCGTGAGTCAGGCACCGTCTGCGATCAGGGGATTCATACGGATGTCTTTCTCCAACGGGTACTTGAATGCACCACGGGCGGAGGCGTGGCGTTTAGGAGCAGGTGAGCTCACCTGGAGGAGTCCGTCAATCTGCTCCGGTAAAGGCTGATCTGGCGTCTGCTTCACCTCCACCATCACCTTTCCGTTGCCTGCAGAGACAGACGTTCATCATGCAGGAAATCTGGGCTCAGCTCAGCTGCGGCGCCCCCCAGTGGTCGTACCTAGTATTATGAGCAGGACGGCCCTGAAGGCGCGGACCAGAGCCTTCTCTCTCACCAGCCTCTGAAGTTTACGACGCTGGTCGAGAAGAACATCGGGACCTGCAGAGAACATCCAGAACCCGAATGTCACGGTGCCGTGTGGCCACACCCCCTCGGGCGGAGTCATCCTCACCTGTGCAGGTGAAGGTGTCCTCCACCACCGCCGCTGCTCTGCTCGTCTTTCCGTGGCGAGGGAAAGTGAGCTGCATCAGACAGCCGAACCTCAGCGTCCGCCGTTTGGCTCCGCCCCCCTCCTCCTCCTCGTCTTCATCGCTGGGGAGTTCCTGCAGCTGGAGGAAGTGGCAGACAGGAAGTCACCCCTCCTCCTCCTCCTCTCGCCGACTCACCTGGATGTCAACAAGGTTCTCACGCTGATGATGTCAGAGGTCCAGCCGTTGAATCCCAGGCAGTGATTGGCCAGTTCCACACAGCGGGCGTGGCTTAAAGGTTTGGTGCTGTTTGACGAACAGTGGGGAGTTTGTTTGGAACTCAGCTTCACCTACACACACACACACACACACACCCACACACAGATGACATCACATGTCACGTGACCTTTCTTAAACACTTCCTGTTCAGGCGGTGATGTGTGGGGGGCGTGGCCACCTTGAGGGGGGCGCTCTGGATGAGGGAGCGTCCGTCGGTCTGCTGCTGCGCCCTGGAGGCCTGAGCAGCGGAGTAGAACTTGATGAGGGCGTAGAACCCGGGCGGGTGGAGCGGGGCGTTCCGACACACCTTCAGCAGGTAGAGGGGCCCGAAGGACGAGAAGACGCCGTACAGGCCGTCCTGGAGGGCGGAGCAAAGGCCAGTTACTGCCGTGACTGGGGCGACCCGGGTCACGTGATCCGGGGTCACTCACATAGACGTGGCCCTCGGAGTGAGACGGCTGGAGGCCCCACACAAACAGAGTCTTGTTGTTCTCCTCAGGGACCCGGAACTCCAGGATGTCCACCTCCATCTCACCTGCACACACACACACACACACACACACACACACGGCGCCGGGCCGGAACCCATAACCTACTGGTTCTATTTAGAGCTCACATTTAACTCATCTAACCCAGAAATAAACACAAATCTCATGTTGAACTGTCAAAACTGAACTTTTTTCTTTTAGAATCAAACAGACAAATATTTCTTATTAAATATTTACCAATTACCAATAATAATATTGAAAAGCAGAATCAACAAAAGTATTTGATTCATCGGTTTTTCTTCCCTTGGTCGCAATTTTCTCCGGGATTAATAAGGTATCTATTTATCTATCTATTATGTGAATTCAGATTTGTTTCTTTGCTTTTAGAACAAACCCGTTTTGTCATTTCAGGCTTACAGTGACGTTAGGAAAGCACGTGACGTCACACTGATTCTTCTCAATCAAGTTATTACTTATTTCTAATCATTATTTATCTATCTTTGTTTTTACACGTTGTTCCAGAGCATTGGAGGGTTTATTGATTCTCCACCGCGTTTAAGCGACTTTAAGTTCTTTCCTGATTTAAAAATCAATAGTTATCAGCTAATAAATGGATAATAACCCACCTTTTCCTGGGACTTGAACGCCTCCTTTTAAACCGCGAACATTCCGACCGGTCGCGCGACTCCACCGGAACGTGAACGCGCTTCCGACGAACCGAACCTTCCTAAAGTTGATCCGGTTCGTTAAGGGGTTAAATTAACTTCGTGGCTGACTGGTGTTGATCAGATTGATTGATCACCAGATCAGATTAACTCTCCGTTAACCGTTTGTTACCGTTGGTTTCTCCTCCCGTCACTTCCGTGTTTCCACCAGACAAACAGAATCTACCGCGCTTCCGGAAGAGGGGCGGGCCTTACTATGCTAACCAATGAGCATGTAGTTATGAGTGACGACATCTGACCAATCACGATGTTCTTTTCTTTTCGACCAATCACAGTCCAAATATTGGATAAACTCTTTAATGCTGTTCTTCTCTAGTTTTGCAGTCCGTTGTTTGATCGGTTTGTGTATATAAAGATAAACTACTTTTTTATTTTATATTTAATGAGACCGTTATGACACTTCTCATGAAGAATTATTGCGAATATACAAGTTTTCAGAGTCAAACAGAAAAAATGTTTAATACTAACCTAAATATTTTTATAATTATTTCTAGTATTTCCAATTTTAATAGTGAAAAGCAGGATTAACAAAAGTATTCCATTCGTTTGTTTTTCTTTCCGTCTGTAGATTATCATTAAAGTTTTACCTGAACATTTTTTTTTATGACATTATGTAGAAATTTCACACACACGCCGTTCCTGTGACGTCACAGGTTGTATCCACAGCGGATGTCGTGATGAGAAAGTGAAAACTTACCCAGGGAAAGCGAAAACGACGTCACGTTATGGCTTGTGGGAAAAAAAGGAAATAATTTAATCAGTCTTCAAAATAAAATCACGTGGTTGAAACTAACAACTTTACGTGACGTGTATCTCTTGTTATATAATCAACGTATTCATATACCAACAAAGCGTCCATTCTTATGTCTGCTCAGTTCAAAATCGGGCGTTTCGTCGTTAAGATACGAAGTGTAGTCTATTATTTTGAAGAACTGGATGTGACTTCCTTCCTCCGAGCTGCTGGTTTGAAAAATGAAAGTGAAGGGACTTCACAGCGCGAAATAAACCCACGTTCTCTGACGGAGATGACTGCTAGAACTGAATTAAACATTAATTATTAATTGGTTTTCCAGTATTACATTAATTTTTATTAATTTTTATTCTTGTTTTCCAGGATTACATTTTTAAAAATCAGTTGATGTCCATGGGTTCTTTATATTTTTTTATTAAGTCTATATGTTAAGTGCTTTTGATTTTTAGGTTTCTTTATTGTCTTCTTCTTGTTTACTCCTATTAACTCAGATTTGAAATTTTTTTAAACTAAACTAAACTAAATCTGTTTTTTTTACACACTTTGAAATTGAAAAGAAAAGATCTTGACTAAATCATAATATTGTCAAAACTGTGAATATTCATGCATGGTTTTTTTTACAGGTAATATTACTCCTGTGTAGGAAAAATGTTGATTTTTCCATTAAAATGCTACAAATAAAGGGAATGAACAATTCATTCAACTCTCATGTGTTTGATTGTGTGTTGGCTAAGGTAGGTGTGTGTGTGTGTGTGTGTGTGTGTGTGTGTGTGTGTGTGTGTGTGTGTGTGTGTGTGTGTGTGTGTGTGTGGGCTAGGGTGTGTGTGGAGTAGGAAAGGGAGAGTAGAAACAATGTGGGACTTTTTGCCTTTCACTCTGCTCTGTTATATAAAGTCCTGCTCACCAGTATGTTGGACACAAACCATTCAGCGACCATTGTCACCATCATTATTATCATCATCATCATCATCATGCTCACCTGGACTAAACTGCTCTTCTTCCTCTGCGGCGCCCTGAGCCCCGCTCTCTGCTGTGATTGGCTCAGACACTACGGACACCTGAGTAACGCCACTCGGTCTCTCCTCAACGTCATGGTGAGTTCAGGGACCCTGGGTCCTGGAGGAGACTCCAAGAGACATTTGTGGTTCGGAGGTTTCTGGGGTACTTGTAGGCAATTTGAATGAATGAATTAGTGATTAATTGATTAAGTGATTGATAATTGGTTCTGTATTTTAATATGCTCAATTCTGTCGAACTGTTTCCAGTCCTGTCTGGACTGACTAAACGCAGAGCTGAGGCATGTGACTACGGTTGTGTGTGTGTGTGTGTGTGTGTGTCTGTGTGTGTGTGTGTGTGTGTGTGTGTGTATTCAATTAACTTCCACAGCTAACGTTTGCTAAATGACATGTGGTGTATTGTCTTTCAGGGAGGTCAGCTGACCGAGGAGGCGTGTCCTGTTTACTTCCCCAACAAACTGTATTCAAACATACGGAAGGCTGAGGTAATCCATCATCCATCATCCATCCATCATCCATCATCCATCATCCATCCATCCATCCATCATCCAGCCAGGCAGCCAGCCAGCAAGCCAGGCAGCCAGCAGGCCAGCCAGCCAGCAGCCACCCAGCCAAGCCAGGCAGCCATCCAGCAGCCATCCAGGCAGCCAGCAGCCATCTAGCCAGCCAGCAGCCTAGGCAGCCATCAGCCAGCCAGCCATGATCCACCCAAGCAGGCCAGGCAGGCCAGCCAGCCAGCCAGCAGCAGCATTGCCCAGCCTAGCCAGCCAGCAGCCAGCCAGCAGCCAGCCAGCAGCCAGCAGCCAGCCAGGCCAGCCCGGCAGCCAGGCAGCAGCCAGCCATCCAGCCAGCAGCCTAGCCAGGCACAGCCAGCAGGCCAGCCAGCAGCCAGCCAGCAGCCAGAGCCAGCATGCCAGACCAGCCAGCCAGCCAGCCAGCCAGCCAGGCAGCAAGCCAGCAAGGCCAGCCAGCAGCCATGCCAGCCAGCCAGGCAGCCAGCAGCAGCCAGCCAGCCCGCCAGCCATCCATTCATCCATCATCATCCATCCATCCATCCATCCATCCATCCATCATCCATCATCCATCATCCATCCATCATCCATCCATCCATCCATTCATCCATCATCATCCATCCATCCATCCATCCATCCATTCATCCATCATCATCCATCCATCCATCCATCCATCCATCCATTCATCATCCATCATCCATCCATCATCCATCCATCCATCCATCCATCCATTCATCCATCATCATCCATCCATCCATCCATCATCATCCATCCATCCATCCATCATCCATCCATCCATCCATCCATCCATCCATCCATCCATCCATCCATCCATCTAATTGATAATAACTATACTTTATTAGCCAATCAGGAACATGGATTTAACATTCTCCCCCAACCCCCCAGGTGGAGTCCCAGCTGGTTTTCATCCGGGACAGCCTGAAGCTGATTCTGGACCTCTATCACCATGACAACCTCTCCTCCTCCACATGGGACGCCGACCTGACGGAACACTTCCTGAAAAGCATGGAGCGGCAGCTGGACGGCGTGAACACCTGCGTGAGTTACCGGTGACCCCGTGACCCGGTGAACGGGCCGCGATCCCTTTCCCCGCTCTAAACACTAACGGAACGCGTCCCCTTCTTCCCTCCAGGTGTCGACCCATCGGGCGCCGGACCGGGGCCTGTGGCGGTACTACCGGAGGCTCAGGAGGACGCTGCACCGGACCGGAAGTGGGTCCAGCCACGGGACTGACTGCGTGTCAGTGGGTGGAGCTTCTGACTGTGGCGGCAGCAATGCATCCTGGGAGCTGATCAGGAAGGAGACCAAACGACATCTGGACCAGTTGGAGCTGCTGGTGGCCTTCATCCGGAGCCGAACGCCACTAGTTTGAGACCTGACCCGTCATTTACTGTGTTTTTATTTATGTATTTATTTATTTATTGATCTGTTTATTATTTATGAAGTCTGGGGTTAACTTGAAGATTTTTATAACTGACAATAAAAATATATTTTTTGCATCTTATCGTCTTCATTAGTGTCTGACAAGATTGTGATCCTTCTCTCAGCCAATCAGAGGCCAGATGTGAGACGAGCCATAAAACCTGCAGGAAAAAAATCGAGAAAATTCACATAAGAAACTCCACCTTGGTGGGCGTGTCTGGATGTTTAGCTTCATCCATTCAGATTCTAGATCTCCATCAACAGCTTTGGAGGATGCTGACGGTCCAGAACCAGGACCACAATCAGGTTCTAGATCAGGTTTTGGACTCCAACAACCTCAGAACTAAATGAAAATTTAAATAAAAACCAGCCTAAAGACAAATTTTGTTCATAAATGTTAGTTTATTGATTTAATTTCATTTTGTTATATTTTTTAACAGTAAAACAATCATAAACTGAACATCTTATGAATAAACTGTTGTGTTCGGATTCAGTCGATAGATTTAATGCAGATTGTTTACATAAACATCTTTTGTCTACATTAATTTGTTTTTGAGCAGAATTTCAAATCTACAAAATCTTTAGTTGACATCAGTTCGTGTAGTTTCTTATATAAGGTGTAAACTAAAAATGAACTGCTTTCAAAACAGGATAAAGTTTTTACTCAATTAAAGAATTAACATATTTAGAATCAAGATCATCAATGACGACTGTGAGCTGGGAAAAATATAAATCTAAATAAAAACATTACGTCAGAAAATAATAACCCGGTTATCAGTTTGATTTGCGTCTCAAAAGACAAATAATTGTTTTTGGGTTTTATTTATTGATCATTAAATTTCAAATGGAAGAGTTTTGCTCTTTATTGGCTGTCTGGTTAAGACTGATCAGTTTTCACCTGTAGTTCCGTGTTCAGCCACCAGGGCGCAGCAGACCAATACGTTCACATTGCTTCATTAAAAGCCATTTTCTGTGGGCGTGTTCAAACACAAAGACGGGGCGGGGCCAGCATCTAGTCACAGGACTGAACATAGTTTCCAGGGAAGAAGCCTCTGTTGCCGTTGACGAACCCCTCGCACCAGCCGTCGTCATGGCGACGTGTCAGGTAGACCACATCGCCCTCGGTGAGTGACAGGTCCTCAGGTTTGGAGGCCTCAAAGTGGTACAGCGCCACCACTGGACACAGAGAAGAACTGCACTCACATACCACAGGTTACTAGTATAACTAGTACTATTAGTAATACTAGTATGACTAGTACTACTCTCACTACGAGTAACACCAGTACCTTTCTCCAAGTATTGTGGTGGGGCATCGTCCACTGGTGGAGGGAGGGCTGGCATGATGTCATCAAAACTAACATCATTGTCCAATAGTAGAGGAGGGGGAGGAGCTAGGATCTCCAGATCTGCGTGACATCACAGAGGGCAACTGTGATTGGTCAATCAGGTTGGAAGGGGCAAGACGAGCAGTTCAAGGTAACTACTGTATGAACATCTACTACCATTACTGTACTCTAGTACTAGTACTAGTTACTACTAGTTAGTACTAGTAACTAGTATTCTTGTGTTTTCTTACCCAGGTGTTCAAGGCGAGCAGGTAAGCAGAGCCGAGACGAGGAAGAAGAGGAGCTGGAAGGAGCGTGGGGCGGGGGGTACGAGGGGGGAGGGGGGATCATCACTGACAGACAGACAGGTAGACAGACAGGCAGACAGACAGGCAGACAGACATAATCAGTCGGCGCGGTCACCTGAAGGTCCTGGAATCTCTTGGAATTTTCTCCAGGACCTCCTTAAGAAGAACATTGACGCCTTCGTGACCTCTGGTACTCCCTCACTGACATGACCTCCTCAAGGACACCGAGCACCTTCTCAGCGAGTCCTGGAGCGCCCACCCCCACCCCCGATCCAGAATAAGGGGTTAAGGAACACTCTCAAGGACCGATGATCGACTCAAGGAGAACATCTAAACCCACTCATTAGAGACAACTCAAGGACTCCAGGACCCCCTTAAAGAACTCAGAAACCTACTTAAGGACATCCAAAAGTTTCAAAGGTTGTTGAGGGTTTCCAGGACATTTGACTCCCAGACCCCCCATTCCTGAAAGGTCGGTGTCACCTCTAGAAAACATGAACTCTAGACATGTTCTGAGTTTCTACTGGACGCCTCCCCTCGGCTTACATGATTGGACGACAGGCAGGAAGAGAGAGCGTGTGTTGCGGCAGCGAGAGGCGGGGCCAGAGCGGACCCTTAGAGACAGAGAGCGGGTGGTCGGCGGCAAGCGGCGGCGGCAAATCCTCCCGGGTGGTAGGACGCCTGAAGGCATCACAGAAGAAGAAACAGAAAAGAAAACCAAAAAGAAGAATCTTTACAGAACAGACTTAAGTTACTTTAGTCAGTTACATTACATTTAACTTAATTTAGTCAAAGTTACTTTTTTCAGAGTTATGCTACTTTAGTCAGTTACGTTACTTTTAAGTTACTTTAGTCAGTTCTGTTACTTTATTCAGTTACGTTACTTTTAAGTTAATCTAGTCAGAGTTAGGTTACTTTATTTAGAGTTAAGTTACTTTAGTCAGAGTTACGTTACATTTAAGTTACTTTAGTCAAAGTTAAGTTCCTTTAGTCAGAGTTAAGTTACTTTTAAGTTATGTAAGTTATTTTAGTCAGACTTAAGTTCAATTGTTAAAAGTTGAGTTACTTTTATGATACTTCAGTCAGAATTATGTTACTTTTAAGTTACTTTAGCCAGAGTTAACAACTTTTACCCAACATTAGTCAAACTTAAGTTACTTTAGTTGGAGTTATCTTACTTTTAAGTTACTTTAATCAAGAGTTAAGCTCACTAAGGCAGTATTAATATACGTTTATGTTACTTTAGTCAAAGTTACCTTACTTTTCAGTTATTTTCATCAGAGTTAACTTACTTTAGTTATAGTTTAGTTACTTTTAAGTTACTTTAGTCAGACCTGAGTTACTTTTCTTTTCACTTTTTGGAACAACCTACTTTCATCTCATTAACAAGACGCTTGCTGACAAAGCTAAGTAACAATGTCCAAAAATGTGACTGTTAGCTTAGCATCTTAGCGTTACAGTCACATACCAGATGAAATCACCTGCAGACAGACAGACAGACAGACAGACAGACAGACGGACAGACAGGTACCGTCGTCCTGGCTGGGTGGGGGTGGAGGAGGCAGGTATGGCAGTTCTGAGCTGTCATTGGCCGCTGGAGGGAAACCATCATCATCAGAGGGGGGAGGAGGAGGAGGAGGAGGAGGAGGAGGAGGAGAGGGAGACGGGACACTGCCCTCCTCCTCCACTGGTCACAAAGAGAAAATGTGATGTCACTGTGATGTCACTCAGTTTGAACCAATGACTGACCCAAGCTGACGTGTCACACCTGTCTCCAGGATGAGGGGCGGAGCCTGTGGAGGACCATTGTGATCAATCAGAACCTCTGAGAGAAGGGAAGGAGGAGGAGGGGGTGGAGGAGGGGGCGGAGCCACCGCTTCTCCTGACGCATCAGGTGCAAGAGGTGGAGGGGGCAGGTCCGAGGTGTTCGTGTCCTCATTATCCTGAGATGACAGCTCATTGGTTGTAGGAGTTGGAGGCGTGGTATCATCAAGCAGCGTAGCGATGATGTCACTCTCAGGCGGAGCCTGGGGAATGGTGGGCGGGGCAACAGGTTTCCCAAAGCTGGACCTGAAAGTGAAACGAGTGGAACTAATAGAACTAGCATAAGTAGCATTAGCCATTCAAAAAAATCAACATGTTATTATTATTACCCGCCGGCAGGGGGCGCCATAGGACACTGAACCGGCTCTGGGGCTTTGTTTGACCTGAAAGACACACACACACACACACACACACACACACACACACACACACACACACACACACACACACACACACACACACACACACACACACAGAGTCACACACGTCCGATGTGAAACAGGAAGTTGTCATCAATAGACTCCAACCTGATGGAGGCTCCATGTTTACGGATTGTTCCTGTTCGCTCCGACTGTTTCCCAGAGACCTGGGGGGGTGAATGGGGGGTAGTGGGGGGGGTAGACGGAGGGATGGGGGGGGCACAGTGTGTGTGTGAGCATCAATGGAGCCTCTCAGGCCTCAGCAGCTCTAATGAGCCTCTAAACATTTTCCCACGCTCAACAAAGACGGTCTGTTCCTGCAGGGGGGGGGGGAGGTCTGAGAAGAATGAAATAAAAGCGTCAGGTTTTCACTTCCTGTTCAACCTTTAAATATTTCTGATGACTCACCTATCAACTTCAAATGTGAGACAGGAAACAAGCCCCGCCCACACAAACGAGCGCTATGAACCGGGTTTGATGGAGCGGTGAGGAAACATCAGAGCTTCACTTCTGTTTTTGTGGTTCTCTGTCGCCAGTGTTTCCTGTCAGCTCCGCCCCCCCCTCCTCCCCCTTCACCACACGACCATATATGGTCAAACAGGAAATCATCTGAGGAAGAGATTAAGGTGACTTCCTGCTAAATGAGGGCTCCAGGTTGGAGATACCTTCACGCCGTGGCCCATGTGGTCCAGCTGCTGGTAGTTGATTGGCCGTCGGCTGTATAGTGGGCGGGGCCTGGCGCCGTCAGGGGGTTGAGGAGGGGGGAGGATCTTGTGACTGCGTGGGACGTGCCGTACGGCGGTGAAGACGCCGATTTCCCTCCTGGAGACCTTCTCCTTGTGCATGTCCACCGTCTGAGGACGACCAACGCAGGCATCCGACCATCATCCAACCATCATTCATTCGTCCATACATCCATCCATCCATCCATCCACCATCCATCCATTTATCTATCATCCATCCATCCATCCATCCATTTATCTATCATCCATCCATCCATCCATCCATCCATCCATCCATCCATCCATTTATCTATCATCCATCCATCCATCCATTCATCCATCCATCCATCTATCCATCCATTTATCTATCATCCATCCATCCATCCATCCATCCATTTATCTATCATCCATCCATCCATCCATCCATCCATCCATCCATCCATCCATCCATCCATCCACCCATCCATTTATCTATCATCCATCCATCCATCCATTCATCCATCCATCCATCCACCCATCCATTTATCTATCATCCATCCATCCATCCATCCATCCATCCATCCATCCATCCATTTATCTATCATCCATCCATCCATCCATCCATCCATCCATCCACCCATCCATTTATCTATCATCCATCCATCCATCCATCCATCCATCCATCTATCCATCCATTTATCTATCATCCATCCATCCATCCATCCACCCATCCATTTATCTATCATCCATCCATCCATCCATCCATCCATCTATCCATCCATCTATCATTGATCCATCCATCCATCATCCACCCATCATCCATTCATCCATCCACCCACAGGTCAGGTTGGGCGTCGGCTCTCACCTGACCAATCAGGTTGATGGAGGACTCCATGTGGAGCAGCTGATTGGTCTGGGCGTCCAGCAGACTCAGGACGCTATTGGCCAGCGTGCTGATCTGGTAGGCGACGCTGGCCAGTGATTGGGTGGTGAAGTTCTTGGTTTCCTCCAACGCCTTAGAGCTGTCCTCACCCGACTGACAGGAGACACCAGAGCTTAGCTTAGCTTAGCACAGGGTGCTTAGCATTAGCGGGGCATCAACCCTCACCTGTACGTAGCTGTCGTAGCAGTACTCGGCCACGTTGAGCAGGTTGTCATAGTTACAGAGCAGCGCCTTCCGGGCGTCGGGAACCTCCTCCAGGATCTTCATCACCTCCTGGCTGAAGCTGTTCTCCTTCATCGCGTCTGTCAGGAGATCCGGTGGGTCCATGCTGCTCAGATCTGAAATGACGCGTTCATCCGCGGTGATGACGTCACACCCACAACCTGGTCATTCATGTTTAAATCCCGCGCATCACGCAGTATGATCTAAAACTCACCTGAACCAAACTGTCGGTGATTGGATGTCTGTCCGTCCGTCTGGGGCTCGGAGTTGTCGGTTTGAGTCCCGTCGGTCCAACTTCAACCTGCGGATCAAACTTCGGTTCCTCAGTTTCAGCAGCGAGTTGCGATCAAAGATCCTTTCCGCGCGTGACGATGACGCGCTCTTATTAAAACGCTCGTGACAAAAGCATCCGGTACCCGTCATTAAGTCACTTCATCTCCTGTAAACTCACCTGGAAAGTCCTTGAGAGTGTCCTGGAAACCATGTAATGACCTCTGGGACGGAGGCGCTCACAAACCCATCTTTGAAACGTCTTCACAGAATCTCAGATTCTTGGAAACGCTTCCAAACACCTTTGGCAGCTTTTAAACGAATTGATCCAGAAAGTATTAAATTGACCCCGGAAGTTGTTGAGGATCTGGACTCGACGCCCTTTTCAGGACCGGGTCAATTCGAGGATCATCTCTGGACAGCTACGCAGGAGCCTGGAAATCCTTGAAGATCTCCATAAATATGTTCAGAGTGTGACCTCCTGTCTGTTTCCTCCTCTTAGCGGCTCAAACCGCTTCCTGTTTCACGAGGGAGAAAACTGACGCCGAGGCTCGCGCGCTCTCACCGCAAGGTGACAGAGATGCTGAAGCTGACATCCACGAATAAAGTTTAAAAAAAAAACTTTATTTAAATGTAAGAAACACGATTAAAACCGCAGTATAAAAATATATTACTCCCCCTGCTGGTCAGAGTAAGTCATTACAGCTCCACTTGCTGGTCACAGTACGTCATTACACCTCCCCCTGCTGGTCACAATAAATCATTACAGTGAATTAGAATTACTTCTAATCCTAAATTAATTCTAGTACTTAATCGTATGTGATTCTAATTCTAAGTTAATTCGAGTTATTTTACTACATTATGAAATAAAAATTTATGACAGAACTTTAATGATCTTAATGGAAAGTCTTCACAGAAAATGTATGTTTTCAAAGTAAAAAGAAGAAACAGGAAGTCTGTTAAATAAAAAATATCACATGCATGAACACACACAGATACATTTGTTTATTTTAACATCTAAAAACCTTTCGGATTCTAAATTCATCACGAGTGTTCCTCGTTGCCTGGGGCAACCAACCATCACTTGTTGCTCGGGGCGACCGGGTTCCAGGGCTGTTTCTGTGGAGCTGTGTCTTTCTTCTCCAAAGGCTTCAGCTGACAAGCCAAGACAATGTTCCTGTCAGAGAGAGAAACCTGTCAGACAAACCCGGGGGGCCTCTGGAGTGACGTCACCAGAGGGTGTTACCTGAAGTCATCATATGTCGCCACCCTCTGAGTGACGGCCCTCAGTTTAGCGTCGTTCTCTCGCTTGTATTTCTCCTCGGCTCTGATCGTCCCCCGCAGCTCTTTCTCCATGGCAGAGAAGTCGATGACGTCACGCTCTGAGCTCGCCATCACCTGATGATGTCACACAAGCACAACATGTTGGATTCAGACAGATGTCTCACTCTGCACAGACAAACAGACACGTTGCTTTTACATACGATTATCAGATTCTGTTGCTTGACTGTTCTTTGGTCTTCAGTTTTGACAGATTACTGCTCTAAGGTTCTCCTACTTAACTATGTTCACAGTAAGGATTCAAAGGATTCAAAGCATTCTCTGTCATGTGACCAGTAAAGAAATAGGGTTTCCCTGTACAATGAAAAATGTACTTTGCCATCCGCATATAATTCCACCAGAATTGTTAAATAACATGTACATAAAACAAAATATATGTAAACTAATTCCCACAAATACTATATTTTCCATAATGACAGTTATTTAACCATCCGGATCGAGCAGCAGATGGTGAAAACAGGATGTGTTGATGCAGCAGTCAGGTGCGGCAGGAAGGAGAAAGCGGAAACAGTGTTTTTTCAAAATAAGAAGCTCTAATAAAAAAAAACAACCAAACTAGAATTTGTAGCATGAAATATTTTGTTTGTCGTCCGTCTCCGGTGTCCAGAGTTCAATCTTTGTGGTTTGACTGTTTGACAACTAGTTACAGTTACGTTAACTACCTCTTGACTGGACGACCACTAACTAGCGTCGAAGCTAACAGCTAAACATGCTAACGGCAGCTCGAGCTCCCGGCGGCTTTCCGGTGTGAACTGTAGCGAACATGCTGTTGTCGAACACAACTCGGTGCTAATCGTTAGCTCACCGGCTAAAGTCACACAGGGAATTATAACCTGTTGTTATTCACCGTTAGCTCACCGGCTAGCAGCAGCTCCTCTCAGCTGCTCCGACAACAACCTGTCTCCATGACGACAGACTGCGCCTGCGCAGTAGAACGACTCCATATTTTTTTAAAAATGTTGAGCAAAAACCCACGAATTTCTAACTTCAAAAAACGTGTATAAATTCAAAATATATATTAAACAAATATTATATATATATAATATTTAATGTATTTTAAAAATGATATTTAAAAAATAATATTTAATATCTAAAAATATATTTAAAATATATTTAGATACATATATTTTATAATAATATAAAATATATTTTTATTTATCTACATATATGTAGTCCAAGAAAGATAGGCGCATCACTGATGACATGTTTGTCTCTGTATGTATGAAACAAGATTATTTTGAAAGAAAACATTCAAAAAGTGTTCATGAAAGAATTTTAAATTCATATTTTGGCCTTTGGTTTCAATCCAGTCGGGGTTTCATGTTTTCATCTAAAGGAGCGACAAACACACCGTCTGGTTTTAATTTAGATGTGAATTCACACAGAAATCAAAAGGATTATTAACACTTTCAGCCGACACCAGTTTGACTTAAAAGATGAATTTTTGCTGGGTGACTATTTGTTTTGTTTTCATGTAATTTTAATAAAATCCACATCAGCGGTCACATAGAAGTCAGTTTAATTTTCATTAAAGGTCAGTAAAATACCATCTTATCTACAGACGCTGTTCCATGAACTTTGTTCTGTAATACAGTCAATACTATAAAACGTACATAATTGTACATATTATGATTTCTAGAATTTCCTATTAAAGTTGGACACAAACAGCAGTAAACATGTCAAATGAATCTCTCATAAGGCAGTAGTGTAAAATTGTGTAGCGTCCCTCAGGGTCACGTCCCCGATCCCTTTGACTTCCTGTCCAACCTTTAGATTTAAAGAAATGTCAGCATTATAGGAAATAAGTGAGTCAAGTGTCGAATGGAGTTAGCTTAGCATGACGTCTAATAGTGTTTATTTGTATGATTCAAATGTGGTTTTATCTCTTCTTCACTATCTGACAACTGACTCCATGCTGAACAAATACGATTGGCTGATTTCAAATTTAAATAAACAACCAAAATTTACTGGTTATGATCTGATCACATCCTGACAACATTCACTTTTGTTTGACGCGTCGCATTGTTTTATCTTCTGTCCACTGCAAATGTCGTCAATTTTGCCTGACTGATGTTTTCGCCAACGTCATCAAGTTTTTATCCATCTAAACCAATGATAGTCTCCGATTTAGAGACTCCGCCCTCACGTCAGCTCTAGCAACGCATCAGGATTTACCAGGATGGCTGCTCTCCTCTGTTTCACTGCGTGAACCTGAACCTGGACTGTTTCCCTGTGTGGGCGGTACTTTGGCCTCCAGAGTCCAAATGGAAAAATATTTTTGGTATTTATGGACCCAAATTTCACTTTAAAACAGACAAAAATTTTGATAAAATTACCCTGAAAACATGAAATCACCTAAAATCCAGTCAAGTTGTCGACATGAAAGTTTCTTCAAGCCGTTGAGGTCCAGAACGCTGACCTGACAAAATCTACGAATAAAGTTGTGTTGAAACCGGTCCAGAGTTCATGTGGTTCCACTAAAGTTCCTCTGGGGTCCTTTGAGGCGCCGAGGAGAACCTCCTGGATCCAGTCCCCCCCCCCCCCCCGACCCCCGACAGGTTGCTGATTGGTTCTTGAGGAAGAGGATCTCCTCTCTAAGGGTTCTGAACCAGTCAAGGGTTCTTGGTGGTTCTTCTGTTTGGGTCATTGTTGGAAAGGAAGTGTCACGAAGATTCCAAGTTCACTTCCTGTTCGAGGCGCCGTTCGATGCTCGGGGGTCGCCCTCCTCTGGAGGGTTCTGGAGGATCTCCAGGAGGTTCTCCTACGTCTGGGAGAAGACGTTCTCCATCTCGTTCAGCACAAGCTCCACGATCTGGCTCTGGAACACCATGTGGATCGTCATGTTGGCCGACTCCACCTGGGGGCGGAGCAACGTGGGGCCGAACACGATGGCGAGGCCCTGGACTGACATCCTGTTGGCGTCCTTGTGTTCCACGACTCTGGGGGGGAAGAAGGAACGTGGATCATCTTTATTGATGGAGGCGGGACCCTTCAGTGGGGGGGCGGGGCTTACCTGCGCAGGTGTTTGAACAGCAGCTCCATGGTGTCGTGATTGGGGAGGGGCAGCGAGCGGACCAGGTCCCTCATGTAGGACACCCTCAGCGCGTAGTCCTGGACCTCTGCAGGGACAAACCAGAAGAACCAGAGAACAGGTTGTGATTGGCTAGGCTCTGCCTCTGGGGGCGGGGCGTGAGGCGTGTGTTACTGACGGATGGCGGCGATGAACTTGTCGAAGCAGCTGAAGGGGAACAGCGGCTCAGGAAGCTCCCGCAGGAAGAGTTTGAGCGCTCCGGTGATGACGTGGATCTCCTCCCACTGACCGTCCTCCAGGTCCAGCTGCTCCTCTGAGGAGGAGGAGGACAGGATGAAGAGGAGGAGGAAGAGGAGGAGGAGGAGCAGGAAGAGGAAGGTCGGTTACCGTGATCAGCTTTGTGCCTCAGCTTCTGGATCACCGCCAGGTTTCCACTGACTCTGTAGATCCCGTCCACGTCCAGCCCTGAACACACACACACACACACACACACACACACACACACATACACATCAGGACACAGGTGTGTGTTGTGTTGGTGTGTGTGTGTATTGGTGGGTGATTGTGTGTGTGTGTGTGTGTGTTCAGGTGTGTGTACCTCTCCTGTCCACCGCTCTCACACACTTCTCCACGAACTTGGGGATGGTGTTGTTCTCCCGGTGACAGAGTGTGTCCAGGTGGCAGCCGAACACGTTGTCTGGGGGGGAAATCAAGGGGTTAAACTAGTTAAACTTAAACTGGTTAGACTGGTTAAACTGGTTATACTGGTTATATTGGTTATACTGGTTATACTGGTTACACTGGTTACACTGGTCACCTCTGATGTAGCCTCTCTCCTTGACGCTCTGCAGCGTCGGCCTCCTCTGGAGGAAACGTCTCAGTTTGGTTCGAACGCGTCTCTGCTCCGAGTCGGACGAGCCCGAAGAACTCCTGGTGGCTACGACGGAGGAGAAGAACGACACGGAGAAGAAAGAACCAGAAGAAGGTGGTGAGTTTTTGCTGAGTCATGGGCGTGAACGATGGTGGTCACGTGACTCGCTGAAGACTCACACGCCCTCTTGGAGTCTTTGTCCTCTTTGTCTGAAGCAGCTTCATCTTCATCCTCTGACAGGTGATCCAGTTCCTGAAACGGATGGAGGCGATTCACTGAAGCATGTGTGTGTGTGTGTGTGTGTGTGTGTGTGTGTGTGTGTGTGTGTGTGTGTGTGTGTTACCAGCTCTCTGATGGTGTCCTGGATCACCTTGAACCAGTCGTTGATGATGCTGTCGGTGTCGTACTGCATCAGATACTCGCAGCCCTGACGGGTCTTCAGCTGGACGCAAACACACAACCGTCACGCCTGTAACCATGGCGATAAACACACACACACACCTGATGTGCCACGGTCCAGACCCACGTGATTTACCTCGAGAACATTCTTTTTGGACGACTTGTCTCTTGCAGCCCAGCCGACCGAAGCTCCTCGGAGCTCGACGGTGTATTCTGGAATAATCTGTGATGATTTAGTCTGAGGAAGAGGAAGTCATCATCATCATCATCATCATCATCATCATCATCATCATCATCATCATCATATATAGATAAGTGATCTCTAGTTGGCACTTTTTGCGTGCTAACGTGCTAAAATCGATGCTAACAGGATAATGGATGAACGAAAAGAAACGTGTAAACTGGTTTGAACTGGATGACTCACGGCGTTCCCAGTGGGAGCGGATTTGGGGTCTTTGTGGAACGTGAGGATTCCTCCATGGAGGACCGTCCAGGACTGGGACCAGTTCTTCCTGTTGGGCAAAAACACGATGACTCGTCACGTTTAGAACCGATAAATAAAAACGTGGTCCTCTAAAACCTCCTGATGAAGAGGAGGTAAAAAAAAAAACGTGATGAGTCACCTGATCTTTTTGCCGCCGTCAGCGATTTTGGTCTTGTTGAGGATTCCTGCTTTCTCCAGCAGGTGGCACTGCAGAGACAGACAGGTGGGCCCTCAGGTAGGCTGTGCAAACATGGGCGTGGTGTGCATGCGTGTGTGCGTGTGTTCCATTAATAAAATCTAACTGAAGACATTTTACACTCCAGGAAACATTCCGCTGCACAAACACTGAACCCCCGCCGAGGGAACCAGGAGCTCTGCGACCCAGAAGGTTCCCTAGTACCATGAGGTACCCGGAAAAACCTTCTCCTGATATAATCCAGATCATTGTCTAAGTTTGTTAAACACGCCGCCATTGCTTTAAGGTCACATATAATGAACATTTAGGACGAGAACGGACAAAACCTTCAAGTGGAACCCGATTTGAGCACCATTGGGCCAATGATAGTTTATATAAAGCAAAAGAATATTAAACATTAGAACCAACAATAGAACCCATAACAGAACTAACAGGGGAACCAGTGAAAGACTCATCAGTATACCAACAGTAGAAACAATAACAGAAGAACTAGAATACGAATCATTCAATAGAAACAATAACAGAACTAACAGGAGGACCAGTGACCAAATCACTAGATCAACAAAAAAGTACAACCAATAACAGAACCAGCAGGAGAACCACTGACAGAATAATTAAGAGAGAAAAGAGTAGACCCAATAATAGAACCAACAATAGAACCAACAATAGACCCAACAATAGAACCAACAATAGAACCAACAATAGAACCAACAATAGACCCAACAATAGAACCAACAATAGACCCAACAATAGACCCAACAATAGAACCAACAATAGACCCAACAATAGAACCAACAATAGAACCAACAATAGACCCAACAATAGAACCAACAATAGAACCAACAATAGACCCAACAATAGAACCAACAATAGAACCAACAATAGACCCAACAATAGAACCAACAATAGAACCAACAATAGAACCAACAATAGAACCAACAATAGAACCAACAATAGACCCAACAATAGAACCAACAATAGAACCAACAATAGAACCAACAATAGACCCAACAATAGAACCAACAATAGACCCAACAGTGGAACTAATAGCCTGGCGATGGTGGGCAGCATCTTTCTGGAAACAGGGTGTTCGATCTATCTGAAGTCCTCCTAGTCCTCCCAGTGTTTCCAGTGTTCCCAGTCCTCCCAGTGCTCTCAGTGTTCCCAGTCCTCCCAGCCAGTGTTCCCAGTCCTCCCAGTGCTCCCAGTGTTCCCAGTCCTCCCAGCCAGTGTTCCCAGTCCTCCCAGCCAGTGTTCCCAGTCCTCCCAGCCAGTGCTCCCAGTGCTCCCAGTTTTCCCTCCAGAGAACCAGTGACACTTAACCATTGATAGTTTTAGAACCCGGTTAGTTTAAGACCAAAAACATTTGATTCACTGTGAGTTGTGTTAGTCTGTTATCACGGTTTCCATGACAACGCCAGGTGCTCGTCTCCAATCACCACGGAAACCACCAGAGAGACACCAGCAGCCAATCAGGGCCGAGAACCTACGTGTTGCTGGGAGCCTGTGCTCCGATTGGACAGATTCCTCTTCAGTTTGATCCTATCAGAGAGCTTTACAAGGGAGAAGTGGGCGGAGTGAATGAAGGACGAGAGCCAATGGGAGACGAGGGAGACGGGTGGGCGTGTCTACCTGTGGACTCCTGGGGGAGAACCTTCTGTTGGACGCGTCGGTGAAGTCAGAGATGTTTCTCCTGTGGCTCGGAGAGAACGTCTGGAACACAAGAGGGTTGGAACCCATGTCCACATGTTAGCAACGGCTAAACCAGCTAACAGTTAGCTCACCAGTTAGCATTAGCAACTAGCTACCGCTATATTAGTAGAGGTCAGTGAAGCAGACTCACATCTTCAGCCACGCTGTGCCTCCAGCTCCTGACCGGCTTTCCCTGCTCGGAAACTCCATTACCCATCAGCCTTTGGGGCAAAGCTGGAAGCTGGAACAATTAATGAATTCATTACTTAAAGAGCGATCAGGCATGACTTAAGCGATCAGTCTGATCGATTGATTGATTACCTCTTGCGTCCTCCTCCTGGAGACGTTCCCGTTCTTTTGGTCCAGCTGAGCTCTGGGAATCTGAGGGGAATTGTGGGTAAAATGTTGGCATTAAATCCGAACTGAGTTCAAATCAGGAAGGTTCTCAGCGTGTCTGAGAGTCACCTTGGTGAAGACGGCGTCGTTGTCGCTCGACGTGTCGACAGGATAGTCTTCCTCCGGCAGTGGAGGCTTTAGGGTCATCACGTAAAAAACAGTTAGAGGTTAGGGACAACTGGAAACTTTTGATTATATCTTCATATTTACATGATGGATTTTATGGACAGCGAAGATCACTCAGTGAAGTAGAACTTACAGTAGAACCTGGAGATACGAGTTTAATTTGTTCCCTGACTGAACTCGTAAATCAAACAACTAAAATCGTTTTAATCCGTTCCAGTCTTGGAAAAAAAAAAGGTTGAACAAAAGTTTATTTTTATCAACCAATAGACACGCAGACTTTATCTGTGTGTAATTACTTATATATTAGTTACGTAAACAATGATGAAGAATGAAAAGAAACGAAGAAAGAGTCAGGAGAACACAGGAGCAACGTCTTTACTCCACCAACTAGACCCGGTCTCACTGATGTTGTATCCGTCCGCCAACTAGCATGACTCGTATCTCAGATTTTCTTTTGTATGTTGAACAAAAATATGGACAGAGCGACGACTCGTATCTCAAAAAACTCGTATGTCCAGGTTCTACTGTAGCAGCATTAGTCAAATTTCCTGCTGATGGTCTTGTATGTTAAAGCTAGCATGATAGGATGAATAGCATGACTGGATGGATGCACCGTGTTTCCCTGGAATTGACTTTCTAAGATATTAAATCAGACTTAAATCAGACTTAATTCAGACTTAATTCAGACTTAATTCAGACTTAAATCAGACTTAAATCAGACTTAATTCAGACTTAAATCAGGTTGGTATCGTACTGGGCCTTCGTCGTGGCTCCTGTTTGAATATCCTGGGGGTGAGGAGGGTGAGGGGGACGTGGGGGGAGGCAGCGCCTCCGGTCCGGTCCAGGATGTGGCTCCAGATGTGGGGTCGTAGTAGTAAACTCTCCCAGAAACTTCATCCAGCAGCTTCTCCCAGCTCCCAGAACCCTGACAATCAGTTTGCTCATGTTGATGAAAGCGTGATGAGGAAGCATGTGGGCGCGTCGCTGCGTTAGTCGATGCGTTAGAAGCGTTAGAAACACCTGAGGCGAGACATTCCTACCTGGCTGGAGGCGGGGGAGACGAGGGCGGAGGGGGAGGTCAGGTGTTCCCCCTCATGGGGGTCGGACCACGTGGTCTGTCTGGTGAGCGGGTGGAAGTAGAAAACCTTCCCGCTATCTTGGTCAGTGTGGACCTTAACGGGGTCGAAGGTTCAAACAGCACAGTCATGGTGCGTTCAGGTGCACTCTGGTGTTTTCAGTACTCAAACCCTTCAAACCCCCATTTTTAAGGAGTTATCCTGATTTTGTGGTTGGATTTTTATTCCCGCAGTGAATACAGTTTAATTTAATATTTTAATTACCAACAAATGCTAAAATACATTTTTAAAAAATCATAGAATTTCACATCGAACACAAACATTTTAACAGTGATGCTGTTTTTTAAACTTCGTTCACGTTTAAATCACACGCGCCTCTGTGTGGAGTTCAGATTTTTGGGTTTTGTTGTTTTTGTGCTGCTGGTGTGTTTGATGGCAGCGAACGTCACCTGTTCTTCAGTAACGTGAGCTTTAACGGGAACCAACCTGAACGGTTCAGATTACGTCTGATTAAAGTTTAATCGCGTCCGTGAGACGCAGGAACCTGAAGACGTGGCAGCATCACGAGAACATATATATAAATATATATGTTATAATAACAATTAAAATTATTTCAGTTTTTCTGCCTTAAGTTTCTAAACTAAAGTTAATTTCTAAATTTAAATTTCATCATAAATCAAACGCGCCTGCAGAGCCAATCAGAGGAAGCCTTACCTGCCATCCGTCCTGTGGACTGACCGGGGAGGCGGGGCTTATCATTGCACTGGAGGAGACTGAAGATGAGGGGGTGTGGTCTGGAACTGAGTGGGCGGGGTCAGGAGGAGGAGATAACAAGGGCTGGGCGGAGCCAGAGGTCTGCTGGAGGGATGTTTTCTTCAGACTGGGAACGTTGGCGTAGATGGGAGAGCTAGGGGCGAGCGAGGGGCGGTCCTAAAGTGGGAGGGAGAGAGTTTGTAGTTTGAACTCGTTCATAAAAACGAAGCCATTTCCACACGTTTGCACGTTGATCAATTGTGCCGGTTTCGCCGGCGTTACACGACTCAACAACGGCGACCCGCAGACGTCTCGGTGGAATGAATCTCCGTGTTTTGGTCTAAACATGGGATGGCGTCCCGATGGACCCTGATCTCCATCAGCCGCCGCCGTCAGACAGGAAGAACTCCTCCTCTGTTGTATAAACATAATGGAGACCTTCTCCTCGATCTGCCGCCCAGGGGGCGAAACACGAGACGTTAACGCGTTTGTGTGCGAGTTAAAGGGATTTAATGGAGCTCAGTTACCATCGGTAACTGAACCACAGGTAACTCTGACCAGGTGAGTGGAGTGGGGTTTGATCTACGCTCACAGATTCAACCATTCTTTTGTTCGTCTCCCGACACGACGCTCTTGTTTTAACGCAGCCGGATCCGGCCTGACCCGGTTCAGGTGTGACATTCAGGTGTCACATGACTAACCTGAACACACAGCCATCAGCTGACCCAGTTTATTATTCACGTAAAGAATGAAACTGAACTCTAATTCCTTCTTCACCATTCTGATCCAAACCAGCAGAAGGAGAAGACAGAGTTTAATTCTAGGACTTACCCATGATGCAACGCTCAGTTTAGTCCTCTGTTCAAGTCCATCCATGATTGAAGTGACTGTCGGACTGCTGTGCTCTGAAGCCTGTAGCCCCGCCCCCTCTGTCTGGACCGCCTCTGGCCTGACACCTGCCCTGCCCATATGAAGCCTGTAACCCCTCCCACTGCCTCTCTTCAGGCTGAAACTCCGCCCCCTGTGACCCGACACCTTGTAGCCGTGCCTCCGTGTCTCTAGAGGGGGTAGCCCCGCCCCTCATGAATCCGTGCTGATGTCAACACGTGGCCCCACCCCCCAACTCTGTAGCTGCTTTTGATTGAGTTATGCTAGCATGTTGTTAGCTTTCTAGCTCATAGCTCAATGCTTTATCAGTTCAACACACACACACACACACACACACACACACTCACACTCTTGTGCTGCAGGTGTCGCTGCAGCGTCGATTTGTCCCAGTTTCCTGTCTGACACTGAACACATCCTGCCAGCTGTGACATCACTCCATCCTGCTGACCTCATTACATCCTGCTGTGACATCACCAGACCCCTCCCCCCTCCTCTCCACAACAAAACTGAGGCAGAAATCAACAACTGATATTGAAGTAAACAATAAATGCTAAAAAAAAATATCATTTGTAAATAATAAAGATAAGTAAATGATAGAAATGTGTTTCAGCTCTCAGCTTCCTGAGGGCAATTCAGGAAGTGACACGGCGCTTCAGGAAGTGACACGGCGCTTCAGGAAGGGGTCTTTTTTTATAAAAAGCCCTCTGACTGAACTCGCATCCTGAAGGACGACTTGTGGTTTCTACATGTTTAACCTGAAACACGGAAAAGTCTAGAATCCAACACAAACACAACAACGGACCAATCACATAGTCGTCTAAAAAGAGATTAGTTTAGGTTAGTTTAAACCTAACATCCAATGTCCCCAGAGGGACCTGAACCCTAAAAACATCCTCCAACAGACTCAGCGTTCGACACATCCTTCTCTCTAGAACGTATGCTAGCAGCGGCGCTAACATAGCCTGGGGACGACAAACCATGTGTCCATCTGGACCTGGACCGACTTCCAGACTGGTTCCAGAAGTCTTACCTCTGTGGGTGGTGTGGCAGCTGCTGGTTCAGGTGCGGGCCTTCCAGGAGTCTCCTTTCCTGCCAGCAAAGCACTGAGGTCCAAGTTCAGGTCCTGGATGGACTCGTAGATGTGGTTGGAGTCCTCCTCCTTCGGTGAATCTTCCTTGCCACTGTTTTCCTCCTCATTTGCCTCCTCCTCCACCTTCTCCTCCACCTCCTCCTCAGAGTCTATTGGGGACTCCTCTTTGTCACTGGGACCTGTGGATGATGATGGGGGGACCACCGGGGTCTCCACAGGGATAGGCTGGGTGTGGGTTCGCAGTGCGGCGAGGGGGTCTGCTGGACTGAAACTGGGGACCCGATGTTTCCCAGAGTCCTTGTGGTCATCTGAGAACGCCTGAAGGTGCTTTTTATTCAGGGGATCATCGGCCATGTTTGTAGTCCCACTAGTGCTGATTGTGGTGGTCTCTGGTGGATGACCAGGGGGGTTACTGGGGTGATGCGACGTTGGCACATCATGGAAGTCCAGCGGAATGCCAAACGTGGACATGCGGTTCTCGGTCTTGCGGTATCCAGCGGAAGCATCGGGTTTTAGCCGTATCGTCACCTCGTCCCCCGGTCTCGATTTGCTCCCACTGGGCTCCTCTAGAGTCTTTGGAACAGGGATGGGGACCGGAACCGGTGCTGCAACAGGAAGCGACACCGGTTCTGGACTGGGTGGATCTGCAAAGTCCAGCGGTGAGGGGACGTCTGGCGGCAGCTCCTTGACATACTTGGCAGGGATGTAGATGGGCTTGGAGCTGTTGTCACTCCTGACCTGCCACCAGTGGTCATTGGTCTTGGCTAGCAGGACATAGCGTTCATTGGGTTTGATGGCGACCGGTGCGCCGTCCCGCCCCTGGTACTCATACTCATACTGGACAAGAACCAGACCGAGACCTACGACAACAGGATCAGGAGAAATAATCAAGGACCATGTTATATCAGTGCAAGAACTAATGCTAATGCTAGTCAAATTGCTAAAATTGTTATTGATAATGTTACTATTGCTAATGCTAATCCAACTGCAATTGCTGCTGCTCATTATGAAGTAATTTCCTACCTACCTACCTACCTACCTACCTACCTACCTATCTATGTATTGCCAATGCTGCTACTGACATCATTGCTAATGCTAATGCCGCTAATGCCACATTACCAAATTCACTGCTAACATTGTTAATATACCAACATTACTCTAAGAAACCAGCTGCTCACCTTTGCCAAACATGGAGGAGGTTGTTGCCATGGTGATGGCCCTGGCTCCTCCCCCCCCTCAGGTAGATGGATAAATGACGTTGAAGCTAAAAGAGAGAAAATTCACGTCAGGATGGGCTGAACAGATCCAACAACAGCTCCGAGGCGGCTCTAACGACTTCTGTCAAACATTAAATTCAGATTGCGGTGATAAAACCGTGTTTTTGCCCTGAAGTTCTAGTCGTTCGGCGGCGCGGGAACAGAGTCCACACTAACGGCTAAAGATAAAAACACCCAGGAATGACAGTTATGTGTTGCTTCTTGCCAGAACAAGTTATACCGCGATCAGCTCCTGAAGCTCATGCTAACGCTGAATCTCCTGTAAATCACCTGGCATCAGGCAGGATGGCTAAAGCGACACGACGGACCTCCAGTTGGACCCGTCAAACCTGTGTGGGAAGAACATCCATACTGGCAGTTATTCGACCAGCTGATTGGTTTTTAAATGCTGATGTCACAATTTACAGGAAAAGCAGTGTCATGCTTTGAACCATCAGACTCCGCCCACCCCCCAGCTGACATCAAAGCCTTTGTGTTGCCATGCTGATGGTCGTATCTTCTAGAACTTGAAGCAACATGTCTTTAACAGTAAAATACAACACGGATAAAGCAGCCAGTACTTTTTACTGATTCTACTCGCATACTTTTACAGTATGTTACTCTCAGTATGGTATTCATACTTTTGTGGAACTCCTCTAATGCTTCCTACACACAGAACAATAGCAGGAGGCTGATTTCAGGCCTGTTCTGTTTACATAAGGAAGTGTCTGCTCTTCCTGTCTGCTTTAAGCCCCGCCCACAAGGCAATGCAGGCTCCACCCCTCAGTGACATCACACCTGAGAGTGTTTCCTGTCTTTGTAAAGAAACAATAGTCTGACAGCAGTCGATGTTGCTGAAGAGCGGTTCAGTATGTTCTTCACCTTCTTTCTCCTGTCAGGTTGATTTTTTACTCCTCTGGATGTTTTCTGTCCCTCGTTCACAAAAATTACATCAAAACGTAAAACATAAGATCAGAAAGGAAAGAAACAAATCAGTCTGGAAGTGTGCTCTGTTCCACCAGAGACACAAAAGTGCTTTAAAGAGTCTATCAGAGTGTGGGAAAAGGTAACACAGATAGAAGGTGGTTTAATATCAATATGGGGGGGTTCATAAACATTTAAATTCCTGTACATAATAAGATAAATAGATCACGATCTCAGATTCCTCAATCGCGTGTGGTTCCTGGAACGCATTAACCGCAAAGAACGAGGGCGCACTGTACTACCATAATACTACTACAATTACAACTACCATAGTATTACTATGCTACTATACAGTATATAACTATACTAATGCTACTACTGTAGCACTACCATATTACTACCGTAATATTACTATACTACAAGTACCACGACACTTCTACTATACTACTATACTGCTACTATAATACTACTACTGCTACTGCCATAATACTATTATTACAATACTATTGTTAATATAACACTTATACTACTATTTTACTACTACTATAACCATAATACTACTATTACCACTACCACTACTACTACTACTACTACTACTACTACTACTACTACTAATAATAATAATAATAATAATCATATTAATAATATTGATAATAATAATAACAATAATATACCACTAATACTACTAGTACTACCTGGTATGACAGTGTGGAGCTACAGCCAGCGTGTTGACAGCTGTTCTAAACTAACTAAACCGTCATTCTCCGCCTCATTACCTTGTTTACGAAACTGAATATGATTGGGTATTAATTATGTAAATGTGTTCTTCTTCTGTCTTTTTAAAACGGGCGGGGGCCTGATGATGACCGTGACTAATATGTTTGTTTTTTTTCTAAACTTGAACAGCCAAACCTGCTCTGAGTCTCCTGGTTCAGGTGTGTGAGAGACGGCCTGGGGGGGGGGGTGGAATGCAGCCAACCCCTCCCCCATCGCCATCGCAGCCACACCCACCCGGCCAGGAATGCTTTGCAGGCAAACACAGGCCTCTGCAACCCAGAGCGCCGTCAATCATTAAACTGAGGCCGAGGCACGCCCTGTCAACCAATCAGAAGAGCCCAGAGAAATAAAGCAAGATCCACGCAAATCCAGAATCAGAACATTTCACCTGGAATGGATCATTCTTCCCTTCATCTCAGTTTGAACTACAGCACATCGATTCTTTAACGAGTCAGCCTGAGAAGTTGAACTTCATGTTTGACATATCTTTAGCATTCCTCACTTCAACACGTCTGCATTGTCATTTCAAAATATCAACAGACGTTTTGAATTCGGAATCACCCAATTTAATCTGAAACATCTGTGCTTGAATCATAGTTATGTTAAGTATTGGATCATGGAGATTGACGTTTCTTTAACTTTCATAATGATTAGCCAGAAATTATCCATGAATATCTAGTTGGAATTCCAATCGATATAAATTACAGTTGCAGATATTTAATTCTGTGTCGTCAGGGGCGACGTTTGACACAATTTTAACTCCCATAAATAAAATATAAGCTGTAGATACCTGAAATGTCATTATGGCCTTCTAGAGTAGCTAACGCTGAGGTTAGCCTGGGGCAGAAGCTAACATTAATGTTAGCCTATTACATGAGCTAATTAAGATGTTAACATGCAGATTGAGTAAATAAACTTTGAAACGGTTTGTTATTTATAGAGACCGTGTCGTGTGACCTCATAAAGCCTACAGCCAATCTGATGCGGGTTTGACCTTAACCCTTAGGGTCAGCGTGGGTGTGGCTCCAAGATGTGTTTTCTTGTTTACGACACAGAGACATATCGCTGCTGATTGGCTGTCAAGCTCCACAGCATCTCCAATGACCCGTTCAGGGACCTGTTAGCGAGCAAACAGCCTTCTTCAAGGTTGGTGTGTGCTGATTGGTGGATTTTAGTGTCTTAATTTTCCTGTGGGATTTTTACATAAAATAAATATTTGATTTGTGCTCATTTTTTATGCAAACTTACAACGATAGTTTCATAAGTCAAGATTCCGTCCAATTTACTGCGAACATTTAAAATATTTTAATATTGCTGTCAACTTTGTTAAACAAATCCATGCTGGTGAAGGAATTTAAAGAAATTTTTTCAAAATCTTTTCAGATTAACTCGTCCTAAATTTCTTCGTTTATTTTCTCATATGAACTGAAATAAGGACATTTTAACATAAAACTGTAGCTGTAAAACGGTGAAATTTCATGTATTTCTGCAGCTGCTTTGCTTTCATTCATTTCTTTGAGTCATTTCTAAAGAGTTTTACAAGACAGGTGTAGAAGACAGACATCCTGAACACACTGGTTGATCTATTTCTACCAATCATTAACAAAAATGCCGCTGCACACACACACACAAACACATACACATACACACAACTCCAATCCCAAGTTTTAAAATCCAATATGGCCCCAAATCCAGGCCCAGCAGCAGAAACAAACCAGGGTCCTCGGATCCGACAGTAAAGCCGTGAAGGAATCTGGTTCAATATTTTTGAAGGAAGTCAAAGTAAACCAGATAAAAATAAAGTAAAGACAGTGAACAAACACACAGAACCGGTCCCCATAAAACCAGGTCCTCACACTGAAACTGGTCCCCGTCACGTTGGCGCAGGAATGGACCGATGTCCCTCCGACGCCACAAGAGCAAAAACACACCGCTGGGGGTTTGAGGAAGTTTTCACTTCTAAGTGAGTGAATTTAAAATGTAGAGTGAAAAAAAGGAACAGGACAAAAGAAAAAAACTCTCAAGTTGCAACTCAATCCAGCATGAAAGAAACACCTCCACAGGTAGATAGATAGAGAGACAAATAGAGAGACAGATGGATTGATTGATTGATTGATTGATTGATAGATAGAGAGATATTTTGTTTTACCGGCAGTTAAAGTCACGTCCAGCCATCCTGCTCTGGGTGTTTTTTTGCTCTTCTTTTCCTGAAGGGGTGAGTCCAAATCACAGAAACAGGTTCCTCTCTCTCTCTCTCTCTCTCTCTCTCTCTCTCTGGCCCCGCCCCTCCCTGACCTGCCAGTCTCAGCTTGTTGGACGGCTCCTCCCCTGCCTGAGTTCACTTCCTGTTTGGAAGAGGAAGAAACCTGCAGCTGGTGTTTGTGGACCAACATCTCCCCCTGGCGGTCATCAGTAGGTGGTGCATTATTCTACTATGTCGCTGCTCCTGAAAGATCCCAAGTTTTCCTCCAGTAAAATCCGATGATTTCCGGTGAGTAATGAACAGAATAGAGAAAATAATTCTAATAGACATCTGTTAGTTAGCTTGTCAAATTAGATCACCAGTGTAGGTGACAATAAATGATGAACAACAATGTTGGAGAATGTAAGAGAGAAAAAAAAAATATATATATATATAAATAATAATAATAATAATAATAATAATAATAATAATAATAATAATAATAATAATAATAATAATAATAATACTAAGGTATAATAATAATGAGGTGTAATAATAATAATAATAATAATAATAATAATAATAATAATAATTATTATTATTATTATTATTATATAATTTAAAGAGATGCAATTTAAGCAGATTTAATTAGAAGGCTGGGAAAAGAAGAGTAGTTTACCTACTTATTTTTTACAGTGTGCATCATTTCAACGTGATATTTAAATTTAATCATTTCCATTCTTGAAAATATTACAATGGATTTTTTGTCCTTTTTATTTTCCATCATCTCGGTCTCTCTCCACTCGTGTTTTTTATTTCCCTGGTGTTCCGTTTCTCTTCCATCCAATCCTCTTTCTCTCCTCCTCAGCATCCAGCGCCCTCCCTTCCTCTTCCTCTCCTCCTCCTCCTCCTCCTCCCCCTCCTCCTCCTCCTCCTCCCCCTCCTCTCAGTCCATCTCAGCTGTCCTTGGCGCTGCCGCTTCAGACGGAGGCTGCGGCGTTCTGCTGAGTCGTGGTGAGCCAGCATCGCTCTCTCCAGCCCGGAGAGTCCAGGAGGACGGGACTACACTCCCCATCCTCCCTCCATCCTCCTCCAGACTGGGGCCCGGCCCGGAGCGAAGCCCTGTGGAACCCTGGGAGTCGCAGTCCTCCAGAGAGGGGGTGACGTGCCATGACAACCGTCAGTGGGAGAGAGAGGAAGGTGAGCTCATCCGTCTGTTGCTGGTTGTTGTTTACCTTCTATCCGTCATGTCTTCCTCCCTCCATCTCTTCGTCGTGTCAAACATCTCCCCCCCCCCGTCTCTTCTCTCGCTGTGATGATGCATCCTTCCGTCCATCCCCCCCCCCCCCCCTCCCTGGGGGATTGTCAGTGTGTTTGTTTCGGTAGATGCGAGTGTGATCTCCACCCAACTGGGGAAGCGGATCCATGAAACGCCGGTGGTTCCCCCAACGACCACGACACCCAACATCACAGCGACTGATGCAACAAAGATGTGGAAAACCAACAAATAGAGACTTGTTATGGGCAACAGCGGGAGCCAATCAGAGAGCAGCGGTCAGGACGGGGGCCCCCCTCGCGCCCAGGAAAAACTTTTGTTCCTCTTGTCGGACGGATGTCTGTGTGAAATAAATCAACAAAAACTTTATTCAACACAGACACACAGGCTGCTTTATTAGCTGCGATCCAACGGCTAATGTATTAGCGCTAACTAGCTACTCATTAAAATGTTTGGTGGTAGCCTCTGATGAGTTGTTAGCTATAAGCTGTCACTAGTTACGCGTCAGCGACACATGAATATATTAGCTAGTTAGCCACTGGATTAGCTGTTAGCTACTTCACGACAGGACTACAGTGTGCTGGTAGCACGCTAGCTCTGCATGGATTGGCTCTGACTAAGTCGCATTATAATCCACCTGAACCAATGATGTCTTTGATTCAGAGACTCCGCCCTGTTTCACTGCGTGAACCTGGACTGTTTCACTGCGTTTCACTGCGTGAACCTGGACTGTTTCACTGCGTTTCACTGCGTGAACCTGGACTGTTTCACTGCGTGAACCTGAACTGTTTCACTGTGTGAACCTGAACTGTTTCACTGCGTGAACCTGGACTGTTTCACTGCGTGAACCTGGACTGTTTCACTGCGTGAACCTGAACTGTTTCACTGCGTGAACCTGGACTGTTTCACTGCGTGAACCTGGACTGTTTCACTGCGTGAACCTGGACTGTTTCACTGCGTGAACCTGAACTGTTTCACTGCGTGAACCTGAACTGTTTCACTGCGTGAACCTGGACTGTTTCACTGCGTGAACCTGGACTGTTTCACTGCGTGAACCTGGATTGTTTCACTGCGTGAACCTGAACTGTTTCACTGCGTGAACCTGAACTGTTTCACTGCGTGAACCTGGACTGTTTCACTGCGTGAACCTGGACTGTTTCACTGCGTGAACCTGGACTGTTTCACTGCGTGAACATGGACTGTTTCACTGCGTGAACCTGGACTGTTTCACTGCGTGAACCTGGCATCACTGCGGCGGCTTTTCAAGCTCCGGGTGTCCCTGAGGCTGATGGGAAATGATTTTGTGTTTCCTGCCGCTGACCTCCAGGACGTCCAGCGTCCATCTGTCCACTGGGTGGTGGTGGGGGGCAGCAGATGGCCTTTCCTCTGGGCTACCTGCCACCTCTATTTTCCCCGCCTCTTTCTCCGCCTCTTGCTCCGCCTCCCTTGCTGTTTATTATTCGTCTTTGGGTGTTTGGGAAATTTCATCACTGCATCTACATTTCCCAGCTGCTCTGGTTAGCATCTCCTGCTAGTCCCATTAGCTTCATTCTCTAAACAGGAAGTCCCTACAGGTTAAAAATCCCCACGACTCCTCCCCCCTCTTTCCCCTATCCTCCCCCACCCTCTCTAAGAGGATGACCTCTGGAAAGCCTCATTAACAATTAAAGACAATGAGAAGAGCATCCATCCATCATCCATCCAACATCCATCCATCATCCATCTATCATCCATCCATCCAGAGTTGAAGCCAGTCCAAACAGCAAAATGGTCATGTGACCCAGTGGAGTTGGTCATGTGACCGGGTCGGATCGTCGGATGTTGTAAAACGTGATTTTAATAAATGATGACTGTTTGCTTTTTGTCTCCACAGTAACTGCTGAGTCATGTCTTCCACTCTGGACGACACAGATGTGTTTGGTGAGCCTACAACACACACACACACACACACACACACACACACACACACACACACACACACACACACACACACACACATCTATCTATCTATCTATCTAACCAATGGAGGACAAACAGCAGCATCTTTCTACCCGTTTCCTCTCTGGTCACTCAGATAGCCTCACCCCCCCCCCCTCCTCTAATATAATTACTCCTCCTCTGCGCCCCCCCCTTCTCTCCATCCCCTTTATTAAATCTTCCTTTAACCACCAAAACCTTTAGATCCATCTCTTCTCCTTTTTCTTTCCTCCCCCTCCTCCATTTACCTCCCCCCCCGCCCCCCCTGCCCCCCCATCTCTCCTCAGGGAAATAACCTCCTCCTCTCATCTTGTTGTGGGGGGATGACAGGAAGTCTTTATGTTCCATTTCTACAGTGGGCAATAAAACGATCAATCAGCTCTATTGGAAAAATCTACTGTTGATCAGATTTTAGTCACTAAATCACTGATTAATGCAAACGGAGCTCACCTGTGATCACATGACTCACCTGTGATCACATGACTCACCTGTGATCACATGACTCACCTGTGATCACGTGACTCACCTGTGATCACGTGACTCGGCGTTCTGACAGGATGTTGCCTTTCAGACCTGAACCAGGCGATCCCGGAGACGGAGCTGCTGGACAACAGCATCCAGAAGGGCCGCGCCCAGCTGTCCGTCAAACCCCGGAGGCCACGCCCATCCAGGTCACGTTACCGTGACAGCGTGAGCTCGACAGAGGGAGACGACAGCCTGGAGAGACGGGTACGAGTTAGCTAGCTGGAGCTAGTTAGTTAGCCCGACACATCTGATGACATCACCGTGTGTGTGTGTGTGTGTGTATGTGTGTGTGTGTGTGTGTGTGTGTTCAGGACAGTCCAATACACTCCGCTTGCTCACCTCTTCACCTGGGCATAAGAGGCTCCTCCCCCTCTCCTGATTCTCTGCTGTCAGCTCGAAGTCCCGCCTTCTCTTTCGACACGTCCCTGGTGAGACCAATCAGAACTCAGGATGGAATGCTAATGCTAATCGATGCTAACCCCCAAAGAGAAGACAGGAGAGAAACGAGGCCAATCACATCCGCTTCCTGATTGGCTCCTCCAGGTGCGTCGCTCGCCAGAGGATGAGGAGGAGTCACTGGTCCCTCCCCCCAGGGGGCGGTACCGCCAGCTGACCAATGCCACGTCTCAGGAGGCACTGGTGACGCCCAGCAGCTCGCCGTCCCGGTCGTGCCCCGCCTCCGACTACTCCCGTGTCTACATGAGGAGGAGCAGGAGGCCCGACAGTGAAGGTATACACACACACACACACACACACACACACACACACACACACACACACACACACACACACACTGACGTCTCTGTTTGTGTGTCAGTGTTGGTGTCTGACTCGAGTCAGGACACGAGTCCGGCTGAACCCGCGAGTCCGACCGTCATCTTCGACAAGAAAACCAAGAGACGCTTCCTGGACCTCGGGTGAGATGTTAGCATCAGCGTTAGCGCCAACACACTCACTGCTAGCCTAGCGACATTAATGCTTACTAGCATGTCCACTTAAAACCCTCTGGTGGTCTCAGAGGGTTTAAAGACGGAAACTCTTTTGTTTGTTTGTTTGTTTGTTTTTTTAAATACGCTAACAAATTTAGCTTCCTTTAGCACATGCTAGCACATTAGCATTAGCCTTTGAGCTGAAACCAGACTGTTGTCGTTTCTTTCAGGGTGACTCTCAGGCGTTCCTACATCCGAGTGAGGAAGGATAAATCCAACAGGCTCTCCGTGGGTAGCCGGTGGGTCCTAACACATACACACACACACACACACACACACACACACACACACACACACACACACACACACACACATTCATGCTGGTGGGTGATGGTTTCTCCGTCTCCGTCCTCAGAGAACCGTCTGAGAGTCCGTCTCGCTCCTCAGGATCGTTCGTCCCGTTTTCCTGGTTCACTGAGGGGCGGGGCTCGTTCTCCTCCTCCGGGACTCCGCCCTGCTCCCCCAGACTCACCCCCCAGGGTTCCCCAAGACCCCGCAAGTCCCACTCCCAGGTACAGAACCACCCGACCCCTGACCTCGTGGGGACAGACAGGTTTGACTCTCCTTCTGTGGTTGACAGGAGTCGGCGCTCAGCGAGGAGTTCTCCCCTCCTCACACCTCCTCCTCCACCTCCCCCCCCGTGGACTCATGCTCCAGGTCCTCCCACCCGTATCAGACCCTGTCCCAGTCGTCCGACGAGGTAACAGTTAGCCAAACGTTCAGCTTAGCATCGCGTCGAGCGGTTAGCGTGACGCCCCTGTCTCCGCCCCCCTCAGGCCAGTGAGGAGCCGTCCTATCCCGTGTCATCATGGACGACTCAGCAGGTCTGTCAGTGGCTGAAGGGACTCAACATGGAGCAGTATATCCCAGAATTCAGTGCAAAGGACGTGGACGGACAGGAGCTGCTACAGATGGACGGAAGCAAGCTGAAGGTGAATGTTCATTCTGAACCAGCCCTCTTTCTGACCCCGCCCTCTTTCTGACCCCGCCCTCTTCCCTTCCTCTGCAGGGACTGGGCGTGGCCAGTTCATCCGATCGCAGCGCTCTGAAGCGTCGCATCAAGGAAATCCAGACGGCGGCGGAGAAAGAGAGAAAAGCTCTGGACAAGATGGAGAAACAGCGAGAAAAGAAGCAACGGAGGAAAGAGCAGGAGCAGCAACGCAGGAACTGACCACCGGCGCCACCGGAGGGGGCGGGACCAAAGGGAGGGGGCGCAGTGGGGGGAGGACGGGGGGACGCCAGGGGGAATCCTGGGGGAATCCTGGGGGAAGTCCGATCCACGTTTCCCGTCCTGGAAAAAAGACAAATAAGTCCTTGAGGTTCTGGAGCTCCTGGTCGACGTTAACGTGTTTCTGCTGCAACGGTGGCCCAGAAGGACAAATCCAGCAGATTCCAGTTTTTCTTATTTTATTCGATTGGAATATTTGAATTTCTTTCAGAATTTGGTTGGAATTTTTATATTTTGTTATTAATTTTGTTATTTATTGAAATTTAATATTTATTTTAGAAAAACAAAATCAGTAAAAAAATAAAAACTATATCAACAACATCATCACACCACCAAACATATGTAATGAAACAACATTTTTCTGAATATTTCTGAACTTGTGTTTTGTCCTTTTGAGCCACCGTACAGTTCGGTTCTCACCGACCTTAAAGAATTCTGTGACGATGCGTTCAGGTGCTTTGAGTTTCATTAATTGTTAAAATCTGAATAATATCTGGTGGAAGCACAGAAAGACCAAAACTTTTTTTTTTTAACTAAAATTTTGCTTTAATGAAAAGTTAAAGTTTACCTGAATAAAAAAAAAACACCTGTTTGATTTTATTCAATTCAAATTTAAGAATTCCGTTAAAGAATTTCAATCACTTTCCTTTCTTTATGGTTCACATATTCAAGCATTTCAACTGAAATTATATTTAAAAATGTATTTTTACTGTTACACTCAGATAACAAAGTTTAAATCTGACCTATCAGGTCACATCCTGTCAGTCATGTGACTAAAGAAAAGCACCTGAACACATCTCTGTAAAGAGGCGTCACGTTCAACATCAAGCTCCGCCTCTTTTGGTGGATACTCAGTTTTGACCACACCCTCAAAAGGAGGCGGGGCCAGGGGTCCTCTGCAAATGAAAAAGTGAACAGAAACATTTTTCAAAAGGAGAAATTTCTCAGAATTTTTAGTTTGAAGAAACAAAAAAGAAGAGAAAAAAGAAAAGCGACGTCACAGATTATTAACAGACTTCCTGTCTGACATGACTGACCTCTGACCTCCACCTTAAAAGCAACAGTTCAATAAATAAACCTGTGAACAACGTTCAACAGATTACTTGATTTCTTTCAAAATTAGGAAACAAATTTAATTTTAAAAATATTTTTATTCCTGTTGAAAACTTACGACGGTGGTTTCTAAACATACAACCATCGACAGATCAATAAATACATTTTTATGCTGAGTCAGCCGAACAGAGCGCTGACGTCATCAACCTTGTTGCTCAATTAGACAACTTTCACTTCCTGTAGTGACACATTTCCTCCCCACTCCCCCCCACCCTCACTTGTTGAACATTAAAAACAGTAAAAACAATAAATAAACAATAAATAAAACTTGATCAATAACAAACATCCAGCGACAATAATATAAATAAATACGAATAGGATAAATAAATACAGGCAGCCTATTCACGTCAACAAGGACATTTCCTGCAGCTGCTTCACAATAAAAGCATCTCTATTATTCTTTTAATGTGAAAGGGGAGCAGCAGGAAGAGTGAATATTTTGTCCATTATTGATTAGTCCATTAAATTGCTTTGCTTAATCAATCGGATGGAGATGTTTCGAGGTAGTTCAAGGCAGTCTGACATAAAATCTTAAATAATTCCTGATAATGATTATCTTGCTGATCAATAGCTGAATGATTGATCAGTGTGGCAGTCATCAGGTCAGCGCCTCCAGTTCTTCAGCGATCAATCGATTGGGATATTTCCTCGTCATGCCAGCAGTTCCTCCTCCGATCGGCGCAGCAGAAAGCAGCTGCAGGTTTCGGAATGGAACACGTCCCGACCTGCAGAGCCACATTCCTGCTGGTTGGAGCAGAGCGTCGACCGCCGCGTGTCTCCGCACGGGAGACACGCAAAGCATTCTGGGAATGTTCTTAATCAGCCAATCAGAGTCCACCAGGTCATCCCGAGGTCTTCAACTCCAAAATAAGTCGTTGGGTCTCAGGATGGCGTGCTAACACGCTAGCTGACGCGATTTAAACGTCGGTGGCGCCGATGTTCACGGACGATCAATCAGCGAAGGAAATCCCGCCGCGGAATCCATCGATCCGTGACGGTAGGAACTAGCGTGCGCCTGCAACCCGGGGCCTGTAGGTGGCGACGGCTCGCAGGCTGCGGATCAGGTCGTGGCAGAAGGAGCGAAGCTGCGCCAGCGTCAGGTGGGCCGCCACCTGGACTTCGTAGTTACCATGGAGATGAGACGCCAGGTCCAGATTGTCGTACTGATGGTCGTCCGTCACGCTGCCGCCGACGTTCGTTTGAGCTAGCTCTTTCATCTACAACACATAAGCATACGGCTAGGAGTTAGGATGGCGCAGCCAATCAGAGCGCAGGAGACGTGATGTCAGGAGGGAGGCGTGGCTTCGTTACCCCGTTGATAGACGTCTGCAGGTCTCTGAGGTCCGCCTGCAGGTCGCCCAGTCCGCTCAGTCTGCTGGACAGAACTCCCATCAGCCCCTGGTACAGCTGGCTGCCTGCTAGCATACGACTCAAACAGGTGTCCTGCAGGGGGCGACACAGAGCTGGTCAGAACCCGTCAGCCAATCAGAACCACTCAGAACTTGCTGACTCAGACTGACCAGCGTGAAGCGTTCCGACAGCGGCTTGAGGACCGGCGCGGCGGGGATGCCTAAGGTTGTTGCCATCATCTGCAAGGTCGTCGTGTGGGCGGAGGGTTCAAGGGTCAAACCCTGAGAGGAACAGAAACGGGTCATGAAGAAAAAGGAACCAATAGCGGACGAGAGGCGGGAGCCAATCAGGCGCCTCCCTCACCTCGGCGTTGACGGCGGCAGCGTGAACGGTGATGATGTCGTTCAGGATTTTCTCCACCAGCATCTTGGCGCTCTCGGCCGCCTCTTTGAACAGCGGGGGAGGGCTGACTGGAGCTGATTGGCCCACAACCAGGAAGTAATGCAGCAGGATGAACGTATGGAGGGTAAACACTGTCACACACAAATATCATCCAATCAACATCTGGACAGAAACGGCGACCAATGAGCAGAGCTGAACCTACTTTAACAGTTAGCAGGATGCTAACACAAGATAAACACAGGCTGGCATGGAGATAAAACAAGTCTCACAAATATGACATCATCATGTTTTCATCAACAAGTTAACTGCATTAGCTCTAAACCAGCTGTTTGCAACAGGATAAAGTTAGCATTAGCTCTAAACTAGCTGTTTGCAACAGGATAAAGCTAGAATTAGCTCAAAACCAGCTATTTGCAACAGGAAAAAGCTAGCATTAGCTCTAAATCAGCTGTTTGCAACAGGATAAAGCTAGCATTAGCTCAAAACCAGCTTTCTGCAATAGGATAAAGCTAGCATTAGCTCTAAACCAGCTATTTGCAACAGGATAAAGTTAGCATTAGCTCTAAACTAGCTGTTTGTAACAGGATAAAGCTAGCATTAGCTCTAAACCAGCTGTTTGCAACAGGACAAAGTTAGCATTAGCTCTAAACCAGCTTTCTGCAACAGGATAAAGTTAGTATTAGCTCAAAACCAGCTGTTTGCAACAGGACAAAGTTAGCATTAGCTCAAAACCAGCTTTATGCAACAGGATAAAGCTAGCATTAGCTATAAACCAGCTGTTTGCAACAGGATAAAGTTAGCATTAGCTCTAAACCAGCTGTTTGCAACAGGATAAAGCTAGCATTAGCTCAAAACCAGCTGTTTGCAACAGGACAAAGTTAGCATTAGCTCAAAACCAGCTTTATGCAACAGGATAAAGTTAGCATTAGCTCTAAACCAGCTGTTTGCAACAGGATAAAGTTAGCATTAGCTCAAAACCAGCTGTTTGCAACAGGACAAAGTTAGCATCATTAGCATAAGTCTCTCTGGTCCTGATCCATGCATTTAGTCAAAGACATCAGGTTAACCCACATGTGGATCCAGGATGCAGGGAGGCTCTAACCCCCCCCCCCACACACACACACACACACACACCTGGAGCCTCAGGTGAGCTCAGGCCGTCGAGCGTCCCTGTGCTGGGGGGAGGGGGGGGGGGTGTTCGGGTCTGGTCCTACCTGCGGCGGGGCTCATGTCTTCAGGGCGGCTGTCGGTGTGTTCCTGTCGGTGTGTGTCCGCCGGTGATCTCGGTCTCTTCTCCTCCGGCTTCCATTTGCAGCCGTTTTATGGCGCGACGTCCACCTGCGGGGTTTTTCCACGGCGGCTCCGTCACACCCGTCGGACTCATTCCGATAAATGCCGAAGTGACGAAGCTTGTGCAAACTTATTTGCGTCACAACTGTTTAAAAAAAAAAAAAAAAATCCGCGCGGCGCGACTCACGCTTCCAGTGTTGTCGGTCAGTCACGTGACTTTACACCTTTGTTTCGGCGCTCCCACGCACATTTAGAACCGGAATATTTGCGGGTCAGCCGCTGAACGCATGAAGCCCATCGGACCAGGTTCTCCAGAACTTCCTCAAGTTTCATGTTTTTATTGATTATAGTTCCAGAATTGTTCAAACAGGCGATATTTGGGTCAAAACGCAGGACCTCAGGGTGCAGGATGAGGTGTGCGCTCTTAACTGCCTCTTCCTGTGACGTCACGCTCCCCTGTCATTATTACTTCTTTGGTAACTTTGGACAAACCGGCTCATCGGGAGTCATTGCAAGTCAGAGGGAGGAGGATGTTCTGGTTTCACAACCATAATTTCCTGATCCGGGTCGGACCGTGAACCCACCAGGAGTGAGGAAGACTGGTGAGGTGTGACCAGGAACCCTCAGAATCAGAAGCACACTCAAGTGCAGGTGGGTCAGGTGGTGGTGACCTTTGAACCTTCCAACCGGGTCAGGAGGTCACGCGTCAGAGGAACCGGCTGAGGTTCGACCATCAAACGGTTCCTGAGTATTTTGGTTGCGTAACGTTTGTGGTGACGTGTTGAGGGGAGTTCCACGCTCCTCTGAATGTTTCAGTGATGTGAAAAAGGCTACCCCCCCACCACACACACACACACACACACACACACACACACACACACACACACACACACACACACACACACACACACACACACACACACACACACACACACACACACACACACACACACACACACTCTGGTGAGTGTTCATGCATCAAGCCAAAGGTCAACGATGGAGTGGAGGAAATAAATGTTCCATTTGATTTAATTCCAACTGTAATTCAACTATAAAAAAGCATAAAAAATTTCCAGAAAATTTACCTATCGATAAAATAATGACCCACCGAATCAATATTCAAGTTCTGATCAGTTTCTCACATGGATTGATAACAGAATCGATAAAAATCAGGCTAAACGGTCCAGAGAAAATATGACTAAAAAATATATGAACTAGATTTCTCTGAAAATATTCTAAAGATTTTAATTTTCTTTTAAAAGACATGAATTTGATTTGAAATTTTTTTTATTTATTTATTTTTTAATACATTTGTTGCATTTATGTATTTGTTTGTTATTGATAAAGTGTGATTCAAAAACCATTAGTTTTTACTGTGGGTTAAGTTGACCAATATCGTTTTTATTGGCTGGATTGTTTCAGAGGGAGGAGCCTGGTTCATGTTTCAGACTAACGTTTAATTTGTAGAATTCTAAATTTCAAATATTTATTATTCATGAAAATAAATGAGAATGAAGATGAAGCTGATGGGCGTCAGCCAGTGATCCATAACTGATCAATCAATCAATCACTTCACAAGCACTAATTCTAGATCAGCCAAACTGGGCAAGACCCCACAACATGGGACGTGTCCAACAACTTGCGCTACAATCTCAGCCAACTCACCCAGCAAATAAACTACATTTGAAAAATCTGATAATTAAGAAGAAAAAAATTTTTTTTTTCAAACCCTTAATAATTCAAAAAGAAATTTGGGAATCATGATCCAAACCAAGTAGAATTCTACCGTCACACCGTCACCACGACGGATTGATGAGTCTAGAAACGGTAGAATTTAATTAAAGATACAATAAAAAGATATAATTTAATCACAATTAAATTAAAAATTAATGTATTTAGATACAATAGAATCTGTCAGACACACTGAAGTGTGAACTAATGATTTGGCCTAAAGAAGTTAATATTGAGTGAATTGGACTAAATTTATCACTTTATTCTGATTCATGCGAATCGACCTCCTTCAGCAAAAGATGTAATTTATGACCAATTAAAATAATTTTTAAATAACACTAACGGAAGCTAATAAACCACCTGAGAAAATTAAACAGTCGTTGTGACCTCCAGCTCCAGGCAAACTGTGAGCTAACAAACAATCTAGACATCATCGAAAACGATTCCTCACAATCCTGTTGATGTAAGCAAATAAAGAAATATCTCTCCTGGAGGTATAAAAATAATCTCACCCCTAAAAAGTTCAAAGGTCAGAGGTAGGTTTTGTCTTTCGAGAGACTTTTTGACGACCCATCAAGAGGGAGTCGCTGACCCAACTGCACGTCGTGTTAATCCATAAACCGAGGATCAGTTCCATCGATGTTAGATTGTTCGGGTCGCCCCGTCTTTACGGCCGGGGTCAAAACAAAATCTGACATCTATCGACCAGTAAGTGTCTCACCCATAACGTCTACAGTAGCAGAGAAATTGGCGCCACAAAACCGACGGAACACGTAAATAATGGCTTTTTCATCAGTTTGGATTCAGGTTTCATTCGGAGACGGCTACCTGCTACTTAAACGTTAAAAAACCTGCTGGATCAGAGCCAACTGGTACTTCACTTTTTAAATAGCGCCCCCTGTTGGGTGAAATCAGTCAGACAGGAAACAGTTGGTTCAGGTGACTGACTGTCCTCAGCTCTCTTCTGCTGGAGAACCACAGGTCTCCATCCTGGACCGTCTTTGATTCAGCCTGTATGTCAGTAATTTAAAGTTAAAAACTCATAGCACCTTTCCCGACTATGGAGACAACAAAAACATGCATGAAATATTTACTCTCTTTTCATACTGTTACACGTTCACACACTTTAAAACCAATCGAGTCGCTTTTTAAAGGAACAGCTAAAACACTAAAATAAAAACCTTTTTACTATCATGATTATAAAGTTTTGATTAAGCACAAAATTAGGACCTTCATGGTTTTCATTTGTTTTTGGATGTTGGCCTAATTTTTAAGGTTCTGAACGGTCTGTACATAATGAGGTCATGTCTCCTCCCTTCCGAGTGTCATTCTTAAATATATTAGCTTTTATCCATTAGCTGTGTATTAGCACGGTTGGATCTAAATACAGTTTTTTAATGAGCTACATTGCATTTAGTGAAGAGCAGCTAACAGCTAATTACAGCTGCTGTGAACCGTAACTCAGATGGGAGTGTGACGCCCCATGTGACAGCGGTGTAGCATGACAGAACTACATTACCCAGAAGACCACAAACATGTAAACAAAACCAATGTGTTTTATTACTGAGTGAGAGAAACAAACAAGAGAAGAAAACACACCAGAGAAAGAGGGAAAGGGATTGTGGGTAATAACTGATCTACCAACATTAGTGCGCAGATGCGCGCACAACTTCCTGTCTGCACAGGAAGTCAGGTGAAAGAATCACGGGAAGCTGTCGTCATCGTCTTCTGCCATTTCTTTAGCAAACTCCAGATCCTGCTGCTCGCGTTCCCGACGCTCCTGAAGGTACCACACACACACACACACACACACACACACACACACACACACACAAGTTAGTGAAATTTTCTCTCATTATTCTGAGAAATTGTTTTAATCCTTGAAATTGCAGCTGTGTGTGTGTGTGTGTGTGTGTGTGTGTGTGTGTGTGTGTGTGTGTGTGTGTGTGTGTGTTACCTCTGCTGACTCCAGGTCTTTGTTGTAAGCTTTTGGGGGGAACCTCATGGCCTTCAGGACAGAAACAAGTCGGGTTATTCTTCAACAAACCGACTGAACACACGATCTGCTGATCGACTCCACTATTGATCAGGTACTAATCAATAACAGATCAATAAATCGGACGTTAAGGGCCAGGAGTTACCTTCACAGACATGTTGTGGATGTCCAGGCAGAAGGAGATCCTCTGGTGGAACGCCAGCTGAGGTTCTCTGGTTCCGTAGATGTCCATCGTCTCTTTTGATTGGACGAAGCCTTTCTCGTGGTTGATGCTCGCCTCGATCACGCCGTCACGGATGGCCTGAGCGACACACACACACACACACACACACACACACACACACACACACACACACACACACACACACACACACACACACACACACACACACACACACACACACACACACACACAGATCCTGTCAGTGGATCCTCGCCCACTGGAGCATCAGTTGGCATCCCTTTGGGGTTTTTTTGGTTACCTTGGCGACGATGAATTCTGCATCCTCTGAACTGTCGAGCTGCAGCTTCTGAGCGATGTCGGCCAGAGAGATCCGGGAGTACGACAGGCTGATCATACGCACGCCTGACACACACACACACACACACACACACACACATCAGAATCAGAATCAGGAGGCGGACTCATTTCAGGAGCGATCTGGCCTGTGATTGGCTCACCGGTCTTGATGACGTTGTGTCTCAGACGGATGATGAGCGTGTACGTCCCGTCGGTCTGGAACTTCTCCCCGAACTGCTCCAGAACCTGGTTGAACTTGGCCAAGTTCCCCGTCCTCACCGCTGCACAGAATCACACCAATTGGTTCCACACAGGAACAATCACACCGGTTGGTTTCACACTCTTGTGGCGCCGGCGGTACCCACCCTGGGTCAACAGGAAGTAGGGCATCAGGGACCTCTTGAGCGACGGCTGTCTGAACTGAAGCCTGTCAGGAATCTCTCCCAGCAGCAGCTCCACCACGATGAGCAGCTTGTGCACCTGGAGACACGCCCACCAACCAGGGGTCAGTGAAAGGTCACACCTTACAGGAAGTGACTGATCAATAAAGTTTTCTCTGTTCAAACACAGAAAGAGCCTTAAAGAAGACAGAAATCTAGCTACACAACAACAATACAAAAATAAAACAACACAATAAAACAACAACAAAACAACAATAAAACAAATTAACAGCACATTAAAACGCATCAATAAAACAACAATTTAACAGCACAACAATAAACAACACAACAAAACAACACAAAAATAAAGCAGTTACAATAAAACAACACAGCAACAATAAACTACACAACAGCACAACAACAAAATAACAATAAATCAAAATAACATGAAATAACAACATGAACCAACATCTAATTAATAATGAACAACAAATTAGCCCAGAGTCACTGTGTGTTTGTGCGTTGTTGCGCGTTGTTGCGCGTTGTGTGCGTTGTGTGTGTTGTTGTGCGTTGTGTGTGTTGTTGTGCGTTGTGTGTGTTGTTGTGCGTTGTGTGTGTGTTGTTGCGCGTTGTTGCGCGTTGTGTGTGTTGTTGTGCGTTGTGTGTGTTGTTGTGCGTTGCGTGTGCAGCCACAGACCGTCTGCTTGAAGCCCACGGCGGTGTGTTGTGGAGCTTTCCTGAGAGCGTTGGTCAGAGTGCGGCGGGCCTCAGAGTACTCCAACTGGATCGCCTTGATACGACCTGGAGGTCACATGACACGCAGGTACAAACAGAGTACACACAGGTCTCACACAGGGGCGGAGCCTCACCGTGCGGTGTGGGCGGGGCCTCACCTGTGTAGTAGAGGTAGCGGGCCCACTCGTTGTTGTTGGCCAGCTCGGGGAACACCGACTTGGACACCAGCTTCTCGGCCTGGTCGTACAGGTTGAAGTGCAGGTAGTTCCTCAGCAGCAGGTTGAGCAGGACGGCCTGACCGTCGGCGTCGTGACGCAGCGTCGCCGTGCGCAGACGCGTGTGGAGGAAGCTGAGGGTCGGACAGTTAGAGGTCAGTGAACACACCAGGAGGCAACGGGATTAAACAGCACAGGTCTGGAGTCTGGATCCGGTCAGCAGCAGAAATATTTAACATCTGAATAAAATCAGCACCTCAGCCTGTCAGGATTTAATAATCCAGGATTTACGAATAAATGATTTAATAATGCAGGATTTAATAACCCTGACATCTTCAAAAAGTGTAAATGAACAGTAAAACAAATTAAAATACTTAATTTTACTTAAAAAATCTCTCCTCCACTGAGACAAGTCTCTCTCACTGAAGATGTTGTAACCATGGAAACATCAAAAAAACTCAAGAGATTGGAGGCTCTTCGCCGCTGCGAGTAGAAAGTTTTGCAGATGAACATCAGATGGTATCCAGACAGAAACGTAACGGACGGATGGAGTCGCGTGAAAAGTCATGTGGACAAATAATGGAATCCCGTTGGAGCTGACATGTCGTCACACAGCAGGTTGTTTGTTTGTTTGTTTGTTCCTACCTCCTCATGGTGTCAAACTGGTTGAGGAACTCGTACACTCGGGCGTGGTAATAGTAACACTTGGCGGCGACCAGATCCAGAGCTCGGCGGTTCTTGGAGGCAATCTTCTGCAGCAGGTCGTCGGACACTTTCTGAGCCTGGAGCGCAAACACACATTCTGATTGGTCGAAAACGACAACCGCTCCACGCCGGGTCACTCCTGACACCCTACACCTGTCACCAGCAAAGTCTGAGAACATCTGCTCAAACCAACTAGTAACTACCGGTAACATGGAACTATCTAGTAACTAACTAGTTAGTGTTAAACACAGAAACAGATGAACTTAGGCCCGAGCCATGGTAAACCTGTATTTATTACCAATTCATCAAACGTTCCACAATGAAGTGTGATTTTCCGTCAGAAAAATATCATGTCAGGCGCGTTCAGGTGCGATCGGACAAACCCACCTCCACGTATCTCTTGTTGTTGGTCAGGTGAACCACCAGCAGCAGCTGCAGGTACGCCTCCACCTCCGGCAGCAGAGGAGCCGACGCCGCTTTACCCGTCCGGGGACGGAACTGGACGTCTCCGTCTGTCGTCTCCATCGGCTGAAACACGGACAAGATCAATACTGATCATCCAGAAAACGATGGATCGATGCTACAACGGAGGCGTGACGGTGACGTGGGTCCGCACCTCCTCCAGGAAGCCCAGCAGGAAGTCGCGGGTGGAGGCGTTGCTGGTGAAGAAGCCCACGATGGCTTTGTGAAGCACGTTGGTGTTCAGACGGCGGCTGGTGGATGGCAGCGCCCGGAGGGCCCGCAGCACGAAGCGGGGCTCCTTCCCCGACACCGCCTTCTCTATCTGCTTCACGTGCTCCTTAATGTCTGAGGAGGAAGAGGAGGAGGAGGAGGAAGAGGAGGAGGAAGATGAAGGGGAGAGGAAGAGTAGTGAAGCAGTGCGCATGTCTGTCATCACTGTTGACATGTCATTTGTCTCAAACATGAACGTTTCAACGTTAATATCCTCTGAGGTTTATTTATAAACATTTTACCGGTTTAAACCGGTTTTAGTTTAATGAGCAGCTTCTTCTAACGTGGAGACAAAATCCTTTAAATCCTTAAATTTAATCCGGACTAAAAACCAAGTTCTGCCTCAAAGCTGTTGTCATTAGCAATTAGCTTAGCTAGCTTGGCGCTAGCTAACGGGCCAGCTCCGGCGGACAGAGCGGTGGCTCCGGTGAACCGGGCCGGCCTTTAATCGGGTCCGGTCCCGGTGGTTTCCCCGATAGGATGCGGACCCGGCGGTACCGTCCAGCGTCACGGCGTCCAGCTCTCTCGGCTGCTTGGCCGCGTTGGCCGCCGCCTCCTCCGGCATCTCCACGTCCTGCGGCTCCGGGCCCGGATCCTTCGGCTTCTCGGCTTTGGAGTCCCGGTCTTTGCCGCCTCCCTTCTCCCGCCGCTTGGCAGCCGTCTCCTTCATGGCGTCGGGAAGAGAACCGCTGGAGTCCGGCCGAAACAACCTCCGTCAGTCCGGGTGAATGAAATCTATCCGAAGAGCTCCGCTCGCTGCGGGCTGCTAGCGTTACAATGACTGGCAAGTATTTCACAGCGCAAAGGATTGTGGGAGCTGGTAGACAGAGTAAGTCGATGACAGAACCCAAACGGGAGCTAATCGATAACAGATGGATCGATTTGTGACTAAGTCGTAAATAAGTGAAAAAGAACACAAAAAGAGCCATAATAGATGACAAAAACACACCGACTGAATGCAAAACACTGTGTTTAACAGAAAATAAATGTTAAAACTCGACTTTTTCACTTAAAGTGAAATTAATGAAAAGCGAAGTTGTGGTTCAGAAATTTGATCAATCAGATTTGATCAACATCAGATAAACAAATAAATCACTAAATATTTCATCTGTGGGTTTAATCTGCAGATTTTCCTGCTTGGGTTCAGGTCCGACTCTCCACCAATCAGAGAGCAGAACAGAGAAGAGGGCGTTACCTGTCGCTGGAATAAAAAGTAATTAGTTCCAGCTCCTCCGACTAAAAGATGTATTTACATTTATTTAATTTTTTGTTTGTTTGTTTTTCAGTGGTGATGACAAAATTATTAAATTATAAAGTAAGATTGACATTAAAGTCGACAACCTGAATAAATTGAGGCCATCAAACAACATCCGGTGTTTTCATCTGTCCAGGTGACGGGCGGCAGGTGGGCGGGGCCTGTGAGGGCTCGCGCCGTGTGGTCCGTGCTGATAAAGCTCGTGCCGTGACGGTGGAGACATGGCTCCTCACCATCATGAAGGAGGAGGTGGGGGACTGAAGCTTCTCCTCTGTGGGTTCTGAGGATGTGTCAGTGCTGCTGGGACCTTCAGGGGTTTGTTCACACCTGACCCGCGTGGAACCCGCGTGGAACCCACACCAGACGGATCCTGCGTGGATCAACCTGCTGCTGTTTGTTGTGGTTTTACTGGTTCCAGATTTTCCGCTGAGCCTCAATAACAAACCGGCTGCCTACATAGTAAGTGAACTTCAGCCAAACTAGACAGAATAGAATAGAATAGAATAGAATAGAATAGAATAGAAGATCCAGTTAATGCAATTTCAGAATTCATTCATAATTAATAACCAATTCTAGACAAATCTGTTTTACAAAACTTGTAATAACTGGATAACAGACAAAAATTAAAAAGTAAAATGTAACAGCAACAACAATAATAAATAATAAAATGATAAACGACTAATTTGATTCTTAATATGTGTTAATGAAGGTGTATTTTTTAATAAATGATCACATTTTCTGATTTTATTTCACATTACTAATTTTTTTCCATTTTTATATTTTTTTTTCTTGGTTTAATTCATAAAACTCAATCATAAACTGAGAACATGAACACAACCTCATCCTGCAGACGTCAGGAGAGGATAAAAATGGGGGCGTGAGGGGGTCCTCTATTGGTGGGGCGGGACGTGAACCCCTCCAAGGGTCTCGCCTGCAGACAGAACTCAGGGCTCAGATGTCCCAGGTCCACCAACCTTTAAGGTTGTAGGAAATTATGCTCTCATTTTGGGGGAATCATTCTCCAGTCCTGGCCTCTGGTTCTGGTTCTGATCTGTGTTCTACTGGAAAACAGAGAACCTGATTCAGACGATCTGATCTTATCGATCAACCTGATTGATCTCTGAGACATTTACGGCCCAACTGATGGGTTAATCTCCGTTCAGGCAGGACTTTGGACTTTAATCCTCGGGAACAGGGCCAGTGTGTCGAAGGAACCGGTAGACTCCACTTTATAGTCCCATCTGGCCCCTGGTAGGCCAAGCCTCCTCACGTGACTCCTGCAGCAAGAAGCCCCGCCCCTAGAACATGGATCATTGCTGTCATTATCATCTGCTCTGATCTCAGGTCAGTCTGGATGTTTCTTCTCTGTTCTCTCACAGCAGAGTTGAAACATCCTGGATCAGCGGATCCAGAATAAAACCTGGACCCGGATCTGGTGGAGCTGATGATGATGATGATCTTCCAGAACTTTTGAGAACTTTTGGACAAACAGTGGAGAATTGTTTGCATCTACTCTGCTTCTAGTTTAATGATTACTTCATGTTGTTGTTGTCGTTGTTGTACATACATCTGCATAAACTTGATAAAATACTATTAAAACTATTAAAATTACAACTGGATCCAAGTTCACTGTGATTTCAAAGTTGCTTCAGAGAAATATTTAAATATGAAGTTATTAATACCTGTTTACCTGTCCTTCACAAGCTCCTCCCACTCCTCTGACATCACGTGACTCAGGAGGAAGAGGAGGAGGATGTTTCCTGTAACCGCCGACAACGACATCGAGAAAAGATCGGAAGGAGAGGAGGAAGAGTCTAGTCCTCCGCCCGTGACCATGACAACGTCAGACACCGTCCAATCAGAGGACGTGAGCAACCGTCTGTCCAATCAGGAGGCGAGCTCGGACTCCGGGGATGAGGCGGCGTTGCCGTGGCGACAGGCGGACGCAGACGAGCGCGACGAGGTGGAGACGCAGGCGGTGGCGTCGTCCCCCGACGGGCGATTCCTCAAGTTCAACATCGAGATCGGGCGAGGGTCCTTCAAGGAGGTCTACAGGGGCCTCGACACCGAGACCACCGTGGAGGTGGCCTGGTGCGAGCTGCAGGTACACACACACACACACACACACACACAGAGTAATACACAAACACACAGGAGGCCTGGTGCGAGCTACTGGTATACACACAGCTATACACACACACACACACACACGGCCTGGTGCTAGCTGCTGGTATACACACACACACACACACACGTATACACACAGTTATACACACACAATAAATATACCGACACACACACACACACTGTCAGTAATAAGGAGCGATCACTCCTCACACACTGGATGTGGTCGGAATCCGACGGGGTCATCTGAGGTCGTTCAGCCTGATGCTTTTATTGGACGAGACGGCGAGCTGTGATTGGCTCAAAAGGGGGAAGTGGACTGATAGCCACTGTATTTATTCATGTACAGTTAATCTTTGACATGTAGACACCATCAGAGCTGTCAGCTGACCTCTCTGGTAACCATGACAACAGCTAGCATAGTTAGCTTAGTGAGCTAGCTTCTGTTGCTACAGAAAATAGTTCCTTGGATTTTGTTGAGTCATGATTTCTGGAAGGAGATGCTTCTTCCTGTGTTAGAATAATGTATATTAGTTATCTCAGACATCCTGCTGCCACAGGAAGTGTCTGCTTTTATTTTATGATCGAGATGAAGAGTGACGACAGGAAAAGGCAACGGATGTCAAAATAAAAGCATGGTGCGGTTATGTGTTTCTAGGAAATTACTGGAGAAAAGAGATAAAAATAGTTGTCTGTGTGCACGTGTGTGTGTGTGTGTGTGTGTGAGATAAATGTCAGCGTTGACTCAGCAGCTTGTCCTCCTGTACACACTATCTGATTGGACGGTCAGCTGTTTGATGTTGATAATGGCACACACAGAGTTAATGATGTCAAAGGTCAGCTGTGTTGTTGGTTTTCAACTTGAGGGTCGGGGGCTTCCAGAGCGTCACCAGAGGACTGCCTGCATAAAAACACACAGCACGTTATCTCGTCACCTGATCCTCACTAATTAATTGATGATTAATCAAACCATACCTTTAATAAATGTATTGATCACCTTCGACCCTCAGACTCACCGCCTCAACAAGGCGGAGCGTCAGAGGTTCAACGAGGAGGTGGAGATGCTGAAGGTGCTGCAGCATCCCAACATTGTGCGATTCTTTGACTCCTGGAAGTCGACGCTGAGGGGCCACAAATGCACCATCCTGGTGACGGAGCTCATGACGTCAGGGACCCTCAAGACGTGAGTTGACACTATTGTGTGTTGTTACCACAAACCAAATGGGTCCTTCCATAGAAAGTGTTAAAATAGGACATTGGAATTTTTTGAATTTCATGCCAAACATAATATTTAGGACTTGAAATAAATCATATTTTTTAATTTATTGCACCATTTTTTGAAAGTCTTTTAGTAAATTATATCTAGGGATCAATTTCTTTTATTTGTTTTTTCTTTCTCTCTGTTTTTTCTGGGTTGGAAAATCTGAAGTAATATGCCAGAAATTCTGAAAGTGCTAAAAGCTAACACCAAAGTTAGCATGAAACTGCATGGAAAGAAAATTTGATTAAAAAATTGTTTTTCTCAATTTATTGGGTGATGGGGTGGAGGAAGTTTTGACAAGAAAATCTATAAAATGTTATAAAATAAAAGTCAAAACTCACCATTCCTTGAACTTCTCTTCTTTAAACTCCTGAGTGATGTCACTTCCTGTTAGTGGAGCCACTTACAGGAAGTGGATTGGATTTTGGTGCAAAATTACCTGAGTGTAACTGGATGAAACAAGAAATTGATGGACACAGATAAATAACGATTAAACAAACAACAGGTTATTTTAATATAATTAACACATTTCCTATGATGAGGAAAATATTTCTAACCATTAGCACAATAAATGTGTGAGATTTATTTGACGTTTTTTAAGTTTTACATGAAATGAATGACAAAAATGCTCAGAGCGGACATGAGAAAATGAGGTTTAACAGAAGAAGTTAAAAATATGTCAATAGTATATGTATTATTTAATTGTATTTTACCTCATGCTAAAGAGTAAACTTGTATTAATGGTTTCAGACACTGAAAATATTCCAGACAGATTTACAACATTTTCCAAGCAGGAAATGGAAAGTCCCAAATCCTGTTATCGGTATTAAATTACAACAATGGAAATAAGATCAGTGGAAAAGGCTAGGTTCCTCTCTCACGGCGCCCCCTGCTGGTCCTCACCTTCTTCCCCCTCCCTCAGTTACCTCCGCAGGTTCCGTCAGATGAAGCTGAAGCTGCTGCAGCGCTGGAGCGCCCAGATCCTGAAGGGGCTGCAGTTCCTGCACTCGCGCAGCCCCCCCATCCTGCACCGGGACCTCAAGTGTGACAACATCTTCATCACCGGACCCACGGCGTCCGTCAAGATCGGCGACCTGGGCCTCGCCACGCTCAAGAAGGCCTCGTTCGCCAAGAGTGTGATCGGTAAGAGCCCGGGGGGGGGGGGCGTGGAGACCCCATGGGGTCACAACAGGTAAATAAAAACAAGCTGTTGTTTGTTGGCGATGCGTTCAGGAACTCCGGAGTTTATGGCTCCAGAGATGTACGATGAGAAGTATGACGAGGCGGTGGACGTTTACGCCTTCGGGATGTGCATCCTGGAGATGGCGACATCGGAATACCCTTATTCTGAGTGCCACAACGCAGCCCAGATATACCGTAAAGTCACCAGTGTAAGGCTCCGCCCACCCAAACACTGTTTACTTCCTGTCTGCGTCCAGACTTTCACTGTCTATCCGTCTATCAGGGAATGAAACCCAACAGCATCTCCAAAGTCAAAGTTCCTGAACTGAAGGAGATCATTGAAGGCTGCATTCGAACCAAGAGCAGCGAGAGGTAAACCGGCCAATCACGGTGCAGCATTTCAACCGGGATCTAATGTGCGTCTAATCCTAACCCCTCCTGCAGGTTCACGGTTCAGGACCTGCTGGATCACCGGTTCTTCCAGGAGCAGCTCGGGGTCCACGTGGATCTGGCTGAGGACGACGACGGCTCCAACCTGGAAGTGAAGCTGTGGCTGCGGATGGATCACAACAAGAAGCTTCATGGGAAATACAAAGACCACAACGCCATCGAGTTCCTGTTCGAGCTCTACAAGGACGTCCCCGAGGAGGTGGCGCAGGAGATGGTACGTCACAGCCGCGCCCATGACCTCATACTGACGACCGTTCTCTGCCAGCCTCACCTGTGTCTCATTGTCGCACCTGTGTCTCATCGTCTCACCTGTCTGTGTCGTCTCACCTGTATGTTGTTGTCTCACCTGTGTCTCATTGTCTCACCTGTGTCTCATCATCTCACCTGTGTCTCATTGTCTCACCTGTCTGTCTTGTCCTCTCACGTGTCTAATCGTCTCACCGGTGTCTCGTCGTCTCACCTGTCTCACCTCTCTGTCTCGTACCACCGGTGTCTCGTCATCTCTCCTGTGTCTCATCGTGTCACCCGTGACCCATCATCTCACCTGTGTCTCGTCTCACCTGTCTGTCGTCTTCTCACCTGTGTCTCGTCGTCTCTCAGGTGGTGCTGGGGTTCGTATCGGAGGCCGATTATAAGTCCGTTGCCAAGGCGATCAGACGCAGAGTGACGGCCTTAAAGCGTCAACGTGAGAAGAAACGTCAATTGCTGGAAGAGGAATCTGACTCCGCCCCCAAATCACTTCAAGAGCCCAATCAGAAGCAAGAAACTCACGAGAACACTTCTGCTCCAAGGAAGGTCAGGAATCATGTGTTTAAAACTGTTTCCACGGAAACAGGGCAGCACTCTGACAATGCAAGCTCTCAATATTCTGACTTTCACAATAAAAGCTTTATCTAACAAGTTTATCTGCGAACTATCCACCAACTGACCAATCATGTGAAGTTCTTATTTCCTGTCGGATTCAAACTCTGTCTTTGGACTCACAGCTGGACACGGCTGCGTTTTTGGCGCCCGTCCCTCCTTGGATGCGGGCCCCCCCTCGGGTATCGGGGACGTCGTCGACGCTCTCATCCAGCAGCTGGTTGGTGGATTCTGGAATCAGCAGCTTCTCCAGCAAGACAGAAGGAGATGGCGACGACGACGAGAAAGCCACCAAACCCCCCTCCTACTCCTCCCTCACCTGTTTGTAGATTTTATCCATATACGGTCATCTTCCTGTTTTTATATATCACTCTATTTAAATGTTATTGCGGTATTTGCGTTTACATTAATTTCCATTTTCTCTGCACTGGTTGCCATGGCAGCGGATTGCGAAACAAAAACCTCCTCAGCTGCCGAAGCCACGCCCCTCGCTGTCACCAACCCAGCTCCTCTCTCGTCTGGCCCCGCCCACGCTTATGTAAATAATGGAATCCCCCCCTGGAAAGTTAAACCCGCCCATCCAATCCGACCTCATCCCAAAGCTCCGCCCATTCCTGTGCTATGCTACCCCAAGGTGAGCATCCGATTGTCCTCCCTTTGAATGATGGGAAATCAATCCAGTCATCATCACACTGTTTGTTTGTTTGTTTGTCTCCAGAGCATCGCTGTGCACAACGCCGAGCGACTGTCTCCTGGACCCGTCTGCGGCTTCTCGTCACCTGTCGACAGGTGACACACACACACACACCTTCATTTTTGTACAACTTACTTGTGTGGCGTCACATCGACGAGCTTCCACTTCCTGTTTCCGTGTTCGCAGCTACGCCTCCGACGTGACGTCGGGCTTGAGCGACGGGAACGAGGGTCAGTCGGATAAATCCAACCAGGAAGTGGACAAACGGGCGGCGACCAAACAGTTCAGGAGGAGAGCGAGGGGGCGTCTGAAGATCACCGGGGTGAAGACCTGAGCGATCGGAACCAGTAGATTCATGGTTAATGTGTGACACACTATAGTGTGTGTGTGTGTGTGTGTGTGTGTGTGTGTGTGTGTGTGTGTGTGTGTGTGTGTGTGTGTGTGTGTGTGTGTGTGTGTGCCCAGTTATCGGACAAGGGCGACCGGGTGGTCGAGTGTCAGCTGGAGACTCACAACAGCAAGATGGTGACCTTTAAGTTTGACCTGGATGGAGATAATCCGGAGGACATCGCTTCGGTGATGGTGAGTCCCAGCAGCCAATCAGAGAGCAGCGTTGGTGACAGCGTTGGTGCTGCTTGAGGGGCTTCCTCTCTGTCTGATCAACGAGTCGACATTTTCATGTCTAGATCCAGTTACACACAGCTGATGCTGATCGGCTGATCAAAAGCTCCAATCAGCTACCTGCTTTGCTCTGATTGGTCCATTCACATTAGGATAACTTAAAGGTACAGGTGAACCTCGGCTTACGTCGTTTGGAGTCATGTCGTTCTCGAGTTTCAAACAAATACAGAAAAAATACAAAACAAGTTCACGTTATTTTACTCCACAAATATTAGAATCATAAAATCACGAGTAAACTGTTAAAAACAAATAATATCATGTTGCTGTACAATAAATCAGAATAAAATATATAACATCATATTATTAGCACGTAGCAACCCCCGTAATACGAGCTAAGACGATAACGTTTTTTCTGTACTATATTAAAAAATAAAATTTAATTGTTTGTCAGCTTAAAATAGATTCATATTAACTAAATATTATTACAATGCATTCATAAATACAGTTCAGTACAGAACAGAATGATTATCTACAGTTTGGTCTGGAGACGAGTTTCTTCAATTTAAGTCGTTTTTCAACTTACGTTATTTTTCAACTTACGTTGTTTTTCAACTTATGTCGTTTTTCAACTTATGTCGTTTTTCAACTTACATCATTTTTCGATTTACGTTGTTTTTCAACTCGCGTCGTTGTTCAACTTACGTCAATTTTTCAATTTACATTGTTTTTCAATTATGTTGTTTTTCAACTTACGTCAATTTTTCAACTTACGACGTTTTTCAACTCACGTCATATTTCAATTTACGTTGTTTTTCAATGTGCGTTGCATCTCCTGGAGCTAGTTAACGACGTAAGACGGGATTTACCTGTAGTTCAGACTCTCCACAGGAAACTGGACGGACTCCTCAGGGTCCATTGAACTGCAGTTACTAGTTATTCGTATTTACTCAACGCAACATCGCTACGCAACTTTTCAAACTTAACTTTGTCGCGTTCGTCACTCGAGCAGCTTCCTTCTTTAACGAGTGGTTTCAGATCCACAGAGACTTCATCCTCCCATCAGAGAGAGCAGGATTCATCCTCCGCATGTATGACATCATCACGAGGGCGGAGTCAATGATGCAGCAGCAGCAGCAGCCGGCCAACAGCGATAAGTCGTCTCACCTGACTGGGTCTCCTCTTCCAGAGAACGCGGTACGACATCAACATCTTAACGGTTGAATGTCGAGACCAGTTTTTTTAGGTGTCCTCTGTTTTTCCTGATTTTATTTTACGTCTCTTCAGTCAAACCTGCCTGCCTCCAGCCTGTCTAGAAACCTCTCCTCATCCTCACTTCCTGGTATGAAAATAAACATTCACTAAACGTATATGTCTTTAGATAAAAGGTAAATCCTTACGATTCTTCGGTCATCTTCCATCTGTTGAGTTGAGGTCCAGATGTGTGACGTCTGAAGAATGTTAAAGTTTCCATCCCTTTACAGGAGTAAAGTGATCGAATTTACATTTCATGTCTCTACTGTTCCTTTAAATACACGATTTTACCTAAATCTCTATATATTTAATACCTCAGATGACCGCATTATTATTATGTCATTATGTCCTCCCATCAGATATTGCAGATGCCGACCTCATCCCCCCGAAGGGTGCAGACTTCCACATTGACTCTGTGGCATCGCCCTCTGTTCGACCGCTGAGGTCACAATCCTTCCACACCTCCTCAGGTATCAGCAATCCATCGTGAGATTCCTCAGATGGGGGGGGGGGTTCCAGGGGGTCCCAGGGCCTCTGTGGTCCCCACCAAACCTTTATACACACAAAAAACACACGTACTTTAATAGTGACCTAAAATTTCACACCTCCTCCAGAGGTTTCAATGTAAGTTTGATCTGTGCAAAAGTGCAAAAGAAGATCCAGGGTGTCTTTAGCTTAGCATAGCTTAGCATCAAGACTAAAAGAAAGGGGGAACAACTAGCCTTTCATTTATTTTCTAAATTGGTTTCCATTGTCCAGGAAAACTGCTGAAAACTTTTAGTTTATTTAGTTTTATCAGTTAAATCTTTAGCTTTGTAGAAAAATGAGTCGTCTGCATATAAAGAAAACACGAACGTCTGATCAGGTTGTTGTACATCTTAAGTTTCTGTTCAATACAAAAACTCTTCATTTATGTATTGTCTTCATCCCCCACCCCACAGCTTCCTCCCCCCAGCTCCCCCCAAACATGCCTCATTACCCCCAACCAGACTTGGCCCCAACTCCTCCACAGTATCCGCTCCCATCTCCATCGTACCCCCCATTTTCCAACCAGGCTTCTTCTGCTGGTCTACCCCCAGTTCACACCAATCCGTCCCACCTCACCCCCACCTCCTCCTCCTCCTCACCTCTTCCTCCCTCACACTGGCCCCCACCTGATCAGCCCCTCTTCTCTCTGGCCAACGTCCTCTCTTTGGCCATGAGTGTCGCCCATTCCTTCATGCCCCAACCGGGGGCGCCCAACCAGGGCTTTCAGCACCAACCGCTCCCCCAGGCATTCTCCTCCCCCCAGTCTTCCCTCTCACCCCCCATGTCTCCAACCCTGGGGTCGAAATTCCAGCCTCCAAGCCACGCCGCCTTCTCTCCTCCCTTTTCCTACAACCACCCCGCCCCTCAGACAGGCTCCGCCCCCAACAGCCACACCCCAGACACACCTCAGGTGGGACAGGTGAGCAGCGACACATGAGATCAACTCAAGTCCAGATTGGAAGCAGCAACAGTTCATCCATTTTTTTTTTTATTTTTTTTTTTTTGTTCATTCGTTCATTTCAGCCTCAAACTTCTGTTCAGCAAAGGATCAACTTGACAGGGCCCCCCCACGGTGAGTCCCTGTAGATTGAAATTTACTGTGTGATCCCACCGACTGTCAAAGGGGAGCGCACACCACACCCCAGTGACATCACAGTGACATCACCCCAGATAGAACCCATATATATACATCTGTTGCACAGGTTCAGAGACGGTCTCCCCACCCAGTCTGACCAGTCCTCCCACAGCTCCTGGTGGACAACTCTCCGGCCCATCTCCACCGGTGAGGTCTCCTCACAAAAACTTTAAATCCATTAAAATCATTTCATCTATAATTGTGATGATGATGCTGTTCATCCTGTCTCCAGGTGTCCTCCCCCGTCTCCCCATCACCCAGACTGTCACCCGTTCAGGAGGGTAAGACGAACATGAACACCAAACCTCTGGAGCTCATTCACTCATTCATTTGCTCCAGATTGATCTGGAAGTTTTTAGGCGCAGATAAAAATAAATAAATTGAATTCATCTCATTTTATTCTTGTCTTGAACTATTCCTGGTTTTCTCAAAAGTACAAAATTTCTCTTTGTTTAATGTTAAAATGATCGACCAGAGTCTAGATTTGAAAGAACTGAAAAATCTCTGATTGCAGAGGATGGATGACCTTCCATATATGGTGTCGCCATCAGGGTTAGCTTTGGGCTAGCATTAGCATTAGTTTAAAGTTCCTCAGCGCCAACTAAGACTCCTGTTTTTCTTGCAGTTAAGAAAACTTCAGTCTTCACCGTCGGTCGTTTCCAAGTGACGCCCTCTGCCCACCAGCAAAAGTCCCGCCCCCTCAGTCAGGCCACACCCACCACCCATTCCCCTCCCCCTTCCACACGGGACCAGTCGAATAGTTCGGAGAGCAGCACGGAGGACCACAGCCAGACAGACGGCAGCAACAGCACGGTGACCACGCCCCCGCCTCGAAACTTCCCTGGTTACCATGACAACCCTGGAGGACAGGATAAAGAGAACCTGGAGGAAGAGGCGAGGAGGGGGGGTCGGAGGCTGAGCGTCAGTCTGTGGGAGGGGTCAACCGGCAGCCAATCGCGGAACCACGCTGCACCTTACATCAGCTCCGACGACTCAGAGAGCGAGATCGATGACATCTGCGTGGAGCTGGAGGAGCTGCGTGAAAAGTAAAAAACATTTATTATTAAACCAGAAAAAAAAAATCATAAATCATAAATGTTGATGCAAATAAAATTACCATTCAAGTGTGAGCAGTTCAAACCGGTCTGAGAGCAACTTTCTGACATTCCAGACACCTGACAGAGGTGCTGAACCTGCAGGCCAATCAGAAGAGAGAGATTGAGGACTTGTACCTAAAGATGGGTAAAGCCCCGCCCCCTGGCATCGTCTCCCCAGCCGCCATGCTGAATCAGCGCCAGCGCCGCCTCTCCAAGACAGGAAGTCACCCCCCGACTCACAAAAACAGAATGGACATGCTGCCCCCTCATGGTGAGAGAACGTACTGCAGCTGTTGTTGTTGTTGTTGTTGTTGTTGTTGTTGTTGTTCCAAACTGCTCCTCTGTTTTCTCAGGTATCATGAGGAAGAATTCCCTCAGCGGCAGCAGCACCGGATCCCTGGAGCGAGCGGGGAAAGGTGTGACCTTTGCCCTTGAACCCACCTGCATGGTGAGTTCTTATTAGGACCCTGGGGGGCCGGGGCCTCAATGGGTGTGTGTGTGAAGGAACCTGTTGTTTTAAACACAATGCTGTTTGAATTTCCAGTGAGAAGAACTGCTGATGAAGATGAAGATGAAGATGAAGACGTGTCACTTCAGCATCGGTCCGATCGAACCCGGGACTCTGATTGGAATCACAAAACAGAGTTAGCTTAGCTTTGTTAGCGCTGGAGCTTCCACCACAGACAGCTGAGGATGAACGGATGATGAACTCTTTCCCTCCATGTTGCTTTTTGTTTTCCCGCCCACTTTAGTCACAGGTGTGTCTATTTATGATCGCCCCTCCCCCTCCAGGTTAAAGGAGTTTCATTTTCTTGTTTCTGCTCTAGCAGAGGCCCCTAAGGGCCCACACAATCCAGGTTAACACAGTGAAAGTCCCGGTTCACACTGTGAAATAGTCCAGGTTCACGCAGTGAAACAGTCCTGACCACAACTTCAGACACTTAAAATCCATCTGACACTGAGACATGACTTTGTCATCAGGGTGACTTAGAGGTGTTATTAATATTAATCTCTGCTTCCAACTTTTCTATTTGAATGACTATTTAATGCTATTTAAAAACTCAGCTTATAATATTTTAACATGGTGAGACTGAGATGACGACTTGACAAACCTTCCTCATGGTGAGTGTCTCGTCATCGTCTGAATTGTTCATAAATCATAAACCTGATGTTGGAAATGTTTTGAATAAAAATTGCCTCAAACAATAAAAGGATTGGTTTCAGTTTTGTGACTCAGATCTGTAAAAGTCCTACATTTACGGTGCGCCTGAACGTGGTGCATGCGCACGATGTCAACATATAATGGCCAGCCCAGACAAGCAGAGCGTTTCCAGAGGAAGCTCATTTGATTGATGTTCGGTGTACTGACAACCACGGATCAGTTTGAGGAAAGACATTTCAACATTCTCCAGTATTTTGGAAACAAAAGGCCGTTTGGAGATTGGCTGAAATGGGTGAGCACGCCGCCATCAAGACCAGGTTTCTTCAGAAGTGGGCGTTCCACGGGAAAGGAATCGAATCCTACAGGATTTCCTGCTCATATCAGATCGTCCGTCTGTGAAGTCACAGGACTAACAAGAAGAAACGAAACTTGTTCAGACGAGCAGAAGCTGGGCTGACGGTCATTAACAGGCGAAGAACTTTCCTCTCGGTGAGTCTTAACTTTGTTCAAAAAAATTCCTATTAGTTCTTTCTGTTATCGGTTGTTTGGTTTCAATTTTCTGACCTGTACTTTGAAGGCATTTACAGCAGAACCTACAGTAGAACCTTGAAATATGAGTTGAATCCATAACGTGACTAAACTTTGAATTTCTTCATTATTGTAACTCAAATCATTTTAATCCGTTCCAGCCTTGAAAAGAAGTTACAAACCACCTAAATTCTGAAAATAAAAAACATCTTTTCAATCAACCAATAGACACAAAGACTTTACCTGTGTATAATTAATTATATATATGTTACGTAAACAATGATAAGAATGAAAAGAAACGCAAAAGTCACAAGAACACACGAGCTACGTCTTTACTCCACCAACGAGAATGAGATCCGGTCTTAGCTGATGTATCCATCCGCCAACCAGTTGTAGTGTCCTGAAGTACGGCTCGTATCTCAATGTTTTACGCTAAATGAACGGCGGCGCTGAACGTAGATTGCCTCACCTCCATCAGGTAAAATGACTCAGCTATAATTCACTGTCTACTCTCTTTTCAGTCTGGATCGGGTTGTTTTCCGGACTCTGGTGTCAGGATCGCTACACTGTCGTCATGGCGACCGCCAACCGGCTGATAGAGCGCATTTACTCCTGTGTCGAGGAGTGGAAGCTCTTTGAAGAGAAGCTGAAGAAACTGGCCCAGGAAGTGGAGTCGCTCCGGAGCAAATGCAACATTGGGGAATGTTTTGGCAGCTCCTACTCGGTGATCGGAGGTGGATGTATGGTTGGAGCCGGTTTTGCCACATTGTTGACGGGTGGAGCAGCGGCACCATTTTTAGTGGCTCTCGGAACAGCGTGTGCAATAACGGGTAAGACGATTTCTATGTCCAGCAAAACGGTTGAATGTTGGAAGACCAGCAAAACCATGAAAGACGCTAAGAAGCTGCAGAGGACGATCCAAAACACTGAAGAAACAATCAGGACTCTGATGGGGAAGCTGGTGGAGGAGGTGGAGTGCTCCGTCTCGGGCCCTTGTGAAGGGGAACGCTGTCTCCTGGCTGAAATACTGGGCTCCATCGCCAAAAGAAATGGACTCAGTATGTCCAGTTCTGTCATCAACAGAGGGATGACCAACACCACAGAAATCCAACTTAAACTTTCAAGCATTTTAGAAACCTTTGGAATCATTGTGACGTGGAAGGAACGTCGTGTTCAGCTCACGAGACGATCCCGAAAATTCCTTGGAAGACAAATGTACAAACGTGTCCTCAGGGGAGGAAGTCAGGTAAGATTCTGACTTTCTGTTTATAACTGGACGAGATTTTTGTCGCTCTGTGAGTTTTTTTTCACCAGCAGTTAGCATCATATGCAAAAAGTGCATCACAACCGCGACCATCGTTCAGCCCCTCGTTCTGGAGTAGAAACTGGTCACCAGACTTGGGGCTTTACTGGGCTACAGGGATATTTTTACATCTCGACTGGTTTTCATGATACCCCAGTTCAGGTTTGGTGTAATTGTGGCTGGTTTCAGTTTTTATGGGAGTGTATCAAAGTGGTGACATCAATTGCGCAGCCTTTCTCAAGTTTTGAACCACAGCTACAATGCTGACAATATAATTTGTGCTGATGCTAGCAATGCTCATCTTAAAAGCTAAAAAACATACATTTATGGTTTGAGTATTTCTCGAGCAACAGGACTTCCAATGGACCGAAGTGGAGTTAATGAGTTTACAGTTCCTTATGAGTATGGTGAAGTCCATACGAAGGAGATGAGTGTTGGAGAGGCAGGTATGAAGCGGTTCTGATCGACGTGCGTTGCGGTTGGTTTTGCGGTTCAATGTGGCTCACAAGAACGAGGCAAGACCACCACGTTTCGTCTTGTGGCTCCGGTAACATCCCTGTCGGCACAAAGTCTGGAAGCCCTCAACGGAAACATAGTTATCTGAGATGTCCATGTCCAACTAATAACTCCGTACTTGCTCTTTACAACTTGATATTATCGACACAAGTTCTGTTCTGTTGATTCCCGATTCGCCATCAGTCGTCATGACGCTAAATTCTGTGACTAGAATTTGAAAAATGTGATTGGCATCTCGAGACGTCAATGGCAACCAGTGAGTTAACGGCCAGCTCAGACAAACAAGGACCTTTATAGACTTCATAGATAGTCTTGCCTTTTCTTTGAGGTTGACGACATTGGAACTGAGTGGTGCTGATCTGTCTACATCATCAGGTTCTGGAGGGAGCTGACATACTGACAACTTCTCTTCCTGAGATGTTTGCCAACTGGACAGAATTGTTTAAGAACCGTCATGAGACAGAAGCGAGTCAATGCTTGAGAGATATGGCCGACAACATCCAACAGAGAGCCGAGAAGCTGAGGCAGCTGCTGGACGACATCAAGTATGACAGAAACACTGAGTGTCGACAGAAACTCTGACCTCAGAGGGTCACCAGATACGACTGATCACGTCTTTTCTCTTCCAACAGAAATCATATTCATGGTTTATTCAGTTTTCTTGATGCTGACGTCACACTTCTTTTCCTTTGACAGGAATGACATGGAGAGAACACAGAGAGAAGATTTGCTCTTCAGGTTAGGGTCTGGGTTAAGATTAAGCTTAAGGTTAGGGTTAGGTTTAGGGTTTGTGTTATGGTTTATGTTTTGGGATTAGGGTTGGAGTTTGGGGTTTGAGTTGGGGTTAAATTTAGGGTTAGTGTTAAGTTTAGGGGTGGGGGTTAAGTTTAGGGTTAGAGTTAAGTTTAGGGTTAGGGTTAAGTTTAGGTTTGGGGTTAAGTGTAGAGTTAGGGTTAAGTTTAGGGTTAGAGTTAAGTTTAGGGTTAAGTTTAGGGTTAGGGTTAATTTTAGGGTTAGGATGATCACTGGCAGAGTCAGGAAGAGAGTCTGTGTGAGTTCTCAGGAGTGTCGCTCAGCAGCTGTGATTCAGAGGAGAGACGTGTCCAATGACAACCTGTCCAGGTAACCTGTCTGTCCACCTGTCTGTCTCTCTTTCCACCTATGTGTCTGCCTGTTTCTCTCTCTCCACCTATGTCTCTCTGCGCTCCGCCTCTTGCCTGCTGTCATGGTGACTCATTGAATCGGGGCTCTATTGATGATGCTTTTTTAGATGATGTTGGACGCACTGAACTCAAGTGAACTGAGTCCGAGTTGATAAAACTGAACCTAAACAGATGTTCTGAACCCGGAAACTCTGAGTTTCTAAACTCAGACTAGATCAACTCAGAGTTTGTTAAACTTGCTTCACCATGGAGATCATACCTGATCTCTGATCGTCTCTGTCAAGGTTCTGAGCCCATCTCAGTCCAGATGAGGCTCAGTGAGCCAATCAGAGGAGGCGTGTGTGAAGTCTGAATGGAGGAATGTTTGAGTTCATCAGACGATCGCTGGCGGGGGCAGCTGGTTGCTTCATCTGTAAACACACACACCCACACACACACTCAAACATCTTGCTGAATCCTTAATTGGGGTGTCCAGTATGTCCAAACACCATGATCGATCACACGGTCAGTAGTGGGAGGCTGGGTGGGGGGGTGGGGCTTTGCTGAAGTCAAGAGGAAACAGAGAGTGAAGCTGCCTCAGTCCTGAGCAGCACGATGGCGGTTCTGGCGGCGGTGACGTTGGTTCCTGTGGCGGTGGTTCTGGTTCTGGTGGCGGTGGACCGGTCGGGTCAGTATCAGAGTTGTTTTCCCTGCAGGTTCTGGTTCTGTTTGTTCTGTCACTTGGGTGTCCTGATTGGCTGCCTGGTTTTTTAATCTCATGTTAGCAGGACGTTTTCCATATGTACGAAATATATACAAAAGAACCAGAATCACAACCTGATTGACTTTTTAATACTTCCTATTTTACTTCGGAAACTTTCTGATGTTTGTGATGATGTCGTGTCTCAAGGGTTTCCTGACGGGTCGGACGGAGAAAATACAGACCTGAAAGTTTTTTGGAAAGTTTCCTGAAAGTTGTGCAACTTTCTACGGGAAGTCGGGGTGAACTTTAGCTAGAGTCCAAAGTGGAAGAGGGATCAATAACACCGTGTGTGTGTGTGTGTGTTTGTTTGTTTGTTTGTGTGTGTGTGTGTGTGTGTGTGTGTGTGTGTGTGTGTGTGTGTGTGTGTGTAGAGGGTGTCCGGTGTTTCACACACTTCAATCTGACTGGGGGTCAGTGTGAGGAAGAGCTCGGTGACGTGGATGAAGATGACTGCTGTCTGAACCATCGCCATGGTTACATGACAACAGATGGAGAGTGTCACTACTGTGGGTTAGTATGTGCGCTCGCACACACACACACACACACACACACACACACACACACACACACACACACATTTATAACCATGTGTTGGTTTGACTTCAGTGATGCTGTGTGGTCGCCGTGGTCACCATGGTCACCGTGTAACATCCTGTGTGGCGAAGGAGTGACAATGAGGAGCAGGAAGTGTTTTGGGAGGGACCAATCACAATGTGACAACCATAAAGACACACTGCAGGTGCAAGCCTGCAGCGGCAGCTGCTGCAACGGTAAACACTCACGCCTACAGACACGCCCACAAACACGCCTACAGACACGCCCACAAACACGCCTACAGACACGCCCACAAACACGCCTACAGACACGCCCACAAACACGCCTACAGACACGCCCACAAACACGCCTACAGACACGCCCACAAACACGCCTACAGACACGCCCATAAACACGCCTACAGACACGCCCACAAACACGCCTACAGACACGCCCACAAACATGCCTACAGACACGCCCACAAACACGCCTGCAGACACGCCCATAAACACGCCTACAGACACGCCCACAAACACGCCTACAGACACGCCCACACACATGCCTACAGACACGCCCACAAACACGCCTACAGACACGCCCATAAACACGCCTACAGACACGCCCACAAACACGCCTACAGACACGCCCACAAACATGCCTACAGACACGTTGGTTGGTTAATTTGCTCACATATTTTGGGCGTGTGCAGCTCAGGGGTGGGAGGCGTGGCTTAACTGGGCGCCATGCTCGGTCACATGTGGAGGAGGCGGAGTCAGGACGAGGAAGAGAGTCTGCACGAGTTCTGAGGAGTGTCGCTCAGCCTGCAGCGGCGAATCGGAGGAGACAGAGAAGTGTCCAACGACCACCTGTCCAGGTGACCTGTCTGTCCACCTGTCTGTCTGTCTCCATCTGTCTGTCTCTCTCTCCCAAATGTCTCTCTCTCCACCCGTCTCACCCTCTGTCCCTGTCTCTCAGTTCATGGCGGTTGGTCCGGCTGGTCTGGTTGGTCTCCGTGTTCTGGGTCGTGTATCAACAACCATCTGGGAAAACCCAGCATCCCCTCCAGAGGGCGACAGCGTACCTGCACTAGCCCCGCCCCTTCCACTGACACAGTCCCACATGGAAACGGTTGCCCTGGAAACCACATCCAGGTCCAGGACTGCAGCGAACTCCCCAACTGTCCAGGTAAACCCAGAATTCTCTGCAGAGGAACCGCACCCCCGCCATGCACGACTGACACCTGTTGTGTCTTCTGATTGGCTGTCTCTGCAGTGGACGGCAGCTGGGGGGCGTGGTCTGCTTTCAACCCCTGCTCTGTCTCATGTGGGCAGGGGCTTCAACTGTCAAGCAGGAAATGCGACAGCCCTGCCCCTCAGTACGGGGGTCAGTTCTGTCCTGGATCGAGCACCAGTTCCAGGACCTGTCAGAGCCCCTGTCCCGGTAACACGACACGACCGTCACCCGTTCCTCCTCAAATCAACAGTCAGACGGTAACAGGCGTCTGTCGTCATGTGTGTCTGCAGTGGACGGGGCCTGGACCGGCTGGTCCAGCTGGAGCGACTGTTCCCCCCCATCCTGCGTGCCACAAGGACAAACGTCAGTCAAAAGTCACCACCGCTCCTGCTCTAACCCCGCCCCTTCATCCAACCCACCTGGCATTGGTTGCCAGGGTGACGACAAGGAGGCAGAAACCTGCAACAACGTGCCCCCCTGTCCAGGTGTGCGTGTTTTTTTTTTTTTTCAAGCCTCCCGCAACACAACGACCGGCTGTGACACACAGGTGTCACCATAGAGACAACAACAACCAGGTGTCACCATGGAGACAATAACAACAACCAGGTGTCACCATAGAGACAGTAATAACAACCAGGTGTCACCATGGAGACAATAACAACAACCAGGCGTCACCATAGAGACAATAACAACAAACAGGTGTCACCATAGAGACAATAACATCAAACAGGTGTCACCATAGAGACAATAACAACAAACAGGTGTCACTATAGAGACAGTAATAACAACCAGGTGTCACCATGGAGACAATAACAACAACCAGGCGTCACCATAGAGACAGTAATAACAACCAGGTGTCACCATGGAGACAATAACAACAACCAGGTGTCACCATAGAGACAGTAATAACAACCAGGTGTCACCATAGAGACAGTAACAACAAACAGGTGTCACCATAGAGACAATAACAACAAACAGGTGTCACTATAGGGACAATAACAAACAGGTGTCACTATAGAGACAATAACATCAACCAGGTGTCACCATAGAAACAATAACAACAATGTGTCACCATGGAGACAATAAGAACCAGGTGTCACCATAGAAACATTAACAACAACCAGATGTCACCATGGAGACAGTGACTGTCTTTCTGTCCTTCTCTACTAGTCGATGGGGCCTGGGGGTCTTGGTCTCCCTTCTCTTCCTGTCCTGTTACCTGTGGGATGGGGCTTCAGGTGTCCACCAGGAAGTGTGACAGCCCTGCGCCCAAATATGGTGGTAGACTGTGTGTTGGAGAGGAACGTCAAACCACAATCTGTAACACCAACACCTACTGTCCAGGTAGACACAAGACTAGCATGTTGTAAACCTGCCCACAGTAGCATTTGGTACAACTAGTGGCTAACGCTACTCAACCACATGTGGCTGAAATCATGTGTGGTTGTGTGCAGTGGACGGGGTGTGGTCAGAGTGGTCGCCGTGGAAAGTGTGTGAACACCCGTTCCGCAAGACGACCAAGATCCGATGCACGAATCTGGGGGGCAGTCAGATTCGAGAGCGCATCTGCCTCCATGTGGATCACAACGGAACCATCTGCGATGGGAACACGCTATCCGAGACACGCGGGTGCTACGACGTCCACCGTTGCTACAGTAGGTGATGCTAACGCTAAGCTACAAAAAAATATAAGTGTCAGCAAGTTGTTTGCCCCAAGAAACCGGACCTACAACCAATAGCTTCCTCAGCTCCCAGTGTGTGTGTGTGTGTGTGTTACAGTAAAGGGTAACTGGGAAGGCTGGGAGCCGTGGAGTTTGTGTCAACCATCCTGCGGACAGAAATCCAGACGCTTCAGGGACAGATACTGTAAACCCGATTATAGCGACTACAGGTAAGTCCGGCAGTAAAAGCGCACCTGGACAAGTTCTCACACCTTCTACAGTCCTGACCAATCACCATCCAGCGCTGACGGGATCTGGATGGTTAACATTAGGTTGTACATAAGGTCTATCGGTGTGTTTTCAGGCTTACCATTGGGCGTCAAAACGAGAAGGCAGCGTTCTTCGGGACTCCTCAAGCTGACTGTGGTGCGCCGCCTGATGGGGGCCAGAAGTTTGAGGTTCAGCCCTGCCAGAATGCCCCCCCCTGTCCATAAACTTGCTTTTGCTCCTTCATATACAGGAATATAGTAGTTAGGCCACTGGTTCCAAACCTGGGGGGCAAGCCATCCAAAGGGTCTTCAGACGATCCAAGGAGCTGAGGGAAATTCAGATATACAAATGGTATTGATCAGCTGAAGCTCCTGATGCTGAGTTGGAAATGTGTTTAATGGAAAATACGACAGAATCCCCTCTCCCCCCCAAGACAAGAAGACTCACCTGGAGCATACGTACCTCAGAGAACCTGGAAAAAAACACCTGATACATCTCTGTCAGCGCTAGCAACGAGATGTTGACAGTTAGCAAGCAATCACCGTTGTCATAAAGGTGTTGTAACACTTTGGCGTCACTATTAAAGTTCTGTATTCTGATTGGTCTGGCTCCTTCATCTCTGTGAGTCTGACGTGAAAGAATCACCTTCAAGATGCCTTCAGGTTCCTGGTCCAGAGGAGTTGTGTAATCCTTAGTTCTGGGACCACCGTGGGGGCATCTACAGGTGGAGATGAGATGATCACAACCATCTCGTCTACAGCTGCTTGTCAGCCTCGCGGATCACAGGTCTGCCGGAGCCCATCCCAGCTGCCTACGGGCAGAAGGTGGTGTACTTCAGCTCATCTCAGGGCCCCAGGAGGATCCTGACCGGATTTTGAACCAAGACTGGCTTGATAAAATGTTAGGCTAAGATGATGGATATAAACTTACCAGCTAAACGATGGCATGTTAACACACAAATCAAAGCTGACAACCAACCAGCCTGTTGCTCAACCAGGTAGCCACGCCCCCACCAACCCCCCTCCAAATGACCCTTCAAACAAAATGTTTTCAGATACAGACTCAATAAGATGCAGACCCCAACCCAACCCCTAATTATTACTCCGTTAGCAAAAAGTCCCTTTTAGTGGTCCCTTTTGTGGTCAGACTTAACTCTGCCCTGCCTCAATGCCCCACCCCCACCCTGCTCGTTGATAGCTAGCATTAAAGTTCCGAATTCAAATAAACAGAAAGTGATAAACTAGTAATAAAATTAATTATAACTGAAGGAAGATATAATTAAATATATTCACAGTTTTTTATGTTCACTTTATTTCAATGTTATGCTTTACTTTATAATGACGTAACCAAACATACTGTGATGGGCGTTCCCCGCTTGTCGTGGACGCCAGCTGTGTAACCTGATCGGTTCTTTGTTTGAAGATGCAGATTAGGCAGAGAGCCAACCAATTAGAAGATGACACCGTGTGGGCTGGCCAACTGACCTGAGATCGGAAGTTCCTATGGATTGTCCAACCGGAGAATGCTACAATGAATAAGAATTGTTGTATAACGGTCCGTCCTTAAGACGGTGTCTTGTTACATCCACTATATATTCTTTGTTTCTCCGGAATGTGTTGTTCCTGCCCCTTGTCACGGTTCAGACCGCATTAGATTCTATGTTAGGGACGGTGAACCCAGATCTGCTAAAATTATTGTATCAGGGCAAATACATTCGTTCAATGAGACTACTTGTTTCTTGTTTCTCCTTCCGGTTTTGAACACGCACAACTGCTCTAGGTGGACTTCGCGATAAAAGTCCAAAAAACCTAACAGTTTAATTGGTGACCCCGACGTGATGTCTAGCGGAAGAAATCTCGACGACAACTCCGTGTGACGACAGATCGATTGGGACCGGCGAAATGACGTGTTTGACTTCAAGGTGAAGGTGAAAACGGTAGATGATTCGGATAAAGGTCCTCACATCCCTTCTGCGTCTCCGCTGGGCCCTGATTAAAAAGGTGAGCAGAACTCCTGTTTGATAATTCACAAAATTTCTGCTAATTGGATTGATTAAATTGTGGAGACAAAGTAAGTGTTGTGAATGCCGCTAAATTAATAGGAATAAAGAGTAAAAGGAAAAAGGAAAAAGGATAATGGTAAAGGATAATAGGTTAGTTTAGAAGATAGGAAAAAAGTGTGAAAGAGGGGGGAGTAGTTAGTACTGGTCCTCGAGTACGATCCGTTTAATTTTTCTGTGGTTTCGTGACTGGTCCCGCAGCCCAGACGTGTAAAAAGGCTAATGAGCCACCCATGATTTAGACTTTCCTTCATCGTCGGGAGGAGATCTATTATAGGAAAGGTTATTCGTCGTGCGTCGCGCGTAACGGTTTTAGGATTAGTTTAGGTATTAGATTAGCCCGTTACGTGCGCAATGCTGTCCCTGTGGTAGGGCTGTCGAACTGACGAGTTTGACGGGTAACTAAGTTGTTGCATTCTTGCGAGAGGATTACGGCCTCGCGAATTGTATGACCAAATTATAAGACCGGCAAAAAGTGTGTTCAAACGAGGAGAACGAGAGTAAATTCTAATTTGGATTTAAACCGTGACGCTGTGTGACTGTGGGTGTCGTCTGTTTGGGTTTCTTGTGATCCCGCTGTGGTCACTGTTTGCTTTAACTGTGGGTGTGCTTGGATTTTATTGGGGTAAAAGTGTGAAATAACTGATAGGATGGATGAAGAATTTAAGCGTGAGCGTGAAGAGTATGGCTGTGAGAAAGAATGGTTGAATTTGTATGCTGGAGTTGCATTGAAAGAGTTTGGAAAAAATGAAACATAAGTTGCAGAAACTGTGGTTACATTTGAATAAAAAACGAGTAGTGGGTGAGAGAGGTAAGTATGGGTTTACAGAACTCGCCCGACGTTTGCAACAGGTTGAAGCCCGGTTGGCAGAAGAAATAGAGGTAAGGAAGCAGAGGGGAAAGGTCTGTTCAACCGCAGGAGGGAACTAAAGGAATGTGAAAAAGAAACAAAGGAATTCCGTATGTTGTACTAGATGGTTGTTGCGGCGACGGCGTTGGCTGGCACGGATGAGGTAAGAAACAAAAAAAAAAAAAAAAAAGGAAAAGGGTGTGGTTTTCTCTGATGAGATGTGCACGGCTCCACAGCCAGGCTGTTGTGTGGCTGATTCGGGGATGTTTGTTCCCCAGACTTGGGGGGCGGATCTTTTGCCCCCTCCTCTTGAAGTACCGCCTGCTTACACTCCCCTTCCGACTTCAACATTGTATCCAGTGCTTCATCTAGCAGGGAAAGTGACAATTGATATTGAAGATGGTGAAGAAGCAGCGATACCACAGCCACTAAAAGATCAGATTGCACAAACAGTATTAATAAATCATAACTTGGCTGGTTCTGGCGTACCACATGGTACGGTGACACCTCCTAGTGCTCCAATTGATAAGACACTTGCATCTTCTTCGACGTCAGCTATCTTTCCAATGCCATAACAACAGCAACAGGGTTCATATACATCTGTCTCAGGACAAACCAATCCAGATATCGCTGTTATGTTGCAGGAACAAAAACACGCATGGATGAAGTACAAAAACAAGTACAGGAATCTTGGGAAGAATGGCGCAGTATTCTAGCAGCCAAACCGACTTTGCAATCTACACCAGAAGAACATGCAGGTAAGAAGAAGAGTACAAGTAAGAGACGTAAGGATGATTTATGGGAGGCTGCAATGGAAGGAGAATCAGGCACATCGGCTTCTGAACAAGAAGAAGAGGATGAAGTTGATGGAGCTTCTGCTTCATGTAAAATACCAACAAGACCTAAAAAATCGACTGCTCGGACACATTCGATGACTACACGCCAACAGGCTAAAATACAGCTTTCACATTCTGACTCTGAAGATGAAGAATATAAACAACTGTCATTACACCAAATGCCATTAGTAGCTACACCTGGAGGAGATAATTACAAGCCATTTTCTTTGGCAGATACAGCGCTTATGATTGAGAAATTACCAAAATTAGCACAAGGAGGGACATAGTGGGTTGCAACATTAGTGAGCTTGTTTAAAGGCACACGATTGGCGATTGGTGACATAAAAAGGCTATTGCTTCTAGTTGTACACTAGTCGAAGCTAGGATTATAGAGGAATAGGCACACATTGCAGAAATACCCCCAGAGACACCATTACACAATCATGCTAAACTTATTTTTAGAGTCATAAAAACATATTTTCCTTCACAGATAGCAGATGTTCCAACAGTGTTTCCATATAAACCTGGTACGGAACCATTAGAGTTCTATGCTAACTCTATGCATCAGTGGATCATGGCAACTGGGCGAAACCCGGCCAGGTCCCCATTTTCTCAGTCTATGTTCAGGACAGCTTTATTGGCTGGATTATCAGACGAACCAAAACAGGCCTTAAAAAGAGATCCTGATGTCATGATTAGTGATGAACAGAGATTTAAACATTTACTTTCACATCATCTTAGACTTTACAATGACTCCATATCTAAAACAAATACTGATTTGAAGGAAATGGAAGCCCAACTTTTGAAGCTACAGTTGACAAAGGCACGTGAAGAGGTCAACACAAGGAAAAAGGAACAAGGAAAGGAAAACAATATCAAATACCGAGGGGTTGAAGATGGCCAGTTTTGGCAAGGATCAATGCGTGGAGGAGGTCGAGGTGGTCGTGGTTTCGGGGGACCCGACATGGGGCGTTATAGATACCTGCCAGGAATCCAAAGGAGTAATGCATGCTTCATTTGTGGTCAGGAGGGGCATTGGGCTCGACTGTGCCCACATCAAAACCAACAACAGTGGGGTCAAAGTGCGAGACGTTTGTTCCAGTCTCGTGGTCGTGCTGGTCCATCTTTTGATCGTGGTATGGCGCCATCCAGAGGACAGGCTCCACAACGACCATGGCAGATGAGAGATGTAGCTGGATCCGGTCAATTTTACACTTCGGACTATGACTGGGACGCAATGCAGGAATAGGGGTGCCCGGGACCTTTGAGTAATGGTGCATCGGCAGAGCCATTACTTCCGGCTAAAGTGACAGAACAAGACGTTTCCATGATGGCTGTGCTACTTTTTCAACCCTGAGTTTGTCACTTCCAAAGTCATCATTGTCTTCATAATCTGCTTCGTTGACTGGATTCTCGGGAAAACCTCAACACCTGCCCTTTACCAAACCACTGGTAACCGAGATTGCTGGATATCGGTTTGAACATTCATACATTTATTCACCCCAAACTCCTGTAAATCTACTGGGAAGAGACATTTTGCTGAAAACAGGTGCCACTATTTTATGTGGTCCGTTGGGCGTGACGGTTCGATTTCATCAAATGTTTTGTGGACAAGATGGACTATGGCTGGTACAAGCTGAGACCCCACCTGACCACGCGGACATTTATTGGTGTGCGTTGCTTCCTGAGGATACTTCTGGACAGGGTGTCTTCTCTGCCTACATGTTGTGGAAACCATGGATTGCGTCCATTCGAGACTATAACCCACCAATTGATCCTTTACATAGTACTTTGTACTATGATAGACAAGGGAATGAGGTTTATGCTGAGGAATTCAGGTCAATTGAAGGTTCCCGATGGAATCTTTCCTTGTCTCTGATCTTTGTGGGACCTGAAGGTGTCGCTGCCAATTGTGTTTTGGATGACACACAGTTATCCTGGTACAAGATGGCCCCTAAGGCTTCATTACACATATCTTTAGCCTTGAGTCCAGGCCATGAGGCGAGGGAGCTCGGCCCCATGGTCAGACGGTTAACTGACACCACTGATCGGCGGTCCACAGATATTCCTATGGTTGATTATTCACCTTCTACAGGTTCATATAGGATACATGTTGGTCAAACATCTGATTTGTCTTCTTTGGAACATCGTGTTATTTCACAAGATCATGGGCGAGAATTAACAGATCACCCGAACGCACAGGAAATGTTACAATCCATACCAGAAGGGGTCTGGTTTTTCACCCTTCGATGTAGGGTTTTGTGAAAATTTCCAACCTGTACACATTGAATTACAACACGACACACCTATTTATTACCCTCAGTATCCTTGGCCACCTGCGGCTGACCAAGGTATGGAGGATACGATTACAGGGTTATGGGATGCTGGGGTTTTGGAGCTATCGACTTCTCCATATAATACCCCGTTAAGACCGGTACAAATGGCTAATGGCGTAGATTGGAGAATGGCACATGACTTGAGACCTATAAATGACGTTACAATTACACCTGTTCTACCTGTACCAGATCCACATCGCTGTTTGACTACACTGGGACCTGACTTGAAGTGGTTTACAGTAATTGATTTGGCTAATGCCTTTTTCTGTTTACCATTACATCCTGACTCAAGACAGTATTTTGCTTTCAACTACAGACACTGCACACTACAATACACTCGACTTCCACAAGGTCTAAAAAACAGTCCAGGTATTTTCAATCAGGCTTTATTACACATGCTATCGACATTACGAATTCCAAACGGTTGCAAACTTGTGCAATATGTTGATGACCTTCTTATTGCTGCAAAAACAGATACCATTTGTCTTGAAGCAACACGGTTTTTGCTTCTCAAGCTGTTTGAGCTTGGCTTTAAGGTCTCCAGGAAGAAACTACAATGTTGCAGAGCTACTGTGTCTTTTCTTGGCAGACGGCTGTCAGCTTGTGGTCTTTCTATGTCATTAGACCACCGCTCTTCTATCTTGAAACACAAAAGACCCACTACGGTGAAGGAAATGCTTTCTTTTCTAGGTCTTTGTGGCTACAGCAGACAATACATTCCTGACTATCTTGTGAAAACTGCTGCCCTTCGTCAGTTGGCGAAGGACCAAGGGATTCGGAATCTTTCTGCATCTCTGATATGGACTTCTGATGCCGATCTTTCCTTTACTACTTTGGTGAGAGACTTGGCCTCGGCTCAGGCTTTGGCAAATCCAGACTATTCTAAGATTTTTTATTTGGATGTTTCTTGTGCCGATGGCATGGCACATGGTTGTCTTTTTCAGAAATCGGATGGTGGCAGATCAGTTTTGATGTATGCTAGTGTCATGTTGGACGGCATTGAAATTCGCCAACCGATGTGTACGCAGCATGCTGCTGGTCTAGCCCGTGTCATTGATAAAACTGCTCATTTGGTTATGGGCTATCCTCTAACAATTTTGACCGAACACTCGGTCTCTGCTTTTGTTATGTCTTCGGCTTTCACTATGTCTTCTTTGCGTCAAACACGCCTTGTTACGGTTTTGACAGCACCACACATCACTTATTCTCATTCAGGTATCAATATGGCAGAGAATATCATTCTGGGACCACATGAATGCGCGCTTGAAGTTGCACGTTCATGTAAACTTCGTCCAGATTTGTCCAGTACTATCATTCCAGGTAGTATATGGAAATTTACAGATGGCTGTTGTTGGCGTGACAATACTGGTAAGTTACATGCTGCTGCCGCTGTTGTGACACTTGACAATTCTCATGTTCCTGGTTCTTTTTTGGAACATGGTGAAGTTCTTGTGGATTCTTTCTCCAAATGGGTTGAAGCTTACCCTGCGGGTCGTGAGGACTCCGCTGTGATCATTAAGGCTCTCATTAATGACTATATACCAAAACATGGGTTTCCTTCTCGTGTTCGCTCCGATAACGGCACACACTTTCACAATAAGGCTTTGCAGGTTGTGGAAAAGATGTTGGGTGTAGACCATCGTTTTGGTTGTGTTTATCATCCTCAAAGTCAGGGTCAGGTTGAGCGTATGAACAGGACTTTGAAAGAAAAATTGGCTAAAATCTGTCATGACACAAAATTGAATTGGTTGGATGCATTACCTTTAGTTTTGTTATCAGTTAGGCAGTCGGTTAACGAATCTACAGGTCATTCACCCTTTGAACTTCTTATAGGTCGATTGATGCCCATCCTACATCTACTTTAATCTGTGATTCTGATGTTTCTTTTACAGATGTTTCTCACCGTGATTACTACAAGACTCTACATGCTATTGTGCAGTGTTTCTCTCTACAGGCACGTGACTCTTCAGTGGATCTAACCACTCTTCACCCCAAGTTTGGGATTCTGTTTATCTCAAGGTTCTTTCCAGGAAGTGGGACACTCCTCGTTGGACTGGACCTTACGCTGTGACTGCCCGCACACACACTGCTGTCAAACTGCAGGGAAAAGGACAGAAGTGGTTCCATTACTCCTTGATTCGTCCCGCCTGCATCCATGGCTCTGTGTGATGGACTTCGGTTCCCTCAGTCCAAGAGAGGGAGACGATGGTTATATAGTTCAATTACTTTTTTAGTTTTAGTTACAATATTAATAGTAGTAGTTTCGTGTTTGTATTCTTAATATATAAAACATAGTTCTCAAGCTGAAAATATTCAAATATATAACTCTACTGTTATATTTAAGGCACGTTATGGTCTACCGCATCTAAATGAATCAGTGCTGAAACAATTGGCTTTAAGTATGGGAATCCCCTATGTAATCTCAAGAGATGAATATGAGTATACCTGGCTTCACCAAGACAGGAACTATGTTGACACATTTGAAGAATTTTTGTGTTTCCAGCTAGCTATCACGATGGAATTGACTCACAGTGCAAAATGAAGGTTTTGAAGTGTCTCTTGTGTTACAGGTCTGAAGGAATTTGGATAACTTTGAATCCTACACCGTATGCAACATGTGAATATTCATTTAAGTTTCACCAGGATTTGAAAAAAGAGAAGGAACAGGAATGTAAAGCTATTTTCGCAACCCCTTATGTAGAGTCGGTGTTCAACCAAGACGATAATCAAGACAACATAGTCTGCAGTAGTTGTTATGTTTGCTCTATGTGGCTGTTGTTGTATTCCTTGTATCCGTTTTCTGCTTACACGTTTGGTGACCAATATGTTTACAGCTTCAACTGGTAAGGGTCAATATTTGTTTGTCCCTACTCCTGACAGTAAGGAAGGTGAGTATATCCAACCAGGGGATATAGTTACTTTTCCTTAAGTGCCTTACCTCAATTTAGTGTTTACATTTTATATTATATCTTATGTTCTATTTTTATATCTTACACATCACATTTTTATTTGATTTTTTTTTAAGATAATACACACAATAAAGTGCACTACACTTATATATTTTTATACCACATAATATGAATTTTGACACTGTATTTACACTATATCTACACTGCACTGATTTATTTTTGTGACCTATTTTCAATAGGTCAAGAGAGGGAATGAAGGAAGATATAATTAAATATATTCACAGTTTTTTATGTTCACTTTATTTCAATGTTATGCTTTACTTTATAATGACGTAACCAAACATACTGTGATGGGCGTTCCCCGCTTGTCGTGGACGCCAGCTGTGTAACCTGATCGGTTCTTTGTTTGAAGATGCAGATTAGGCAGAGAGCCAACCAATTAGAAGATGACACCGTGTGGGCTGGCCAACTGACCTGAGATCGGAAGTTCCTATGGATTGTCCAACCGGAGAATGCTACAATGAATAAGAATTGTTGTATAACGGTCCGTCCTTAAGACGGTGTCTTGTTACATCCACTATATATTCTTTGTTTCTCCGGAATGTGTTGTTCCTGCCCCTTGTCACGGTTCAGACCGCATTAGATTCTATGTTAGGGACGGTGAACCCAGATCTGCTAAAATTATTGTATCAGGGCAAATACATTCGTTCAATGAGACTACTTGTTTCTTGTTTCTCCTTCCGGTTTTGAACACGCACAACTGCTCTAGGTGGACTTCGCGATAAAAGTCCAAAAAACCTAACAGTTTAACCAATAATAAACCAGTAATAACCACTAATAAGCTCCCAGTTTCCACCTGTAATGTCCTGCAAATAGAGTTCTCAGGAGGGTCCTAACTAGTTACGTTCAACCAGAGCAACCGGCTTTCTATTACGCTAACCTAACCTAATGAATGTTACATTATATCAGTTAAATATCCATGTTAGCATGCTAAAATGTTAACTCAAGAAGCTGATTGTCAATATTAGATCAGTAAAGCACGTTAGCATTCTAACACGTTAAATAAGGAAGTTGACGGTGAATATTATAGCAGCTTACAATACAGTACAGCATGCTAATACTGTTAAATAACTATGGAGAATGCGAATATTACACCAGCGAAATATCTTAGCATGCTAACATGTTAAAGAATCAGCATATTATAGCATGCTAACATGTAATTAAATTACCTGAATGTGAATACTTTTGCAGCTAAACATCAATATTAGCATGCTAATATGTTAAATAACAACCAAGAATGTGAATATCACATCAGCAAAACATGTTAGCATGCTAACACGCAGTACCAAGATCACTGTTAGCTTGCGAGCATACAAGAAGCTAGATGTCAGTACTTAGCGTGTAAATACATTAAATTCAGAAAGTGAATGTAACTGTGGTTAAACATCTGACAGGTGGTTGTCAAACAAACACAGACAGGAGCTCCGCCCACAAACACAAGTCCCGCCCACTGTTTTATTAACAGGTGACTGCACAAAAATGATTGACAGATCACTACTTCAATGTTCCGCCACACCAAAAATAAGATTTGAGCCTTGGGCAGGTCTCCAGTCTTTCAGTGGACAGAATTCATGATCCTTATGACATCATGGAAGCGTCGCTCGGATCCCAGCTCCAGTGTTCCCAGTGTCTGATGGGAAAAAAATCATTCAAAATCAGTAGCGTGTTCCAGTGTGACATCATCACTGTGACGTCGCCGATCAGTAGTCCTCACAATGAGCCTCGTTCATCTTGTTGAAGCTTTTTTGGTAACAGCAGTGGGCGTGGTCGGTGGGCGTGGTCAGTCGCCTCTGGGTCCTCCAATGAGGAACATCCTGCTTCTGTCACCGAGTAACAAGTCTTACTATAGTTACGTCACAAATACGTGAAAAACAAACCCCAAACCAACACATGAGGTACATCAATGAAGACCCCGACGAGTCTCCGGCACTGGAATGCATCGCTAACTCCGTTAGCCAACTCTGTTAGCTAACGGAGTTTAAAAAATGGATAAACTGCCGATTTGTCGTTGACAGAATGTTTGGAACTCATCTGATTGAGGAAAAAAAATTGGGTTTACTTTGTTGATGTCAGAATCGTTCGTAATTTGTGCTCATGTTCACCAATGAGAACGTTAGCCATTGGCTAATGCTAACCATCGGAGTGCTTCTAATGCCCCGATCTCTCACAGGAGCCACCAACAGGTATCTACGGGCTGGATAGCCGCTAACGTCTCTGCTCCACCCATTTTACCCAGAATGCTTCATGTTCATGCATAGACCTGCAAACTGAGTTTGATCAAAACACTTCTTCTGTTCCTCATCTCTGTGATTATTCCGGCCAACAGCGCCCTCTACATGTGGGAATGCGCTGCTGCCACCTCCAGATCGACTCGGGTGAAGCTTCTTCCCCATCAGTTTCTCCTCCTCTTGAGCATTGTGGGAATTATTTAGCCTGAAGTTTGGCTAAACCAGGTTAAACATGGTTTGGCTACATGGTTAGCCGAAGCTAACAGTGTTTAGCTTGGCTCACAGTGACATCATTCCTGCAGCAGGTGCTACGGTTTGGACGACTGTCCCCGTCCGCCGGCTGACCGTTAACGGCAAGGGGAGGCTGGGCAATAATGTCATTGTCCTGCGGTTGTATTAGCATGTTAGCCACCCAGATAACAAGCTATCTTCCCTTCACCGGAGCACTTCTAACGGGTAGCGGTACCTACACCCTGTGGTACACCACGAGCAGCACGCAGCAGCTGCTAAAACAAGGAATGCTAGGTGAGTGTTAGCTAAAGCGTCTAAAAATGCTAGGCTGAGCCCCATTCAAAGCTTTTCTGGACGCTAACGGCTAACGTCGGTGACCTCATCTTAAAAGTTACACATACGACCCAAGAAAGAAGATCTCAGGCTGGTGTCGGCGTCTTAGCATTTAGCATTCCAGCACCGGCTGTTGTTTTACCGTTCCCGCCCGGTGGGGTTGTTGGCTCTACGCTAACGGGTCGGCGGCTTGAGGGTCCCAGAGGCGACAGAACGTTCCTCTCCTCTCCGAGGTTGTCAGTTTGTTTGATGAGATTTAGCGTCGCCGCTAACGCTTCCTGTAGTCCAGCTGCTTCAGTGATGACATCAAAAGAGAGGCGGAGTCTCCACATCCCCTGCCCCTCCCCTGCTGAGCCAATCAGTGTTCAGGAGAGGGCGGATCATTTGAAACCCACCCAGACGCAGGACCTAGGGAGCTGATTGGCTGGGAGTCCGGTGAGAATGTTTGAACGTCCGTCAGCGATCGAGGCTCCGAAAAATAAATTAAAAGAAGAAGAAAAGGAAAGAACTGCAGGAAAAAAAAAACAAAATGTGTTTTTAAATTCAGGATTTTTTAAAAATCGCATAAATTATTCAACATCCATAATTTTCATTTACAATACAAAATTTTACAAACTCTTCGTCGAGTCATCAACATGCCAGCACGACTTCCTGTTTGGATTACAAGTGCGTGCGTTTGTGAGGGACTATTTTCCGTGGCGAATAGATCGACGTTTAATGTTGCCATGGCGACAGGAGAAGATTTATAAAAGAGACCAGATAGTCACGCTATGCTAAGCTAGTCGAGTCGGGTTAGGGTCGACTCAAATCGTTAAAATCGACTCACGTGCTCCTCTGAGGTTACGTCTGCGAATGAACGCCCGGCTGGCCGCTGGGCTCCGCCCCCCTCTCCTTCAGCGCCGGGTGGATCTCCTCCTCCGGGTCATAGTAATAAAACTTCCTCAGGTACGAGATGAGAGGCCTGAACAGAGATCGACCAGTGTTAGCCGGGCCTCGCCGTTAGCCACCCGCCGCGGCTGGCTAGCGTGGCTACTCACGTGGGAAGCGGCAGCTCCTGGATGTGGTCGATCCGGACGAGCTGTCGGATGCAGAAGCGACACAGATGCTGGAGAGACTTGACGCTGCTGAACCTGGAGACCGGGTACAGGAGCTGGACCGGGGTCGGCGGCAGACCTGAAGGTGAGGAAGAGGAAGAAGAAGAAGAAGAAGAAGCGCAGAGCGGTTAATGAACAAACCTCAAGTTAAAATCAGCTGTAAAACGTCACTTCCTGTAAACGCTAAGTGATGCTAGCTAACAACAGCTAACAGCGCGCCGCAGCTGCCGCATGTTAACGTTCCCGCTCTCTGTTTCGTTAAAATTCACTGCAGCTCCATAAAAGGAGATGGGCGGAGACAGGAAGTGGGCGTTACCTGGGGTGTCCAGTATGTCCAAACACCATGATCGATCACACGGTCAGTAGTGGGAGGCTGGGTGGGGGGGTGGGGCTTTGCTGAAGTCAAGAGGAAACAGAGAGTGAAGCTGCCTCAGTCCTGAGCAGCACGATGGCGGTTCTGGCGGCGGTGACGTTGGTTCCTGTGGCGGTGGTTCTGGTTCTGGTGGCGGTGGACCGGTCGGGTCAGTATCAGAGTTGTTTTCCCTGCAGGTTCTGGTTCTGTTTGTTCTGTCACTTGGGTGTCCTGATTGGCTGCCTGGTTTTTTAATCTCATGTTAGCAGGACGTTTTCCATATGTACGAAATATATACAAAAGAACCAGAATCACAACCTGATTGACTTTTTAATACTTCCTATTTTACTTCGGAAACTTTCTGATGTTTGTGATGATGTCGTGTCTCAAGGGTTTCCTGACGGGTCGGACGGAGAAAATACAGACCTGAAAGTTTTTTGGAAAGTTTCCTGAAAGTTGTGCAACTTTCTACGGGAAGTCGGGGTGAACTTTAGCTAGAGTCCAAAGTGGAAGAGGGATCAATAACACCGTGTGTGTGTGTGTATGTTTGTTTGTTTGTTTGTGTGTGTGTGTGTGTGTGTGTGTGTGTGTGTGTGTGTGTGTGTGTGTGTGTGTGTGTGTGTGTGTGTGTGTGTGTGTGTGTGTGTAGAGGGTGTCCGGTGTTTCACACACTTCAATCTGACTGGGGGTCAGTGTGAGGAAGAGCTCGGTGACGTGGATGAAGATGACTGCTGTCTGAACCATCGCCATGGTTACATGACAACAGATGGAGAGTGTCACTACTGTGGGTTAGTATGTGCGCTCGCACACACACACACACACACACACACACACACACACACACACACATTTATAACCATGTGTTGGTTTGACTTCAGTGATGCTGTGTGGTCGCCGTGGTCACCATGGTCACCGTGTAACATCCTGTGTGGCGAAGGAGTGACAATGAGGAGCAGGAAGTGTTTTGGGAGGGACCAATCACAATGTGACAACCATAAAGACACACTGCAGGTGCAAGCCTGCAGCGGCAGCTGCTGCAACGGTAAACACTCACGCCTACAGACACGCCCACAAACACGCCTACAGACACGCCCACAAACATGCCTACAGACACGCCCACAAACACGCCTACAGACACGCCCACAAACACGCCTACAGACACGCCCACAAACACGCCTACAGACACGCCCACAAACACGCCTACAGACACGCCCACAAACACGCCTACAGACACGCCCATAAACACGCCTACAGACACGCCCACAAACACGCCTACAGACACGCCCACAAACACGCCTACAGACACGCCCACAAACACGCCTGCAGACACGCCCATAAACACGCCTACAGACACGCCCACAAACACGCCTACAGACACGCCCACACACATGCCTACAGACACGCCCACAAACACGCCTACAGACACGCCCATAAACACGCCTACAGACACGCCCACAAACACGCCTACAGACACGCCCACAAACATGCCTACAGACACGTTGGTTGGTTAATTTGCTCACATATTTTGGGCGTGTGCAGCTCAGGGGTGGGAGGCGTGGCTTAACTGGGCGCCATGCTCGGTCACATGTGGAGGAGGCGGAGTCAGGACGAGGAAGAGAGTCTGCACGAGTTCTGAGGAGTGTCGCTCAGCCTGCAGCGGCGAATCGGAGGAGACAGAGAAGTGTCCAACGACCACCTGTCCAGGTGACCTGTCTGTCCACCTGTCTGTCTGTCTCCATCTGTCTGTCTCTCTCTCCCAAATGTCTCTCTCTCCACCCGTCTCACCCTCTGTCCCTGTCTCTCAGTTCATGGCGGTTGGTCCGGCTGGTCTGGTTGGTCTCCGTGTTCTGGGTCGTGTATCAACAACCATCTGGGAAAACCCAGCATCCCCTCCAGAGGGCGACAGCGTACCTGCACTAGCCCCGCCCCTTCCACTGACACAGTCCCACATGGAAACGGTTGCCCTGGAAACCACATCCAGGTCCAGGACTGCAGCGAACTCCCCAACTGTCCAGGTAAACCCAGAATTCTCTGCAGAGGAACCGCACCCCCGCCATGCACGACTGACACCTGTTGTGTCTTCTGATTGGCTGTCTCTGCAGTGGACGGCAGCTGGGGGGCGTGGTCTGCTTTCAACCCCTGCTCTGTCTCATGTGGGCAGGGGCTTCAACTGTCAAGCAGGAAATGCGACAGCCCTGCCCCTCAGTACGGGGGTCAGTTCTGTCCTGGATCGAGCACCAGTTCCAGGACCTGTCAGAGCCCCTGTCCCGGTAACACGACACGACCGTCACCCGTTCCTCCTCAAATCAACAGTCAGACGGTAACAGGCGTCTGTCGTCATGTGTGTCTGCAGTGGACGGGGCCTGGACCGGCTGGTCCAGCTGGAGCGACTGTTCCCCCCCATCCTGCGTGCCACAAGGACAAACGTCAGTCAAAAGTCACCACCGCTCCTGCTCTAACCCCGCCCCTTCATCCAACCCACCTGGCATTGGTTGCCAGGGTAACGACAAGGAGGCAGAAACCTGCAACAACGTGCCCCCCTGTCCAGGTGTGCGTGTTTTTTTTTTTTTTCAAGCCTCCCGCAACACAACGACCGGCTGTGACACACAGGTGTCACCATAGAGACAACAACAACCAGGTGTCACCATAGAGACAGTAACAACAACCAGGTGTCACCATAGAGACAGTAATAACAACCAGGTGTCACCATGGAGACAATAACAACAACCAGGCGTCACCATAGAGACAATAACAACAAACAGGTGTCACCATAGAGACAATAACATCAAACAGGTGTCACCATAGAGACAATAACAACAAACAGGTGTCACTATAGAGACAGTAATAACAACCAGGTGTCACCATGGAGACAATAACAACAACCAGGAGTCACCATAGAGACAGTAAAAACAACCAAGTGTCACCATGGAGACAATAACAACAACCAGGCGTCACCATAGAGACAGTAATAACAACCAGGTGTCACCATAGAGACAGTAACAACAAACAGGTGTCACCATAGAGACAATAACAACAAACAGGTGTCACTATAGAGACAATAACAAACAGGTGTCACTATAGAGACAATAACATCAACCAGGTGTCACCATAGAAACAATAACAACAATGTGTCACCATGGAGACAATAAGAACCAGGTGTCACCATAGAAACATTAACAACAACCAGATGTCACCATGGAGACAGTGACTGTCTTTCTGTCCTTCTCTACTAGTCGATGGGGCCTGGGGGTCTTGGTCTCCCTTCTCTTCCTGTCCTGTTACCTGTGGGATGGGGCTTCAGGTGTCCACCAGGAAGTGTGACAGCCCTGCGCCCAAATATGGTGGTAGACTGTGTGTTGGAGAGGAACGTCAAACCACAATCTGTAACACCAACACCTACTGTCCAGGTAGACACAAGACTAGCATGTTGTAAACCTGCCCACAGTAGCATTTGGTACAACTAGTGGCTAATGCTACTCAACCACATGTGGCTGAAATCATGTGTGGTTGTGTGCAGTGGACGGGGTGTGGTCAGAGTGGTCGCCGTGGAAAGTGTGTGAACACCCGTTCCGCAAGACGACCAAGATCCGATGCACGAATCTGGGGGGCAGTCAGATTCGAGAGCGCATCTGCCTCCATGTGGATCACAACGGAACCATCTGCGATGGGAACACGCTATCCGAGACACGCGGGTGCTACGACGTCCACCGTTGCTACAGTAGGTGATGCTAACGCTAAGCTACAAAAAAATATAAGTGTCAGCAAGTTGTTTGCCCCAAGAAACCGGACCTACAACCAATAGCTTCCTCAGCTCCCAGTGTGTGTGTGTGTGTGTGTGTGTGTGTGTGTGTGTGTGTGTTACAGTAAAGGGTAACTGGGAAGGCTGGGAGCCGTGGAGTTTGTGTCAACCATCCTGCGGACAGAAATCCAGACGCTTCAGGGACAGATACTGTAAACCCGATTATAGCGACTACAGGTAAGTCCGGCAGTAAAAGCGCACCTGGACAAGTTCTCACACCTTCTACAGTCCTGACCAATCACCATCCAGCGCTGACGGGATCTGGATGGTTAACATTAGGTTGTACATAAGGTCTATCGGTGTGTTTTCAGGCTTACCATTGGGCGTCAAAACGAGAAGGCAGCGTTCTTCGGGACTCCTCAAGCTGACTGTGGTGCGCCGCCTGATGGGGGCCAGAAGTTTGAGGTTCAGCCCTGCCAGAATGCCCCCCCCTGTCCATAAACTTGCTTTTGCTCCTTCATATACAGGAATATAGTAGTTAGGCCACTGGTTCCAAACCTGGGGGGCAAGCCATCCAAAGGGTCTTCAGACGATCCAAGGAGCTGAGGGAAATTCAGATATACAAATGGTATTGATCAGCTGAAGCTCCTGATGCTGAGTTGGAAATGTGTTTAATGGAAAATACGACAGAATCCCCTCTCCCCCCCAAGACAAGAAGACTCACCTGGAGCATACGTACCTCAGAGAACCTGGAAAAAAACACCTGATACATCTCTGTCAGCGCTAGCAACGAGATGTTGACAGTTAGCAAGCAATCATCGTTGTCATAAAGGTGTTGTAACACTTTGGCGTCACTATTAAAGTTCTGTATTCTGATTGGTCTGGCTCCTTCATCTCTGTGAGTCTGACGTGAAAGAATCACCTTCAAGATGCCTTCAGGTTCCTGGTCCAGAGGAGTTGTGTAATCCTTAGTTCTGGGACCACCGTGGGGGCATCTACAGGTGGAGATGAGATGATCACAACCATCTCGTCTACAGCTGCTTGTCAGCCTCGCGGATCACAGGTCTGCCGGAGCCCATCCCAGCTGCCTACGGGCAGAAGGTGGGGTACTTCAGCTCATCTCAGGGCCCCAGGAGGATCCTGACCGGATTTTGAACCAAGACTGGCTTGATAAAATGTTAGGCTAAGATGATGGATATAAACTTACCAGCTAAACGATGGCATGTTAACACACAAATCAAAGCTGACAACCAACCAGCCTGTTGCTCAACCAGGTAGCCACGCCCCCACCAACCCCCCTCCAAATGACCCTTCAAACAAAATGTTTTCAGATACAGACTCAATAAGATGCAGACCCCAACCCAACCCCTAATTATTACTCCGTTAGCAAAAAGTCCCTTTTAGTGGTCCCTTTTGTGGTCAGACTTAACTCTGCCCTGCCTCAATGCCCCACCCCCACCCTGCTCGTTGATAGCTAGCATTAAAGTTCCGAATTCAAATAAACAGAAAGTGATAAACTAGTAATAAAATTAATTATAACCAATAATAAACCAGTAATAACCACTAATAAGCTCCCAGTTTCCACCTGTAATGTCCTGCAAATAGAGTTCTCAGGAGGGTCCTAACTAGTTACGTTCAACCAGAGCAACCGGCTTTCTATTACGCTAACCTAACCTAATGAATGTTACATTATATCAGTTAAATATCCATGTTAGCATGCTAAAATGTTAACTCAAGAAGCTGATTGTCAATATTAGATCAGTAAAGCACGTTAGCATTCTAACACGTTAAATAAGGAAGTTGACGGTGAATATTATAGCAGCTTACAATACAGTACAGCATGCTAATACTGTTAAATAACTATGGAGAATGCGAATATTACACCAGCGAAATATCTTAGCATGCTAACATGTTAAAGAATCAGCATATTATAGCATGCTAACATGTAATTAAATTACCTGAATGTGAATACTTTTGCAGCTAAACATCAATATTAGCATGCTAATATGTTAAATAACAACCAAGAATGTGAATATCACATCAGCAAAACATGTTAGCATGCTAACACGCAGTACCAAGATCACTGTTAGCTTGCGAGCATACAAGAAGCTAGATGTCAGTACTTAGCGTGTAAATACATTAAATTCAGAAAGTGAATGTAACTGTGGTTAAACATCTGACAGGTGGTTGTCAAACAAACACAGACAGGAGCTCCGCCCACAAACACAAGTCCCGCCCACTGTTTTATTAACAGGTGACTGCACAAAAATGATTGACAGATCACTACTTCAATGTTCCGCCACACCAAAAATAAGATTTGAGCCTTGGGCAGGTCTCCAGTCTTTCAGTGGACAGAATTCATGATCCTTATGACATCATGGAAGCGTCGCTCGGATCCCAGCTCCAGTGTTCCCAGTGTCTGATGGGAAAAAAATCATTCAAAATCAGTAGCGTGTTCCAGTGTGACATCATCACTGTGACGTCGCCGATCAGTAGTCCTCACAATGAGCCTCGTTCATCTTGTTGAAGCTTTTTTGGTAACAGCAGTGGGCGTGGTCGGTGGGCGTGGTCAGTCGCCTCTGGGTCCTCCAATGAGGAACATCCTGCTTCTGTCACCGAGTAACAAGTCTTACTATAGTTACGTCACAAATACGTGAAAAACAAACCCCAAACCAACACATGAGGTACATCAATGAAGACCCCGACGAGTCTCCGGCACTGGAATGCATCGCTAACTCCGTTAGCCAACTCTGTTAGCTAACGGAGTTTAAAAAATGGATAAACTGCCGATTTGTCGTTGACAGAATGTTTGGAACTCATCTGATTGAGGAAAAAAAATTGGGTTTACTTTGTTGATGTCAGAATCGTTCGTAATTTGTGCTCATGTTCACCAATGAGAACGTTAGCCATTGGCTAATGCTAACCATCGGAGTGCTTCTAATGCCCCGATCTCTCACAGGAGCCACCAACAGGTATCTACGGGCTGGATAGCCGCTAACGTCTCTGCTCCACCCATTTTACCCAGAATGCTTCATGTTCATGCATAGACCTGCAAACTGAGTTTGATCAAAACACTTCTTCTGTTCCTCATCTCTGTGATTATTCCGGCCAACAGCGCCCTCTACATGTGGGAATGCGCTGCTGCCACCTCCAGATCGACTCGGGTGAAGCTTCTTCCCCATCAGTTTCTCCTCCTCTTGAGCATTGTGGGAATTATTTAGCCTGAAGTTTGGCTAAACCAGGTTAAACATGGTTTGGCTACATGGTTAGCCGAAGCTAACAGTGTTTAGCTTGGCTCACAGTGACATCATTCCTGCAGCAGGTGCTACGGTTTGGACGACTGTCCCCGTCCGCCGGCTGACCGTTAACGGCAAGGGGAGGCTGGGCAATAATGTCATTGTCCTGCGGTTGTATTAGCATGTTAGCCACCCAGATAACAAGCTATCTTCCCTTCACCGGAGCACTTCTAACGGGTAGCGGTACCTACACCCTGTGGTACACCACGAGCAGCACGCAGCAGCTGCTAAAACAAGGAATGCTAGGTGAGTGTTAGCTAAAGCGTCTAAAAATGCTAGGCTGAGCCCCATTCAAAGCTTTTCTGGACGCTAACGGCTAACGTCGGTGACCTCATCTTAAAAGTTACACATACGACCCAAGAAAGAGGATCTCAGGCTGGTGTCGGCGTCTTAGCATTTAGCATTCCAGCACCGGCTGTTGTTTTACCGTTCCCGCCCGGTGGGGTTGTTGGCTCTACGCTAACGGGTCGGCGGCTTGAGGGTCCCAGAGGCGACAGAACGTTCCTCTCCTCTCCGAGGTTGTCAGTTTGTTTGATGAGATTTAGCGTCGCCGCTAACGCTTCCTGTAGTCCAGCTGCTTCAGTGATGACATCAAAAGAGAGGCGGAGTCTCCACATCCCCTGCCCCTCCCCTGCTGAGCCAATCAGTGTTCAGGAGAGGGCGGATCATTTGAAACCCACCCAGACGCAGGACCTAGGGAGCTGATTGGCTGGGAGTCCGGTGAGAATGTTTGAACGTCCGTCAGCGATCGAGGCTCCGAAAAATAAATTAAAAGAAGAAGAAAAGGAAAGAACTGCAGGAAAAAAAAATAAAAATGTGTTTTTAAATTCAGGATTTTTTAAAAATCGCATAAATTATTCAACATCCATAATTTTCATTTACAATACAAAATTTTACAAACTCTTCGTCGAGTCATCAACATGCCAGCACGACTTCCTGTTTGGATTACAAGTGCGTGCGTTTGTGAGGGACTATTTTCCGTGGCGAATAGATCGACGTTTAATGTTGCCATGGCGACAGGAGAAGATTTATAAAAGAGACCAGATAGTCACGCTATGCTAAGCTAGTCGAGTCGGGTTAGGGTCGACTCAAATCGTTAAAATCGACTCACGTGCTCCTCTGAGGTTACGTCTGCGAATGAACGCCCGGCTGGCCGCTGGGCTCCGCCCCCCTCTCCTTCAGCGCCGGGTGGATCTCCTCCTCCGGGTCATAGTAATAAAACTTCCTCAGGTACGAGATGAGAGGCCTGAACAGAGATCGACCAGTGTTAGCCGGGCCTCGCCGTTAGCCACCCGCCGCGGCTGGCTAGCGTGGCTACTCACGTGGGAAGCGGCAGCTCCTGGATGTGGTCGATCCGGACGAGCTGTCGGATGCAGAAGCGACACAGATGCTGGAGAGACTTGACGCTGCTGAACCTGGAGACCGGGTACAGGAGCTGGACCGGGGTCGGCGGCAGACCTGAAGGTGAGGAAGAGGAAGAAGAAGAAGAAGAAGAAGCGCAGAGCGGTTAATGAACAAACCTCAAGTTAAAATCAGCTGTAAAACGTCACTTCCTGTAAACGCTAAGTGATGCTAGCTAACAACAGCTAACAGCGCGCCGCAGCTGCCGCATGTTAACGTTCCCGCTCTCTGTTTTGTTAAAATTCACTGCAGCTCCAAAAAAGGAGATGGGCGGAGACAGGAAGTGGGTGTTACCTGGGACTCTGGACCGCAGGAAGTAGAGGAACTTTCCGTTCTTGGAGTGCATGATGGCTCGCTCTATGAACTCCACCACCGAGTGGCAGCGATCCTCGAACTTAGGATGACACCACAGGCTGAAGGTCCCTGCAGAGAGAACCACAGCCGGTCCAGTCAACCAATCAGAGCACAGAACCGTTCTGGGTCGGGGGCGGGGGGGGGGGGGTCAGTACCTCGGTAGTGCTCCATGCGGGTGTGGTGCGTCACCCCCTGCGACCTGAAGCTCAGGCTCAGGATGTAGCGGGGGTCGGAGCTGTCCCGCACCAGAAACGACCCGTCAGGCTTCCCCTTCAGCTTCATCTCAGCGTCCTCCCAGTTCATCGGCCCCCAGTACCAGCCACACTGCACGCACGCACACACACACACACACACACACACACACACACATACGGGTTAGCTCCGCCCCTCCAGCTGGCTCCGCTCAGTCCAGAATGAAGCCCCGCCCACCTTCTCCAGCTCCCTGAGGCTGGTGGCGAAGCTGCCGGCGTCGGGGCGGCTGAGGGGGCAGCGGGGGGCGAGTCGGGGAGGGGGGGGCTGACCGCCGGGACGAAGAGGGACGGGCCTCGGCAAACCTCTGAGGAAGGTGTCTGGGTGGGGGGGCAGACAGAGGAGTCACATGACCACCAAGAGACAACGCATGTGTGTATACAGGTGTGTATGTGTGTGTGTGTGTGTGTCACCGTTGAGGCTCAGGCTGTGCTGGATGGTGCTCAGGGAGGGGGGCAGGGCCAGCGGCCGGGGGGGCAGAGACTGCATGGAGGCGCCGACGCCGCGCTCCATGAACGGTACCTGCTGCTGAGGAGGACCCCCGAAATCATCTGAGAGGGGGGGGGAGACAGACGTCAGCGACTGGGGTGGGGGGGCAGCAGGGATGTGTGTGTGTCTGTGAGGGGAGGGGGTTAGAAACTGAATGAAGAAGAGGAAGAAAGAAAAGAAGCAGAGGAGGAGGAAGTACCGAGCAGACTGAGGCTTCGTCTGGGCGGAGGAGGAGGTGTTGGGGGGTGGAGAGAGTTCCCCCCCCTACGAGAAATATCCACATCAACCAGAGACACCGTCTCACCTGGACACACACACACACACACACACACACAGGTGTATATGTTAGAGCAGAGGAAGTTGAAACATTAGTGGAAACAAAGAACGTCAGACGGGGCGCCGTGATTGGCTGATGAGTCCAGAGGAAGAGGAAACAGGACAGAGGAAGAGGAAACGGGGGGGGGGGGCGACACTGTACAGTCTCTGACAGGATTTTATTTTGGCGGGTCATCTTACCTGTGAAGGGAGGAGCTAAGGGGACGGGTGAGAAGGCGCTGTGAGGTCTGGACACCTGCAGCCTGAGGGAGGGGGGACACAGAGAAGTCAGGTTTGATCAGGTTTGACCCCCCCCACAAAGTCCAACACAAAAATAATGGAACAACCTTAAAAAAAAACTAAAATATTCTAAACAACAATAAGAAGTCATTTTTAATTTCATTAAACGTGTCATCGTTCAACCTCCCCCCCCTCCCCCTCCGTCCTCACGCCCCTCCCCCTCCGTCCTCACCCCCCCCCCTGTCCTCACCCCCCTCACCCGTCTCCTGCCACACCCCACTGCTCATTGAAAGCTAAACACTGTTGTCATGGTTACAAGCTACAAATCATCAGAGCAGCATCAGTCATCGTCATGGCGATGCCTGTGTGTACTTCTCTCTCCTGAGCAACCAGGAGATTGGTTTCCATGACAACAGAGAGGAGTCGTGTGAAGTTTGTCCCGCAGCATTATTTATAGATCAGAGACCAAAACTGTCCTGAGATTAGCTTCACCGAGTCAGCGTCTGGATGAACGGAACCAGCAGCTAGCAGCTAGCAGCAGCTAGCATTTAGCATCTAGTCACTGCTCGCAGCTAGCAGGAGCTAACAGCAGGTAGCAGCTAGTAGCAGCTAGGGGCTAGTAGCTAACTGTAGAAGAAAACGCTTGGAGAGTTTCCTCCTTCATTGTAGAGCAACATCCCGTTGTCACGACAACCAGACAAAAAATCCCAAAACACAAAACAACTTTTACACCAAATATCATAAAATGTGATGCGTTCAGGGTCAGTTGGCTATGATGCGTTCAGGGTCAGTCGGTTTATGGTGCGTTCAGGGTCAGTGGGTTTATGGTGCGTTCAGGGTCAGTGGGTTTATGGTGCGTTCAGGGTCAGTGGGTTTATGGTGCGTTCAGGGTCAGTCGGTTTATGGTGCGTTCAGGGTCAGTGGGTTTATGGTGCGTTCAGGGTCAGTCGGTTTATGGTGCGTTCAGGGTCAGCCGGCTGTGATGCGTTCAGGGTCAGCCGGCTGTGATGCGTTCAGGGTCAGCCGGCTGTGATGCGTTCAGGGTCAGTCGGTTTATGGTGCGTTCAGGGTCAGCCGGCTGTGATGCGTTCAGGGTCAGCCGGTTTATGGTGCGTTCAGGGTCAGTTGGCTGTGATGCGTTCAGGGTCAATTGGCTGTGATGCGTTCAGGGTCAGTTGGCTGTGATGCGTTCAGGGTCAGTTGGCTGTGATGCGTTCAGGGTCAGTTGGCTGTGATGCGTTCAGGGTCAGTTGGCTGTGATGCGTTCAGGGTCAGTTGGCTGTGATGCGTTCAGGGTCAGTTGGCTGTGATGCGTTCAGGGTCGCGTGTGGTGCCTCACCTGCTGCTGTCCTGTTCCGTGTTGCTGCAGGTGGACCCCCACACGTCCAGCAGACTCCCCCCGGACGAGGTGGAGGAGGCCAGCGACGGCCGCTTGTCGAGCAGCCCCCCGGACCCCCCGCCGGAGCTCTTGGTCCGGAACAACTTGCTGAGTCGGACCTTCAGGGACCCGCCCTTCCTGGACTTCCCCCGCGGCGTCTTCTCCCCCTCCCTCCCCCCTGTCACCTCCCCCTCCAGGACCACCAGGGGGGAGGTGCCGCGCCCCGCGGTGCCGGACGCCACGCCCAGTTTGGGGGTGGCGGCGCGGCTCTGGGGCTGGGAGCGGGATTGATGCTGATGCAGGGGGCGGGGGGCCGGGCTGGAGGACGACGGAGGGTCGGGAGACACCTGGAGAACGCCGAGGGGGGCCGAAGCCTGGGCCGAGGGGCACAGGCATGGGGGGCCAGCGGCGCTGCTGACGGGGGGACAGGGGGCCCCCGCGGCGCCGGAGGCCCGGCAGCTCTGGTCGGTGCAGACCCCCGCCTCCTCCGCCAGCCGGTGGACCTGCCGCATCAACCCGCTCAGGGTCCCGCTGGAGAAAACAGACCCCGCCCCACCTGACGTCCCGCCCCCTAACCTCTCCCCCTTCTCGGTGTCTCTCCCCCCCCCCAGCCGTTCCACCTCCTCCTCCGACCCCAAGTCCTCCAGGACCAGCAGGGCGTCGCTGGTCTCGCTCGGGTCCTCGCCGGGCCCCAGGCCCCCCGCCCCGGGGGCCAGGACGCTGTGACAGGAACAGAGCGGGAGCGCCACCTCGCCCCCCTCCCCTCCACCTCCACCGTCCGTCTCCTCACAAAGCTGGCCTAGTCTCCGGGCCAGCGCCAGGACCGGGTCGTCCCCCCCGCTGGTGCAGTTCTTCCTGATCTCTAGAAGGCCCAGACGCAGAGCCTGGTCCAGGAGCCCCGGGGGCCACTTGGCCAGGCGGTGTCTGTGGCACAGGACCGAGTTGGACTCCGAGTCCAGCGCCGGGACGCCCTGCTGGGGGGTCTGGGATCGATCCGTCCCCTTAGGCAGCCTGAGGACCGGGTGCCACTGCTGCGGCTGCAGGGTCTCCTCCGCAGAGGGGATGCAGTGGGGGCTCTGGTCCTTCCCACCTCCGGGTCCAGCCGTTGTGCTACCGGGATCGGATCCGGATCCGGATCCGGAGTCCAGCTGCCTCTCTGCCTCCTCCTGGAGGAACCTGGACGGGGGCTGCTCCAGCCCGCACTCTAGGATCCGGTCTCCGGATCGCAACAGGTTCTGGAACACCATGAGCTGCGCCCTGGACCCGTGGCCGCCAGAGCCGTTCTGCATCGGGAAGTCCACGAACCGCTGCGCCGCCACAGCGAAGTCCTCCGGCGGCGGAGGCGACAGCGGCGCCTCGGTGCCCGGCGGGGCCTGCGTCAACACCACGCCGCCGTCCAGCTCGCCTTTCCCGGGTAGCGGCGAACTATAGTGCGGGGATGCCGAGCCGAGGCCTGCAGCGGGGCCGCCGGAGTCCAGGTCGAAGGCGCCGCTGCGGTGACCCAGCACCGACTTAACGGACATCAGGTCGTCGGGCTCGTCCAGCCGGTCGTACTCGGCGGCGGAGACGAGACGCATCAAAACGAAATCTGGAGACATTTCCTGCTGCGCGTCATTCATCCTGCGGGCTAACGGGAGCTAGCTAGCTTACATAACACCCATACACACATACGGCTGCGGAGCTAACGGCGGCTAGCTGCTGCATCCTCCCCGCCAAGCTAACCGGGGAGCCCGACGGAGCCCCGAGCGACCGCCATGCAAAGTCCGGCCCGGTTGGTGACGGAAACGGCTCGCTGAAAGACGCCAGGACACGGACGGACATGAGAGACCGGCCCCGGTGCGGCTGCTCGGTGACGCCAGCTAGCCGTTAGCCTCCTACCGACTCATCCTCCGGTGAGACAACACGGATGTGATGGGGGGGGGGGGGGGGGGCGGGGGGCGGCTGCGCAGCGGACGGATCAATAATCGATCAGTGACTGACTGATTAACGGATAAACACGTATCGGGACCGGAGGAGCATCAGTTGCTGCCGGAGGTCCTCCCGGTGTGTGTTGTTAATGGCATCCGCTACTTTTTGGACCTCATTAAAAATTTACGTCAACAAGTGCATCGATTATTGATTAATAATAATCAAATTGATGAGGAACATGAATGAAATGTTGGCGTTTTATGAATATTTATGTAGTGATCTCTACATACAAATGTTTGAACCAGTGATTTTTTCCCCTTCATTTTGTCCTAAATCAATTTAATCTGTGATTAATACGGAACGTGATCTGATCTCAGGATGATGAAAAAGCGTCATGACGTCATGACGTCGCTGCGAGCAGGGTTCGAACCTGCGCGGGGAGACCCCATTGGATTTCAAGTCCAACGCCTTAACCGCTCGGCCATCACAGCTGCGGACACAGCGCACTGCGGATTCATTAGTAATCGATATGTTACAAAGTTGACGTAGAAATATCGTTTTTCCAACGCATTGAAGATACAACCATCCAAAATAAAGATTAAGTTGATTTGAATTAAAAAATGTACTGAAATGAATGGTTGTCGGTCTCTGACGTCATCAGAAATGTTGCACCCAGCTCACGTGACTTGATTTAGATCCAGATCTGAATCAACGATGTTTTGTTATTGATCGTACTATTTAATATAAATGTATACTATGCAAGTTTTTTTTTAATTGAAGCATTATTGTTTAATGTTAATGAGTCCCAGTTGTGAGGGAGTGGCTTCTGTCCATATATGGTCATAACTTCCTGTTGGTAGCGCTCACGACGGAAGTGGATGAAAGTTGACTTCCGCTCTCTTTGGACGGCTGAAAATAAAGGCAGCCTTTATAATATAGATGTGCAATTAAATATGACTGGTATTGACACACACTGGCGTTTAATTTTATGTTATTAATAATATAAAATTAAAATAAAGTTGTTTGTATTTGCTGAGTTGGTTTACTGAGACCAGAACACAATAAAGACTGATTTATTACTAAAGTAGTGGAATAAATCACTGCATTAAATGGAGGCCAACTTCCTGTTTTGTTAAAATAGAATTATACAGATTAGAAAATGTTGTCTTTCTTTTTCTTTATTGAAACCATTGATTTCCTGATTGAAAAGAAGCTTCAGTTTCACCCATCTGGAGGTCCAGCTTCTCCAACAGATCAATAAAGCACAGGAAACAAGATCACAGGTATCAGAACAGATGTGTCACCTGACCTGCTCCTCTTCCTCATTCTACCCTCAGGTGTGTGTCTTCGTCAGAAGAAGCAGCAGCAGAGCGTTCAGTACAATATAGACTTTATTAGTTCACTAAAGTTGAATATGAAATAAAAAGCAGATTGGCTTCAAATGATTCACAATTCAGCAACAATCGACACAGGAAGCACGTCCTCCCACGGCCGCCACACCCCGACAAAATAAAAGCCCTCAGGCGGCCGACGCTTCACTCCCAACCCCCTAAAATAAAAAGAAACATCGTGACAGGAAGTGACCTCACGACTCTCCACCGCGTTTTGACAGTGAAGCCATCGGACCCGGAGCCGAGGCAAGGCAGACGCCACCGAGCATGCTCAGTTCGTCCCAACAAGAACGCCCCCGTCGGCGATAAAGTCTGTCCAAAACGAAAAAAAGAAAAAATCATCAAGAGTTCATCGTGGCGTCGAGTTCCATCCAATCAGCAGAGTCCGTTTGAAGAGTCCAGGAGACGACAGGAAAGAGCGAAATCACCAGAACTGCTTGGGGAATGTTTCACATCATTTTATTGGTTTTTTTTTTTTCATTTTCATCATAGCAATGGAAAAATATAACCTTTTACAAACGTCTTCAAATCTCTGAAATTTTCTTTTAAACAAGCAAAAAATGGTGCGTGACCTTTCCCAAACCAAGTGCAGTGGTGGGTGGTGGTGGTGGTGGTGGTGGGGGGGGAATAAAAACTCAAACGCTTCTACGAGCAGCTCGCCGCCGCCGCCGCCGCCCCGTTGGACTTCCTGCTTTGTTTTTTTGGCACTCGCTCCCTCGGAGGATTCCCGGTCGATTGACTTTTATTTTGAAGGAATTTAGTGCTGCTTGTTTTTCAGATAAGAGCGTTGAAACGTCGCGGGTGGGGGGGGTGGGTTCCTTCGCCGCTCTCGTGCTCAGAAGAAGAAGAAAAATAATTCCACAGAAGTCCGCTCCAACTTTGATTCAGCAAAAGTCTGTTGTGCCCCCCCCTTTCTCCTCCCCCTCCTTCCTCCCCCACGCCTCCAGGTGTGGGGGGGGTGGGGGCGGCGGTGGGTCGGTGACGTCATCGTGATGTCTTTAGAGGAGAGCTACGGCGAGAGAGGTGGATTGTGGGAAGTGGTGACTTGATTGGAGGATGGAGAAGGAGGAGGAGTTGGGGGTGGGGGGGGAGTCAGTCCAGTCCACAGGCCGTCCAGGAGATGGGGGGGGGGGGTTGGTGTGGGGGCCACCTGCTGAAACTGAAGGTGGTGTGATGTCATCGTCTCTCGCGCGCTCACACGTCTCTCACACAGGCACTCATGTCGGCTCACACTCGTCGCTTCGCTTCCGCTCCGACCGCAGAAGAAGAATCCAGTGGGTTCGTCCTCCTTCACCCGACGTCCGTCTGTGATGCTCCCGCGTCCCACCGGCGCCCTCTGGGGGGGGGGGGGGGCAGAGAGACAGCCGATCAGAAAGTGTGTGTGTGTGTGTGTGAGCAGAGCTCATTTTACCTGAAGTAGTGCATCCTTGGGATGCGCTTCAAGAAAAATGTGTGCATCCCAGCACGACGTTCAGGCACCCCAAAAGTAATTTCCGCACTATAAGGCGCGCTGGATTATAAAAGACATCTGAGAACTCATCTTCAATGGTCTATTCTAAAACTTTCTTCATACATGAGGCTCATTGGATGATCAGAAAGTGATCAAACTAAAGCCTTTGAGGTGACCCTTATAGTACGGAACAAACAGTAATAACAGAATATACAGCGAGGATTGAGTTTTGCCAATAGTGCAATATAAAAACTAAACAAACTTAATTTTATTAGTTTTTATTAATAACATTTTAACAGTTTAAGTAAAAAAACTTTAAAAAAATTATATATTAGTTTTATCAAAATGTTAAAACCTGGTGGTCATCATCTAAAAAATAGTTCTACACACACGTTTCTGTAACATCCGTCTCTTTTTCTTCACTAACTTTATTGTTTTGCTGTTTCCACAATTTTTGTATTTTTTTCGGAGCCACGGTGATAAATCAATAAATCAACTTTTATTTGCATCGCGCTTAATCACATCAGCAAACGTAACAAAGCGCTTTAAAGACACACAAACCAAACAGGACGCGTATGATTGCAGAATGGAGCAGGTGAATCTCGCAACGAGAAACTCGTGGAGATTAAAGCAAAACGGCGACTTCAGGGTTTAAAATTGAAGTGGAAAAATGGAAAAACGGTGAATATTTTTGCTGAATGAAGTGCATTTAAAACTCGCTGATGTCCCCGTTAAAATCGTGTGTGTAAAATACAAACTGTGCGCGCAGACGTGAACTCTGAGTCCTACCAGGCCTGGCTCTTCAGCTTGCGGAGCTCCTTGGTGGCCCAGGTCGCCAGCGTCTTGGTCTTGGTGGTTTTCGAGCGCCGCCCCTCCGTCAGCAGGTCGTTGATGGTCGGACGAACCTCCACCAGCTTCATCACGTCTTTACCGAACGCCGTGCACAGGTCGCTGCAGACGCACGCGCGCACACACACACACACACACGCAGGGCTCAGACATGAACAGACTGAACTTCCTGTCTACTGGGGAGGGGGGGCGTGGTCTCAGACGCTGTGGTTGGTTTCGTGCATCACGCTGTCAGAGTGGTGCATGATTTGTCTTCATTGACCGATAAACGCGGCCCCGCCCCCGAAATTACGCAGGCGCCCCAACGAGCCCCGCCCCCTTACCCGATGAGCCCCGAGGCGTTGGCGACCACGCCGTCGGAGTGGTCTTCGTCGACGGCGATGTGGTGGATGAAGGACAGGATGAACTCCACCCGCGGCTGCACCAGCATCACGTCAGCTGTGTGTGGGGGGGGGGGGGGGGGGCGACAAGGGGGGGTGAGGGTCGCTAAACGACAAACGTTTGTTTTTGTTTATGTGTCGGGTCTCGCAAAAACCAGGAAGCCGGCGCGCGGTCGGGGGTCACCCCCCCCTACCAGCGGCTTCCTGGGTGAAGACGACCCCGTTGGCTCTGCGACGCCTCAAAACCCCCCAGCCGGACTGGAGGCAGGAGGGGGAACAGGCGTCGCCCCATGGGGGGGGTTGGGGGGGCGGTGCTTACGGTGGACGTTCTCCTGGTCGCCCTTCAGGCCCTGGATGATGCCGGTGTACGCCTCCAGGCAGCCCTCACGCAGCTCGTTCAGGTAGTCCACCATGTCGTAGTCCGTCTGCGGGGGGGAGAGGGGAGTCAGACGCCGCCCTGGCCCCGCCCACACCGCCCCGAGAGGACGCCACTTCCTGTTTACCTTGTCCACCTGCGCCTGCGACGCCTGCTGCAGCGTGTCCAGCACGATGTCCAGGTACTTCTTGAACTCGCCGCCGATGGCGAGGGCGATGTCGCCGAACGCCGACAGGATCTGAGGCTTCACCGACCGGTGGACGTTTTCATTCTGGGGGGGGGGGGGGGGCACAACCAATGGGAGACAATCAGCTGAGTCATCAAGAGTTCAATCATAACAGAAAGAACGGGAGGAGGAAGAGGAAGGAAGGAAGAAAAGTGGAACAAGTAGATGAAGAAGAGGAAGGAGAGGACAGGGAGGAAAAAGAAAAGGAAGAGGAAGAGGAGGAGGAAGAGGAAGAGGAAGAGGAAGAGGAAGAGGAGGAAGCAGCGGTGACTCTTCCTCACCCCCAGGTTCTCCAGCAGCAGCTGCATGATCTCGTCACAGTAAGGCAGGATGTTGGCGTTCAGAGCTCTGCACAGGTCACACACCAGCCCCACGGCGGCCAGACACACCTGCAGCATCATCATCATCATCATCATCATCATGACTCAGCGTCATGGTCACATGACAGGTGGAGACGACGGCGTGTGACCCACCTGATACTCGGCGTAGTTCTTCAGGCCGATGGCGAGGAACGGCTTGAAGGCGTCCATGTACTTCTGGAAGTCGGGGCCCAGAACTGAAACACAGGAAGAGTCAGGGGGCTCGTCGCCACGGCAACACGGAACCCACGACCACCTTCGGCGAACGGCGTCGCGTTTAGCTGCTGAACCACAAACAAGAAGTCCCTCCCCTGGACGCCGTCGGCCAATCAGCTAACGCTACCGCGACATGTCGGCGCTGCCGCCGTCGTTAGCTTAACGCGTTTAGCTTCCTCTGGTCGTCATGGAAACAGACAGAAAGCCTGCACGCTAGCTGGCTAGCGCGTACCTTCCACCAGCGTGGACACGGCCATCAGGGCGTCCTCCTGGACGCCGCCGGAGCCGGCGGTGCTCTGGAACATCCTGAGCAGCGACCCCATGACCACGTCGGAGATCTGCAGCGCGTCCTGGTGCTGCACCTTCCGCAGGACGTTCTGCAACGACACGCCGCGTCACATGACCTGACAGGGGAGGGGGCGGGGCTACGGAGGAGGACGGCGTCACCTCACCTGTAGCGTGGCGCACAGCAGCGACTGCAGGTCGTTGAACTGGATCCTGTCGGAGGTACTCTGGATGTGAGACTGGGCAGACAGGAAGTGGCGCGGTTACACAGGAAGCGGATGATGGGGGGGGGGCTGTGAGGGGGGCGGGGCTCACCTCCATCTGGAGCACCTGCTGCAGCCGCTCCATGATGACCAGCGTGGTCTTCTGCACCGCCGGGTAGCAGTCCTTGGCGCTGTTCTTCACGATCTCCATCAGCGCCTCGTAGGCGGCGGAGCGGAGGTTGTTCTGGTGGCCGTCGGGTCTGGGGGGGGGGGCAAAAACGGGATGCCGAATGTCAGCCAATCATCTTTCTGCTCTCTGATTGGCTGTGGACGAGGGGGCGGGAGCAGGAAGCGTTTTAGTGCCGCCCGAGCGCCAGGAGGTCAATCGAGGCTAGCTCTGATTAGCCACAAGAGCCAGTGGGCGGAGCTAGACCGCCTAGAGCTCTGATTGGTCCTCCAGTCCAGATGGGAGGAGAAAGGGGAGGGGCTACAGCTGTCCCCTAGGCGAACAGCCCAAACATGAAGTTCAAACTGAAACGCCGTGGCGCCTCTCAGGCGTCGATCCGCGGTCAAACGACGCCTGAGAGGCGGAGCCCGCTGACAGGAAGTCCCGCCCCCTACCTGTCCGTGGTCTCCAGCAGCTTCTGGACGATGATCTCGAAGGAGGAGGACAGGCAGTAGGTGCTGGGCTCCTCCTGGTCCTCGGCGGCGTCGGTGGCCTCGTAGGCGGCCTCGGCGAGGGAGGAGAAGGCCTGATGGGAAACCACACGCCGCCGTCAGTGGCCTGAGGGGGCGCGGTCACACGACTCACCAGTTTTTTTGGGCGCTCACCCAGCAGACGTTGGAGGCCACGCGGGGCTCCGCCCCCAGCCCCTCGATCAGACACTGCAGCAGCGGCGCCAGGTAGACCTCGTTGATGGCGGGTTCAGGCAGCAGCTCACAGATCCGCCCCACCGTCCACGCCGTCGTGTCCCGAACCACAACGCTGGGGTCCTTCATCAGCTTGATGAGGGTGGGCATCGCCTGGGGGGGGGGCGGAGGGTTAGGGGGGGCGGGGCGGAGGGTTAGGAGGGGGGGGCAGAGAGACAGTGAGCCGGGGACACAACCACCAGTCACACCAAACAATCAGTCCTACAGTGTGTGTGTGTGTCCTACCTAGAGTGTGTGTGTGTGTGTGTCCTACCTAGAGTGTGTGTGTGTGTGTCCTACCTAAAGTGTGTGTGTGTGTGTGTGTCCTACCTAGAGTGTGTGTGTGTGTGTGTCCTACCTAGAGTGTGTGTGTGTGTGTGTCCTACCTAGAGTGTGTGTGTGTGTGTGTCCTACCGAGAGTGTGTGTGTGTGTGTCCTACCGAGAGTGTGTGTGTGTGTGTGTCCTACCTAGTGTGTGTGTGTGTGTGTGTCCTACCTAGAGTGTGTGTGTGTGTCCTACCTAGAGTGTGTGTGTGTGTGTGTCCTACCTAGAGTGTGTGTGTGTGTGTATGTCCTACCTAGAGTGTGTGTGTGTGTGTGTGTCCTACCTAGAGTGTGTGTGTGTGTGTCCTACCTAGAGTGTGTGTGTGTGTCCTACCTAGAGTGTGTGTGTGTGTGTGTGTCCTACCTAGAGTGTGTGTGTGTGTGTCCTACCTAGAGTGTGTGTGTGTGTCCTACCTAGAGTGTGTGTGTGTGTCCTACCTAGAGTGTGTGTGTGTCCTACCGAGAGTGTGTGTGTGTGTGTCCTACCTAGAGTGTGTGTGTGTGTGTCCTACCTAGAGTGTATGTGTGTGTGTCCTACCTAGAGTGTGTGTGTGTGTGTGTCCTACCTAGAGTGTGTGTGTCCTACCTAGAGTGTGTGTCCTACCTAGAGTGTGTGTGTGTGTGTGTCCTACCTAGAGTGTGTGTGTGTGTGTGTCCTACCTAGAGTGTGTGTGTCCTATCTAGAGTGTGTGTGTCCTACCTAGAGTGTGTGTGTGTGTCCTACCTAGAGTGTGTGTGTGTGTGTGTGTCCTACCTAGAGTGTGTGTGTGTCCTACCTAGAGTGTGTGTGTGTCCTACCTAGAGTGTGTGTGTGTCCTACCTAGAGTGTGTGTGTGTGTGTGTCCTACCTAGAGTGTGTGTGTCCTACCTAGAGTGTGTGTGTCCTACCTAGAGTGTGTGTGTGTGTCCTACCTAGAGTGTGTGTGTGTGTGTGTCCTACCTAGAGTGTGTGTGTGTCCTACCTAGAGTGTGTGTGTGTCCTACCTAGAGTGTGTGTGTGTGTGTGTCCTACCTAGAGTGTGTGTGTGTGTGTCCTACCTAGAGTGTGTGTGTGTGTGTCCTACTTAGAGTGTGTGTGTGTGTCCTACCTAGAGTGTGTGTGTGTGTGTGTCCTACCTAGAGTGTGTGTGTGTGTCCTACCTAGAGTGTGTGTGTGTGTCCTACCTAGAGTGTGTGTGTCCTAACTAGAGTGTGTGTGTCCTACCTAGAGTGTGTGTGTCCTACCTAGAGTGTGTGTGTGTGTCCTACCTAGAGTGTGTGTGTGTGTGTCCTACCTAGAGTGTGTGTGTGTGTGTCCTACCTAGAGTGTGTGTGTGTGTGTGTCCTACATAGAGTGTGTGTGTGTCCTACCTAGAGTGTGTGTGTGTGTGTGTCCTACCTAGAGTGTGTGTGTGTGTCCTACCTAGAGTGTGTGTGTCCTACCTAGAGTGTGTGTGTCCTACCTAGAGTGTGTGTGTCCTACCTAGAGTGTGTGTGTGTGTCCTACCTAGAGTGTGTGTGTGTGTGTCCTACCTAGAGTGTGTGTGTGTGTGTCCTACCTAGAGTGTGTGTGTGTGTGTGTCCTACCTAGAGTGTGTGTGTGTCCTACCTAGTGTGTGTGTGTGTCCTACCTAGAGTGTGTGTGTCCTACCTAGAGTGTGTGTGTGTGTGTCCTACCTAGAGTGTGTGTGTGTGTGTCCTACCTAGAGTGTGTGTGTGTGTGTCCTACCTAGTGTGTGTGTGTGTGTCCTACCTAGAGTGTGTGTGTGTGTGTCCTACCTAGAGTGTGTGTGTCCTACCTAGAGTGTGTGTGTCCTACCTAGAGTGTGTGTGTGTGTCCTACCTAGAGTGTGTGTGTCCTACCTAGAGTGTGTGTGTCCTACCTAGAGTGTGTGTGTGTCCTACCTAGAGTGTGTGTGTGTCCTATCCAGAGTGTGTGTTTATGTCTGTGTGTGTGTCCTACAGTGACAGCGACACTACCCTGGGGGCGTGGACCCAGGTGGGCGTGGCCCCCCACTCACCTGTATGACCAGCGGCTTGAGCTGGTTGAGCTCGGGCCCCTCCAGGATGGAGCCGAACGCCATGACGGAGGCGTCGCGGCAGCGCCAGTCGTGATGCTCGATGTGCTCCTTGATGAAGGGGAGAACGTGAGGAACCACGTCGTCCTCGCAGCAGGTGGCCAGCAGCATCAGACACACCCCCGCCGCCTTGCACGGGTTCCAGTCGTCGTCGTCGTCGTTCTCGTCCTGGAGGGGAGGGGTCGACACGGGCGTCAAGGGGGAGGCGGGGCCTCGCCAGGCGCTCAGGAGGGGGCGGGGCCTCACCTGCTTGATGAGCGTCTGCGTCAGGATTGGGACCAGGTACTGCAGCGCCCCTTTGGCGTAGAACTTGCTGGTGTGCTCGGGGGGGCGGCCCTGCTCGGAGGCCTGCCATTGGACAGCAAACAGGAAGTTCAGCAAACAGACGGTACGAGAGGGTGGGGTGGGCGGTTATCGGGGGGGCGGACCTCCGAGGCCTCGATGGCGAGGTCCATCTCCTCGTCGCACACGTTGGACCAGAACTCGATGCCCTGCAGCGCCACCTCGTCGATGTCGCTCTTCATCGCCTCGATGGTGATCTGAGGAAGAGGAGAAGGGCCGACCACTCAGCATCGGCCCCACAGCACGTGTGTGTGTGTGTGTGTGTGTGTGTGTGTGTGTGTGAGCGTCTCACCGCGAACAGGGCGGGGCCCATGTACGTCTCCATGTACTGGTAGTACAGGGACATGATCTTCACCAGGTTCTGCAGCGCCGCCACGCGCACCTGGACACACAGTCGCGTTAGAACACAACCGGAGACGGTTGCCACGGCAACACGCCGGCGTCACTCACCCGGGTGTCCAGACACTGCGTGGCCTCGCAGACCACCTGCATGATGAAGTGTCTCTCCGCCTGGAAGGAACGACAAACACACAACTCAACGGGAGTCCACGCCCGTCCCGTCGGGGGGGGGGGGGGGGGCAGATCCGGGTACCTCCTTATCGAAGTTGGCCTTGGTGAACTCCAGCGAGTTGAGCAGCGCGTTGGTGGCGGCCAGCTTGACGTTGTTGCTCGGCTCCTCCTTCCTCATGCCCTGGATGATGGCCGTCAGGATCTGGTTGGCGTTCTCCTGCAGCTGCTCCGGGTCCTGGAGGGGGGGAATCAGGGGGTCGGGGGCAGAAACTCAATCAGAACCGCCAATGGACCCGTGGCTTCGGATTCCCCCCGTCCCCCCCCGAAGGCTTACGATGTCCTGGCAGATGTAGCCGATGGCCTCCAGCGTGGACTCCTTCATGTGCTCCGTGCTGGAGGGGTCGGTCACGTTGGCGACCAGCTGGGGGATCAGCTCCGGCCACTGGGTCACCGGGATCTCGGCGCAAGCGATCCCCGCCACGCACTGCGACGCCGAGCTGGGCCGGTACGTCTCCGTGCCCAGAGTCTGTAAAACCTGGGGGGAGGGGAAGGCAGACAGCTGGAGACGCTGGAAAAAGGAAGCAAACGATGTTGAGTGGGCGGGACCTTACGTAGTTCTTGATCTCGCGGCGAGCGTTGGCGTCGATGGCCAGCCATCGCTGCTGGTACTGCGTCTTCACGTCGGGGTCTTTGGAGGTCAGAGAGTTCTTCACCTGCAGCCCGGCGGCGACGCGAGCCACCTGCGTGTTCCCCGGGTTCGCCAACACCTTGGACAACTCCACCAGGAATGTGGGCTGGAGGGGGCGGAGTCAGCACGGCAAGATGACACAGCGGTTTGGAAAACGCTGACATGTTTCACCGACAAACCCCCCCCCCCCCGATCAAGACTGTTCAAGATCGGTTCCATCTTGAGCTTGTGCGTTCCTTCCTGCCTACACGGACCATAATGCACCTGTTCCCCTGATCTTGCGGTATCTCGTGTTAGCGACCGCTAACGTCGCTCTCAGCTCAGGTTTTGTGACACTTCTTTACGTAAAAAGAGTCAAAACTCTCCAAAAACCGCTGACGAAACATTAAACTCCTCTCAACAGGTCGACTGAGGATCGCAGAGTTTCTCTAATCCTGTTTTTCTTCCAGTAAATCTGATTGGATGACTGCTGATCACATGACCTGATTAAATAACTCCATAATTATCTGACAAATCTAAGAGGAATGTGTGTGCATTAAAACCCAGTAATAAAACAGGAGTTTGGGACACGACCTCAGATCATCGCCTGGATTTAAAGAACAGCAGAACCGAGTTATTTGTTTACATTAACCCCTCGACACCCACGGTTAATGCCTTCAAGAACCACCCGTGAAAAAAAATAATGCTGCAATAGAGCGACAAACTATTTATCTTATTATTTACGGTAATTTAAACATTGATGAACCCTCCCCATACTGATATTAAACCACCTTCGATCTGTATTAACTTTTCCCACACTCTGATACCGTTTAAAGCACTTTCGTGTCTCATGGAAGTCTGAGACTGACACGTAGCCAATAGAATGAGAGTACGGCGTCACACGACTACCAACTAAAAATCAGTGACGTAGTGAAGCCTGGCATCTTGAAGCACGAACATGCGAGGGATTACTGTACACAGGTGAAGTCTGCATGTCTATCGGTTGATAAAAATGTTTCATTTTTTATAATTTAGTGGGTTTGGGGCTTTTCTACAGGCTGGAGCGGATTAGAATGATTTGTGTTACTTTAAACGGTGAAACGTTTAACTTAGGAGTTCAGTCACAGAACGGATGAAACTCCTATCTCAAGGTTCTACGGGAGATTCTACTGCACATGTATTTTGGCTACACAGAAAAAGGCTGGAGTTGGTTCACCTTAAACTCTCTTTTAGACCAAAAAGCCTAACAATAAATGTCTAGAAAAGCAACACTTTTTTTTCCTGCATTAGAGGCAACTGATTCCCCATGAAGGGAAAAGCCGAAAGGAAAAAAAGATTATTTTTCTATCAGGCCACACGTGTTGTTATTACACAACATCAAGTGTTTCAGTCTCTTCAGCCAGAATATCAAACTACATTCAAACCAAAGCAGGCCAGCAAGCAGAACATCTGCTGATTATAAAAGGTTTTAAGTTACTAAAAAATGGTGACAAACAGGCTTGAATCATCTCTGATTTCACACGGCTTGCTGACGGGTCTGGTGTTCTTCCTGGGTCGCATTAAAATGAAATAAAATATCATCTGTCCAAGATTCTGGTGACTTTTTAAACAACATTTTTCACCAAACATCCCATTTCTCCACTATAAAGCAGACCTGCAGCCCATTCCATGCTATGCTAATGCTAGCATACCGCCTCTGCGTGCGTGTCTGGGTGTGTGTGTGTGTGTGTGAGTGGTAGGGGAGGGGGGGACAGAGGAGAAGCCGGGCTCCAGCTGTCCCCAGCGCCTCTGCCCCATCCATGCTGCCTGGTAGCTAGCTAGCTAGCTAGCTAGCTGGCTAGCTCCCCCCGCACCACCACCGCCCCGCACATCCAGAACCCCGCACTCACCAGGTTCTCTATCGCCGCCTGCTCCAGAAACTTCTGTGCCGCCTCCAGTTCATTCCGATCTGCACACAGGAGGGGGCAGATGGGGGAGAGCGGGGTTATTAACCCACTGTAACGCTCATTAGCTGACAGACAGGGTTAGCGTGACAGCTTCTCCTCCTAAATGTGTGTAAACCAGCGTACCAATCATTCCACAGCGCACATTATTGATGATGGATCTGATTATTGATAACATGAACGCCTCACGTCACCGACAGACCCGCCGGTGCGGCGGGGGGGACTCGGCGAGGCTCCAACGTGCGCGTTATGCTAGGACGGGCGCCTAGCATGCTAACGCTAGCCGGCCGCCTGGACTGCGGAGCGGAGCAGCAGCACCCCCCCTCCACCCCGGGAAGGAAGTTGTTAAAGGCACCGGGAGAACACTTTAAAGACGATTAACTGGGGTTGAAAGGGAGTTAAAGCAATTCATAACAACTTTATGAAGCTCCCGGTGACTGAAAAGTGACGTCAGCCGGGCTGAGCCCCCCGAGAGGCGGCCGACAGTTTGAATGATCCGGGCTAGCGGCTAGCGGCTAGCGGGCTACAGCAGGCATGGGCAGGGTGTCGCCGCTCCGCCCGGCTGTCAGAGCAGCGGCGGCTGCCGTTAGCATGACTCGACAGTTATTAAGGGAGACACCGAAGATGACTAGCTTGTTAATAACGCCGTAAAACCGTTATAAGGCGACATAGTGCCAAGTCACCGGCGTTATCTGCGGCGGCTGAGGCCGTTCGGTTAGCTGGGTTAGCATTGCTAGCCCCATGCTAGCCGTTTCCCTCCTTCCTACTTCAAACTTTCGTCAGTCCGCCGGAAAGGACGAGCAGCGCGGCTAACGCACCGGGATCCGGCCGCAGGGGGCCCGCATGTTGTGCGGGAGTGTGGGGTGCGGGTTAGTACCTGGGGAGACCGTTTTTTCGAGGATGGTGATGAGCTCCATTCCGTCCACCGGCTGCCGCTCTCTCTCTCTCTCTCTCGCTCTCTCTCTGCTCGGTCGCTAGCTCGTAGTTCTGGTTGCCGCGCAGCGCTCAGCGGATTATAATATTTCTTCCACTGCACTCAATCGGTGGCAGCCACGGGGCAGGATCAAAGCTGATCAAAGGGGCGCGGGTTCCCGGTGCTAGCGTGATGTTTTCACTCGGATGGTGCAGGAAATGTTGACGACGGTGGCGCAGAGGAAGGTTTCATTAGATTCACCGCCGCCCGTTTGCATCCTGTGTTGTCGGGTGGGAAAGGCCGCGCGTTTCTCTCCCGCGGAAGGATATCGCGCACTGACGCCAGGGCTTCGTGTTGCTGCATTCAGGGACTGTCGGAAATTATTACAATCAGCACAGAAACGAGCCTCGGCGCCAGTAAACATACAGAACGTGTCCCGGAATTATATGTAGACGACGAGTGGAAGAAGAGGACAAGAAGATAATTTTTGTTTGGCAAGTCAAATGTTGCTGTGAAATTGTTCATTTTGTTGCTAATTAAGAAGATTTCCTCGAGTTACAAGAAGACCAGATTGACTTCCTGGATTCATTTACGATGTCCCTGAACGCAACAGTACACTCCTCTCCAGCCCGCGTGACCACGTTTGCTCCTCTTTCGTGGTCAATCACGGACACGCGCGTGCCTGAGGATATTTGTTTTCTGCTAAAAAATTTATTTTAATTTAATTGAATTAAATTTTAATTCGCGTAATAAGAACCATGTCAGTTTTCTTTCAAAATAAAAGGAGTTTTATTTAATCAGTAAATGTATTTAAGTCTTGTTTTTAGGAAAGCGTCACTTGGATCAATTCGGTTCTGGGGATTCGAACTGAATTCTGGGGACAGTTCAGGTTTTTGGGTTTTTTTTTTCAATGAAACCAAAATGTGGCGAAAGATTCTGATATTACGGCTAAGAAATATTATATTTTTTTGTTAAACTTTTTTCATTTTTGTTGTTTAGGACTTTTTCGGTGATTTCCACTTTTCTACACCTGAATTTTTATACTTTTGCTGTAGGTGTGTTATTGCTGTTTGCTTTACTGTAACAATGAGATGATCATTCATCCTTCATGGTTTTCAGGTTTGTGTTCAGAGATTTCTTCAGATTCTCTAAGTCTTTCAATAACATTTTTTTAACAGCAGATGATAAAAATCGCAAATTCTTTGAGACAAATCTTAAATCTTTACTCTCTTTTCCAGTGCAGTCTCTCAGAGTGAACCCCTCCCCGTATTTACCAACCTGTTGCCAAGTTACCTCATTAAGCTGAGACGTTCTAGCAGATTTCTTTTCAATTGTGAGAGCTTTTTTTGTTACTGTCAATTTAAAAATATATTTTGCAGACATGGATTTAAAATCAGGTTCATATTTATCAAAAACATTGAAATCATTATTCACTGTTATATTTTCAGGTAATGAATGAAGTATGGTTTCATCATGTTTTGTTGTTCTATTTGTCATAATCTGGGTTTTATTTCAAAAAGTGTTTGTAAAAAAAAAAAAAGATTCAAATATATAAAAAAGTAAAAGTAGTAATTTTATTATGAAGCCGTCAAGCTCCCGCAAGATTTTCTTTTTCTAGAACAAGTTAAAACCTTTTTAGTTCAAACTTATCAAACATGTAAATTATTTATGAACAAATAGAAACACAAGCTGTAAAAAAACATTGCCCCTTTATTAGTCATTTTACAGTAGTCACTCATACGTAGCTGCCTTGGTTGGTCTTTATGTGTCACTTTTTGTTCCCATTTCTTCCTCATTTTTTTCCCATCAACAAAGCGGAAGATTCATGGACAAAGTATAAAAAAAAAATCATAAAAAACCCAGAAATAAAAAGCAGACAAAGAAACAAATCGGGATAAAATGCCCCTTTTCACAACAAAAACTACATTTGGCAAAAAGACGATGATGACGGTGATCCAGTGCATCTTGAAAACGTTCGTAAAAGATGGGGGAGGAGGTTCGGAGAGAAAGCGGGACGTGTCCGGGCGTCTGATTGGATAAGAGCTTTCAGGGATCGGGGATTATTGTCCAATCAGATGTTAACTGCTCACCTCCAAGTTAAAATTGTCAACAGAATACAGGCCGTTGCCGTAGTTACAGTAAAAAAAACCAAAAAAACACAATTTAATCACAAATACAAGAAATAAAATATAAAAAATGATCCACTCAGAATTTTCACACGCTGATATGGTTTTTATGGCACAACAAGGCGTTTTTTTTTTTGTTGTTGATGTTGACGTGGCGTTTTTCAAATTGAGGCTTAACAATTAATACTTGATTTCCTGGGCTGCTCCAAACAGGAAGTGATGCATTACCCCTAATGCAATGCTCCAAACTTGATTCAGATAAAATCAGGGCTGTGCAACCAATTTTTAGCTGGTATGAGGCTAAACCCGGACACCCATTGGTCCACATCAGTTAGCGACAATAAATACGCAAAACTTTTTCTGACAAACATTCCATCTGACGGCAGCGACCGGAGCGATTCTGATATCTGACGACAGACCGTTTCTGACCCGCTTCCTGTTCTAGGAAACGGGTCAGAAACGCCTCGGCTCCCCACAAAAAAATCTGCCACCGTCAGGAATCAGTATCACATTTATTAGAAATTAAATTTTGGAGAGTAGAAAAAAAAAATAAAGTGGGAGTGATTTTTTTTTTTTTTGAGCTAAGATTGTCCCAACATTTGAGACGTTGACGGATGTCGAATGAACCGCCGTTGTTCAAACAGAACCAGGAGCCCACCAATGTGAGGCGACCAATCAGACGATTGATCCCCGTTGTTGGAAAACATTGGAAAAATGTGTTTAAAATTAAGTTGATCGCCTCTCATCGACGGAGTTGATTGCCTCTCATCTCCAGACTTGATCACCTCTCATCAATGGAATTGATCGCCTCTCATGTACAGAGCTGATCGACTCTTTTTGAAGGAGTTGATCGACTCTCGTCAACAGAGTTGATTGCCTTTTGACGGAGTTGATCGACTCTCGCCGAGGATTTGATCATCTCTTGCCGATGGAGTTGATCGCCTCTCGCTGACAGAGCATCATTCCGTCACCATGACATGAACGACCAACAGGAACAGGAAGTGTCGTCCGTCCGCGGCGTCACGTTAGCCAACATGACTCGTGACTTTGCTTGTTTACAACAAACTTTTACATATTTGTTCTCAGTATTAATCAATAGTTTCTCATTTAAAGCGTGGTTTTGATTACTTTAGCAGCAAGCTAACACTCATTAGATAGCTAGTGTTAGCATGCTAATGATTAGCGACACAGATAGCTTGCAATTGATCATGACAGAGATTCATAATGATGACAAAACATAAAATTTGGAGTTTGGAGTTCAGAACAGAGGTAATGCAACTGAATCCGACCCGCTAGCTGATCATGCTAAAAAAATATGCTAGCTCGTCGAAGTGGACTCCACCAGACAGAAATTTAGATTTCTCGTTTCTCCATTAAAATACCTCAACTGTTGTTTACATTTGTGAATAAAATGACATGAATTGTGCTCCTGCTCCGCCCCCCTGTGATTGACAACCAGTTCACACCCGGAACAGGAAGCGGGTCAGAAACGTCGGGGCGTCGTTCATGAAAATGTCTTCACACCTGATTTCAAATGAAATCAGTGATTTGCATTGATATCCGGGTCTTTGTAACAAAAAACTTTGATTTCACAAAGATCCCGACGCGAAATTCAGGATTTTTCATAAACGAGGCCCCTGAGAAAACAAACAAACAAAAAAAAAAAGAAGAAGAAGAAATTCTTTCTTTCCTGTTCGGTGAAACGCGACAAACAAAAGAAAATCATGAAGGGGACAAAACGAGTGTGAGACACAGAATGAGTGTGAGGAATGTGCGCGTGGACCAATGGGAGCCCAGCGCCGCCGGCGGCAAACGAATAAATTAAAACCTGATTTAAATAGAAAAAAAAAAAAAAACACCTGAGAAAAACATGACCGATCACTTCGCTTAAGAATCTGATCAGAGCGATAAAAGACGGATGATGAGGCTCAGTTTCTCACACACACACACACAGGACGCTGTTGGTCTGACCTTACGCATACATACACACACACACACATACACACACACACACACAGGAAGGAACACACCACACCTGAAGCAGCCAGTCTGACTTTTGGAGCGCGATCAGACAGCTGTGGTTAGCCTAGCTTAGCAGAGACACTGAACCCAGGAGGGAACCGTTAGCCACGCCCCTTCAGCACAGGGACACGCCCCCTCCTGACTCAGGTGGACAGAAGTACGTTTAGCAGCAAGTTAGCGTCAATTTCATGAAGGATTACGATTGGATGCGGCGAGCAGGGCGGCGGAGTCGTCTCATTGGTCGGTTTTAAGCTAGCGCTGTTCAATGCTGCCCCCTAGCGGACGCAGACCTTAGCGCGTTGGCTGCGATTTGAAAGTCGCGTTCGGGACTCGACGCTCTCGGGAGATTAAACCTTAATACTTTAGTTCCGACTGAAACTTCGGCTGTCGCTATGGCAACCAGCATCATCTCTGGTCACATTCAGGATGTCTTGACCTCAGTTTGTTCGCGAGCTAACGGGACGACGTCCACAGGTTTCAATGTTAATTTCTGGTGGGCCGAGAGGGCGGGGCCTGATGAAAGCCCCGCCCATCAAACTTCTGTATGGAACGACTGCGGGGAAAGAAAAATCACTCCCACCTGCACTTCCTGCCGTTCTGCGACGCGAGAATTTTAAATATCCACCCAGATTTTTTTTTTTCTTCATCTCGCTCTTTGTTTGAATAAACTTTATCGATTGATGTCGACCATCGGAACGCGATCCGAGTGAGATCGGATTTCATACATGAACGGCGAGGTTTTTTTTTTGAGTGACAGTCGGACGATCGGGGGATTATTTTCGATGTGTTAGCCTAGCTTAGCATAAATACTGGAAGCGGAGGGAAACTGTTAGCCTGAATGAGACACAAATATCAAACCGAGTACTGATGGTCAACGTTAGCTTGTCTGCAGCTACTGAGCGGGCGATGTCGGCGCGACGCCTGACAGGAAGGGAGGAAGGATGGTGGGGGGGGGGGGAGTGTTGGGGTGATGTTTCAAAGGTTAAAGGTCATTTACAGTAAACTACAGATATATACACACACCCAGAATTGTACAGAGAACAAATATGTACATGCTCGGGGTTTCTAATTTTAAGTATTACCGACAACGTTCCCAAACGAGGCTCCTCCTCCTCCTCTTCCTCGCCGACAAAAGCTTCTCCAATCAGAGGAGAGATGTCCCAGGCTCCTCCTCCTTCTCCTCCTCCTCCTGTCTGTAGTGTAAGGAGGTGGAAGGCGGGGCTTCAACAGGTGTCACATGACACGGAGGAGGATCTTAGCTGTTCTTCAGCAGCGTTCTGTCTTCAGGAGGACAGGATGAGGAAGAGGAGGAGGAGGAGGTCAACGCGGAGGAGGAGGAGGAGGAGGAGACGGCGACTGTGGTGGCGATGGAGGAGGAAGAGGAGGAGGAGGAAGAGCAGGGGGCGTGGCAGGAGAAGGAGAGCAGCTGTCCGGTCTCGGATGAGAGGAGGGAGCAGGAGCGAAGGTCGGCCGTCTGCAGGGCGGGGCAGCGGCGCAGGAGGGGGAGGGACTGCTCCGTCACCTTCATGCAACCTGAGACACAGGGAGGGGGGAGAGAAGAGCGGGTGAGAAGCGGAACACCCCCCAGGCGGCGCCTGGCGCGTGGGGACGGAGGAGCTCACCTGCCAGGTTGATGTAGGTGAGGCTCTCCCTCAGGGGGGAGAGGGGGGAGGTGAGGGTGTGGACCGTCTGGTCCGTCACGTTCCCACACTGGCTCAGGTCCAGGCGGGTGAGGTGGGGGACGTAGCGCACCAGCAGGCGGGACGAGGCGTCGCTCAGGTCCAGCCCCCCCAGGCGAAGGTCCGTCACGTTCTGGAAACGCCCCGCCCGGGTTTCGCCGTGTGCTGCTCGGCCAATCGGAGAGCAGAGAGGGAGGAAGGGGAGGAGCCGTCAGGGAAAACGATCGATCGATCGAAAGAAGGTTGAGTCCACATGAGGGATGAGCCAAAAGCTAATGCTACGCTAGCAAGATTTCAAGTCAGTGATAGGAGCAAGAAAGCTAATGCTATGTTAGCAGAAATTTAAGTCAGGAACAAATAGAACTTTGAAAGCTAATGCTAAGCTAGCAGGAGTTTAAGTCAACAGTAAATAGAAGCCAGGAAGCTGATGCTACGCTAGCAGGAGTTAAGGTCAATAGCAAATAGAAGCATGAAAGCTAATGTAATATTAGCAGGACTGTAAATCAAAAAGTTATAAGCCATGAAGCTAATGCTATGCTAGCAGGACTGTAAATCAATAGCAGATTTAAGCCAGAAAGCTAATGCTACGCTAGCAAGATTTCAAGTCAACAACACAGCAGACTGTCCTGAATCACGTCCCGCGACCCCTCCACCTCCTCATATCTGCCAGGCTCCGCCCCTCACCTGTGCGGGTGTCGGGCGGGGGGGCCAGCAGCTCCCTCAGGTGGGAGTCTTTGAGCTCCTCCACCCGGCTGAGGTCCAGCAGCTTGAGGCAGGGGCAGACGGCCTGGCACAGCGCCGACACCACCGGCCACGGACAGCCGGACACGTTGAGCTCCAGCAGCCCTGGATGAGGCACAGGTGACACGGGGGAGACACAGGTGAGTGATTCTGCTCGGGGGGGGGGGGGGGGGGCTCACAGGTGAACAGGAAGTGAGGTCGGCACCTTGCAGGCGGTTGATGAGCCACATCAGCTGCTTCTTGGAGATGTTGGTGTAGCCCAGGTTGAGGGAGACGGGCTGGCGGCGGATGATGCCGCTCAGCATGGGGGGGGTGATGGAGCGCTGGCGGCTCAGGTCGATCTGAGTCCACAGACGTTTGTCGCAGCACCTGGAGGGGAAACGGCAGCTCAGGTGTCGACCAATCAGAGAGCAGAGAACTGGCAGTGCGGGATAACAGCTGTTTGCCACAGAGGCGATGCTACGCTAATGCTAAGTCAAATGAATGAGTGACGACGCGAATGAAGCGGTGCTAACCTGTGTGCTTGAAGCTAATGCTAAACTGGTCAGATTAGCCGTCATGTGTCCTTGACATCCAATCAGAATTAGACGAGAACTCGCAAGTAGCTAATGCTACGCTAGCAGGGATTTAAGTCAATAGCAGATACACAAGCCAGTAAGCTAATGTTATGCTAGCAGGATTTCAAGTCAATAGCAGATATTAGTAAGGAAGCTAATGCTATGCTAGCAGGATTTCAAGTTAATTACAGATATTAGCCAGGAAACTAATGCCACAGCGGTGATGCTAAGCTAACCAAATGCATCACAGCAATGCTGAAAATGAAGTGATGCTAACGTCGTGCAAGCAAATTTGTGCGCTACAAGCTAATGCTAAACAGGTCAGATTAGCCATCACATGTCCTCGACAGTCAATCAGAACCGGACAGTCACGTTTGTGACTGCTTCCGAAGCTAATGCTACGCTAGCAGGAGTTTAGTTCACTAGCAGATATAAGATAGGAAGCTAATAACAGCGGTGATGCTAAGCTAACCAAATGCATGTGAGCAATGATGCGAATCAAGTGATGCCAACGTCATGCGAGCAAATCCGTGCGCTAGAAGCTAATGCTAAACAAGTGAGATTAGCCGTCACATGGCTGTGACGTCACGCCCCCGGCTGTGATGTCATCAGGCGGCGCCACTCACCAGCGGCTCCAGGTGCGGCAGACCCTCATGCAGACGCAGAGCTCCCTCTGGCTGAGGTGCGTGAACACTCGCAGCCACACGTCGCGCGTCATGATGTGGGAGGAGCCAGAGTCCAGCGGCAGGCAGCTGGGCTCGGGGCAGGTGGGTGGGGGCCGCACCAGGTGCCGCTCCATCTGGATGGGCCGGGGGGGCGAGGGCACCGCCGGCGGGCTGCGCTTCATCATCTGAGAGCGCGGCGCCAGGCGGGACGGGTGCGAGCAGGGAGACGCCGCCATCGCTGACATCATGAGGCCGCCGCCCCCCCCGGCTCCACCCCCTCCATTGGAGGTGGGGATGGAGGAGGAGGCGGGGGCGTTTCTGGACGGCAGGTTCTTACTGTTGCTACGGAGTTTGTTGCCGCGGCTGCTGCCGCCGCCGCCCTTGGTGCCGCCCCCTCCTCCTCCGCCGCTGTGTCTGTGATTGGTCAGAATGCCGCTGGCGTTCTCCTTCTCCCCGCCCTCCCTCCCGCCCCCGCCCCCCGTGCCTCCCCGCGTCCGTCCGTTGCGCGCCTCCTGCCCGTTGCTGCGCTGCTTCCCCATGAAGCCGTCGTGCTGCGAGGACGGAGGCATCTGATTGGAGGAGAGGGGCGAGGGCGGGGGGTGGGAGGCGGAGTTTTTCCGGGTCCTGTCTGAAGTGGGTGTGTCCTCCTCCTCCCCGTCCAGAAGTCCGCTCTTACGTCCTCGCGGGGGCAAACCCGCGTCGCCTCCTCCTCTCCGGCGAGCTTTATCCCCGCCCCCTAGCTCCTCCTCCCCCCGTAGCTCCTCCCCCTGCCCCGCCTCCCCGTCCGACTCCTCGCTGGCGCTGAAGCCCAGCTCCGCCAGGCGGCGCTCCCGCTCCCGTTCCCGCTCACGCTCGCTGCGGCTCCGCTCCCTCTCGGCGCGACCGCCGCCGCTGTTCCCGTAGACGACGGGAGGGGGCGGGGCGGGCGAGGACGACGAAGGCGAGGAGCCGCCGCCCCCCTGTTCCCCCCGCAGTGAGTCGTCCGAGTCGGACTCGGAGTCGGACTCGGAGCTGGAGGAGGAGGAGGACGAGGACTCGGCGCGGCGCTCCAGCAGACACATCCGCTTGAAGCGCTCCAGCTTCTCCCGGTGGTGCGAGCGCTGGTCGGCGCTCGACGTGGCCCCGCCCCCGATGGCCCCGCCTCCCCCGGACTGAGCGGAAGGAGCCGCCGAAGATCCCTGGAGTCCTCCTGCTCCTCCTCCGGCGGAGGAGGCGGGCCCGTTAGACTCCACCCCTTCCTGTTTGGGCTTCTGTTGGGGAGAAAACGTCCAGTCAGCAGGATTTCAACAGAAAGCTAACGCTATGCTAACATATTTAATTCAATAGCAGATATAAGCAAGGAAGCTAACGCTACGCTAGCAGGATTACTTGACGGTAGTCCCCGCCCCCAACCCTGAGGCGTCGTACCTTTTTCAGACGTTTCTCGTGAGTGCCCTTCACCTGAGAGAGAAACAGGTAGAGGAGGCGGAGCCAGACAGAGGAGGAGGCGGAGACAGAGGACAGACAGTCAGAGCTGCAGACAGGTTCAGACATCCAGCTGATGCACCGCCGCCGCCGCCGCCGCTCACCTTCTTCTTGGGCCCGCTGTCGGGCGGCAGCTCCTTCTCCTTCTTCCTCTTGTGGCCCCCGTCCATCCTCGCCACCTCCTCCAGGGAGGGCGGAGCCTTCTTCTTGGGGGGCGGGTCATCTGTCAGCTTCCAGCGTCCCACCTCGCCATTGTCCAGCCTGCGTTTCCCTGAGCCGTCCATCTGCTCCTGGATGACGACAAATGACGTCGCTCGTTACAACCGACGCCGTTCGATGGCCACGCCTCCTCCCGTCGGTGGCTCCGCCTCCTACCTTGCTGGTCTTCCCCTCTTTGTGGCACTTGGGACACTCCCAGCAGTTGGGGATCTCGTCGTTGATGATTCCTTCGGCTTTTCCCATCTGAGGAGGAAAAACAGCGTCAGAAAGACACGCCCCCAGCAGGTGTGGGTGGAGTCAGGTGTGGTCGTGGGCGGGGCTCACCTTCAGACAGCTGGGGTGGATGATTTCGTTGCAGATGGTGCACTCCATCAGGGACAGGCTGAACTTCTCCTCCTCAGAGTCGACCGTGTCCTCCTTCCCCGCCTCGCCGCACGCAAAGCACACCGCCGTGTGAGGCAGCACGGGCTGGGAGACAGACGGGGGGAGGGACAGACGGGGGGGGGGGGGACAGACGGGGGGAGGGAAGAGGTGGAGACATGTGAGACAGCATGCTACCTGCTAACACGCTAACAGAGCTAATGCAGGTGAGGGGAGGATCCACCTAACAGATTGTTTACTGTGAGAGGAAGCTCCTCCATTACCCACAATGCACGGCGACAGTCCCTGAATGAGAGCGTGACGTGATGCTAGTGGCTAACGTAGCCTCAGAGGAGGAGCACGAATGCTACTCCTCCTATGACCACCAGGGGGAGTCTCTCCTCCCTCCTCCTCCTCTTCCTACTCCTTCTACTGGAGGAGGAGGAGGAGGAGGAGGAGGAGGAGGAGCGGCTCTCCTCTCCTCTCCTCTATCCAGTCTTCCTCCTCCTCCTCCTCCTCCTCCTCTGCTGCTCCTCCAGTCATAAATATGTAATCCTCCCACTGTATGAGGAGCAACACATCCACCAGATCAGTGTGTTTGTGTGTGTGTTTGTGTGTGTGTTTGTGTTAATGCGTCGTCTGTGATGGATCCAAGCCAACTCTATCACACAGCACCAGCAACCATCTCCGGTTGCCATGGAAACCCAGCATCCTCTCCTGCTGGGCTCCAGCTCTCTGCTGATGCTATTTGAAGAATTGACACACAAAAAAATTCCTCATCTTCATTATTTGAAGTGTAAGTGTGTGTGTGTGTGTGTGTGTGTGTGTGTGTGTGTGTGTGTGTGTGTACATGTCGTTTTATGGAGCATGATGCTGCATCCTTGTTCAGAACATTCTGTCTTGATCTGTTCTGACGGTTCAATCTGTTCAATCCACTCAATCAATTGATCGTTATTGATCTGATGAAGACGATCGACTGATTTTAAAAACCGTTCCGGCTTGTTTAAGTGATGCATGATGGGAAATATCTTCTACAAACGCTGATCGGTTTCACATTTCATCAGCTCGTTGTTTGCAAATGTTCTGATTCTGAATTTGATTTGGATACACACACACACACACACACACACACACACACACACACACACACACACACACACACACACACACACACACACACACACACACACACACACAGACAAGCAGCACCCTTCCTCCTCCTCTTTGGTGAAACATGGATGACTTCACTCACATCAGATGAAGTTGTTGATGGAAAAGAGGAGTCACCTTTCACCACAACAGTGTGTGTGTGTGTGTGTGTGTGTCTCACCGCTGTGCACTGTCTCAGGAGGCAGGACTGCTTCATGCGTCCGGGTCCGCCGAACTTCTTCATGTCCTTGCAGAAGTGACACTCCCCACACTCGGTCCTCATGCAGGCCTGGCAGCGCCGGCACCGGGTCCGCCTGCGCCTCGCCCCCCCGCCAGCCCCCCCACCCAGCGCCTTACTGCCCGACATCCCCCAACAAGTCAGCTGTGGAGACACACACACACACACAAAGAGCTAGCGTTAGCATTCAGGTGAGCGATCGCACTGAGTCTTCGTGTTTCGGTTCAGTTTGTCGGATGGATTCTGATGTCTGAAAGTCGGATCCGTCGGATGTAGAATTGCCCTGACATCCATCGGACGGTGGCCGGTGGGGTCGACCGACACACCAGCGCTGGCTGCTAACGTCTGGTTCTGGTTGATACGTCGGTCCACTTTTTGATCCGGTCTTCCAGGATCCAGACCCGGGGGGAGTGGCTGCTGTCGGATCGGAAGGTGGTGGAGGCTGATGGATAGACCGGGTAAACACAAGCCGGAACCGGGGAGGAACCAGACACATCTGGGCTCAGAAAAAGGAATTCAGTCTCAGGGGTTCCACCGGAGCGTCCTGGACCCACAAACTTCTTCCGGTTGACGGGGGGGTCGGACCTCATCACGTCCAGCCTGAACCGTCGGGATCCAACAGTCAATCAGCTTGAACTCAAAGCTCCAGAAGCAGAATTTAAAGTTCTGGATGAACAACAACATAGAATCACAGAACGCCCCCTCCGAAACGGGCGCAACGTCATCCATCAAGACACCATGGGAAGAAACATCCCATAATGCAAAGCCTGAACGAATTAATGGATCCCTGAGAAATAAAAATCCATAAAATTTGGGACAAACCCACTGATAAAACAACAAACAGACGAACAGGAGTGAAAACACAACCTGCAGGTAACAATCGATGGATTACACAATTAAAATTCAACCTAAATTCAAACTGCAGTATTTTCCGCACAACAAGGCCCACTGGATTATAAGGCGCACTGTCGGTTTTTGAGAAAATTAAAGGCTTTTAGGTGTGTCTTATGGTGCGGAAAATACTGCAAAACATTTGAGAACATAAAATATTTTCTTTCACAAGGATCCACTGGGATTGACAAGAATTATTCACATGAATAAAATAAAACTGAATGGAACATGGAGGTAGATTCTTACTTGACTACTTCGTGTTGCTGTTTTAATATTTAAATTGTATTTGTCACAAAAAGAAAAAAAAAAAAAAAAAAAACTTCAGACATGAAAAATTTAAATTCTTATTTCAAAATGTTTTCCTGGGTTATGTCAGAGCAAACATGACAGTGAACTCCAGCAGGTTGTGGGTTCTCGCCCCGGGACTTGATGCTTGTTTTTCTCGCCTGTCACAAACGTTCAGCTCCTGTTGATTTAAATTATTTCTGGATGTTTGTTTTGCAGTTTAAAAAACTCTCTTCAGGGTCTTCCTGAATGTGTTAATGCTAGAAAAACTAGCTTTAGCATCCAAACGCTCATCTGTCAAAAAAAAAAAAAAAAAAAAAAAAAAAACACCAGATAATCGATAGATCGAATCGATCTGATGGGAATGGAACTGATCAGGTTAGCATCACATCAACACAAACAGAGCTAGCTGGAGTTAGCATCACGGGAAGAATGAAGACGCGCATCTGGCTCCACTAGCGAGCTAACATGCTAGCAGTTAGCTAACTAGCAAGCTGCGCGTCACAGTAAGCTACATTTAATTAAAAAAACGTTAACACAAAACTACAAATTTGTTATTGATTAACAAACAATCTGATTAAATAACACAAACCACCTCCGCCCCCCCCCCCTCCCGGATTCTCCAGTGGACTGATGCTAACATGCTAGCTGCTCTGCATTGGCAGCCTGCAGCTTCCTGTTTCATTCTCCCCCCCAGTCCGTTAAAATAAAAACACTCAAACCAAAATATTACGTCACTTTAAACATCAGCACGGCTGATGACGTCACGAACCAGGACTCACCTTTCCGTATCGGGTCGCATGCTCCCGGCTCGCTCATTAGAAAGAAGATTAGCCAACAATTAGCCACCGTTAGCTTCGGGGGGTTAGCCGCGGCTAGCCGTCCGCTTCCTTGTTCCTTTCTCCCGGCCAGGCTGCTCGGTAGCTCCCCCGGTCCGCTTCACGGGCGTCCCATCGCGCTCGGTTCCGATTGTCACGGCTGGCTCAGGAGGGGGAAGGTGCTGCTAGCCTAACGGAGCCGCCGATGGCTCGAAGATGTCTCGATAATCGATCGGATCGATAGCGATTAGGTTGAAGGGCGCAGCGCCGCTGCCTGAGTCGAGCCCATTCACCGCTCTGCCTCTCCCTCCCTCACCCTCTCTCTCTCTCTCTCTCTCTCCCTCACCCCTGCCTCTCTCACCCCTACGCTCCGCACGTTACAACGTGTTCTCTCCTTCCCGGGGGGGCTTCCAGATACCTAAAATGGTTCATTTGAAGCGGAGCGCAGGGGTTTAGAACCGAGCACCGACGGGATTCGAACCCCCTCCGGCCGCCGCGTCTCCATTAATCGCGGATGTTTCTAACGAGCAGCGCGGCTTTTGTTCTCCGGCTCTATTGTGTGGCGCCAGGCTGCGGTGTTGTGCGTTTTTTTTTTTTTTTTTTTTTTTGCTTCGGTGTTGTAACTCGTTTCTAATCCGCCCCGCATCGATCGCATCCCGCGGGTGAACCGCAGACCGCCGCTCGCTGTTTCTGCCTCTGAAGGGAAGGAGAGGAGGGGGTGGTGGGGGGGATAAAATAAATAAATAAATGTTGTAAATAAAATATAGGCAGCGAAAATATGCACGCCACGCCCCCCTCCTGCACGGTGACGTCACGATGCGTCGGGGGGTTTGAGAGAGGCGTTGTGGAGATTGTAGTTTTCACACACACAGTTGGGGGCGGGGAAAGAATGTTAGAAATGATTGACATTTAAAAGAAGAAAAATTAAAACAGCGCTAAAAACACATTTTTTAATTTAATTTTTAATTTCATTGAAAATTGAATATGAATATTTTGAATATTAATTATGGTTGCATATTTATAGACAAATTTTAAAGATTTTTAATTGATATCTTGCATGTCAGATAAGATGTTCCTTTATAAGATAAGATATACGTTATTACACCAAAGTGGGAAATTTAAAATATTAGTCCCACAGTGGGAAAATTCCTTTATTATGGCAGTATAAGTGATATAGAAAGTATGAACACTTAACAAATTAATTAATAATAAAAATATAAAGCAGCACTCCATAAATTGTTTTTATTTAATTTAGCATTAACCTATGATTACAATTAATACATCTTTGAAGTCATGTCAAATAGAAATGATAGATATTTATTTAAATGAAAACACTAAAGCAGGGTTTGATTTTTTTTATTTTTAAAACATTATTTTAAGATTGTACAATTTTCTAAAATGTCATTTGAAACTCAAATCAATTAGTCAGTCAGTCATTATCTTAACCCGCTTAATCCGCTGATGTGGGTCGCGGGGTAGCCGGTGCCTATCCTGGCAGTCTCAGGGCGTGAGGCTGGGGACACTCCAGGCATGATGCCAGTGTACCGCGGAGCCACACAGAGACAAACAACCAAATTGGGACCAAAGCCAAATTGACCGTAGGAGTGAATGTGTGTGTGAGTGGCCGGTCCCAATCAACCTCAAGCTTTTGGAGGTGGGAGGAAGCTGGAGAACCCGGGGAGAACCCACGCAGACACGGGGAGAGCATGTGAGCGGGACTCGAACCCAGGTGCGCCGTGTTGTGAGGCGACAGCGCTACCCACTGCGCCACCGCGCCGCCCTCAAATCAATTAATACAACTTTAATATTTGTATCACATTTAATTAAGAAAAAAAGGCATAAAACGTTAATGAATATTGATTTTGAGGGTGTTTTATTCACTTCTCATGCAGAACATTATGGTCAAGTTTAGTGTTCTGTTCAGGCATAAAATTTTCTAAAATTTTGCACTGTGTGGAAAATTCAATTTCTTTTTCTTTAAAACAATTTTAAAAAATTAAAAAAAAATCCTTCGAACTGAGGAATTCCATTCCTTAAAAGATAAAACAAGAAAAAATAGCACAAAAAAACCGAGACAACCTATTATCAAACGCTACAACGTCAAAAAACACGTCAGGCTGGACCGCAGGTGGGCGTGGCTCAAAATATCAGCCTATTAAAACTTGTCCCATGTCATGAAAACCAGACACTTTCTGCAGATCTGCATTCAAACTGTACAAATAAGGAATTAATATACATTAGTCACAAAAATGATCAAAATAATTATTTATTTATTCATTTATTTCATGAAAGAAGAGTTAGAAACAACAAAATCACTCAAACGCGACAATCTACAAAGTGTGTACAAAGACTGGACTAAAAAAAAAAGGATCACGTGACTAAAAATGATTCATTTGATCAGGAAGTTTGACGCAGGATTATGACGACACATAAAAAGTGCATTATCTCTATTCAGATATCAATAAATGATTAGTTTGAGAAAGTTTTACTCTATTTTGAGGCGTTAATTCATATAATAATAATTAAATAATAATAATTAAAGTTTATTCCCGCTGACGTCACGCCCCCCCCCCCCACACACACACCGTTGCGGGGTGCAGTCCGGACTCCGTCACCCTCTCTCCCCCCTCCCTCCTAGCTAACAGGCTAGGCTAGCTCGGCGGCTAGCAACTCTCCTCAGTGTAATTAGTTGAGACGCACCGGCTCCATCAACGTCACGGTGCCGTTCGGACGGAAGCGACCCGGTTACCGTGAAGTCAGCACTCTGACCCCCCGCAGGGACCCCCCAGTTCGGACCTCCGATTGTCAAACGACTGAAGATGATTAAGCTTTTCTCCCTGAAGCAGCAGAAGAAAGACGAGGAATCTGCTGGAGGAAACAGACAAGGAGCCGGGGGGAAGAAAGCCAGCGCGGCCCAGCTCCGAATACAGAAAGGTGGGTCTTAACGGCACCGATCGCCGCGATATCGCTCCGCCGGACCAGCTAACGGGTTAGCCGGACACCGAACCTTGTCGGGACCCCCGGTTCCTCCGTAGCCGTTAGCGGAGCGGTGTTGTTAGCGCTCAGCTAGCAGCTAGCTGGAGGTGGTGTTAGCTAACAGCGGCTAGCTTGTTGCTAAATGTGAAAACAGCAGAGGTTAGCCGGTGTCAGGTCCTCCGGGGCTAGCGCGTTAGCATGCAGCCTGAACGGAGCCCCCGGAGAGGACACCCCGCGGTAGAGACGAGCTCACCCCGACAGGAGCGGTTCATCACCGGGTTGACGTTTAAGCTAAGAGCAGCTAGCTCCATGGAGCTAACCCGCTGTGTCAGCTGTTTACTGGTTTACTGGAGATCAACTGTTAACTAACAACCAGACCAGCTGGTCCGGTGTGATCTGACCTTTAATACAGCTGTCAACGATCACATCTGGAAACACACACCTGTCAACACCTGTAAACAATCACATCTGGAAACAATCACACCTCTAAACAAACACCTGGAAACAATCACATTTGTAAGCAGTCACACCTGGAAACTCATACCTGGAAACAATCACATCTGAAAATAATCACACCTCTAACCACACCCCTGTCAACAATCACATCTGGAAACAATCACACCTGGAAACAGCCACACCTATCAACAAACACCTGTCAACAAACAGATGTAAACAATCACACCTGCAAATAATTGCACCTGTAAACTAACACCTGTAAACAAAGACTAGTAAACAATCACACCTGGAAACAAACACCTGGAAACAGTCACATCCGAAGGAAAACATCTGTAAACAATCACACTTATCAACAAACACACCTTTAAACAGTCTCATCTGTAAAAAAAAAACATCTGTAAACAGGGGTGGAGCTGACACACAGGTTGCGGAAGACACACACATGCACTTTTCCCACCTGGAAACACACCTGTAAACAAACCCACCTGGGCGTGGTCCACCTGGGCGTGGTCCACCATGGACTGCGTCCAATCACGTCGCTGGTTTTAGTTCGAGTGACGTTTTGTTTTTCCCGGGTGTTTACGTACATGATGTCACGATGAGGTGGTTGAGCTCAAACGTTTGAATCTTTATCGTTTTGTTTGTTAAAGTTAAACTGATCGATGAAGCTGATCTGAAATCAGCTGATCTGAAATCAACTGATCTGAGATCAACTGATCTGGAATCCGCTGATCTGAAATCATTAGCCTGACATCTCGTCTGCTTGTCTTCCAGACATCAATGAGCTGAACCTGCCAAAGACGTGTGAGATCAACTTTCCCGACGACGATGACCTGCTCAACTTCAGACTCATCATCTCGCCCGACGAGGTGTGTGTGTGTGTATCTGTGTGTGTGTCTGTGTGTGTGTGAGACCAGTGTCGTTCACATTAGGTTATGCTAATGTTCCACATTAACAGACATTCGGTGTTTACTATCTGTTTGTCTTGCAGGGTTTTTACAAAGGAGGAAAGTTTGTCTTCAGCTTTAAGGTCAGAATTCCACAAATTCCACCAAATATTTTTAAGGTTTTTAATCATAACTAACGACTAAAACCTGTGTGCGTGTATGTGTGTACAGGTAGGACAAGGTTACCCCCACGACCCCCCGAAGGTGAAGTGTGAGACAATGGTGTATCACCCCAACATCGACCTGGACGGAAACGTCTGCCTAAATATCTTAAGGTGCGTTCAGGAACCGCATGTAAAACTTGTCCAGACTTTTTGACCAACATTTTGCACGAGATTGAAAATCAGCGTGGAAATTTTCCAACATTTTAAATATTGTCTTTGTGCTGTTTTCAGTTGAATTTGTGGTTCCCGTGTTTTTGAAATCATTGTGTTGTAGAGTTGGAGTTTTGTTCTGTCCCCACCTCCTCTAGATGTTTTATTACGTCATAATTTCACCTTAAATTTGTTTTAAATTAGTTAAAAGCGTGAGTATAAACCTGTGATCAGTGTGTGGACGACGACACCAGTTGGTTTTTCACTCTTCTTCTTCTCCACAGAGAGGACTGGAAGCCGGTGTTGACAATAAACTCCATCATCTACGGTCTACAGTATCTATTTCTAGTGAGTTCTGTTTGAATGTTTCACCTGAATGTTAAAATAAATCCTGATTTGTTCTTAATTATTCAGTCAAATTCAGAAAAGGCTTCCTATGAGATTTTAAATACAACAGATTCCGATCAGTCAGACCTGAATGAACAGAGATCTCTTTCCTGTCTAAGCCCCCCTCCCTCTTTCTGGTGTAGATCCGCCTCTTGCAGGTAGTTTCATTGTTAGTGTGTTGAGATTTACACATTTATTCTCTATTTTTGGCTCCTTGGCCCCTCCCCCTGTCACTGTTTACCCAATCAGCAAACGTTTTCTTCTTCTTTGAGTTAGCTGCTAACTGCTGCTAGCGGGATTATCACACCTTTGCGTTTACAATGAGTCCTGCATCCGATCTCGGCATTAACTTGTTGCTATGACAACACCCCCCCCCCCCCGACAGGAGCCTAACCCTGAGGACCCTTTGAACAAGGAGGCGGCGGAGGTCCTGCGGGCGAACCGGCGGCTCTTCGAGCAGAACGTCCATCGCTCGCTGAGGGGTGGCTACGTGGGCGCCACCTACTTCGAGAGGTGTCTCAAATAACTCCTACGTTCTCTACCCCCCCCCTCCCCTCCTCCTCCCCCACCTGCCTTTACTCTCCCCCCCACCCCCCCATCCCGTCTATCCTGCTTGTCAGCGGGAGCTGCAGTAACAGGAAGCAGCACGACCAGAAGATGCTTCTGTTTTAAACTAAAGAAGAAGCCCCCCCCACCCCTCCTTTTACCCCCCCCCTTTTTTCTTTCCCCCCCCTCCCTCTCTATCCCTCTGTTTTACTTTGAAGACGCAGCATTCAGCCGTTTACACGCCACAGCGGGATGCACACACGATGTTAATGGACTTGAAAAGATGTCTGACAGCAAGCAGTGGGGGGGGGAGATGGGGTGGGGGGGCAACAATGATGACGACGACAACGATGATGATGATGATGATGATGATGATGATGATGATACCGGCATGATTTTCTTTTTTTATTTTTTTATTTGGTGTACTTCGCTGACTCACCTGGTTCAGACAGGTGGTCAGAAGGACACGCCCCCCCCTCCCACCAGCCAGCAGCAAACGCCAAACCCACCAATAGGGTTCAGGCTCCTGTCCTGGTTGCCTGGCAACCGCACAAGTCTGACAAGGCAGGAAGTAGGCCCCCCCCCCTGTCATTCTTTCAACCAGCAGGGACTCCACTACAGCAGATGTGAGGTCAGCGTATGACATCATGGTAGGTGGGGCTTGTGTGAGTGGGAGGGGCTTTAGTCGCCCCTAATGGACGTTACAAGGAAGGAAGGTGGGCTGTTGGTTTTAACGGGATTTGGGGGAGTGCTCAGTGAGTGAGTGGGAGGAGTTTGAGTCAAGCCACACCCAGGTACGCCTTAAAAAAAATCCCTTAAATTGAGACATAGCTCCGCCTTCAACCTGCGATGACTCAGCAGTTCGAGGTGTGAGGATGGGAGGGGCTTGTGGGAGAGGTCGGCCCTTCACAGCTGGAGAACTATCAGTGCTGGTGGGAGGAGCTTGAGTGGGTGGTGACTGGTGGGAGGGGCTTGTTTGGCGTTTGCTGCTAAATCGCACTCTGAGTGCCAGGGGGCGGAGCAACATGCTAGGTGGGCGTTTTTTTTTTTTTGTTTGTTTTGGGGGGTTAGGGGGCAGTGCATTTAAAGGATTGGGGGGGGGGTAACATTGGGCGGGGCAGGCTTTGTTTTCATTTTTGGGGTGGGGGAGTGGGTGGGGCTTAAAATGTTACGATTCTATTGTGTATATTGAAACCCCAGCTGTTCACATTGACTGCAATATGATTTATGTTAAATAAAATATGAACTTGAATGATTACAGATGTTGTGATGTCCGTTTGACATGCTAAGGCTAATAGCTACATTATCACGTGAGCTAAATGTCCACTAGCACCCCCTGAAGAGCAGTATTGATGGAATGACTCACATTAATTAAACTTAGAGAGAACGGGTCCGGAGTCATAATGCTATAGTAGCTAACATTACAGTAGCTAACATGACAATCACTAATGTTTTGGTGGCTAATGTTATGATAGCTAACAATATTATAGTTAATGATACAGCAGCTGACATTATGGTAGCAAACATTACCATAGTTTACGTCACAGTAGCTAACGTTGCGGTAGCTAACATCATCATAGCTAAAGTTACCGTTGCTAATGTCATGTTAGCTATTGTTATGGTATCTAATGTTATAGTAGCTAACAATACTGTTACTAATTTCATGGTAGCTAATGTACTAACTAGTGATACAGTAGCTAACATTATGGTAGCTAGCCATGGTTTGATAATGTTACGGTAGCTAACTTTACAGAAGCTAATGTTACAGTAGCTAAAGTTTCGGATGTAACATTACCATAGCTAACATCGTACCTAATGATACAGTAGCTAACATTATTATATCGTTACCATAGCTAATTTTATGGTGGCTAGCTATTGTAGCTAATGTTATGATAGCTAACATTAGGGTAGCTAATGTTATGTAAATAATATTAATGTTGCTAACATTCCACTAGCTACCATTAGCATCGCTAATGTAATGCACATTCACTGGAGTCGATTGGGTCAAAGGTCAATGACCTGATCAACTCGACAGACGGGTTGGGTCACACCAACGGTCCCACCAACACTGGCCACGCCCTCACGCAGCAGCAAACCTGCTGAGTCAGCGCTGACGTGTCACACCTGTCAGGTGAACGGACACAAACGGAAGGAACAAAATGACTTTTGTGAAAAGTAAAAAATCAGAATTCAAAGTGACGTCGCTAAAACGTCTCCAAACGTTCCTACATGAGATCCTAAACGTAAACACAGGAGGCAGGTGAGGGCGTGTCCAGCTGAGGGGCGTGTCCTGCTCGGGTCTCAACCTATCACACCTGATAAGGATGAGGAAGAAATGTCCACATGTTTTGGACATTTCTCCCAAACACACCCATAACTGCAGATTATATGTTGAAATCCCAACACTGTGTGTGTGTGTGTGTGTGTGTGTGTGTGTGTGTGTGTGTGTGTGTGTGTGTGTGTAGGGGGGGGGGGCGTGTCTGGCCACACCTGGACAGAGAAAGGTGAGAGCGGACGTGAACACAGACGTTTGTCTTTATTTAACAGTTCTGGACATTATACATTAAAACAGATGACAGGTTTCAGTGAGCCATCATGATTGGTTGAAAGGTGAAGGGGCGGAGACTTGACTTCAGGTAGAAATTCTTTATGAAAACTATTTATTGACTCTTATCTTTTCAGATAAATTATTTTGCCTCACTGACCTCGTCAGTATTTTATATTTTCCTGCCTCAAATAACCAGAAAACCAAACTTCAGGCTTTGAAACATCTTGAAACACAAACGTTTTGACTGAAGCGTTCCGATTTCAAAACCACGTCGATGTTTTCAGCTAAGAAATTATTAGTTTCCATGGCGACAGAAACATGGCTCTATGTTGACAGTTTCTGAGACATGCGTCTCCATCGTCGTCCATCGCGGCCGTCCTCTTCCTCGGTTACTTCCTGGTTGTTTCAGCCCCTCCCCCTGTTCTTTGGCCCCGCCCCCTCAGGCCATCTGGTGCTGGGTGGTCATCAGGATCAGGGGGATCTCTTTGTCTCCGGTCCCCAGCAGCGGAAACATCCTCTGGGTGAACTCGCCCGTTGAAGCTGTATATGTGTTGAAGCTGTATATGTGTGCGCCCGACTTGGCGTTATAAAAGGAGACCTGACCCTCCTCCACGTCCAGGAACACGCCCACCTGGCGCAGCTTCAGAGGGTTCTTCACCTGCAGCACAAAATACGACACAACCATCACATGTGATGACAAGAAGACTGAAAGTATTCACTTTTGTGCTACAACACACAGAAAATACTTAAAATCAAATCTCATAAATCACAAAATGAATGAGGAAATACGAATTTGTCAAAATTTCAATCATTTTGATCAAATTTTTCAATTTTCATAGTTTCTAACTGGGTTTTCATCCAGTTCATTGTAATATATTCATTTATAACCCTTTAAAGCCAAATAAATCATTTTTGACAAACTTGGGCCTGAAAAATCCGATGTAAACAAAATGCATCTACATTTCGTATGCGAAAAATTAATGATTTAGCAAAAATTGTACAAATTAAAGCTCAGATATACAAGTTTAAGAAAAAAAATTTTTGACAAATTTGTCAGAAGACAATTTTTTTTTTAAATAAAAATTTTTTGGAAAACTAAAGCTCAGAATTATAAAATCATGTAAAACTTGCTTTTTAACAAATTTGACAAATCATACTAAAAATGTGAATTTTTTTTGGCAATTAAATAGTTTAGTCTTTGAAGGGATAATTTGATTCTGTCAGACACTAAAAATAGAATAGAGGGTTTGGACCTTGGTTAGCGGCGGTGCCGTTAGCGCGCGCAGCATCTTGTTGCTCCACCAGATGGCGTAGTATCCATTAAAGGGAGTCATGTCGAACAGACCCTTTCTCTGAGCTGATTCGCTGATCACGCCCAGCTTCCAGTCGTGGTTGTCCCCAACAAACACCTGGTGCAGGTGGACATGAGTTAGCATTCCAGGCTGGCGTTACCAGTGTTACCGTGGCGACGCGGTAACACTGACCTCCCAGTAATGGCGTCCGCAGCTGTAGCCCTCTTTGGCGACGACGCAGGACCAGACGTCGAAGCGCTGCGTGGTGCTTCTGAAGTGCTGCAGCTTCTCGCCTCGCTTCACCTGCTTCCTGTCGTCGGACAGGATGAGGAACGGGTACGCCGTCACCGGGTTCAGCGTCACGTCCTCTAGAAAGCCACACCCACAAGCGTTTAGTCGAATGTACGGCCGCCCAACAGCTAGCTGAACGCTAACAGAATGTTCGTACTCAGCTGTAGGGACAGCGGAATGCTAATATCAACAGGCTAACACAGATTAGCATTACCCTGTAGCTAATTTTTTTTATTCACAAAAGCTGGACTAAAATAGTTTTTATGATGAATTTTAAAACAGGAATAAAACAATGAATAATGACCTCACCCATGTAGACGCGAGCCTTCTTGTGTCCTGTGAAGGATTATTGATTAAACGATCGATTGAACAGCTGATGGAGTCAAACAGCAAGATGATCAGAAACGTACCTGAGATTTTGTTCTTCTTTGACTCTGAAGGAAGACGAGAAACATGGTCACATGACTGGCTAACAAGTTAGCTACTAGTCCCTGGCTGAGACGTTAGCTACTAGCCACCAGCTCATATTAGCTACTAGCCACCGGCTCATAATAGCTACTTGTGTCCGGCTAAAGCGTTAGGTACTAGCTAAGGGCTGAGACGTTAGCTGCTAGCCACTGGCTAAGGCGTTAGCTGCTAGCCATGTGCTGAGACATTAGCTGACCTTTCAGAGACCACTGACTCTTCCTCAAGCTGGCGGTGCTTCCTCTCAGACTGAGCATGCTCTCCCCAAGCATCAGATCGCCAGACGAGACTGAAATAAGTCAGAGGTCAAAGGTCAGCCTCACAGGTCGCCCCACTTCGAACCGAGCGCCCGCTGCGACCTACCCGACCCTCTGGATTGGTTCTCGCCCATCCGGATCTCGTCCATCTTGTCCTTCACCTCGTACAGCGAGCTCTTCACCTCCCCCAGGTGGAAGTGGAGGGAGATCTCCTCCAGGTCGTCCATCTCGTCCCGCTGGAGCTCCGCCAGGGGCGTGGCCGCCTCATCGAAGCTCTGAGGACGAGACGTGCCAGCATGATGCTAACAGACGCTAATGCTAACGGGTCCCCATCAGTACGGACCTCACCTGCAGGAATCCGATGTGGTCCTGGCTGATGGCCTGGACCTCCAGCGTGGCCCGCTTCGCCGTCAGCTGGCTGAGCTCCGCCTCCAGGCGGCTCACATGTCCCTCCCCCCTCGACATCACAGTGTCCAGCTGCCGATCGATCCCGCCCACAACGTTCGACTGTATCCTGTCCAATGAGCTGGAGACTTCATGCAGGAGGCGTCCCACCTCGCCTCGCTCTCCGTCCGCGTACGTCTGGATCGCATCAACATCGGCCAATCAGGAGCAAACAGCAGCAGATGGGCGGAGCCAAGTTATCAATTATTAGTAAGGAATTAAATCCCCAACATTCACATGTAAGATGTGGCAAAAACACAATTTTTTTATAGATTATAAATTGATTTTTATAGGTTTAAAAGATGTTTGGAAGCCCCGCCCATCTGACAGATGTTTGTAAACCCCGCCCCTCTGACCTTGACGCCATCCATTTTCTTCTTCAGCTGCGTCAAATGAAGCTCCTTCTCTTTGATGAGGCTCAGGATCTCCTGCTCCGTCCTCGCCACCAGTTTCTGCACGCAGACAGACGGACGCTCTCATTGGCTGAACCGACACCAGGTGACAACAACACCTCAAGCCCCGCCCCCCATCTACCTGCTTGCTGATCCTCTCGGTTTGGACCGACACCGTTTTGTGGGTCCGATGTTCCTCCAGGACGCAAATGGCGCAGATGCAGTTCTGACACGTCCGACAGTAGACCTGGACCGCGAACGCGTCGCGTCGGAGGAGAGAAAGGCGGAGCCACAAGTCACATGACGTCACAATCAAATCGATGCACGACAGGCTTTTTCTTCACATGTGATTCCGCTCACCTCCAGCAGGCGGCGATGTATGGAGCAGGTGCGGCCCCTGAGGGCCTCCTGGGGGTCCATCAGCGGGTGCTTGGCGTAAAACGGCGTGTTGTGATGCGGCAGCACGTGCTCGCTGCAGTAGGAGGCGGTGCAAGTGAGGCAGGAGCTGACCGCCACCTGTTTGGCGCCGGTGCAGACGTCGCACCACACCGTGTCGCCGCTCGGCGCCAACAGGAAGGGGCTGGTGCTGTCAGCGCCGCTGTTCTTGCTGGCGACGCCGTCGGCGTCGAGGGACGAGGCGCTGCCGGGCGGCGGCGGGCCGGCGGCGCTGTAACGAGCAGATTTGTATTTGTCTGCGATGAGAGCGAAGACTTTGTTGACGTTGAGGTGAGGACGCTCGTCAAAGTGGCGTTTACAGAGGGGGCAGGTGCAGACGGGGCTCGACGCCCAGTAGCCCCCGATACATGCCTGCAGGGGGAAGAGGAGGAGGAACAGCGTGTCACTCTGTTGTGACATCATACCATGACATCATCGTTAAAGTTGTGACATCACCATTACAGTGCTGACATCAACAAAGTAATTACATCATTGATAAAGTTGTGACATCACCATTAGAGTGCTGTTACCATTAATCGCATCATCTTTAAAGTGCTGACATCATTGAAGTAATGACATCGTTAAAGTGCTGACATCATTATTAGAAGGCGACCGGGTCGGGTCGGGTCCTACCTGACAGAAGTTGTGTCCACACGGGGTGGAGACGGGTTCGTCAAACAGGTCCAGACAGATAGAGCAGGTCAGCTCCTGTTCCGAGAACAGATCTTTAGGCCCCGCCTCCGCCATTGTCATGCTGCTGCAGGAGGGAACAGGGTTCGTTAGAACCAGAACCTGAACCAGAACCAGAGACAGAACCAGAACCAGAGACAGAACCAGAGACAGAACCAGAACCAGAGACAGAACCAGAACCAGAGACAGAGCCAGAGACAGAACCAGAACCAGAGACAGAACCAGAGACAGAACCAGAACCAGAGACAGAACCAGAACAAGAGACAGAACCAGAGACAGAACCAGAGACAGAACCAGAACCAGAGACAGAACCAGAACAAGAGACAGAACCAGAGACAGAACCAGAGACAGAACCAGAACCAGAGACAGAACCAGAACAAGAGACAGAACCAGAGACAGAACCAGAGACAGAACCAGAACCAGAGACAGAACCAGAAACAGAACCAGAACCAGAGACAGAACCAGAACAAGAGACAGAACCAGAGACAGAACCAGAGACAGAACCAGAACCAGAGACAGAACCAGAACAAGAGACAGAACCAGAGACAGAACCAGAGACAGAACCAGAACCAGAGACAGAACCAGAGACAGATCTGATCCCTCTGACACCAGAATGATCGTTCAGTTCAAGTTGTTTGAGCCACTGATGTTGATTGGATGTCAGTGGCCACCACCCACTTGTCCCACCTGCCACCAGGTGTGAGCGGAGGGGGCGGAGCCTCCAGAATAAACATCCATAAAGACTCAGATCAGGAAGGAAGCGTTCCCGAACGTCACATGACCACTGTGTAAACTATAGACACACACCGGTCCAACAGCATTCCACACACACACACACACACACACACACACCAAAAACAACAACAACCAATTGAGTAACCGAGCGGAAACAACAGGTGGACAGACAGACAGACAGACAGACCGGTGGTCAGACAGACAGGCGGACAGACAGGTGGACAGACAGACCAGTGGACAGACAGACCAGTGGACAGACAGACCGGTGGACAGACAGACAGGTGGACAGACAGACCAGTGGACAGACAGACAGGTGGACAGACAGACAGGTGGACAGACAGGTGGACAGAGACAGAAAGGTGGACAGACAGACAGGTGCACAGACAGACAGGTGGACAGACAGACAGACAGACAGACAGGTGGACAGACAGACAGACAGACAGGTGGACAGACAGACAGGTGCACAGACAGACAGGTGGACAGACAGACAGACAGACAGACAGGTGGACAGACAGACAGACGGACAGACAGACAGGTGGACAGACAGACAGGTGGACAGACAGACAGGTGGACAGACAGACAGGTGGACAGACAGACAGACAGACAGACAGGTGGACAGACAGGTGTGAATGGGACCAGAAGGGGGTGTGGCCTGCTCACTTCCAGCCTTCAGGGTCTGGAGGTCTTACGGTCTGTGAAGGTCCATCATGTCACAATCAGTGAGGTTAAGCTGCAGTGCATTGTGGGTAACAACACTGGAGACATGGCGGTTTCTACTGCTGGGGGGTTAGAGGTCAGAGGCCGGCCGGCTTTCAGCGGTGCAGATGAGTTTTGGAGGGGGACGTTTGATTTATGCATCTCCTCCTTGATGGGATCTGCTTGAGCTCCTGTTAGCTTAGCTTTCCTAGCTCATAGCCACGTAGCCTGAGTGGATGCTAACCACAACAAACCCGGTGGGAGACGACCGACCGACCGATGGTAGCCGAGAAACGAATCCGACGAGCGACGACTTGGATCCGCACACCACAGAAGAAGAAAATCACAATGACTCAGCAAATCTCAAACCGACTCGGCAAAAACAGAAGGAACATCATTCAACCGCGATGTCACGTCGCCTGAAAGCAGCAGTCCTGATTGGTCGATCCGCCTCAGGCCTCGTGCTACTTCCACAGCGCAACACGTTCAGATTGACGTTCCAGTCCACAGCTAGGTTAGCGTTAGCCTAACTTAGCATAAGGGCAAAGACTAAAGCAACGCGACAAACTGTCCATCGCGGAATGTCGATGGCTCTAGAGCGACGACTTTTCCGAGTTGAAGTTTACATTTCGGAGATTTTACAGCAGATTTTCAATCGATTAAACAATTTTAAATTTACAAAAATCATCATTTAAACTGTTTCTCAGATTTGTTTTCATTTTAATTTCTGTCATTTTGGAGAAATTTCGAGCAGCACAGGTTTCTTACCGTCTCTCCGGAGCGTCTCCGTCAGAAATCCTGACTCTCAGGTTTGCTGTCAAGGGGTGACATCAGTGGGCGGAGCCACAAATTACACCAGGTGCGCAAAGTTGTCAGGTGAGATTGATTGAAAAGAATTTTCTTTACGTTCCTCTGTTTCTCCTGTTTTTCATGTATTTGTGATTTTGCATTGTGTTTAGTTTGATAAATGAGTGCATTTATCTAAAATTATTTTACTTTTAAATTACAGGAGGTGGACAAAAAAATAATTATTTATAATTAAAACAGAAACACAAAATTAAAAATATCAAAACTCTTTCTAAATTTCTTCACACTGTAATAATAATAATATTCTGACACAGGAAATTGTTTGACAGTTTGTTTAATTTCTTCAATTTTAAAAGAATTTCAGGAAAAATATACAATTTAAAAAATTGTATGAATACAAGAAATGGTATTTAGTAAAAACAAAAAATATTTATTATATTCATAATTTGTCTCAATGCAAATTAAGACAAATTATGTAAACATAAAAAACAGATTGAAATATGAAAAAATTGATTTACAACTAATATATATTAACCAGGGATGATGGAAACACATTTAAATCTAATAATAATAAATAAAAAATAAGAAACTAATAGATGATAAACTGGTTTAAAACCAGTTGATGTAACAGCTCAAGAACTTCATCGCTTTGCTCAAGGAAATCTGCTTCGTTTGAGTTTTGCTCTAACTGAAGCCCCGCCCCTTCCTGTCACCTGGAGACGGGTGGGACGACATTCCTGCGGCGGGTGTGTCCTCAGGTGTGTGTGGTCACGTGGAGCCGGTGGATCCTGTTTGTTGGTTACTGGAATCACCTCAAACTCAGTTCAGGTTAATCACTGGAATGAACTGGTTTTCAACGGTTTAGTTGTAGTTAGCTCAATCCGCTATTAGCAGGATGCTACTCATGACTCGGCAGCTTTCCTGCCTCCCCTCAAACTAAACACTGTCAGCTAGCTAGCTAAAACTAAATAACTGCTGAGTCAGGGGTGATATTTGTGTGGAAAACCTTTATTTTGGGTTCTTTTATACAGAATATTTGCAGTTAAATAATATTTTATATTTTTTTTACAGTATTTAACCTGAAATATTCCCTGTAAATGTGCAGCATCAGATTATAGCAGATAGCATTAGAGCTAACTCCAATTAGCTCCTGCTAGCGCATTGGTAGCTTCCAGTAGCCGTAGCTATAGCAGGACAGATTGATGGCTAGCTTGTAAATTTTTTCATTGGATAGAACCAATAAATTAGCAAGCTAACAAATTAGAATTAGAATTTATCCATCATGGATGTTAACAAGAAAATATTATTTCACCATAACTATTAATGTTAAACCAATGATGGGGGGGGTCTGGGGCGATGCCCCCCTGAATTTAAAAAAAATTTATAACTAGAGTGAAATTATTGATAAGAAAACCAAATGCAAACCAAATGTTAACTTCCTGTTTTTAAAGCATTCATTTGGTTCTTCTTTGCTGTTTTCAGGTCAGGACTTGTTTTCTACTGTAGGTTCTGTTCATATTTATATTGCTTTACAGTTGGTTCTACTAGTTTGACAACTTTGGCCCCGCCCCCCTCTTTAAATCCCTCTGAACGAGCTTTCTCATTGGTCTATATCGTTTCATACTCATCCAATCGCCAATCGGATAAAAAACAAGTTATTTAATGTTTCTGTTCACCAAAAATAATTGAATAATAAAAATAAAAACAGGACACTAAACCTCTTATTTTTCTGGACGGCTTCAGTTGATTCACAGAATTGATCAGTTTGAATTAAATTCATCTTCCGTGTGGCCCTGGCGTTTCATCTGGGGTGTAACCCACCTCTGTAGTTGTAGCATAACTCGTTAAGATGAATGAATTAAAATCTGTGGAATCTGCTGATCGATTGCCGTCTGTGGTGTTGCATTCTGGGTAAAAACAAACCAAAACAGCACGTTGAAACAGGTTTAATCACAGGTAATAAAAATAAACAGAGCAACACATGAACGGCGGACTGGTTCCAGTTCTGGTTCCGGTTCCGGTTCTGGTTCGGATCCGTTCCTCTTCGCTTCAGAAATCTTTGTAATGCAGCAACCTGGACACAAAAACAACGTGTGACGTTAGCGAAGAAGAATCACGGCTAACATTTACAAACGCTAGCTCAGGATGGACGAGAGATGCTAGCTAACCAGGCAGGACGCGAGCATGACCTCGCAACAGCCCCTCCCACTTTTTTTTAACATGACAGTCTCACCTGAACAGAGGGGCGTGTCCTTTGTTGTTAGCCAATGAGAAGAAGCCGCTGTGTGGGGAGAAGTCGAGGCAGCCGGGTCGGTAAACCGTCTTCTTCTTCGGGACGGGGAAGTTGGAGAAGACAGTGAGGCTGGGCATGTGGACCTAAAGGGGTCACAAAGGTCAAAGGTCAAAGCTCTTCATCATCATCATCATCATCATCATCATCGTCATCCTGCAGCGTCTCACCAGTCGGATGGCCTCGTCTTCGGCGTGGGAAGCGATGGCCAGGATCTCAGATGAGGGGTTAAAGGTCAGGGAGGTCGCAGAGGTCAGCAGGTTCTTCACCGCCCTCAGAGGCTTCGGATTGGCTGAATTTAGACACGCCTCCTGGGAGTAGATGTTGACCACGCCCGAGAAAGAGCTGAAACAGAAGCCCTGGTCAACCGTCTGGATCCTCTTGCGTTCAGTTTAACAAGTCAGAACCAATCAGCAGGCTCATAGCGATCCAGCGTCGGCCAATCAGAATGAAGCGTGTTGTTTGTTTGTTTCTTTGTTTGTTTGTTTGTCTTACCCACAGGCGAGGTACTGCCCGTTCTGGGAGGCGGCCATGGACGTCGCTCGCACGCAACCGTCATCCGTAAACCTGTTCACACACCGACTGCTGCGCATGTCCCACACATACACCTCGCCCTCCTCTGCACACACACACACACGCACACACACACACACACGCCGGTCACATGACTGACTGGACGCTCACATGTGATGTCAAACACGGACGCACCGGAGCTGGCGAAGACTTTGCCGCCGTCGTGGGAGAAGGCGACGCCGCTGACGTCACCGTTGAGCTTCATGCTGCGAACGACCTCCTTCGTCTGCGTGCGTGCACACACACGCACACACACACACACACACACACGCACACACACGCACACACACGCACACACACACACACACACACACACGAAGCAATTGACTTAGGTTTACTGAACAGAGTTAAAGCCCTGCAGAGTCATGTGACGTCACATGAGGACGAGGAAGAGGATGAGGAGGGGGCGGAGCCTCACCTTCATGGTGAGGAGGTGCAGGTACCCGTTGGTTCCTGACAGCAGCAGTGCGCCCCCCTCTGGACACACGGTGAACTCCTTCACTCTGGCTTCATTCAGACCTGCACACAAAGCGCCGTTAGCATTTGTACCAAACGACGGAGCTCCTCCCCCTCCCAGCACCTGGCCCCACCCACCTCTGACGGTGTGCACGGGCGTGACCCGCCCCTCCATCATGTCGTACAGGTAGAACATCTTGTTCCTCAGGCTGGTGGCGATCACGGCCTCGCCGTTGCGGCTGAAGCGCGCTTTGTGGACGGGGAAGCGCTCCAGGTGGACGCTCTGGATCTTGTGGTTAGTCTTTCCGTCCACCTGAGGGGTGACACACGAGGTGGGGGAGGGGGTGTCACATGATCCAATCACATGGCTACAGGTGAGTCTGCCGCGGCAGAGCACTGATTGGACGCCCGTACCTGGAACAGGGACAGCGAGTGGTCCAGACCGGCTGTCATGACGACCTGTGCGGAGGGGTGGAACTGAACGGAGGTCAGCCTGTCCTCCGACGGACGCGCGGCGTTGGCATGGCGACACCTCTTCATCTGAGATGAGAGATGCGAACATTAGACCGGTCGCCAAGGAAACAATCAACTCATTAGCCTTAATAAAGCTAAGCTAAAGCTAAAGCTAAGTGCTACTTTCAAAGTATGTATTGTTCAGGCTGCCCTGCTGCGCCGTGATTGGTCAGAGCATTTGCGCCGTGATTGGTCAGAGCTTCTGCGCCGTGATTGGTCAGAGCTTCTGCGCCGTGATTGGTCAGAGCTTCTGCGCCGTGATTGGTTCGTTTGCAGGACTGACCCTCAGGATCCCGCTGGGTAGCCTGTCCGGAGTCGCCAGGAACTTCCCTGTCCTCCTCAGCAGGTCATCCTCCTCATCCTCATCTTCATCCTGGTCTTCATCCTCATCTTCAGGAAGAAAAACATTTGATTGTTAAAAAAATTAAAACTTTAATCTGGACGTGATTCCTGTTAAGAGTTTTATTTGGACCTTTCTTCTTCTTCTTCTTCTTCTTGAGGCTGGTCTCCGCCCATGAAGGAGCTCCACCCATCGCTTTCTGAAACCTGAAACACACCAGCAGGTAAGTGTGTGTACGAGTGTGTGTACAGGTGTGTGTGTGTGTGTGTGTGTGTGTGTGCAGGTGTGTGTGCTCACTGCTCCTTCATCCTCTGCTGGAGCTTCTGTTTGGACATGGTCGACTCCGCCTCTCCTTTCTTCAGGTCTCTACGGTAACGATGCTGCATGTCCACCCTGAAACACACGTCAGCTTCAGCTTAGATAGAGGAGACTCCGCCCACGACACCTGACTACAGCCTGCATGTTGTTAAATGAGCTCTGTTGACGTTTGACTATGAATTCACTTTTGACTCTGGTTTGACTCTGGTTTTGACTCTGGTTTGACTCTGGTTTTGACTCTGGTTTGACTCTGGTTTTGACTCTGGTTTTGACTCTGGTTTTGACTCTGGTTTTGACTCCTGAACCAACTCAACGGGTCTCACTCTTCCTCCAGCTCGTCATCCTCGTCCACCCAGGCTGCTTGTCTGGTCCGGGGGGGCTGCAGGTGATTGTCTTCTTCAGACTCTGACCCCTCATCCTCACTGATGTCCTCCTCCAGCAGCAGACCTCCTCTCTGGGGCTCATCCTCCTGCCCCACCACAGGAAGTGACGTCAGAAATAAACAAAACGATCACATTTAAGACATTTGATCGTGTAAATTGTTAGCTAGCGGCTAACTAGCTCCACCCGGTGAGCCTCACCCCCACCAGCCGCTCCACCAGCTTGTCGTCCGAACCGAACACCAGCTCCTCCAGCAGCTTCACCGAGCTGTCCTCCTCCCCCAGCACCGCCAGGCTCCGCAAGTTCTTCTGCCGCTTCAGCGCCTCCCCGCCGGGGTCCAGCCCCTCCGGTCGCGGCCTCTTGTTCGCCGGAGCTCGTTCTTCCGTCACCGGAAGCTTGATGACGTTCACGTCATCCATGTTCGTTCGGCGCGTGACGGTAAGATGTCGATTTAAACGGTCACACACGGAAAACTCCAGCCGCGCGGCCTCCACATCGGGGAAACTCGAGTTTCACGTGTTTTGCTTCCTGTTTCCGGTAAGGTGACATCTGAACCCGGAAGTACAAAGACTGCCTCCTAGCAACAGCGCGTGAACGTAATTTAGTTTTTAAACCAATGAATCACATTTATAAAGTAATTTTCTCACAAAACGGATTAAATAATTTGCTAACCAAAAATTTCAAAAGTATATATAAAAAATGTAGAAATTAAAAAATACATTTGATTCAAATTAAAATTTACTATAAACCATGTTTTAATATTCATTCCACGTACAGTCTATATTTCTAAAAATATATTAATATATTTTTTTAATATTAAAACATTTTCCCAAAATAAAAATGTTTCAGGAAGACGTGATCAGAAATGACGACAGAGAATGGTCAAGACTTTATTTCATAATACAGAGCAGTTAGCATGCTAACATCTAGAGCTACTATTGTCACTACAGTTAGACTGACGGTGACTTTATTCACAATTATTAACACGTTCAGAAGCTTTAATGACAAAGAGTTCATAAGGCAGAAGGAGTTTGTAGCTTAAGATGCATCCTGACGTGCAGAGAAAGAGCGTCGGTTACGGTAACGTTCCACCAGAAGCAAAAAATGTTGAAAAAAAGTAAAAGTGAATCTGATGAGGAAGTTTGACACTAGACGCGCTGAGTCACCAGACCCTAAAGTAGAAAACTCGATTCCAAACCGAAAAATTATTTAAGTAGATCCTGAAGCTCTGATTGTTGTCATGACGATGAGACGCATCCAGACGACATGCAAAGAGTTTATTAGAAGGTGGGGAGGAATGATGAGGAATGCCGAAGGCCTGCAGCAGGAGAGGGGTCAAAGGTCACGTAAGACCAGGTGTGTTTGTTTCGTCCATCTTGGCACATAGAAGATTAATGACCTTAAAACTGATTAGTGTCCATGTCAGAGGTCACGGCAGGTCAAGTCCCGCCAAAATAAAACACGCGAAATGGCTGACATCGTAAAGACAGGTGAGGATAGCGATGATGTCATCAGTTTTTGTCAGGTGTGATCAAATGTTATAACCCATTGTCGACTAAACCGGTCCAGCCAAATTATCCAGGTCCTTCCTGGTCTATCCAGATCTTGAGTTTTGAGCATTGAAGGTACAGTTTGACAATTTTTCAACTTGTCTTTCTTTCAGTTTCCATTCATTTCTTTTTATCTTTTATCTAATTAGGTGAGTTTTAACAAATTCATAATAATTGTAATTTATTATTTCAGGTTCTTCGTCAACATAACTCATCGATCTTCTGTGGAACCTCCAGTTAGCCAGGCTTAGAATACACCGGACAAACAGCTTCTTTTAATTTGTTGATGATCCACAGACAGAATCTGTTTCTGTATGATGTCAGAAAACTTTTTTTTTTTTTACACTTTTCTGAAAGTAAATTAAAGTTTTCAGGTAAACAACAAATACAAAATGAGAAATAAACCTTCTCATCCAACTCTGAAAGAAATCAAATAAAAGTGAAACTGTTCGTGTTCACAATCCAGAACGTGTTCCTTCCATAGGCGTTGTCGTTAATTGGCCACGCCCACTGCCACGCCCACACCTGGAGCTGTGGCAGTTTGTCTTGCTCATTAAAAAAAAAAGTGCACGTGTAAAACAAACAAAAACATAAACATCAGACGTAAAGAGGGGAGAAGTTGGCAGCTTCAGTCGGCAGGAGGCTCCAGCAGTCACATGATCTCTCCTCAGCCAATCAGCTGTGAGCGTAGACGAGGCAGATGATGGAGGCTGAACATGATGTCATCAAACTGGATGAAAGGAAGTGTGTGCGTGTGTGTGTGTGTGTGCGTGTGATGACGTGTCGTGGTTCACCTCCCGACAGGTGGAAGAGGCGGAGCTCCTCTGATCACTGAAACAAACAAACAAAATCAATTAAAGTTCCTGATTCCAGTGGTTCCAGTACTGTTACTGGGGCACCGGTGCTGCGCCGGTACCTCTGTTGGCCTTGCTGGGGTAGATCTTGGCGAAGTGTCGGTACTCGTCCGGCGGAGGAAAGTCGTCCAGAGGATGAAACGAATATTTGGACTCAAAATCATCTGAGGAGGAGAAACGATCAGTTCGGTTAATGAAGCCCTCGGAGGTCAAAGGTCAGAGCCAACAGACTGATGGAGGATCGATCACATCTGAGCTGATCAAATCGCTTTGATCAGCAGATGAAGGAACGATCCTGATCAATACAGAACCAATACGATCCATGATGAAGGGAGGAAGAGGAAGGGGGGGTCAGACTCACCAACAAACGAGCGAGGGATTGAGGGGGCGTGTCCGTTACGGAGAGGAGGGGGCGGAGGGGGAGGGGCGGCGGGGGTGCGGGTGGGCGGGGGAGGAGGCTTTCCTCTGGCGGGGGCGTCGGAGGAAAGGGAGGGGCTACCGTGTGTCCGGTACGGAGGTGGGGGCGGGGCTTCTCTGCCGCCCGCTCTTGACGACTGGCTCGGGATGGGCGGGGCTAAGGAGAGAGATCAATACAGGTGATCAATACAGGTGATCGGATGGGGGCGGGGCCCAATCTGGTCGGACACTCACCTGCTCCTCTAGTCGGGGTCTCTCTGTTGGGAGGTGGGGGCCGACTGGCGCCCTGTTGGGAGGGAGTGGGTGAGGCGGGGGGCGGAGGGGCGGGGCCTCGAGTGGGGGTGTGGCTTCCTGGAGAGGGGGCGGTCCTCTTGTTGCCGAGGGAGTTGTGACGTTGGGGCAGCTCGGGCGCCGCCTCGCTGCCGCCGTTAGTGATGCGATACGGCGGAGGGGGCGGGGCCAGAGAGGAGGAGGCGGGGTTGCCCCCCGAGGTCGGAGGGCGTCTGCTGTTCCCAGGAGACGGGGGAGGCTTGGAGGGGAGGGGTGGAGTGTTGTTAGGGGTCGGGGGGAGGGGCTTCTCTCTGTTGTAAGATAAAGAGGGAGGGGATGGGGCGTTACCACGACGACTGAGAGGAGGGGGAGGCGGGGCCGAGGACGAGTGCTTCATGCTGGCAGAGGGTGAGGAGGCTGCGGAGGGGGGGAGGGAGGGGGAGGGAGAGGAGGACAGATTGGGAAGGGAGGGGCGCTGGGAGCGAGACGCTTCCATTGGTGACGTCGCCTGAGGGGAGGGGCTGTCTGTGTCATCATGGCGATGGTTGGGGGGACGAGGTGCAGCAGCCCGCGTGGAGGGAGAACGTCCAGAAGAACCGTCTGACAGAAGATTTAACAAGACGACAAATTTACAGAAAATAGGAATAAAATATTTAAAATATCTGAACATCAATTAAAGAAGCACCAGAACCGATCAGACGTGATCAATAAGATGAACTGAGACTGAAACAGTGTGAATATATTTATAAACCAGACATTTGATTAAAGACTCACCTCCAACTGGTCTCAGTTTAGGGACTCCGCCCGTGAACAGCCCTCCGATTGGTTGGACAGAACCTGACGGGCTTCCTGCTGCACTGTCACTGGCTCCACCCCCACCTCCTTTGGGCTCTGAGAACCACAACCATTGGACAGGAAATGAGGCTCCGCCTTCTAATGGCACTGATGTCACTACTCTATGATCACATCACTGTGTGAACAGGCACAGGTGAGATGCAGGTGAGATTTGGTAACTATGGCAACCCTAACACCAACATGAGATGGACTGGGACAAAACAACTGAAAGAAACTATTTATTACGATGGTAAAACCACCGCTACACCACTTAAACCAGTGTCTACACCGGTAAAACCACCGCTACACCACTTAAACCAGTGTCTACACCGGTCAAACCACCGCTACACCACTTAAACCAGTGTCTACACCGGTAAAACCACCGCTACACCACTTAAACCAGTGTCTACACCGGTTAAAACCACCGCTACACCACTTTAAACCAGTGTCTACACCGGTAAAACCACCGCTACACCACTTAAACCAGTGTGTACACCGGTTAAAACCACCGCTACACCACTTAAACCAGTGTCTACACCGGTAAAACCACCGCTACACCACTTAAACCAGTGTCTACACCGGTAAAACCACCGCTACACCACTTAAACCAGTGTCTACACCGGTAAAACCACCGCTACACCACTTAAACCAGTGTCTACACCGGTTAAAACCACCGCTACACCACTTAAACCAGTGTCTACACCGGTAAAACCACCGCTACACCACTTAAACCAGTGTCTACACCGGTAAAACCACCGCTACACCACTTAAACCAGTGTCTACACCGGTAAAACCACTGCTACACCAGTTAAAATACTGCTAAACCGATAAAACCACTGCTACACCAGTAAAACCACTGACTATACCAGTTAAACCACTGACTACACCAGAAAAACCACTGACTGCACCGGTAAAACCACAGACTACACCGGTAAAACCACAGACTATACCGGTAAAACCACTGACTGCACCAGTAAAACCACAGACTACACCGGTAAAACCACAGACTGCACCGGTAAAACCACTGACTACACCGGTAAAACCACTGACTGCACCGGAAAAACACTGCCTACACTAATAAAACAACTGACTACACTTGTAAAACCACTGATTGCACCGGTAAAACCACTGACTGCACCGGTAAAACCACTGACTGCACCGGTAAAACCACAGACTACACCAGTAAAACCACTGACTACACTAGTAAAACCACTGACTGCACCGGTAAAACCACTGACTACACTAGTAAAACCACCGATTGCACCGGAAAAACACTGCCTACACTAATAAAACAACTGACTACACTAGTAAAACCACTGACTGCACCGGTAAAACCACTGACTACACCAGTAAAACCACTGACTGCACCGGTAAAACCACAGACTACACCAGTAAAACCACTGACTACACTAGTAAAACCACAGACTACACCAGTAAAACCACTGACTACACTAGTAAAACCACTGACTGCACCGGTAAAACCACTGACTACACCGGTAAAACCACTGACTGCACCGGTAAAACCACAGACTACACCAGTAAAACCACTGACTACACTAGTAAAACCACTGACTACACCAGTAAAACCACTGACTACACTAGTAAAACCACAGACTACACCAGTAAAACCACAGACTACACCAGTAAAACCACAGACTACACCAGTAAAACCACTGACTACACCAGTAAAACCACAGACTACACCAGTAAAACCACAGACTACACTAGTAAAACCACTGACTGCACCGGTAAAACCACTGATTGCACCGGTAAAACTACTGACTGCACCGGTAAAACCACAGACTACACCAGTAAAACCACAGACTACACCAGAAAAACCACAGACTACACCAGTAAAAACACTGACTACACCAGTAAAACCACAGACTACACCAGTAAAACCACAGACTACACCAGTAAAACCACAGACTACACCAGTAAAACCACAGACTACACTAATAAAACAACTGACTACACTAGAAAAAACACCGACTACACAGGTAAAACCACTGACTACACTAGAAAAAACACCGACTACACAGGTAAAACTACTGACTGCACCGGTAAAACCACAGACTACACCAGTAAAACCACAGACTACACCAGTAAAACCACTGACTACACTAGTAAAACCACTGACTGCACCGGTAAAACCACTGACTGCACCGGAAAAACACTGACTGCACCGGTAAAACCACAGACTACACCAGTAAAACCACTGACTGCACCGGTAAAACCACAGACTACACCAGTAAAACCACTGACTGCACCGGTAAAACCACAGACTACACCAGTAAAACCACAGACTACACCAGTAAAACCACAGACTACACCAGTAAAACCACAGACTACACCAGTAAAACCACAGACTGCACCGGTAAAACCACTGATTGCACCGGTTAAACTACTGACTGCACCGGTAAAACCACAGACTACACTAATAAAACAACTGACTACACTAGAAAAAACACCGACTACACAGGTAAAACCACTGACTACACTAGAAAAAACACCGACTACACAGGTAAAACTACTGACTGCACCGGTAAAACCACAGACTACACCAGTAAAACCACAGACTACACCAGTAAAACCACTGACTACACTAGTAAAACCACTGACTGCACCGGTAAAACCACTGACTGCACCGGTAAAAACACTGACTGCACCGGTAAAACCACAGACTACACTAGTAAAACCACTGACTGCACCGGTAAAACCACAGACTACACCAGTAAAACCACTGACTACACTAGTAAAACCACAGACTACACCAGTAAAACCACTGACTACACTAGTAAAACCACTGACTGCACCAGTAAAACCACTGACTACACCTGTAAAACCACTGACTGCACCGGTAAAACCACAGACTACACCAGTAAAACCACTGACTACACTAGTAAAACCACAGACTACACCAGTAAAACCACTGACTACACTAGTAAAACCACTGACTGCACCGGTAAAACCACTGACTACACCGGTAAAACCACTGACTGCACCGGTAAAACCACAGACTACACCAGTAAAACCACTGACTACACTAGTAAAACCACAGACTACACCAGTAAAACCACTGACTACACTAGTAAAACCACAGACTACACCAGTAAAACCACTGACTACACTAGTAAAACCACAGACTACACCAGTAAAACCACAGACTACACCAGTAAAACCACAGACTACACTAGTAAAACCACTGACTACACCAGTAAAACCACAGACTACACCAGTAAAACCACAGACTACACTAGTAAAACCACTGACTTCACCGGTAAAACCACTGATTGCACCGGTAAAACTACTGACTGCACCGGTAAAACCACAGACTACACCAGTAAAACCACAGACTACACCAGAAAAACCACAGACTACACCAGTAAAACCACTGACTACACCAGTAAAACCACTGACTACACTAGTAAAACCACAGACTACACCAGTAAAACCACTGACTACACTAGTAAAACCACAGACTACACCAGTAAAACCACAGACTACACAAGTAAAACCACAGACTGCACCGGTAAAACCACTGATTGCACCGGTTAAACTACTGACTGCACCGGTAAAACCACAGACTACACTAATAAAACAACTGACTACACTAGAAAAAACACCGACTACACAGGTAAAACCACTGACTACACTAGAAAAAACACCGACTACACAGGTAAAACTACTGACTGCACCGGTAAAACCACAGACTACACCAGTAAAACCACAGACTACACCAGTAAAACCACTGACTACACTAGTAAAACCACTGACTGCACCGGTAAAACCACTGACTGCACCGGAAAAACACTGCCTACACTAATAAAACAACTGACTACACTAGAAAAAACACCGACTACACAGGTAAAACCACTGCTAACTCTAGCTCACGTTTCTTTCTGGTAACTAAAATCTTTGTCTTTAATTTAAGAGCTTAAATCCTGATGACATCATCCTAACATGGCTCCACCCACCAGAACGGTTGCTTTGACACCGATCATTTGATCGGTTATCGTTTGGTTCGGGCCAGTGATGTTTTAAACACCCAGAGTGTGGGATGAACCTGCAGCGTCAGGATATTGTGACGTTTGACACAACAAATTTTCCCATCATGCAACAGGTGAACGTGGTGATGACCAGTGACAGGACAGATGGAATGAAACTGAAGGATGCTGCAGGGTCGCCTCAACCAGCCGCTCCCCAATGTCAACCTGTCGAGTGACGGGAACCCTAAAACTCCAGACCCCGCCCACAGGAGGTCAGAGGTCAAGTCTGATGGTGACAGACAACAGGAACACACATCAGACGAGGGACAGCCACAGTCAAACATGAGAGATGAGCTGATTCAGGATCTGTTTCCAGTGACGTCGTGTCGGATGAAACCGGTTCTAACTGGTTACTGATGACGGATGATCAATAGATCAATTTAAAGAAGCATTTTATCAGATCAAGTCCATTCAGAACTAGATTATTATTTATACCTTTTAATTGTGATTGTGGAGCTTTAGCTTTGTATGCTAACACACTGCAGAAACCAGTTATGAGACGCACAACCTGTTAGCAACAAATCATCCATCAGCTGGATCTCCATCCCCACGTTTCTATTGGTCAATAAGTGAATCTGGATCCCGATCGATCGCTCTGACTGGATGGGTTCACTCAGACAGGAAGCGTGGCGGCTGGCTGACCCCCTCCTGCATCATCCTGATGTCACAGGTTGTTTGTTTCTTACTCTCTGGCGCCGGCGCAGAGCTCTTGTCTCCGGCCGTCCGCTGCAGCTCCTCGCACGGCGCCCCCTGCTGTCTAGGCTGTCCGGGCTGCTGGTGTAGGTACTGGTATAAACGAATGTACGGGTGATCGGTGGCGGGTGTCGGGCTCTTGGGTGTCGGGCTCTTACTGTCCAGCAGCGGAGCGCTGCGGTCGTTCACCGCAGACACCTTCTTCAGCTTGGTGCCTTTACAGATGTCGGACAGCAGAGCGCCGCGACCTTTAGCCTCGTCTCTGTTGAGGGTGGGGGGAACGGTGTTGGCCTGGGGGAGTAAGGGGAGGAAGGGGAATAAGTTTAGTCATGGGGCGGATGATAAAACACACCTGAGAAGCTGGAACGATGTAATGGTTTAATTAAAAGTAACTGATGACAGACGGGACATCGCTATGGTTACCTGGTTGAAGGTGGGGGGAGGTGGTGGCCCCCCCGGAGGTGGGGGAGGAGGGGGAGGGATTGGCATCCTGTAGCGGCGAAGACACACACACACACACACCTGAAACACACAAACAGCACAGGAAGTGTTTCTGATCTTATCCCAACACTGATCATTCAGGACAGAGTCACCTCTGGCCGGTCAGCCAATCAAATCAATTTGATTACATCCTGCTTCAAAGCGGTGATGTATTGTAATTGTCAGTATTTGTGTGTTTGTCCGTCCATCAAATATCTTCACAACCGTTACAGATAGAAAGATCAAAAGAAAAGCACATTACTCAGGCAGCAAAGGGGATGAAAATTAGATGATGAACTTGACCTTGAGAAAACTAGGTCAAGGTCAAATTTCAACTTTTGTACATTTTTTTGCACATATCTCAGGAACCGGATAAGATAGAAAGACGAAACAAAAAGCATTCTATCCAGGGACGCACGGGGATGAAAATTAGATCATAACTTGGACTTTGAAAAACTAGGTCAAGGTCACTTCTATACCTTTTTAGGAACATGATGAGATATGATCACAAAACAAAAAGCAACATTTTCAGGAAGCCAGAGGCACAAAAACGTGCAAGTCAGGGTAAAATTTTGAATTCAGGGATGTCGCGGGATGTTTAAGTCTCTTACTGCCTTGTTCAAACTGTTTTTGTATGAATATCGAGGTCTGGCAAAAAAAATGACCTCAGATGAATTATCAATTTTGGTTCTGAATCATCTGGATCAGAACCTTGAATCATGTCTAGAATTTCAGAATCATGTCTGGAAGTGGAATGGGTTAAGATTCTTCAGGAAAACAGCTGATCAATAGTAGCTGATAAATGAGGATCAATCATATAAATTATTTCTAGGGTTTTTTATTTTTAAAAGACTGCTCCAAAGTGACAGCACAGCAATAACATCTTTATAAACAGTTCCGTTCCAAAGTACATATAAATAAAACTTTTTGTGCAAATTGTAAATACATTATATTTTCTCTTTCTCGTCTCTCTCACGGTTTCTCCCCAGGACCGTTAAATAACGGAGTGAGCCGCTAGTTAGCATCATTAGCACCGGCCCGAGTAGTTACAGGCTGCTAAGCTAGCACTTACGTGTTCTAGTTACCATTTTATTAAATGTTAACATTATTCGAATATAAAAGGAAATACAAGCTGCCATATTTACTTCACACAACAATAAAACAATGAAGCATCTTCGGTTGTTAGTTAGCCTCTCAGCTAGCTAAGCTGAGCAGCTATTTGTGCACATCACTGTGACTCATCCAGGTGGATAAATCAAATTAACCCTACCTGTGAGCGTTACCGGAACTCAGGGGCGGGGCTCATGCTTTATTTGTCTGTTTATTTGTTCTCTTGCGTCCGCCGGCGTCACGGTTTCTGACGGTATATCCACCGAGGACAGCTAGCTCTGCGGTTAGCCGTTAGCCTGCCTGCGGCATCTGTATTTCTCTCCAGTCAACACACAGGATCACGTGATCCTAGCGCGAGTCCACGCAGCTGATTTAACGTTAAAATTAAAACTTTTTTAAAAAATTATTGTCTTGGATTAATCAAAGAGTATTATGTATATATATTTAAATATAAATTTAATAAATTAATAAATTAATTATAAATTAAATCAATGTCTATGATGCCGGGTATTCAAAATTTAACCAACTATTGGGAAAACACAATGAAACAAAACATAAAACATATTTAATATTTGTTTACGTTTATATTTTTACATAATTCCGTTTTTCCTGTTTCATCTTTTAATAATGTTTTGCTCATACCTGTCCGTTTTAGTTCATCTGTCTTTGTACAGATATCTAATAAAGTTTTTTCAAGTGAAATCCGTGATTGGCCAAGCGAGCCAGTACGTCATCATCCATCGACCAATGACATCACACGGTATACCGCGGATTTTTGAAAACAAAAATGGCGGAAGTTAGATCGTAAGTCTGGATATTGTCGCAATGTTTTATGTGTGTTATGAAGCAAACAAAGTGTTTTGCATGTTTGTGTTTGTTGATCGCGTGCCTTGTATTGTTTACAGCCCGTAAATAAAAAGTTTGAACATAAACGAACGGCAGGAACCGATGCTGATGAGCTAGCTTTAGCTAACCGACGCTGTTTGTTCCCACCGAGGATGTTTAATCAAACCCGTTTACGAAGTGAAATTGTGTCGCGTCACGTGACGTGAGACTGTTGCATGACGTAAAGCTGCGTTACGTGACGTCAACCTGTCGTGTGTCAGTGTCCTACAGCGGTGTGATCCAGCCCTCCTGGATCCCTGTGGAGACTTGGAGAAGCCGGAATCCGCTGAGGCAGCAAGGATGGTCCTCTATCTGACGGTCGGTTATAACTTATCAGAAAATATGAATTATTAATATGTCAATGAGTAATCAAAGTAAAAGCTGTGTGTGTGTGTGTGTGTGTGTGTGTGTGTAGGACAGCCGTCGTGTCCAAAAGGTTCTGTGGCGTCAGCTGTTTGTTCTGGACTCCATGATGTCGCTGCTTGAGGGTCTGGAATCTGCCCAGCAACTGATGACGCAAGCATGCCTCCCTCCACCCGGTACACAGGACAGAATTCACAGATGTTATTTCAAGGTGTGTATCAGGAAAATACAGCTTTTTTTCTCTCTCTCTCTCTCTCTCTCTCTGTGTGTGTGTGTGTGTGTGTGTGTGTGTGTGTGTGTGTGTGTGTGTGTGTCAGAGGGCGGAGCTCGAGGCAGGTGGAAGGCGCTGAAGGCAGAGAGCAGGTTGGGGTTGGAGGAGACGGAGACGCTGCTCAAATCTCTGCAGGATAGAATCCAACAGATTCATGACAGACGACACACACTCACACAGCTGGTCCAAGAACTGCACCACAAGGTACACACACACACACACACACACACACACACACATTCATTGACTGTTTAATTCTGGGTCAGACTGGCTTGAATACATCACTTGAGCAGGAAACTTCTCCTTGGTTGTTGAAATACCCAGAATTCATTTCACCCCCCCCTTCAGAAGCAGCAGTGTGACCATCTGAGCGACTCTCTGCTGAAGGCCCAGAATGCCTTGCAGTCATGTGATCGTCAGCTCACCCAGCTGAGGGCGGAGTCAGACTCAGCTCTGGATCAGCTGATCGGCTGGCAGCGGCTCAGAGACGAGTGAGTGTCCGCAGGTCATGTGACCCCTCTGTGTGGCTGTGATTGGTCAGCTGACTCATGTCCACCTGTCAGGATGCAGGCACTCGTCTCTGCTCACCAGGACGTCATGCAGATCAACTTGCTGTCCTTCAACCAATCGGAGCTGTGCGTGGAGCTCAGGCCACGCCCCCTGACGGACCAATCCTCCAATGAGCTGGAGCCGCTGAAGCTGTCCGTCACCTGGAGCCACGACGATCGCTTCAGGTTGCAGGTAACGACACGTCAGCCAATCAGATGCTTTGATATTTCATGTTTCATGTTTGCAAGGAGCTGATTGGCCGATGTGGTCCGCGTGTCGCCAGGCGAACGAGGGGGCGGCCGATCTGGTGGACGACTCCGTGTCCGGGAGACATTCTGAGCTGAGCGCCGCCTTGCTGGAGGTCATGCAGCGGTACATGGGTCAGTTTGAGCTGCTGTCTGAGATCCAGAGACTGAGATCCAGGTGAACCAATCAGCATTAATCAATAATCAATAACAAACAGGGGAAGACTAGACTTCTTGTTGGGAGGTGTTTCATCTCATTGGCTAGTGCAAACACACCCCGAACCTCTGTCGGAAGTTTCCTAGCTTCCCATTGTGTGAGTTTAGCTAGGCTAACTTCATGCTAAGCTGAGCTAACGTGCGTCTCCAGCTTCGCCATCGACTGGCGTCCGGCCCAGCGGCTGCTCGTCTACCTGAAGTCGGCGCTGCTGGTGTGTCACCTGCAGGTGGAGGACGGTTACCCGAGAGACGGACAAGCCCGGCTGGTGTCGGTCAGGAGGGACGGGCGACCCGTGGACGCGCCCCACCTGCAGGTAACGAGAAACACGCCCACACACGTGACGTAAAAGTCTCACATGATTCTTCTGGAACAACTAACCAATGTTTGTTTGTTTGTTTGTTTGTTTATTTTCCAGCCTCATCAGACTCGTCCCAGTCTGACCGACTGGTTGGTTTTTCTCTGCAGCAGTCCGCTCGTCTGACTCAGCTCTTTTTCATCATCATCATCATCATTTTGTCCTCGTGTCTCGTCCAATCAGTGTCCGTCTTTTAGTTTTTTAAAGCTAAACGTGTTTTCAAACTATTAATAAAGCGTTTCCACCAACCGAAGCTTGTGTGTTGATTCAAGATTAGCTTTGCATCATACGTATGAAAAGGGGCGTGGCCACGCGTGATAGGCTGTCCCTCCCCCTCTCACATGGACGTGACAGAGGGAAATTCCATCCTTTCATTTTTGTCTGACTCGAAATTGACTTCTGAAGGGGCCTGGTGAAGCTTTTATTTTGAAAATGTGTTCCTGCAGCGCTGCCCTTTAGCCACCAGGAGTCACTGTCGCTCTCCGTGGGTCTTAAACTGGAAAATCATTTTGAAGCTGGCTGTTAAGGCATTTTTGTGTTTTATGCTACAGCTAGCTTCTAGGACACTGAACACAACAGAATGCTAACTAGCTCTAGCAACGACCAATCAAATGAAGTTTCAAACAAATAAGAGAAAGACGAGACGTTCAGAACTCTGACGTGTATATTTAATTATATTTACAGTATTTATAACACATTTACAAAATATAACAAAGGTTGAAATACATCAGATTTTTCTTACTCTCTTTTAAACCTCGTAAAGTTTGTGGCCCGCATTCTTTTTTATACAGTCAGAATATTTACACAGGCAGGAATTCAATATTGACAAAAATATAGACGATACACAGATAATATATAATATACCTCATATATCTTTATCAAACACAATTCTTCAAACATTTCAAGCGTAAATGGATATTTCTTATTACATATTTTATACAGTCGATGGGCTGTAGGGAGACGGCAGCCTCTCATTGGTCCATCACCGCCTTCCCTCCATACTATTGGCTGGTGAAAGTAGGAAGATGAAGTGAAGTTTTAATTCCACATCAGATTGTCCCGGCCACTGTTTGGAAGTCCTGGATGTGGAGATGTTTGTGACGAAAACGTCCAACTTTTGGATTCCTAAAGTCATGGTTAGCCTAGCATAGCAACCGACTGGATGTAAAGTAAAAACTGATTTCCTGGATAAAACAGCAGCTAACAGGTGATCTGAAGAGTGGTTAGTTACCTTTTAATGATTAAAATACCGTTATTTTTCGTTGAATGACTCAGCATGTAGCTCTGAAGCTAACTCAGCTCGGTTAGCTCCTGTTTCCAGTCTTAATGCTACGCTAATCTAACGACTGATGGGTCATCACTGCGTAATCAAGCTAACAGGTGATCTCAAGTGTGGTTAGCTCAGAGCTGGTTAGCGGCAGTCACATGATTACTGTTACTCTTATGTGCAAATAGTTGAATGACTCAGCATGTAGCTCTGACGCTAAAAAGTCAGTTAGCTCCTCCTTCCAGTCTTAATGCCAAGGTAATGTACACCACCGATAAGTTATCAATGCGTAGTCGGGCTAACGAGCATTAGCATTAGCCATTAGCACGATCCGTTTGGTACAGACTGTTGTTTTGGTGGCTCGGTCGGTGACGTCATCACCGTGACGACATCAGAGCGGATGATGTGGTCACACCAGAGAGCACCTGGTGATGCGTAGAATCACAGGAAATGGTTCTGAGGCGCCGGTGATGTCATCAGGCGTCGATGCGGAAGGACAGCAGCTTCTCTGAGTGCATGTTGTTGAGTGTTCGCAGGTCGGGCAGCTTCAGCAGCAGCTTGGTGAAGCGCGGTGACTCGGCGTTGCCGTGATGGTTGCTAACGATGAGCGAGCGAAGAGCGCGGATCAGGTTCTCCTGAAGCTGCTCCACCGACGCCACGTTCTCGATACCCGAGCGGTCTGAAGAAGAGGAGAGGAAGTGAGGTCAGCGGAGTCATTAGCAGAAGGGCTAAAGTTAACGGAGGTTGTTTTGACACAAAGCATCGTGGGTAAGCATGATCAGAAATGTGCGAAACGCGATGAGATTTTAACGTATTTGAGATGAAATATATGAGTCACTTAGCTTAAACATTTTAGCGGCGGGAACCTGTTAGCTGGAGCCGTCTATTTAAATGTTGTCCTTAGTTTTTAATCGTCTTTAGTCACATGATCCTGATTTAATCCAGTTTTAAACTACAAATCTGGGATTGTAGTCAAACAAAAATGTCGTCCTTTATATTGTAAGCCACGCCCACCCAGCAAGTCGGCTTTCTGACTTGTTTTAAGTTCTACAGCAGGTTGAAATGGTTTCAGACCATCTGTTTCCCCAGGTGGAACCGACAGGAACCTTTAGAGGAACCAGATGCTAACATGCTAGCCCGCCAGCATGCTAACTAACTCACCTGCCGACACCAGCACCACGGCAGTGAACAGGCTAAGCTCCTGCGGGTTCAGCTCCAGAGCTGCTAGCTTGTGGCTAAAGTCAAACATGGCTCCCAGCAGGTCGCTCATCCCCATCGCCCTCAGCTCCTCCAGCCTGTAGGTGGCGCCAGAGATGAAGGTCACCGTCTGATCCTTCATGTTGAACAGCGAGGCGAAGCGCACCATCAGCACCTGGCAGGAGAACCAAGGAAACGTCTTGAAAAATAAAACCAACAACTTTTTAAACCACAAAGTTAGCTTAGCATAACGACGACAACCAGCTAGGCTAGCCTCGTTTGTGGTACCTCGAAGGTTCCCGCCTTCAGCAGCGTGACCTGGTCGTTCTGGGACAGAGAACTGAATCCTGGGATATGTTTGGCGAATTCCACCACCTCTTTGACGGCGGGGGTGAAAGACAGTGAGAAGTCCTCCCAGATCTCCTGGGGGGTCTTGGAGGGGTCGGCGTGAGGCATCATGTTCATGGGACACGCCTGCAGCGAGAGGAGGTCACCTGAGCGTCAACTGACCAATCAGAGCTAAGCAACAGTAGCTAATGTCAGCAGGTGCTGCACTGCTGGTGTGCATGCCAATTATTCAGTATACGATCGTGAATCGTTAGCTTTAGCCTGTATGTTAGCATTACATTGCAACCTGACACTTGCGCTTGATTGATTGTTTAGAGTAAATAAAATTAAATAAATAAATAAAAATAAAATGATTGACAGTTTAGCTTCTGAAGCTAATGGAGGGAAATCACTTGCATGAAGGTTTCTGATTGGTTCTTACCAGCACGATCCCTGTGTGGTTCTTCATTGGACAGTTCTGCCCTTGGATCACATGACGATCGACGTGCCTGTCTCCTCCAATCAGATTACTGTGAAACAGGCTCCGCCTCCCATTGCCCTGGTGATGATAAGTGGTGTTCTGGCTGTTGCCAGGCAGCAGGTTGTTGTTATGCTGATAGATGGTGTTCAGGCTGTTGGCATGGTAACCGTTGGAGCACCGGTTTGGCTCCGCCCCCCCGTTGTGGTTGAAGTGGTTGTTCTGCTGAGGTGGCGCTCGGGGATTGGCCAGCTTGTCGTGGGCGTACAGGAAGGTCTCGCGGTGGGCGCAGGCGATGGCACTGATGGTCGAGTCCAAGCCGGGGCTGGGGGGTGAGGGGGCGGGGCTCTGAGAAGGGGGCGGGGCCAGAGGTGGGGGCGAGGAGGAGGTCGCAGGGGTAGGAGGAGAAGGGGAGGAAGGCGGAGGCGGCAGGGCTGAGGGCTGCTGGGGGGCGATCGTCACCCCCGGGCAAGGAGACGAGGATGAGGAAGATGAGGAGGAAGAGGAGGAGGAAGAGGAGGAGGAGAGGCTGGCGAGCTGGAAGTCGTTCTGCAGCTGGTCGTTCACCATGTTGTTCATGGCGCTCTGCATCTCGGCAAACATCCGCTGCTTCTCGCGCTTCGGGATCCGACCGAAACGAACCGCTGGGGGGGGAGAAGGACATGTTACAACAGGTGTGCAGACACACAGGTGTGCAGACACACAGGCGTGAGACACAGGCGCGCCTCACCGTCGCGGCTCATGCCCACAGACAAACACTTCCTGAAGCGACACTGCTGGCAGCGGTTCCTGTTGACCCTCACGACGCAGCAGCTCTCGTTCTTCACACACTTCTTGTACTGGATGTTCTGCTGGATGCTGCGGCGGAAGAACCCCTGGAGGACACAGACGGTACGTCCGTTTAGCCGCTGCGCTGCTAGCTGCTGCTCTATTAGCACGGCTAGCCGTTAGCGTCCAGTCTGAGGGGTGAGTGTCTGACCTTGCAGCCTTCGCAGGCGTGTACTCCGTAGTGAAACCCTGAAGCGACGTCGCCACAGACTTTACAGAGCAGCACCATCCCGTTCAGCTCTGGAGGGGAAGAGACGAGCTCTGATTGGTTGAATTCATGTGAAAACTCATGTGTAATAATCAATCAATAATCTATTTGGGGGTTCTGCATCACTGGTTGGTCTCCTGCAAGGTTCTTACTGGTCAGACTGGCCATGGACTTGCTGGGCCAGTCGCCTCGAGGGCCATCGTCCCGCCCTCGAGGCGACCCCCCCGCCGAGGAGGAGGCCGAGGACGAGCCGTCGTCCCCCGCCGAGCCTGAACTGGAGGAGCTGCCGCTGATGAGGAAGGACGGGGTTAAACACGAAGAGGAGGAGGAGGAGAAGCAGGGCTGGGAGTTGGAGTTCTCGCTGTACATGGAGACGGGGCTGGAACCTCCACAGGACCCCACGTAGGAGATAACGCCTCCTGTGGAGACAAGGTCGTCATAGCGATCATTAGTAGGAGTGTGTAGTATTAATACAAAAGGGTTGGGGGGGCTGGCTGTTTTCCTGAAACTGTGGCAACAGGGGGTGGAAGACTGAGGGGAGGATTCTCTCGTTTATTGTTGAAAACAGAAAGACTTTCTAGGTAATCTGGGAACAGATGAGAAGAATGGGAAAGAGGGGAGTTTTCTCAACGTCAAGGTCATCAACTCATTTTCATCCCCTTTGCTGCAGGAGTAATGTGCTATTTGTTTCATCGTTCCATCTGCAATGGTTGTGAAGATATTTGGTGGACGGACAGATGAACACACAAACATTGACAATTACATCACTGTAATCATGATTACACTTACAGACACCCCTGAAATAAACATAGAGGGCTGTAAATACACCAACAATGTCTCCATGGATCTATTTTAGGTCTGAAGGCTTAGAATTGCCCATGTGCAGTACTTAAATCTAACACAGGGGGCAGCAGCGGTCAGTCTCCAAAAGGCAACAGAAGAAGAAGAGTTGTCAGTCTTGGTATATAGATTAAATACAATTTGAATACACTTTTATTTGCTTTATTTTAAAAACAGAGTGTACAATGAATATAATACAATTATTATGCTAATGTAAATATGTGCTAATGACCAGATGTGACGCAATGCTTGATGTTAGCTTCATTTGTTCATCACTTGTTCAAAACTACATCACGTTGTCGTGTCCGTGTGTTTCGAACAGCTAAACAGTTACTACTTCCGGTCACGTGAAGGTAGAGAAAAACATCCGCTAAAAAGACTAAAACAAACAGGGGGAAACGGTACGTTTGTTGGGAACTATTTTCAGCGGCGGATGAATCCGTTCGTGTTCGCGGCTGCAAGATGGCGAAGCTCGAGCGCACGCGGCAGGACTCGTCAGAACTACAGGATGAGTCCGGAAGTGTGTCAGTCCTCCCCCCTCGCCCTCCTCACACTGTGGGTGAGACTCACGTCACGCCCCTGAGCCACGTGCACCCCCCCCCCCCCCCCACGCGGCAGACTCTGCAACGCGACTGGCTCGAGACAGCACACATAAACGCGCGCGCACACACACCTCCCACTGCTGCAGAGCTCACGTTTCCTCCATTCATCACGATGAACGCGCCACAAAGCCCATTCAGTCCAGACACGTGACCAAAGCCGCGTGCAGCGATTGGACGGAGTTATTGAACCCGAATCAACCGCCGATCGATCCTCTGAGCGATAACACGTGAGTGTGATCGTGTCACGTGTCTCTGTGCAGAGGCTTGAAGTCGCGTGTCTCCATCCTGTCCTCAGGATGTGAGGCGTTATGATTCATAAAGTCAGAACGTGATCTTCAGGATCCCGAACGGAATACCTGATCTGATCAGTAATCGATCAGTAATCGATCAGTCCCTATTGGTGACGTCACCTGAGTTATTTCAACCGCGTCCAAACTTAATACTGTACAGGAATAACGAGTGAGACAGAAGGTGGAGAGAATCCCAGATGCAGTTGGAGTGAGATGGTGGTGACGTCATCAGAGGAGGATCGTCACGTGACTTCAGAGAGGCTCATGAAGGTGTGGATGAGAGGAGGAGAGATGGTGTGACAGGATGAAGGGAGGAAAGGGTGAGAGAGGGTGAGAGGGGGTGACAGGGGGTGAGGAGACACCCAGCAAGCACTGCAGAGGAGATCCATCCCTCCCTTCTTTCACTCCTTCCTTCCTTCATCCAGCCATGCACCCTTTCCTTCCATCCTTCCATCTTTCCTTCCTTTCTTTCTTCCTTCTTTCCTTCTTTCCTTCCTTCCTTCATTCCTTCCTTCCCTCATCCCGTCTTTGTTTCTTTACTTCCTTTCTTTCTTCCTTCCTTCTTTCCTTCCTTCCTTCATTCCTTCCTTCATCCCATCTTTGTTTCTTTACTTCCTTTCTTTCTTCCTTCCTTCTTTCTTTCCTTCCTTTCTTCCCCCACGCAACCATACACCCTTTCCATTCTTCCTGCGTTCTTTTCTTCCTTCCTTCCTTCCTTCCTTCATCCAGCCAAGCACCCTTTCCTTCCATCCTTCTTTCCTTCCTTCTTTTCTTCCTTCTTTCCTTCCCTCATCCAACCATACATCCTTTCCCTTCTTCCTTCATTCATTCATCTCTCAGTCACCGATTCATTCATTCTTTTCATCATTCATTCTCCCATCCCTCCGTCTGTCATCAATCCATTCACCCACAGAAAGATCTGATCAGATATTGATCAGATGTTTGTGTCACATGAAGCACAAACGTATTTACCAGTTATTGATCATTTTAATCGAACCCACACACGCCTGACTTCTTCTTCTGGTGTTTTGCTCCAAGCGGAGCGACACGACCGGGAGGACAATTACGCAAGGAGCTGCAGCCAATCAGAGCGCGCCGCGCGCAGTGAAAACAAAGCGCACATGGCCCGTTCAGCCGGTCCATGTGAACACACACACACACACACACACACACACACACACACACACACACACACACACACACACACACACACACACACACCTGCTGACGGCACGACCCACCGACCGGCGGTCATCGTGACCCAGTTCCTAGAAACACGGTGACGGTCCCCGTGATCCGAACACGGAACACGTGTGGAGGCTGCGGCTCGCGCGGAATCGATCCACCGGATTCGATTGGACTAAACGACATTTAAACATTTAACATTAAACTGACCTCAGTTTGATATTTTAGCCGACAAACTTCTGATGTTTCCGTACGGACGCGTCATCACACCTGCAGCGCGCGAGCCGACTTTATTGACTGACAGTTTGAGTCTGAATTAATCATTGATTTATTAACGGCCTCCGACTGACACACAAACAAAAATCTCACGCGACATTAAAAAAAAAAAAAAAAAAAAAAGTAAATAAACATTTAAAAACAACCCCGAACTTAGCGCGTGACTTCATCTACTGATTCGGTACCAACAGCACAGGCGCGCGCCGAATCCGGTGATGAATTTTGGGGTAGAAAAGGTGAGAAGGATGCGCGTGCCTACCTGTATTGTTGTTGTTGTTGTTGTTGTTGTTGCTTGTGTCCATGGCAGCGGTCTTCATTCACCAATAAAACCGCAGTAAAGCGCGTCCGTTCGAGTCCCGGGTCTTTACCGCATCGTGAAACTTCAGCAGGACAAAAAACCGCAGAAGAAGAGGCGCGAGTCCATCCTTTGATCCTTCTTCTACGTCATTATTCTGTCGTTTTGGACGCGGTTCTGATCCCGTCGCTGGCCCCACGCGCTACGTACTGACTGTTATTTTTTAAAACGGAGCGCGAGCGCATCGAGCAGCCTGCAGGATGATGCTGAGGAATGGGGGGGGGGGGGCACGCGGCAGAAAACGGGACCATGTGACCGCGGAGAGAGAGAGCCTCGTGCCCCAGTGACACACTTTCACGCCCCTCCCCCGGATAGTAGATCCTCTTTTAAATCTGCGAGCACGTGGACGAGCCCGGTGACAAAGAGGGATTCTGGGATATGGAGGCGGAAGGGGTTTGTAGTTTTAACAAAGATGTCATGATTTGAGATTTACACGTCTAACGTTGGTGTTTATTTTTTCATCGTTTTGGAGTATTTTTTGATTTTTTTTGAAAGCATTTTTTTTCCAGTTTCAAGTAATTTGTGGAGACATAAAAGATAAATCAATAAATTAAACTAGTGACAGTAGTAAAAGAACAGAAGGAAAATAAAATGAAAAATACAACTTATAAATTAAGTAAAATAAATAAATGAAGAAAATTATTTTGAAACATGTCAAACAACCACATAAGAAGTACAAAAAACTTAAAATTTCAAATTTGAATTATTATAGATAATGAAAGTACTAATTGATTTCACTGGTATTGATTTTTTGGTCTGTTATCAGGATTACTCAGGCAGTCTTGAAACAATCCGATCAGAACTGACATCTGGCTCAAGACTGATTTCACTTTCTCTCTCTGCTTCCCGGAAATTTGTTTTGTTTCTGATAAAATAAGATAAAATTAAAATGCAACGCTGTGAAGTAATTATTTACATCTATAACGGGACCTTCTCCAAAAACAGCAATAAAGGTTCTGGTTGAAATCCAGGTGGGGACATGGGATATTATTTCTCATGCTCTATCGGTGCTACACCCCCACGACTATCCAAAAACGAATGAATGAATGAATTTATTCTGAAAAAAAAAACAACAATCAGGATTAATTGGTCTTGCAGAAAAAAAACATTTACATGGAGATAAAAAACAGGAATAACGAATAAAACACCAAAAAAAACCCATTAATAACCGATTAAATCATTTTATTATTATTATTATTATTATTATTTTAATTTTTTATTATTATTATTGTACAATTTCCTTCGGGATTAATAAAGTACAGTATCGACGACAAACGTCTCCCTCGGCTTTAGCTGCAGTTCCGCTTTCCGGCCAGCAGGCGGCGTTCGGGACACAAACGGAAGATTCGCCATTTTCCTCCGAGCGGAAGGAGGAAGCGCATAAAAATATCGAACACTTCAAGTAAAAACCTCTTTAAAATTTAATTCCCACAATGGAAGTTCCCGGAACGGACAGCGACTGGAGGAGCCCTCAGTTCCGACAGAAAGTGGTCGCTCAGATGTGAGATAACTTCCTGTTTTAGCGCGTTAATCCCTTCTGTTGCGTTAGCCTAGCGGTTCGGCTAACGTTAGCCCAGCGGGGGAGCGTCTCGTCAAACCGCGTTCAGAAAACACGTAACTTAAGTCGGTTTGCGAAGCAGGGGCTTAAAAAAGGGGAGAAACGGTGGGAGAAAACGGTTAATGGCAGGTTTTTGGACACACTTTCATTCGGCACACATAAAAATAAAACCTCACGTTAATGAACGGAACTCTTGAGTCATAATTTATTTGCTAGCTGTGCGGACAGAAGATGCTTCTGATGTTCACTGACGTCATAAATCAATGCGTATTCCCTCCTTAAATCAATAGGTAGCATCATTATTATTTTACACATGGAATATTACAGTTAAAAGCGGATTACAACGATGTTCTGTGTAAGATTGGAGATGGCAAATAAAAACAACAAATGTTAACATTCAACAAGCTAAAAATAATTAACTTCTCAATTTTAGGGAAAGGGGAACACGAATCAGGTGCTTTTAAATTTAGAGATGAACATCTGATGTGTGTAACATGGCCCGATAGTGATCAATTGTTATTGAATTCTGATATGAATTTAAAATCTGTGGTGAGATTAGGTCGTCGTCGTCGTCTTCTCATGATGGAACTGTTTCTTCCTGGCAGCGAGGAGGCGATGAGGAAGGCTGGGACGGCGCACACCAAGACGAGCAACGACATGGAGAACCACGTCTACGTCAAAGCCAAGTCCAGAGTAAGAACCTGTCGCCGGGGCGACCTCCTCTTCCTCACCGCACCTCCTCCTCACCTCATCTGGTGTGTTCTACTTTCAGGACGAGTATCTGTCCCTGGTAGCGAGGCTGATCATTCACTTCAGAGACATCCGTAAGTGTTCCGTTAAAGGTTTCAACGCATTCTCTACGTTCGCTAAACACGTTCTCCCTGCTCGCTTCTCAACACGTTCTCCCTGCTTGCTTCTCAACACGTTCTCCACGCTCGCTTCAACACGTTCTCCCTGCTCGCTTCAATGCGTTCTTCACGATCCTTTCAACACGTTCTCCACGCTCGCTTCAACACGTTCTCCCTGCTCGCTTCAATGCGTTCTTCACGGTCCCTTCAACACGTTCTCCACGCTTGCTTCAACGCGTTCGACCCGCTCGCTTCAACACGTTCTCCACGCTCGCTTCAACGCTTTCTTCAAGGTCCCTTCAACACGTTCTCCACACTCGCTTCAACACGTTCTCCCTGCTTGCTTCTCAACACGTTCTCCACACTCACTTCAACACGTTCTCCACACTCGCTTCAACACGTTCTCCCTGCTCGCTTCAATGTGTTCTTCACGATCCCTTCATCACGTTCTCCACGCTCGCTTCAAAACGTTTTCCACACTCGCTTCAACACGTTCTCCCTGCTCGCTTCAATATGTTCTTCACGGTCCCTTCAACACGTTGTCCACGCTCGCTTCAACGCGTTCGACCCACTCGCTTCAACATGTCCTTCCCGCTCGCTTTAACGCGTTCATGTCCTTTTGCGATGGGATGCACACATTTTTTGAAGCGCATCCCAGGGATGCACTACTTTCTTGAGGTAAAATGAACTCTGTACTTGCACCAAATCTTTTGATCGTCTTCTTAGCGCCCTGTTAGTCTCTAAGTCAAGTCTGATCAAGCGTGGACCCCAGAGGGTTAAAGGTCATCACAATGCATCACAATCTAACCCCGTGTGTGTCTCCTTCACAGATAAGAAGACTCTCGGTGGTCCGGGTGAGTGCACTGCGTTTCTTGTTGGTTGTTCTCTCACTTCGGTTTGTTTCTTCGCTGTTCTGTCCTCTCCCGGACCTTCACCACCGGAACTACGGCGTCCACCATCTGCATGTTGGTGCTGCGTAATATTGTCTGTTGTCTGCCCTTCTGCTAGATCCCATGAATGCCCTGACTAACCTGACAGGGGTTGGAGGGGGCCCGGGTGCCATTGGCATGGGGCCTCGCCCAGCTGCTGCTCCAGTGGGTGGCATGGGGGCCATGGGGCCAATGCAGATAGGCCAGCATGCCATGGCAGGGGTGGCTGGAAACCCACAAGCCAGTGAGTGTGTTTCCTCGGCGTGGTGTGTGTGTGCGCGCATCTCGCAAGAGCGTCCGATTCAGACGGTGGCTGGTCTGACTTTCAGTTTCCGCTTTGGCACGTTGGGTGTTTGACTCGGAACGGTTTCCCGAGCTCTTCCCGGGTCGGTCCTTCATCTCTCCATTCTCGCCCCCCACCCATCACACCCCCTGCAGTAGGAGGACCGGGTCAGCTGCCCATGCAGCAGATGGTGCAGCAGCAGCAGCACCAGCAGCAGCAGCAACAACAGTCCATCCAGTTCCAGCAGTTCCAGCAGCAGCAGCAGCAGCAGCAGAACGCCGCCATGCAGCAGCAGTTCCAGATGCAGCAGCAGCTCAGGGCGCAGCAGCTGCAGCAGCAGCACCACCAGAACCAGCAGCTGCAACAGCAGCACCAAAACCAGCAGCAGAACCAGAACCAACAGCAACAGCAGAGCCAGGTGAGGACCTGCGTCCGGGCGCCGCAGTGGTTCGGCTACAGGAAGTGGATATTTGGGGCTTTCCGAGCCAGGAAGGCCCTGATACCCGTTTGCTCCACTAGGTGGAGCAAACGGGTATCGGTTCTGGTTTCGACAGAACAAACTGGGGTATTTTTTTGCTTTGTTTGTCTGCAGATGCATCAAACTAGGATGCAGCAGCAGCAGATGGTGCAGCTGCAGTTCCAGCAGCAGCAGGCTCAAGCTCAAGCTCAGGCTCAGGCTCAGGCTCAGGCTCAGGCTCAAGCTCAGGCTCAAGCTCAGGCTCAGGCTCAGGCTCAGGCTCAAGCTCAGGCTCAAGCTCAGGCTCAGGCTCAGGCTCAAGCTCAGGCTCAAGCTCAGGCTCAGGCTCAGGCTCAAGCTCAGGCTCAGGCTCAGGCTCAAGCTCAAGCTCAGGCTCAAGCCCAGGCTCAGTCCATCCAGCACATGGTCCAGCAACAGGGTCAGGGCCAGGCGCCTCCCCAGCCGGGTCAAATGCCCCCGCACTCCCAGCAGCAGCAGCAGCAGCAGCAGCAGCAGCAGCAGACGCCGGCCGGTCTGGTGCCCCAGTCTCTGGCGGGGCCCATGGCCCCCGTCCAGCACGTCCCCATCAACTCGCTGAGTCAGCAGCAGCACCAGCTGAAGATCCAGGCCTTCCAGGTGAGACCGACCGTCGGACGAACGCATCGCCGTCCCAACACGTCGGTTTGTCAACGGGTGATCAGTGTGTGTGCTGTGGGTGTGTGTGTGTGTGTGTGTGTGTGTGTGTGTGTGTGTGTGTGCGTGTGTGTGTGTGAAAGCAGGCCCGTGCGGCCATGCAGCAGGTCCAGCAGGCGCAGCAAGCCGCAGCGCAGGCGCAGCTTAACGCGGCCGCTGCAGCCGCCGGCGGCGGCGGGCCGGGGCAGGTGAGGCTCCAGTCGCCACAGACTCAGGTGCTTAAGACGTGCTGACTCCGCCTCCTTTTACCCATGACATCACTCCCCCCCTTGTTGACCCGTTTGTCGTACGTCCTCTGAAGCTGGTCCGTGGGATGCAGATTCCAGCCCGGATGCCTCGGCCCACCCTCAACCCCTCCATCCCGCCCGCAAACGCCGCCGGCACAGCCGCCACCGCAGTGGGAGGACCGCCACTGACTCAGCAGGTATTAAGTCAGGCTTGTAAGAGCCAGATCATCCGATCTGGATGTGTTGTCAGGGCTGGATCGTCAGGAAACTTCAGGCGTGCGTTCAGACTCATTTTCCTCTTCCTGTTCCTCCACAGGTCCAGCAGCATCCGATGATGTCATCGCCGTCACCGGTTCAGATTCAGACGCCGCTCACGATGCCCCCGCCTCCACAGCCGTCGCCTCAGCCCCCCACGTCACAGCCAAACTCCGCCAGGTGGGGCGCCGTTTAAAAACAGGGATCAAACAAATCCACGTGGCGTTTCCTGTGGTGTTAAACCTGCTTCCTGTCTCCAGCTCCGGTCCCACGCCGTCTCCGGGGGGCTTCCAGCCAAGCCCGTCCCCTCAGTCCGCACAGAGCCCCGCCAACGCCCGGACCCCACAGATCTACGGCGTCCCCTCTCCAGGATCGCTCAACACTCCAGGTGCGCCCCCACCTGACCCAACAGCCAATCAGCACACGTCGTTTTGTACTGACAACTCCGTCCGTCCTCAGGTAACCCCAACTCGGTGATGAGTCCGGCTGGAGCCACGTCGCTGGAGGACCAGCAGTACATGGAGAAGCTCAAGCAGCTGTCCAAGTACATCGAGCCGCTGCGCCGGATGATCAACAAGATCGACAAGAACGAAGGTCGGTCCAGCGAAAGCCAAGACACCGATCAATACGGTGACCGCGTTTGACCGTTGATCAATTCGGATGATTTGTTGGCACTTTTGTTTCCCCTGAGCAGACAGAAAGAAGGACCTGAGTAAAATGAAGAGTCTGTTGAACATCCTGACCGATCCCAACACCAGGTAACGCAGGGAACACCCCGAGGCAATACGCCTGACACTAGCAGCCACCTGATCCTTGTCCTCTGACCCGCAGGTGTCCCCTGAAGACGCTGCAGAAGTGTGAGATCGCCCTGGAGAAGCTGAAGAACGACATGGCCGTGGTGAGAACAGTCAGAAACCGGTGGGAAACGGTCAGAGACCAGTGGAGAACAGTCAGAGACCAGTGGAGAACAGTCAGAAACAAGTGGAGAACAGTCAGAGACCAGTGGAGAACAGTCAGAAACAAGTGGAGAACAGTCAGAGACCAGTGGAGAACAGTCAGAAACAAGTGGAGAACAGTCAGAGACCAGTGGAGAACAGTCAGAAACAAGTGGAGAACAGTCAGAAACAAGTGGAGAACAGTCAGAAACAAGTGGAGAACAGTCAGAGACCAGTGGAGAACAGTCAGAGACCAGTGGAGAACAGTCAGAGACCAGTGGAGAACAGTCAGAAACAAGTGGAGAACAGTCAGAGACCAGTGGAGAACAGTCAGAAACAAGTGGAGAACAGTCAGAAACAAGTGGAGAACAGTCAGAGACCAGTGGAGAACAGTCAGAAACAAGTGGAGAACAGTCAGAGACCAGTGGAGAACAGTCAGAAACCAGTGGAGTACAGTCAGAAACAAGTGGAGAACAGTCAGAAACAAGTGGAGAACAGTCAGAAACAAGTGGAGTACAGTCAGAAACAAGTGGAGTACAGTCAGAAACCAGTGGAGAACAGTCAGAAACAAGTGGAGTACAGTCAGAAACAAGTGGAGAACAGTCAGAAACAAGTGGAGAACAGTCAGAAACAAGTGGAGAACAGTCAGAAACAAGTGGAGAACAGTCAGAAACAAGTGGAGAACAGTCCGAGACCAGTCAAGATAGAAAACAGTGAACAACCAGCAAGGAATAGGCAGAAACCAGTAGATTGAAGACAAAGTTGATGTCATTGCCATGGTAACTAACAATGTGTCCCTGTCGTGCCAGCCCACGCCCCCTCCCCCTCCAATGGCCACCAAACAGCAGTACCTGTGTCAGCCGCTGCTGGACGCCGTCATGGCCAACATCCGCTCGCCGGTCTTCAACCACTCGCTGTACAGAACCTTCGCCCCCGCCATCACCGCCATCCACGGCCCCCACATCACGTACGTCGGCCCCCGACACACGAATCGTGGTGGGCCGGGGTCACCTTTTCCTCAAACCACTCCCTCTCCTCCTCAGGGGCCCCAACATCTCCGGCAGGAAGAGGAAACACGAGGAGGACGAGCGGCAGACCATCCCCAACATCCTGCAGGGGGAGGTGGCGCGCCTCGACGTCAAGTTCCTGGTCAACCTGGACCCGTCCTACTGCAGCAACAACGGCACCGTGCACCTGGTGTGCAAGCTGGGTGAGCCACAAACGGAACCGGTTCCAACCGGTTCGCCTGTTAGCACGTCTGCTGCTAACGTTAGCATGACATCACCGAATGACTCGGCATCCGTTGCCGAGAGCTAGCATAGCATCAGCTGCTGATTCAAACTAACATGTTAACTGATCCGCTTAGTCTGTGTGATGTTCAGTCCCTCCAGCAGCAGATGGATTGTGGGTAATCTGTGGTACTGATTGTATTTGTCGACCCCCCCCACCCCCCACCCCCAGATGATAAAAACCTCCCCAGCGTTCCACCGCTGCAGCTCAGTGTTCCGGCTGATTATCCCGACCAGAGCCCCTACTGGGCGGATGACGGCGAGCAGTACGGTGAGGTCATCGTTTTACCGTTAGCATCAGTTGAGCGTTCGGCGGTTTGGGGTCACGTGACTTCCTGTTTGCCCTCCAGCAGGCGCCAACAGCTTCCTGCAGACGGTCCACAGCAACATGACGTCCAAACTGCTGCAGCTGCCGGACAAACACTCGGTGACGGAGCTGCTGAACACCTGGGCCCAGAGCGTCCGACAGGCGTGTCTGTCTGCCGCCTGAAGCCCCGCCCACCCGGGCCCAGTCATGTGACCCCCGTCACGTGACATCATGAACTGATTCCGGTGAATTTAGCTTTCCTTTACGCCGCCGGAGCCGCCGAACAGGAAGCTGTTTATTATTTACTCTCGTATCGGACGCGTAAGTCGACGTTTCTTTTATCCCGATCCTTCCTGGTCCCTGAACGCAGCAGAGGGTCTGCTGGGAAACGTTTCCGCGGATTTTCAGTCGGAAATATAATCGTTTTACCGCCAGTAATAAAACTTTTAAACCCAGCAGCAGCTCTGGACGATTTTCATACAAATATTTAAACAATTGGAATAAAATGAGACAAAAATATTTTATTTTCTTCAGACAATTAAAAAAAACAACAATCCAGTAGAAATGGGACGCGGCCCGCCGGGTCAGAACCGCAGGCTGAAGGCTCTGTAGGACAGGTTGGTGAAGACGTCGATGTGGTCGCTGCTGCCCCCTGCTGCCAGCACCTGGAAACGCAACATGAAACACGATCAGATCGATCGATCCTGATCGATCTGCCGCGATGCGTTCAAAGACTCACCCGGTGCTCGGTGCTGTTGGCGTTCAGCTGCAGCGTGTTGAGGCTCTGCGGCGAACACGGGATCTGAGCTTTGACCTCACCTCCCAGCAGACAGTGGGACACGAAAGGGCCGTCGCCCACTGCCAGGATCTGAGGGGAGGTTAACACACGCATCACACACACGTGTATGCACACACACACACACACACACACACACACACACACACACTCACCATGTCTTGGTGGAACAGTGCTTGTCTCTGGCAGCCCGTCAGCGGGAAGATGGACGTGGGGGACAGAGAGCGGAGATGCCAGAGAGAGAGAGACGGACCTCCACCACACAGCTGCACACACACACACACACACACACACACACTGATCAGCGATCGATAATTGTATTGACGACTCAGCTGGCGTCTTCCTACCATCCAGTCGGAGTCGTTGGTCACACAGCTGATCCACTTCCCGTATTGCGGTCGGGCGCAGCTCTGAAACGCAACACACACCCGATCAGCTGACGATCAATCCACCCAATTGATCGGAGCCCCTCCCACCAACGGCGGCAAGGGCGGGGCCTCTTCCTCACCTCGTACTTGTAGACCTCGATGCAGTGGACGCACTGACCCGTCCTGCTGTCTGCGGAGGAAACGCCAGCGTGAACATTGGTACAGCTCGCCAACATGGCCGCCGCCCGCCACCGCCAACTCACCCCAGATCCTCACGGCGCCGTCCTCCCCCCCCGACAGGATCTCCCCCTCCCTCTCCCTCACGCTGACGCAGTGGACGTAGTCGGTGTGACCCTGAAGGACCGACTGGAAACAAGACACGACGTCAGAAAAGAAGTGGGCGGATCCGGACCGGCTGCAGGAGGCGGAGCCACGAACGCACCTTAAAGTCGCCGTGTTCCAGATCCAGGATGTGGATGTTGTTGTCTCCGCCTCCGACCACCAGACTGTTGTCCTGGAAACAGAGTAGACGGGTCAGCGGACACAAGGCGGGTGGTCTTCCAGCTCGCCGGCGCTCACCCGCGGGTTGATGACCATGGCGTTGATCTCCGGGATCTCCAGGCTGGACCTGAGGACAGAGACAGACGTTAGGACGCGGGACGGGTGGACGGACGGCCGATGGATGGGCAGAGGATCACGTCTTACTTGTAGTTGGGTCGTTTCGTCCACAACGGTTTGACGTTCTGAGGAAACGGAAAATGAAAAATATCAGACGAAGCGAAGGCGGCAAAATTCCCCGAGTGTCCCTGAACGTCACACGGACGTCACCTTCTTGACCAGCTCGCTCCAGCTCCACGCGCTAACCTCGCCGTTCCCGGCGCTCAGGAGGTGACAGTCGGTGGACAGGAGGGAGAAGACGGGACCTTCGTGAGCTGCAGGAGGCGGAGAGACGTGAGCTCAGCTTGAGTTAGCATTACGCTAACATGCTAACAGAACCAACGGAAGAGGATCTGACCGATACAGCTAATGTTAGCATGCTAATTGGTGTTCCTACGAATGCATTTTTTAAAATAGACCTTGTCTAGGTTTGATTATGGGCGTGCCAATGTGTGACATCATCATTAGAGGGGGAGGGGCCAAAGTGTCTAAAAGTCTTAATTTCTCTCCATCATGTTGTAATAAAACTAGTCCAATCTGCTAATGCTTATCTAGAAGCTAACACACTACACTTCCTGTACAGGGTGGAGCAACAGGACCTCCAGCCAATCAGCTCCATTTTAACCCGGAGCTGATGTAGGAAAGCAGACAGCAGCTGTAATGGTCACATGAATAACTTCATCCAATCAGATTCTAGATCTCCATCAGCAGCTTGTGAGGATAATGATGGTTCTGGTGCTGCTTCAATTGAAGTGATTGATTGATTGATTGATTGATTGATTGATTGATTGATCGTTTACGTACCGGTGAATGTGAGGATTGGTTTGTGACTCGATCCACTGGCTTCTGGACTTAAAGCTGCAGACAGGCTGTAACACATTGATTATCAGTATCAGTTATTGATCAGTGAACCTCTGATCTCTAACATATTATCAGTATCAGTTATTGATCAGTGAGTCTCCTGACCCACCTGAAGATGGCGACAGTCCCGTAGTTGTTTCCTGCTGCCAGGAATCGACCGCAGGGAGAGAAACTCTGGGAGAAGACGGACATGTGGAGGAGCTGCGGGACATGATGACGACATGATTAGGCCACGCCCACAAAGAGGAGGAAGGGGCGGGGTCAGGCTGGCTCGGAGGGAACCCCTTCATCTGTGGAACTCAACGGGGGTCATTTGAACCTGCACTGTGGCGCCACCTGCTGGTCAAATCAAACGACGCTACGTGCAAGTTGTGATAAAACCGCCTGTAATTAAGTTAATAACACATTTACCTTCTTTAAGACTTCATTTGTTTATAAAATGCGCGCAGTGAGTCAGACCTGTTCCAGGTGCATGTTGGACTCTGGCAGGGCTGCCCTCCATCACCGGTTCTGTTCATAATCTTTATGGACAGAATTTCTAGGCGCAGCCAGGATCTGGAGGGAGTCCGGTTTGGGGACCAAAGGATTTCATCTCTGCTTTTTGCAGACGATGTTGTCCTGATCAAACCTGGACCTTCGGCGTGCTCTGGGACGGTTTGCAGCCGTGTGTGACGCGAGTGGGATGAAGATCAGCACCTCTAAATCCAAGGTCATGGTTCTCGACCGGTAAAGGCTGGTGTGCCCTCTTCTGGTCGGTGGAGAGTCTTTGCCCCAAGTGGAGGAGTTTAAGTATCTTGGGGTCTTGTTCACGAGTGAGGGAAGGATGGAACGTGAGATTGACAGACGGATCGGTGCAGCTTCTGCAGTCGCTGTGTCGGTCTGTGGTGGTGAAGAAGGAGCCGAGTCACAAGACGAAGCTCTGGATTTACCGGTCAGTCTACGTTCCTACTCTCACCTATGGTCATGAGCTTTGGGTCATGACCGAAAGGACAAGATCCCGGATACACGCGGCAGAAATGAGTTTCCTCCGTAGAGTGGGGGGGGGGGGATAGGGTGAGGAGATCAGTCACCAGGGAGGAGCTCGGAGTGGAGCCGCTGCTCCTCCGCCTCAAGCGGAGCCGGCTGAGGTGGCTCAGGCATCTGTTCAGGATGCCTCCTGGACACCTCCCTGGGGAGGTGTTCCGGGGGTGTCCTACCGGGAGGAGACCTCGGGGAAGACCTAGGACACGCTGGAGGGACTATGTCTCTCGGCTGGCCTGGGAACTCCTCGGGCTCCCCCCAGGAGGAGCTGGAGGAGGTGTCTGGGGAGAGGAAAGTATGGGCATCCCTGCTGAGACTGTTGCCCCCGCGACCCGGCCCCGGATAAAGCGTTAGATGATGGATGGATAAAATATGCGCGAATTCAATGAAAGGAAAGGAGCCAGGGATGAAACGTTCAAAGACAATCCGTTTTTTTCTGGTGTAGAAAAGTTTTTGTCCTGGGGAAACCCCCCCCCCCCCCAAACCAAACAAGTTTATAAAGATTTAACGGCTCGTTTTCATTCATGAGCCTTTATTTAATGACGTATTTGTGACAAATAAAATCAAATCGGTTGTGTTAAAGTCATCAATAGGCATCTTCAAGAAAAAATTTATCCGGTCTGAACAGTTTGCTGAAAAATTCTCTCTACATATTGATATCTATATGGATCAATAATCATGTTTACACTATATCAATAAGAATATTTAATCTGATTCTCGTTCAATTGGAAGGAATCCACTGTGTCTACAGAGGAATGTATTAGATGCTAACGTCGGTTAGCGTCGAACACAAAGCAAAGCAGCTAAGGAAAGATTTTAGTTTAAATTATTTAATTTGGTTCGATAAACGGGAAGAATTCTCACCTCAACGGGTCCCATCCTGTTTTCGTGCTAAACTGACCCGGAAAGGCGCAAATTACAGCGGCTAAAGCGCAAAAAGACGTGAGAAGCAACGAGTTTCTGCCGGCCAGGAAATATGACGTCATACGCATACAAGGTGTTCTGGGAAACGTAGTGTACGGATCAAACGTGAAGTAGGACAAAGGAAATTATAATTAAAATAGGAATTTAAATGTCAAAGTCAAAAGGAAAATACAAATAAAATTAAAAATAAAATCTTATCTCGTTTTATTCGTTGTTTGTTTCAAAATACGACCTAAGTAGGTAGCAATAAAAAAAAATTTTTTTTGGTGTTTTTTTGTACGGGATAAAAACAGAGGCACCAAAAATATTAATATTTAAAATTATATGATTTTAAATTATTTCACATAAAAACACGTAACACATTTAAGAGGTGGTTAGATCCTTGAAAGGACCATTCTAACAAGAATAAATAAAATTAAATTTGAAATAAATACAGCGATCATGAAATATCTGTTTTGTTGGGTATTTATTGTTATGGTCTGTTAAGAACGTGACATTTTATTACAGATCTTATTTTTCTCAGTTCGGCTTTTCCCTTCAGGGGTCGCCACAGCGAATCATCTAACCCTGTCTTCTGCATCCTCTTCTCTCACACCAACTACCTTCATGTCCTCTTTCACTACATCCATAAACCTCCTCTTTGGTCTTCCTCTAGGCCTCCTGCCTGGCAGTTCAAAACTCAGCATCCTTCTACCAATATATTCACTATCTCTCCTCTGGACATGTCCAAACCATCTCAGTCTGGCCTCTCTGACTTTATCTCCAAAACCTCTAACATGTGCTGTCCCTCTGATGTACTCATTCCTGATCCTATCCTTCCTGGTCACTCCCAGAGAGAACCTCAGCATCTTCATCTCTGCTACCTCCAGCTCTGTCTCCTGTCTTTTCCTCAGTGACACTGTCTCTAGACCAAACAACATCGCTGGTCTCACCACAGTTTTGTACACCTTTCCTTTCATTTTAGCTGAAACTCGTCTATCACACATCACACCCGACACTTTTCTCCACCTAAAAAATATGATGAATCCGATCAGGATAACGGATAACATTTTGACGCCTGACCAAATTGGGTTCTGATCGGACCTCAGGTCAGTCTGCATCATTCTCATATAAAACAACCTGGATCTGCAGATCCAGAATAGCATGGAATCAGGATCCAGATCGGACTCTGGATCTGATGTCCTGGGATAGAATTCTTTGAAACGTCCTAGATCCAGATGAAGATCCAGAACCATCAAACCCCTTCAGGTCTACAGAACACTTATCAGAACCTCTTCAGAACTGGTCAAGGACTGGATGATAAATAGTCCAAGGGGGGTCCTTCCAGTTCCGGGCCAACCTTTTGTCTCAGAACCGGATCGCATCGAACCGGACATTAAAAAAAAAAAAAAACTCACGAAGAGAGACGTTAACGCGGCAAATCAGGATTCATTTGGGGCCGCTGGTTTTGCGCGCGATGACGCGTGCGCGTTGCGCACCGCGCGGCAAGCAGCGGTAGCGGCAGCGGCAGCGGCAGGAAGTATGTTGTCGAAGCGGCGGTAGGGGGGAAAAAAACCAAAACCCAAAGTCGGTGGTGGAGAGGAGGAAAAATAACCATGACGAATCCGTGAAAGTTGCCCGTTTCGCTTCCCCACGGCGCGCATCGTTGTTCCCGCGGGCGCGGAGGCCACTTGAGGGGTGAGTGTGGAGCAGCAGACGGCTCAAAAACGAGGTTTTCCGCTGAAAGGGGGCCGCGCTGTTTGTCGATCTTTGTGTAGCTGCGGGCTAGCTGGGCTAGCGGGACGGCTAACAGGAGCCGCGAGCTCCCGCCTCCCCGCTTCGGTGGAGATAAATGCGGGTAAAAATCCCCCGACCCGCTCCGTTTGTGTCGGTTTAAGGTTAAATGTTTAACTCTTTCTCCCATCGCGCGGTGGGGGGGTTGCGGGGTAAAGGTGGGGGGGCGGGGGGGTGGTGTTAGCTACTCGGGAGCTGATGCTAGCACTAGCTCGGCCGCGTCTCTCGCGCGCTTTTCAGCGTTAAATCTTCACATTACGCGGTTTTTAGCGGCGCCTAAATTCACCGGGAGCCCCTCCGGTTCTGCGGGGGTCGATCCCGACCACCCGGAGCGACGCTCGGTTGGAGCCGCAGCCGAAATATGAGCGCCTCGGCCTGGCTAAGAGGCTAGCGTTAGCTCGGGGAAAATGGCTCGCTGCTCGAAAGCCATTTTCCGATGGAGACGGGGTCTCCGTGAAGGTGGGCTGACGGTGAGGTGCTCTTCTGCCCCCGCTGGAGGCATCATGTCGGACACACGCGGCCAGGGTCGGGGTTCCACCGCCAACCCGCTCTCGGTGCTCCCCATTCCGGGTTGGCCGGGCTCGGTTGGGGGGCCAGCGGGGAGGAAATGTCGGCCGTGTTTCGGTCGCTTTTGTCCTGATGGATGCTTCGCTGGGGCTCAACCCGACCGGGGAGGAGACGGGCCAAGGTCAGGGAGCCCCGGCGGGGGAGTGTGGGTGCGATCCGGTCCGGATGTGACCGGGATTGTGTGTGTTAGCTCCGGTTTGCTGGATAACGGCTTTAAATGACACTTTTCTTCTTGCACTTGCAAAACAACACGTGTGGGGACCGGACCCCGGGTGTCTGAGCACCGGGAGGAGACCTTTTCCAATCCGGGGACCCGTTCAGGTGGAAACGCTCTGATGGGCTTTGATTTTAACTCAAGTTTGAAAGAGAAGTTTTTATCTTGTTTTGAAAGCTATGTTTCGGTTTGTTTACATTATCAGAGGAAGAAAAAAGAGGTGGAAGCGTTCTGATTGGCTGCCGGCTGGGTTCGAATGTTTGTGAATGAAATGCTTGGTTTGTGAAATCTGTGCTGGATGGTTTTAACTGTTTACACTGAAGCTAAAGGGGCGTGAAATACCCATCCCACCCCCACTCCCATTCGTGGCTGGCTTTTACCTAAGAGTTGTTTCAGTTGTTTTGTCAGAATTTTTGATTTCACATCTGGAAAAAAGTAAGAAATGAAAGTAATAGAGGTGAATTAAGTACATCCGAAAAGCGTCTTTTCCATCCTCCGGAGACAGGGACGCAAAGTTTGTGAATGGATTTTGAATACTGGTTTTGAATGGGTCGAAATTCCAGGTGGATCTTGCGGTGCTGAAGATGTTTCCGGAGATCTTGAGGAAGTTCTGGAGGTTCTGCTGATGAGAACGGTCCAGGGTCGCTTTTCGAGAATGGTCCATCTTTTCGGGGGATGTGTCAGATTGTGTTGTGGTTCCGAATCAAAATCTAGTCAGTGATGTTTGGGTCTGAGCAGTGGGTCGACTCGTGGGTCTTTCTGGCATTCATTTTTCTTCTGTCTAAAATTTCACTGAAGTCAGCAGAAATTAATGGAAATTTACCTGCAGCCGCTCAAACGTCTGAACTCGTCCCGACTGACATTCCGTTCAGTTTATTGATGTGTTTGTGTTTAGATCTGCTGGATTTAAATATATCTTCTTTCTTTGCTGCATAAAGTCAAGAGTTTGTGATAAAGTTGATTATTATTGACCAAACAAACATCAATTTTAACTAAAGGCTTACATTGGATCTGTTTAGACACATGGGACTAACCTGAATCCGGTTAGTTTATAGATTTTATTTGTATTTAATTTTTTAAAAACTGAATTTCTTAGAATGTAATTTGTCAAATTACAAATTTTGAAATATTTTCATGGACAGTAAAAATAATATTGTTCTGAAATTTACTATTACTATTTTGCTATTTATAAAAAGAGCTGCTGATTCAATCACAGCAGAAACACCATTATTATTATTGTTATTATTATTAGTCATAGTAGTATTGTTATTATTATCAGTAGTAGTGTTATTATTATTATTATTATATTATTATTATGTTATTAGTAGTAGTAAAGTTATTATTAGTAGTAGTATTGTTATTATTTTAGTATTACTAATTTTAGTATTATTACTAAAATAATTAGTATTATTATTATTAGTAGTAGTACCACTATTACTATTGTTATTATTAGCCAGATTTTCCATCCCATCTGTTTTCTTTTATATTCCTTTCTTTTTTCTTCTTCTGTCATTGGACACCTGAACGTCCCTCCCCCACACCTCCCTCTCCATCTCACCCTCCGTTTTCTTTCTTTTTTACATTTAAGTTTTATTCTGTTCTTTCCATTTCAAACTCATCCCTTCTCCATCTTTAACCCTTTAAACCCGTCAATGGATCGGACTCCTTCCGGGACAGAACCTGCCCCCCAAGTCAGAACCTGCCCCCCCGTACCATCATGGGTTCCACCAGCCGATTTCTGGACAAACTCGTGTGAAATGTATAAAGATTGTTGAAGCGTCGCTCTGAAACATCGACTTCATGGTTTCCTTGGACTCTTGGAGGAGTTCTAAACGGGGTTGAGTCACCCGGTGACTCCGGGGGGGAGTTGTCCCATCAGATTAACCTCTATCTGTAATCTGCTCCAGATTATCCTGTTAAAACTGTCACAGACTCGCTTTAATCACCTCCTTAAAGGACTGATCTGATGCTGCTGCCTTGTGTCTGTCTGTAATCACGCGACAGAACCGGGTCGAGTTCTCCAGTCAATGAGCTCCGCATTAACGGATGCTTTCAGCAGACAGGAAGTGACATCACTGGACATTGTTCTGTCTAAAGACCAGAGGAAGAAAATCTGTGACAAAAATAATTTGAACATTTTTGCATTTCAGTTCAAACTGATTTTATGTCGTCCCTTTGGATTTTATTCAGACTTGGAGTTAGCTGCTAACTGCTATTAGCTGCTACGAGCGGCTTCATGATGTGATTTTTATGCAGTGCATTTAGTTTGAGTTCATCTTTTATCATATTTGCATCAGCTCAAAAGAATTAAAAAAAATATTGAATTTTAACTTCATTGATAAATGATCAGTTATTGCCGAGCATCAGTGACTGTTCCTGTGGGGGATACGGAGGTTTTGCCACCAATATGAGCTCACATTTCTGCTGCTGAAACCCAATCAATAATAGATAATAACAGTAAATTATCGTCACCTTTTCTAGCAAATACTCACAATCTCCCAATGTTGGGACACAAGCCACAGAAAATAGAAGTTATAATATAAGAAGAAATCAAAGTTAAATTAATGATAGATATTTGAATCCATGGCAGATCTTCAGATTGAGTTGAGAGGGTTTTAGTTTAAGGTGGACTAATGTGCGCTCTCTTGATGAAGCCCAGGTTCATTAGCCACAGTCGTCGCCGCCCGTCTTCCTGTTTGCTTTGTTGTAGTTCTCTGAGCATGATGCGTCTTTATTTGTTGATGGTGAATCTGTAACGCCGTCAGATCAATTCTGATCACCTCTGTAGTCTTTAGGTCACTGTTGTCTAGTCGCTGTGTCCCAGTTCCAGTTGTGGTTCGTGTGTTGGTGTAAACACGCTCACCGCAGATGTTGATGGGGGCGGGGTCACAGACAGCTTTGTCTTTTACAATATCAACAAAGGTGTGTCTTCCTCTATCAGGCGTAGTTGTGCGTGGAATGTCGTTGAGTTTACACAACTTAAGTTTGAGGTAGTTTTTTGATTAAGGACTGTTTCAGCTGTCAGTGAAACCTGAATGAGTCAAAATCCAGATGAGCAGCTAGCATTAGCAACTAGTAATCTGAATGCTGGAAATACTACATGTTAGACTTCCTGTTTGCCACTGTAATGCCGTTCAAAGAATCTCTCAAGGATCCAAACTTGAATTGATTCCGCCTGGAGTCTTTCTTTGTCTTCTGTTGATCCTTTATTATTCTTTGTTGAGCTGATTGGGTTGTCAGTAGCCATGATTGTTTGATAGAGTCCATTAAGTCAACCATCGGTGTCCCTAACTCTCGTAGCGACCAGTTCGGTTGTCGTTGAGTTGAACTTCTTGAAGTCGGAGCGATTAAAATCTTGTAAGATAACCCTATCTTTTCTTCTCCCTGCAGTGATACCTCATTGGCTGGTGTGACCCCGGCAGGCCCGCCACCTCCCAGGGTGGGCCCCCGATTGGCTGGACCTGCACTCATGAGTCTTTGGAGGGGAATGGCTACCGCTGCCACCACCAGCTGAAGAGCTAAGCCCCACCGTTTCCTCCCCCCATCCTCTCACATCACTGTTCATTTGTATGTCGTGAACCGTGATTCCCTCCGCCCGAATTGCTTTAGAGTACTATGGCAATGCATGATATGAGTCGTGCCAAGGGTTTCCCCTGTAAAGAGTGTGATATGGTTTGCCCGAGTACTCCAAGTCTTCTAGAACATATGAAAGCACATTATCAACAAGAAGAAACCGGACGTTTTGAGTGTGAACAGTGTGGCCGAATTTACAAGCACGCTGCTAGTCTTGCTAATCATAAAAAGTCTCACGAAGTTGGATCCTTCCAGTGTCCAGTTTGTACGCGTACCCTACCCAACGCCGTCGCCTTGAAGAACCACCTACGTATCCATACGTTATCCCCTAGTAGTGCGCACACAGAAGAAGAGAGCGAGGAAGTCACAGAAGAAGCCGGCCACGACGAGAGGGACTACGGCCTCGCCCAAGACCTCTCGGACGGGTTTGGGCGCTCCCATTTGAACAACAGTGGCATCGGACACAGCGTCCTCCAAAGCCACAACACAGACGACCACGGAAAGAAAGGTTCCCCGGAATCCGACGAGGCCTGGGACAGACCGTTCAAGTGTGACCAGTGCGACAGAACCTACCGGCACCACGGTAGTCTGGTGAACCACAAGAAGTGTCACCAGCAAGGAACCTTTAAGTGCTCTGTGTGTTTTAAACAATTTAGCAACCTGGCTGGCCTAAACAGCCACGAGAGAACTCATTCGAAGTTCAAGACTCCCGGGGTGTCGATGGTGAGCAGCAGCAGCAGCCTCCACGACTCGGAGCGCAGCAGCGGCACCCAGTCATCCCAGAACGAAGACTCCGCCTCCTGTTTCTGCCACCTGTGTCAGATTGCACTGCCCAACAAGGCAGACTTCCAGGAGCACATCCTGTTGCACAACACAGCCACGCCCTCGTTAGGACTGCCACGCAGTTTCCCTGGAATCATGCCGCACAATCTGAGCGCCGTCAGGTCCCCTGCTTACACCCCCGCCCTGGGGGACCCTCTGCCTCTGCCACCCCTGCCCAGTGAGAAGAGGGGTCCTTACGATCCCATCATGGGTCCCCCGGTCAACAATCCCATTTATACTTGCGCGTACTGTGGTGCAGGACATCCAGATCTAGAGACCCTTAAAGTCCATTACCTGACTCATGACCCCCACCCTGCCGCTCACAGCCAGGACAGCTCCATCCTCAGCTCGGACACCCTCAGCTCCGGATCTCAGGGCTCTGTGTCTTCTCCTTCCGGTGGCCGCGTCCCCCAGGCCAACTCGCCAGACGATGGGGAACGACGCTTCAAGTGTACCGAATGCGGCAAGAGCTACCGCCACGCAGGCAGCCTGGTCAACCACAAACGCTGCCACCAGACAGGCCACTACCAGTGCACTATCTGCTGTAAGCAGTATCCCCACCTGGCAGCACTACACAGCCACCTACGAAGCCACAAGGGCCGCCCCTCCAACCAGCCTCTTGGCAACGACAGCAACGACTGGCTATCTCCAGAGCCGTTAACGCTAGACTCACAGCAGAGCTACGTACAAGAAGGCAGCGGCGCCACCACCCCAATATCACTGCCGGGAAATCTTGGTGATGCCGCCCACTTTGTACCGGATGGCGGCCACAGCAGTGGGTTGGACTCTCTCGAGTTTCATGACCGCTTCGACGGCAGCTCACTCTCCCAGGGTAGCGGTGCTCACCGTCAAGCTGACAGACATGTGTGTGCCGACTGCGGCGAGATGTATGGAGACATATCTGGCATCAAGTCGCACTTATGTCCCCGTCGTGGGCAGCAGCAAGGCAACATGTCCAATGGGTTCATGGGGGGCATGAACTACCACGGCTCTGGTGGGACCTCGCTGTCTGCTGGAAGCTCTGGCGGCCTCAAAGAAGGCAGCAGCCAACGGCAGTACTCCCAAAGCGGAGGCAAGAGAATGGGCAGCAACGACAAAGATGATGACGATGATGGAGAAGTGTATCAGTGCTCAGTGTGTGGCAACCACTACGCCAGTCTCAGAGCGCTCAGAAGCCACCTCCGTAGCCATGCCAACAACCCAACTGGGCCTGGCCCTTCAAATCTGGAGCAGGATTGGAGGATGATCTGCTCCACCTGTGGCCAGAGCTTCTCCAGGAAGCAGGACCTTCTGAACCACCAGCTAGTTCACGGACCCCAAAGGTCAGACGGCCAGCAGAGTATCGGAGGCACCTCGGCTAATGACAATGACAAGATGGACGGGCGGAGCCATATTTGCGTTGATTGCGGCATGTTTTTTGCCGACCGCCACCATCTGATCACCCACCTGTGCCCTGGTAAGAACCGGGCCGGCACCATGAGCAAACAGGGCTTAAACGGAGCTAAAATGATGTCTGGAGGAGACGGCAGCGGGGTTCCTGGAGGAAGCCGTGACGTTGGTGGCAATGGACGCAGGTCTATGGTTGACCAGAGCGACAAGCCCCATAAGTGTGACCAGTGTGGACGAGGATACCGACACCCCTGCTCTCTCCTCAACCACAAGAAGTCCCACAAGACTGGCGTGTTCCGCTGCTTGGTTTGCCAGAAACGCTACTACAATCTGCTGGCTCTCAAGAATCACCAAAGGACACACTTTGATCTCAAGAGGTAAGTCCGGATTTTGCCATTACAAGATTACGTCAGTTTGTCTGCATTGCTCTTGCTCTGAGGATGAGTAAACTTGATCTTCCAGTCGAAGAATATGACAGCAACAAGAAATGAAAGAACAATAATCATACCACATGTAAATATGGTAAGACTGAGATAGGGGTGGACAAGTCTACGTCTGTACGGTAACAACCTGAAACTACATGAATCAGGCTGTTCCTCAGATTAAATGATAACTTTGCGTAGTTGTGGTGTCCTTTTCCAGGTGTTAGCATAATAAAGTCATATATTTCTGTTATTTACCTTGGCGTACCATGGACTGGTAACCACTGCAGTCCTAGCTCTAAATGGTTTACCCTCTTAAGGGGTCTTGCATCAACTGCCTGAAACAAGGAGCTGAAACTTGGGGTGGAAAATGTAAGTTGAGACTGACATGATGGTTTAACGATGAAGACTAGAGACTAGCATGTTGACAGAGTCCCATCTTCATGGCTATCGGCAAAGTTCTGGTGGTGCAGGTTTTTGATTGTATAATTAACTGCTAACATTCGAGGATGTTCTTCACTACTGGACTTTGACCAACGGATTTGAGTTTTCTCTGGAAGTTCACATCCCATTTCACCAACATGGAACACACTAAGTGATTGTCGTGAAGCTGTCATGACTCTTGTTGGGGTAGACTTGTTTTATGGAAGGGTCAGGGGTGACCTTTGGTGACTGATCATCGAGAAACGTGGGGTCAAAATGCCCTTCTGTTATTTTAGTATTATGGTTTAGAAGTCTTTGGATGACTTGTCAATTCTGCTTGGCGATGTTGATCTCGTTGTGGAGGTTGTTGCTTTTGCTAGAATGTTTACCAAAAAGTTTTTTGCAGGAAACTGGTTGTGCCAAAATTCGCTCTTTGACCCAGCACTACCAACTGTGGGAATTTGAGTCTTTAACTCAAGAAACAGGCTGTGCTTCCCTAATACTGGTTGAGGCTTCTTGAATGAATACATATGCAGAGACTCCATGATGTTGTCTTCATCTTTGCCATTCCTGTTGCAGGCACAAGTGTGAAGAATGCGGAAAGGCTTTCAAGATCCAAAAGCAGTTGATCAACCATCTCCGTCTCCACGAGGAGCACCGGGCCAAAGGTCTGGTTCGGACTGGCCCCAACGGTTCCAGGTTTCAACAGCCTGGTCCGTCCCAGATGCAGTCGATGAGAGGGGAGCCCTCCAAAGGCCAGATCATGGGCATGAAATACAGCCACCAAGGGTTCAAGAAGCCCTACTCTTCAGCTGGAACTTCAAGACCTCAGAAGTTCGACCCAGCTGAAAGTGGACGAAGGCCCTTTTCCTGCGAAGAATGTGGGAAGACTTACCGACACGCAGGCAGCCTAGCCAATCACAAGAACCTTCACAAAATTGGGGAGTACCACTGCAACGTTTGCAACTCGACGTACCCCAACAGGCTGGCCATGAAAAACCACCTACGCCTCCACTTTGCACAGAAGAAGCACAACTGCCAAGAGTGTGGCAAGGGCTTCCGCACCCAGAGGCAACTGGCGACCCACACTACAGCCGGCCTGTGCAAGGGGCCCCAGGGCCCCGGGGCGCAAATGGATTTTGAATGCGACGGTTGCTGCGAGGGCTTTGCCACGGCCGATGAACTCGCAGCGCACGACTGTCCGGCGCAGCACCTCCCGTCATCCTCCTCCACCAACAGCTCCACCAACATCAGCATGGAGAGAAGCTCTGTGGACCTGGACTCTGACGAGAGACCCTACGCCTGCGACCTCTGCAGCTGCGCCTACAAACACGCCAGCTCACTGCTGAACCACAAGCACACCCACAAGACGGGCAACTTCCGCTGCAACTTCTGCGACAAGCCCTACACAAACTACATGGCGCTGCGCAACCACATGCGCATCCACACGCAGCGGAAGAAGCACATCTGCCACACGTGCGGGAAAGCCTTCCGTCTGGCCCGCTTTCTCCGCAACCACCAGAAAGTCCATGAGGAGGGCGCCACCCCCTTTGGCTGCCCCACCTGTGGGAAGAGTTTCCAGGGAAGGTCGGGCCTGGCCAGGCACCGCTGCGGGGACAACCAGGTAGGCATGGAAGTGAGGAGGAAGGCCGCTGCACCCACGGCAGAGGGAGAAGAGTGTCGGTACACGTGAGTTCTCGTCAGTTTGTTTGTGAATCTTCGAAGTTGCAAAACAAATTAGTGAAGATAAATTTAGGTCTCTACATGTCTATTACAGGTATATGATCTCCAATCCGGCTTCCTTGGGACCATACGCGTGCCGGAATTCGGATTTTTCTGAAGTTTGGACAAATTGAATTAGTGGAGAGACCAGATAAGTCAACCCTGTTTGCTTTCAGCTAGCATCTGTTACACACTTGAGTTTTTTTTAGGCTGCCTTTAATCAAACATATGTTTTGTTTTCATGTTTTGCAACACAGATTTTTAACGTACGTAGTAATTTTGTGTGTAAAATTCAAAAAAGCATTCATGTTGTCTTCTTGCTCTTGTTCTGATCTTGATTTGAGTCCTTGATTTTGTCTTAGTAAGTGGTTTTATGACGGCGGCCGGTCATTAGACAGGAACATGTGATGGGCTCGTGTTTTTTTTTTTGATGTTTTGGCCGACTGGAAGGGAAGTTTAGGAAGTATTTGGGGCTGGCTGCACTGCACACGTGTTTCCATGGAGGAAGGGTTCCTTATGAGCATCGTGTTGGAAGTTCTTTAGGCATGTTTGAACCTTACAGAATTCCCAAAAGCAGGCTTTGAAAGACGATTTTTGAAGCGTTGTGTTCATTTGTGCAGTGCAGGGAGCGGCAGATACCTCCCAGTTCCCAACCAGAAACCCCAGTTCATTGTCCCTCCTTCCACCCCCACCCCCACCCCAGAAGTCCTCCCCCTAAGACCTGTCTAGACGCCTAACTTTAAATGGTACACCACTTTGTAGTAAATGATTTAAGCCGGATTTCAGATCATATACCTGTATTTACAACATTTAAATTACTTTAGAGAAAAAGTGGTAACCAGTAAGCTAATCTACCTAGAATAGCTAACTCTAACGACCGTCTTTTGTAACTAATGTCCCTTCTTCTCCCGTCCCCCATCCCGCCTTCCCCCTGTTCTTCTTCCTTTCTACCTGCACAGATGTGATCAGTGTGGCCGCTCCTACCGCCACGCCAGCTCTCTCCTCAACCACAAGAACACCCACACTGTCGGCATCTACCACTGCGCCGTGTGCCTGAAGACCTACTCCAACCTGCTCGCCCTGAAGAACCACCGCCGCATCCACTCAGAGACACGGCGCCACCGTTGCCACGACTGCGGGAAAGCCTTCCGCGTTTCCTCCCAGCTCTACAACCACAGACGCGTCCATCAGAAGCAGCGGGAGCTGACCTGCCGGTCCTGCCAACGGGCCTTCCCCACGCACGCCAGCTTCAGGCTCCACATGGAAATCACCCACGGCCAGACTCCGCAGCCCCGCCAGCCCCGCCCCCAGCAGCCCCGTCCTGGAGGCTCCCAGGAGCTGGGCTGGGGGTCAGGCCTGGACCTCACTTTAATGCAAGAGCAAGGACTCAACCCCAGCACCATCACCAAAGCCCGAAGTCGCGGCGGCGAGGCGGTCAAGCCTCACATTTGCGACCAGTGCGGGCGCTCCTACCGCCACGCCAGCTCCCTGCTCAACCACAAGAACAGCCACAAGACCGGGACCTACTTCTGCAACTCGTGTCAGAAGGAGTTCCCCAACCTGATGTCCCTCAAGAACCACCGGCGGATCCACACTGAGCCCAAACGCTACCAGTGCCCTGACTGCGGGAAGTCTTTCCGGGTGTCCACGCAGCTCATCTGCCACCGCCGCATCCACACCAAGGAGAAGCCCTTCTCCTGCCAGCAGTGCGACAAACGCTTCTCCTCCAAGTCCAACCTGAGACACCACATGAAGGTGCACTGGAGCGGCTCGTCGGCGCCCCCCCCTATGGCCATGGGTGCGCCCAACTTCCTGGGTATGCCTGGTGGCCCCTTCATTTAACCTAAGGGATGAGGGTGGGCGGGGTCAGGCCAGAGACAGGGAGGGGAGGGGCCAAGATTTCTGGAGGTGCCATATTGTATCATCACCCTCCTCTTCATCATTTTCCATGTGTGGTTGTAGTGTGTGTGTGGACAGAGTGTTTAGACTGATAGACGCACATGCGCAAACACACACACACACACACACTTATTCTTGCCTTTACCCACTCGTGAGTCCTGACGTTTCTTCAGGGACATTTTCATGAGGCCCTGGAGCAGAACGGTTCCACACGGACTGACAGCCGCCTGTAGACAGACGTGATGTAGTTATTAATAGGCTGCATGAACTGCACTACATCGCCTTACCCCCCCCTCCCCGCATGTTGCCCTGTGACCTCTGTCACTCTGGAGCCGCCCCCCAAAAGCTCTAAACGGTACTGTTTCCAGCTCGTTCAGACCGACGAGTTGACGGACGGAGTTGCTGTGGGCGTCCAGACGAGCGTGACGCTCATTTCCCTCGTGTCCATTTCTACCCTTGCAGCTGGCAGTTGGTTGTCTGCCCTCATCCCAGTCCCGATGATGTTTGTAGGGTTTCTGTTCGCCATCCTGAAAGCTGCTCTCGTGGCCTTTGGCAGTTTATAAATCGCATTCTATGAACTTGTTTTCCTCTAAAATGGACGTGCTGAAAAAGTGTAACGTTAACGGTGTAACGTTAGAACCTAAGGACTTCTGGGAGCCTGTAGGACTGAAGAGGTGACACGTCCATCAGAGGGTCTGGCATAAACGTGTGTATGTTTGTGTGTGTGTGTCTTACAGCATCAAGATGAGCTTCATTGTCTTGTTTCCCAACAGATTTAAGTTCACACATTCAGATTCGACAGTAGCAGGAGGATAGCATGTCTCCTGTCGTTAGCCTGTAGCTAGGTGGGCTGGTTAGCTTTAGCGGCGCTGCTCTGACACATCATTGAAACAAAAAAAAAACAACTTTTGAGTTGATTTTGCTACACATCTCAGATGAAAAGGTGGATATCGGGTCGGTCATTTCAGTTTAAAAATTTTGACAAGGTATAAAACCTGAAGAACGTTATTAAATTCGACTTTTTAGTAGAACTTAGCGGTACAAAAATGAAAAGGTGTCTTCAGGTTAAATAATATATCAATTCGGGAGGGAGAGGAGGAGGGGGATGATGTCATCTGTGAGCTAGCTTGTGCTACTTTTTGTAAATGATGGCAATAATTTGAAAAATTTGACAAAGCATTACAAGACAAATACTTTTTGAATACATTTTTGGCGGGTTTGAGGTCACGACATATTTATCGTAATCGGCGGGACTCGTCCCCCACAGTAACTGACGGCTGTGCAGCCTCCAACGACGAGCATTGTGGTGGTTAGCATGGCGGCAGTGTACATGACGTCCAGGTAATGTCGCTTGATACTTACTGTACACAGTTTCATTCCTGTTCAGGTTTTAATGGTCTGTCATCTTCACTGCGGTAGACGTGTTTTGCTAACTTAACCCTGATTTCTCTGAAGTTTATAAAAGACAGATTTGTGGGGAAAAAACTTGGAAACTCAGGAAAAATTTAGATTTGAAGCATTAAGCTGTCAAGAAAAAATCAGATTTCTTTTCACAAATTTGTGAATTTTCTTGCAGCAAAACATGACTCTTTATAAAATGGACAGTTTTTCTTGTGCTATAAAGCATAGCTGGAGTGTGAGGGATTCTGATTTTATTTCTTACCTATTTCTATTTACAGAACCTCGTTCACGATGAGGGTTTTAGACCGAAGCGTCTGCTCTGCTCCACCACTGGTTTCTGTTAGCATGCAAACGGATCCATTTTAAACAGTTCTAAGCTTCAGCTCTTTTCTACACATTAACGCTAAGAAGCTCCAAAATAAAACAAAAATGTCAGCCTTTTTTAAAAATTAAAGCTGGACCAGCGTTGTTTTCCACCCGTGTGGTCGCACTACAATCACAACGACCTGATTGGAAACCGAGGAGTTTGATATCGGCTCGTTAATCTGCTCCAAAGCGTCGAAACACAACAATCAGAACTCCACCCGCTGCTCTTGAATCTGTCTGTGTGAACAAACGACGACCTTCGTGGGTTTGTGGCCCTGATCTCCGTCTCACAGGCTGGACGACCGACCAGCTCGCCGTTGCTACAGGATGAAACGAGAAAAGGAAGTTTAAATTGTCAAACCCGAACTGATTGAGTTCAGTTTGTATCTTAAGCGTATTCCCCTGTACCTCTTTTATAAGAAGGACAAAAGATCATGTAGTAATGCATTTATTTATATTATTATTAACACTTGTAATGGACAGCGCTAGTCTTAGGATGTGAGTTTAGAGCTGTGTTGATGTATAAAAAAACAAAATAAGAAAAAAAACTACCTGCCTACCCATAATCCCCCTCTTCTCTGGAGACGATAGACTCTTGGCTCTACTGAGACTGAAGGAACCAGCGGACGGAACATGTTCTCCTTCCACCAGCTGAGGTCGAGCCTCGTCATCCCTTTCTTCCATATTTATCCTCTGTCGAGTTTGACTGAAGCCGCCCGCCTCACTTCCTGTTTCACAAACTCAAAAAGGGACGACTCGGCCATCTTTTTTGATTTGGAGTGCTCACCTTTTTTTTATGGTAACCTCTTATATTTATTGGTGTCATTTTCTGTTCGGAGCCTCTGTGTGTGTGTTAAACACAGTTTGTCAGGAGCACTGGTGCTAGTTTTAAAAGAAAAAGTCAAAGCCGTGCAGTGATTGTCAAGTGCTGTAGGAGTCAATGTGATCTAGAACACAGAAATAATAACTGTACATTCTCTATTTTTATTTCCCACCATGTCTGACTTTGGTTTGGAGTGGACACTTTCCCGCCTGCATTTCAAGTAGAGTTTAGAAAGCAAACGACAAATGGTTTGGAACACCTGTAACCCCTCTTTGTTTTAAAGCCTAACCTTTGTTTCCATGCATATATGTAATGCTTAATATACACTTTTATAAACTATGTTTTGATAATTCATTTCTTAACAGAAAAACTTGTCCATATACTATAACCCTTACTGCTGAGTACTGAAAATAAATAGCTGAATATAAAATCCAGTGGAACTTGGTGTTTTCAATCCCCTCTCCAGCAGCAAGGATGAGAAAAACTGGAAAACATACGTCTGTGACTTCAAAACATTCAATACCAATAAAATTTCACATTTCTTCCTAAATTTTCTACTTTAATTTTGCCTGAAATGTTTTTTTCTTGAATTTAGAAATTCTTCTGACCAGAATATGCTTTTTGGGTTTTGTGATTTGATCTGTATTGTTATTACGCTTTTTTTTTTTCTAAATTAGAGACGACACAAATTTCTTTAAAAAAAATAAAAATAAATAAAAATAAAAAAAGCTGTGTATTTCACATAATTTTGCTTTAATCCAAACATTTTCCTAGAATTTTTAAAATTGTTTTTCCTGTGATTTTATGCCTTTTAGAATTTGATTGTTTTCATGCTAGTTTTCCTGGTTTTTTTTGTTTGTTTGTTTTTTTGGACTGAAAACCAAAATTCACAAATTTTTGGGAGACAATTTGTGATTTTATTTTATAATTTTTGTGCTTCAATGCTCAGATTTCCCTGAAGTTGACTTCTGTCCATCTCCACTAAAGAAATGACTTCTGTTTCTTCTCCATCTGTCTGATGACGATCTCTGGACTGAAGTTTGATAAGATTCTTCGTGACTCTGGCGTTTCTTCTGAAATTTACCCTCTAAAATGTGGATTCACATGAATATCACAGTAGTGTTCTGGTAATATTGTGTGGAAGACATTGTATTTATAATATCCCGTTCAACACAAAGACCATGGTGTCCTTGTATCGATTAGTCAACATGTAACTGATCAATAATGAAAACCCTTAGAACTGTAAATTTAAATCAAGACAAGTTGACATTCTTTCATGCATTTCATGCTTTTATTTTTTTCTATAAGAACAATCCTCATTTACTATTTTTCTCTTTTGCTGAGTTTTTTTTCTCTGCTAGTTTATACTTTATCTCCATTTTTTAATATTACTTAGTTCTAATGTCAGCACAGGAAAACATGACAGGAAATGATGTAGGAGTTTCCCAAAGCTAACGTCGCTAAAGTAGCATCGTTGAGGTCAGTTTATCCCCCGTGTGAAACCAGTGGGAGGAGAATCAGACGCAGTACTTCTGAACCTATAGGTGGTTCTGTTCCAAATACTATGAATATCAATCTATCAAACTTTATTTTAAAAAAGTGCTTTTCATTCGAAGTGAGTAGCCCAAAGTTCTTTACATAAAAAACCAAAAACAGTTTACACAGGAAACCCCCCCCCCCCCAAACACACACACAAGCTAGACTAAAAGGTTAAAAGTAGTACTTTAAAAAAAAAAAACTAATACATTTACTCTTAATTCCACTACTATTACTACTGTTACAATTACTACTATTAGTACTACTACCAGCACTACCATTATTACAAATACTACTGTTACTACTCGTGTTACTACTATTATTACTACTACTATTATTTCTACTGCTATTATTACTACTACCATTACTACTACCATTATTACTACTACTGTTATTACTAGTACTGTTATTACTAGTACTATTATTACTACTACTGTTGTTAATACTACAGTAATCCCTTGTTACATGCGGTTAATGTGTTCCAGGACCACCCACAAAAAACAAAATTACGCGATATAGCGACAAACTTTTATAATTTACAGTAATTTATATACTTATGAACCCTCCCCATACTGTTTTAAAACCACCTTATATCTGTATTACCTTTTCCATCACTCTGATAGATTGTTTAAAGCGCTTTTAAGTATTTCTATAATACACGGAAGAGCTCTGCGTTCCGTGAGTTTCAAAACGCAACGCACTTCCAGATGCTGTCGGCCAATAGAATGCGTGTACGGTATCACGTGACTACCTACTAAAAATCCACGATGAGGTGAAGCCGGGCATCTTGAAGTGCGAGGGATTACTGTAATACTACTACTACTGCAATTATTACTACTACTATTATTACTACAACTACCATCACTGCTACTACTACTGTTTATGAACCCTCCCCGTACTGATATTGAACCACCTTACATCTGTATTACCTTTTCCCACACTCTTAGATTGTTTAAAGAATTACACAGAATTACTGCTGTTATTACTACTACCACTACAATTACTACTACTACTGCTACTATTACTATAATACTACCTTTATTACTACTCCTACTTTTACTTCTAGTACCATTCTGCTCCCACAGCTTTCGCTGATACCAAATAAAAAATCAGTGAACCTCAATGATTCTACTGCGTTCATGCTAACTTTGTTTAGCGTTAGCTGAATTAATACGTTACCTAAAAGCAACTTTTGGTCTTTGGATCATTCTTTTTATTTATCTCTCCATCCTTTTTGCCACTCAGTTTTCCCTAAACCTCTCTTGTTCCTGATTGGCTACCGTCAGGTCTGCTGTCTCCTCCTCCTCTTCCTCGTGTTCCACTAGTGTGAAATCGTTTAAATGCTCCATTGGCCCCAGTGAAGCTTCTGGTTTGTATTGTGTCAGCAGCGGCTGTTGTTCCTGTGGATTATGGGATGTCATCCTTGTAATATGGGTGAAACGTCCTTTTATGGTGGAGTTGTCTGTAAATTTAATCTTTCGGTCACGCAGCTCAAACTCAACAAAGCCTCCTGGGAATCAACAATAATCACTTCCTGGGGACTAAAACCAAAACGCTCCTTCATTCACATCTTTGTCCTAAAAGCTGCTTCTTATTTCCACCAACTGAAACCATTAAACCACCAGTTCGTACTGGGAGTAACGGAACTGGCCTTTCCTGTTTCCTGTATCTGACGGAGATAAAGTTTGGATGGTTTTTATGATGTGAAGTTCCGTTCTCCGTCTGCCCTTCATTGGTTCTGAACCTTCTGGTTTTTATCTCCTCTCAGATCTGAGTCCGATGGGTTCCACCAGCAGCTCCCAGAGCTTCAACTGTGGACAATGTGGCCGCTCCTACCGCCACGCCAGCTCCCTGCTCAACCACAAGAACAGCCACAAGACGGGGACCTACTTCTGCAACCCCTGCCAGAAGGAGTTCCCCAACTTGCTGTCCTTCAAGAACCACCGGCGGATCCACACCGAGCCCAAACGCTACCGGTGTCCCGATTGCGGGAAGTCTTTCCGAGTTTCCACAGCGTATATTTGCCACCGCCGCATCCACACCAAGGAGAAACCGTTCCACTGCCAGCAGTGCAACAAACACTTTGTGTCCCGGTCCAACCTGAGGCACCACATGAAGGTGCACTGGAAGTCTCCACCGCTGTCCAGGGGGGCTTCATCTGCCTTCCTCACCATCCACTCGAGATCTTTCATCTAAGCTTCTGACCCGGTCCTGAATTCCGCCCCGTCTGCAACACCAAGACTTTCCTGAACTTCCCTCGTTGTCTTGATGCTTCCTAATGAACCTGAAAACTTAAGGGAAGCTTGGACGTCCGTCCCGCGAGGTTTTGGCGGTGCCGTCTTTGACACTTAGACAAACAGCGAATGGCGTTGGAAAGTCACGCTTCCATTGATGATGAGTAGGTAACTGAATCTGATTGGACCACAGGAGCTTTTTGCCCCATTGGACTATGAAGGTTCCTTTCATCTCATTGGGTAGGATAGCTATTGGTTGAAAGCGCTCCGGTGGATTGTGGGGATTCTTTTTGCTACCTCTTCCTCGATCAGTTCAGTGTCGGGCAGCTAAAACGTTTCTGCGTTTTAGCTGCTCGTTTCGCTTTTCTCAATTATTGGGTGTTGCATCAGGACCTAAAAAGGCGTCGACCAAATTTATATTAACTGAAGTTTTGCTCCAAATTTTGCATCCCTTGGGGTAACGTAGGAAAAGTTCCCTCAGACGACAATAAAACCAGGACTGTCTCAGAACACAATTGCTAACATTAGCATGTCTCACTTCGTCAAAGTTTAAATGTATCAAAATGATTGTTTTGATAGCCTGAAAATCCATTCCCCTGTAGCAGCTGCAGCTAATGTTAGCATGTCTGTAGCTTTTTTTCTGGAGACTTCCGTCCACCGTTAAAACTTTTCGTGAAGCTTCAGTCAATTGTGGAATAATTTTATGGTCTGGAGTCCGGTTGGAGATAACTGGACTTGTTTCTCTGTCTTTAATTTTAGCTTAGCTTTTATACTAGCGTTAGCCTAACCTTACAGTCAGCTGCTGACTTCATGTTAAATTTTTTAGTGACATGCTTTTTAGTATCCCAAAAGAGTCTCGCATTTTAAACCCACGTTTGCTTTAAAAGCGATTTATTTGCTTTGAAAGATATTTCAGTTAAACTTAAAAGTTGTTCTTCAGTCCCAAACGACAAATTCAGGATCTTCCTTGGAAGGACGTATCTATCAGCGCCGAGGGTGAAAACTTTGATCATGTGTCCTGGGTTGGTCTCGGAGTCTCTTTTTATTGGAATACTGAACTTCTAAAAACTCTTGCGTGGAGAAAGAAGACAAACTCGTCCATTTGGAGGATGAACGGATCAACAGAACCGAGGTTTGAGGTTCTTTCACTGCAGAACGATAAAAATGAGACCCACCTTTAAAAACACAAAGGATTGGCGGGATGAGAGACGAAACCTTCTCTCGGAGGATGGAAAAGTTGGGACACCTGACGTTGTTCCTTGAACTCTTAAACGTGGTTCTTCACAGGCAGGTGTCTGGGGGGCGTGGCCTCATTTCACCTGCGTCTTTACGTCTCACCGATGCAAAAATCTACAAAACATTTTAGATTGTTTTGTGTGCGAGAATCTCATCTCCAAGACAACTTAAAGAAATACACCTTATGTATCATGGAGGTTGTCATAGGTATGAGATGAGAAAAACATCATCGTCGTGACAACTGACCAGTTTATCATTGTACAACGAACATGAGAAACTCGCATTTACGATACGATTCTGCTCAATCAGATCATTTTTCACCACGATACGAAACTGTTTCATAATTATGATCTCATCATCATCATTCACAACTATGGTTCAGTTCCTCATGAGGTCGGAACCAGAACGTCACCAGAACAATTCAGACCCGAGAACCCGACTCGGTTTGGTGTCTTCAAACATTCCCGATCCAGATCCTGAAGAAATGTGATCCAGGTCTCTGGCGCAGGTTTCGGGGTTCAGACTGTGAGCTGATGCTGGATATTATAACTGTTAGAAGCAAGCATTACGTATGACATGAGATCTCATAATCATGAATTTACAACTGAGGGATTTTGTTTTTCATATCAAAAAAAAAAAATTCTGAAAAAACTTTTTCGACGTCCTCAAATACGTGGATTCTTCTCGGATGCAAAGTTTTGGTTTTGGTCGTGTATACGGGGGGGTCAAAGGTCGTAACACATGAGTTACGTAAAAAAATGATGGTGATGGTTGTGAGTCAACTTTTACTTAAATGCTGGTTCTTGTTGTTTCTCGCTTTTCTCGTCTTTATCTCATTAACGATGAAGAAAAGACATTTTTTTCCTCTCAAACCTTCATTTCTCATGCGCGATATGTTCACGTCTTAATCTCAGCATTAAGAGATTTGTGTCTAATTCAGTGTCATAATCAGAACAGGTTCATTTAGTGGAATGAAATTGTTTCATTTATACATTTTTTCGTAATTATGAGATTTTATAATGATGAGCAAAATTAAATTCTAAGAAAGAAAAATTTCCTGAATTATCCAAATTTCCCATCTGTCTTTGTCAATATTTTGAAAATGAGAATATTTTTTTATTTCATTTTCTCCTGCTTGGAAAAATTCAGATCTCATATTTATAGTCATTTAAATTACAAAATTCTGTATTGAATAAGATTTTACATGAGAATTAGAAACATGCAAGTTTGAGAAAACAAATATGATAATTTCATTTTTTTTTTTTTTAAATTTAGCTGCATGTATTTATGAGATCTTTGAGAAATTTAATCACGAATCTCTAAATTTTGTGAAAATGTTTTCATCGTTGAACTGAGTAAACGTTAAAGTTATTTAACGTTCATTTTGTAGGAACTGAAACATAAAGTTTGACACCAGGTCGGTATAATCGGTTTGTGAATTTGTTGCTCAGTAACCCGTTGGGATGTCGGATAGCTCAGTAGGAAGTGATGTGGATACGTAGCCGTAGATTCTGGTGCCGTTTGGATGATGTGTTGTCGTGTGTATCATAACCTCTGTACGAGCTTTTCTAAACCAAATAACTGTAGATGATTTAATTTGTACTCGTAATAAACTCCAATTAATAAAGTTGTCAACTAGCAAAACTTATTTTAGCTTCTTTAAGGCACAGATAGATTAAATTTATTAAAATTTCTAAAATAGAAAATAGTAAAATTTATATTTATTAATTTAATTAATGAATTAAATTAATTATTCAAAGTTAAATTATTAAATTTTAAAATTATTAAAATTTCAAATTATTAAAAATTATTATTCCTCAGAACACATTTTTTTAACAACTGCAGAAACAGATTCTGCTGGTGCTAGCGATGTTAATCTGGAAACCAACAGAGATACACTTCCTGCTTGGGGCGGAGCAACAGGACCTCCAGCCAATGGTCTCGTCAGCTTGTCAGCTTGTCTTCAGTTTCTTCAGGTGTGTTCACTCCATCAGGCTATCCAGCCGTCATACAGGTAACTGGCAGGCTACGCTAACGGCTCTGTTTAGCGCTTCTTAAAGGGTTTATCGTTGTGTCGTTTTTCTGGTTCGTGTTTCCTGACGGTGACGCGTGGACATCGCCTTGCTTCCCCCGTAAGTCATTTTTAGCTAGCTACCATTAGATGCTAATGGATACTAGAAACTAAACCTATTTTAAGCCTTTCTGTTGGGGTTGGAACACAATCTATTGTCCGACAACTACAAAACAAATACATCAGAATCTGATACTGCTAGCTATGCTAATCTGGATGCTAACAGAAATGCACTTTCTGCTTGGGGCGGAGCAACAGGACCTCCAACCAATGACCCCGACAGCTTCTCATTCGTCTTCCTTTAGTTTCTTCAGGCGTGTTCACTACATCATGCTAGCCAGCTGTCATACAGGTAACTAAAATGCTACGCTAAATGCTAAACGGCTACGTTTAGCGCTTCTTCAAGGGTTTCTAACAGTATTTATCAAATATTCATCTGGGTCACGTTTCTTTAAGGTGAGACGTTGACGTCACTCAGCTTCCCCCGTCTGCAGTCATCTTTAGCTAGCTAGTGTTAGCTGCTAACAGCTACTAGCAGCTCCAATAGTGATCGGAATGGAATCCATTGTGAAAACATCGCACCGTTGTTCGCCTCGACGCACAGACGTGGATTTGGTGCCATCTCAGAACGTCTTGTACGTTAGCATTGCTGCTAGCGCTGTTGCTAACATGAGGGTAATGGCGACGCTGCAGCCAAAAGGAGATTAAAAAAAGACACCAATCAATAAGGAGGGGGGAGTCGACAGGCGTACACTGAACGATCCTTTTCTTTATTCATTTTTTGTTATCATTTCAATATTTGTCTGTCAGGGTTTGTTTGTTTTTTTTAAAGTTTTTATTTTAAATTAAAATTTTGACACACTTATAAAAGACAGCATCTGCATAGAGTTGTCATCTTAAAGATCCATGAAGGGGCGGGGGGGGGGAGAAAGAAGGGTGGGGGGGCAGAAACAGGGTAAGGGGAGGGGGGAGGGTAGAGGCAAATGGGTAAAGTAGAGGGGGGAGGGGGGAATACTGGCACGTCACATGAACTAAACAGAACAGCCAACAGCAGTACGAGAGTGGGGGGGGGGGGAGGTGGGGGAGGGGTGGAGAAGGGAGCGGGGGGGGGACAGATCGCTTTTACATTACGCTACGCACACATACACACACACAAAATAAACGGGACACAAGTTGCATTTCCGGTCAAAGTTGCGCGCGATGAGCCGACGCTGTCCTTTCCGTCGCTAACCGTCGATGTATTTTCTGGCTTCCTGTCTCCCACCTGCCCCCCATCCCTTGAGACAGCTTCCGGTTCCAATTTGGGGGTTAGGGGGGCGGGGGGTTGAAAGTTGCGTTCGATTCCCGCAGGAGGTCCGAGCTCGCCGGTCGGGCCGCGACGCCTCTGCATGATAAAGAAAGCCCTTGTTTCTCTTTATATTGCGCTCTGTTAGCGTAGGCCCATGTGAGGCTGGGGCGTTGTGGGGGGGGCCCGACGTGAGGTGGCAACTCCGGGGACAACGGCGGTCCGCTAAAGTCGTCGAAGGCATGAAGCTCCTCCTCGCTAACCTGAGCTACTTTTTTTAGAAGTCTGACCGTTTGTCTCTAAAAAAAACTCCAAATTTCCGTTTTGTGACCTTTGAGCGCCTCGATGCATTTTTTTGAAAAAAAAAAAAAAAAAAAAAAGACGCCAAGACCTCCTGCGGGGAGCGGATGGCAACGAAACGATGGAAGACTGCGGCGGCGTTTTTGAGGTACGTCGGAAACGCGAGACGTGATTTTCCAGCAGCGTTTTGAAGCTAGTGATCTCACCCCGTCTCTACAGGGTCTGGCTAACGTTAGCCCAAATACTCTAATGGAAATCAGGTCTTAGCGTGATTTCATCCACGGACCCAGATTTTTTTTTCCGAAACAACGTTGGGTTACGATATTTAGATTTCATTTTGGAGCTGCTAATGCTAACAAACTGTTGGCAGGCTGTTCAGGTTCTAAACTCTTTTAGCAGAATGATTTGGCTAGCTAGCGGTGGGCGAGCAACATAAATGAGACAGAGAGAGAGAGAGAGAGAGAGAGAAACCCGCTAACAGGGCTTCCAACGTGTTCAGGGGGGTATGGCCTGGAAAGCCCTGGAGACGGAGTTAATTTTCCTAATATGGAGGGAAGCACTTTCATCAGAGGGGCCAGTGATTGGAGCCTCTGGAACCGGGGTGATGAACGGAGGCGTGGTCTATCTTTTCACGTCTGTCTCGACGGATTCAGACAGAAACGGCGACACCTGAGCGACCAGAAGGTAGAGCAGTGCATCATGGGAGAGGGGCGTGTCCTACTACGAGACGGTCATACGTTGGACGGGCTGGTGTCGGAGGCGAGCGTGGCGGACGAGGACGCTGGAGGCTACGGTCTCTCTGTCTCTCTGTCGGAATAAAAGAAGGCGGGGCAGGAGGCGGGGCGAGGGCGGGGACCGGAGATGTTAATGAAGGTGTCCGAAAAAGGACAGCGGTCGAGCTGTTAGTCAACTTTGACAGGAATAGATATCTCAGTAGATTTATACATAGACATGCAAGTCATTTTTTCTCTCTTTGAAGTTATTTACAATAATTACAGAACACAAAGAATCCAGTTTCAGTTTGACAAAATTGCGAGCATTCAATGTTACTATTATTATTTATGATAACATAACTCCGTTTGTACGTCTTTAAATCATTGCTATTATAGAATTGTCGTCTCCCTCTTTGAAAGCTTTGATGTCTGATCGCTTTGTGTGAAGCCGTTCGTTTCCTTCTGGGTTTTTGCAAATGTTTTTACTGCATTTTGTTATTTATGGTAATAATAATAACAATAATAATAATAATAATAGTAATGTTAATAAGTGCCTTTCGTACTTCCTGTCGACCATGTGGTCTGTTTTGAAGTCCCTCCCCCTGACTCATCCCACCCCTCCCATTAGGGCAAAAAACACTGATACAAACCAAAATACTGTTAGTTATGATGAAGGTCATGTGGACGGAGCTTCACACAGAACATCAAAAACAACCATGATAAAATAACGTGACAGCAAATCGAAGCCACGACGAAATGAGATGCAGGCGTCCTCCGGCGCGGGGTGCCAAAAGCGTTTTGGTTTTTGAAACTAGTTTCAGGAAGACAAAAATCATCGCAGAGGATTTCAACCAATCAGAGGAGCTTCTTTGAGCTCGGCGTCTGTTGTTGAGATATTTGGAAGGCAGACGCCGTCGATTTACGGAGCTAATACTTAAATTACTCACAGGAGTCGTGTAATCAGTACGCCAGTCACGCTAGGCTAATGCTAAGTTGATCTTTGGGGTCTTGGTATTGATCCTAAACCCTCTGGATGATTTTGTTCTGGGCGATGCCCCGCCCTGATGACATGAGACAACAGAAGGGCGTAGCTTCACGCACAAACAGACGTTACACAAACGCGTTGGTGTTTTTAGCTCGATTTCGCAGAATATGTGTGACTTCAGTTGACAAGGCTGCAGGAAACACACGCAGGAAAATGCTTACTGTAGGTTCACTGTTGCTAGCTTGCGCTGAAAACGCCATTAGGCTTTTTTTCTCTGCTAGCACGCTAGCACATCCGGCTGACGGAGAGTAGCATGAGTCGGCTTAATTTGAATCAACGCCGAATTAAAGATAAATAGGTCTAAAAAAATTTTTTAATCTTAGCTGACTAATCTACAAGATGTAGGACTAAACTAGCTAAAGAGCTAACAACTTAGCTGATTAGCGTAGTAGCTTCATATGTTTTTATGAATTTCCTTTTCTTTCCATTTTTTTTTCACCGTGAAGCGTTTGGCAAAGCTAACAAGTCCAGCTAGTAATCAAATAGCTACATCGTAGTCATGATGATCATGACTACGAAGAATTTTTTTTGGTAGCATAATTCACCTGAGCTGTTATCTTTGTTAGCATCTGCACAGCTAAAATATGAGCTACTTGAGAAACGCTAGCTAGCTAGCAAAACCTGCCGGGAAGCATGGATCCTGTGGTGTGAACACGAAAATGAGAAAAATGACACCAAAGTAACCTGATTTCACAAAAACTGGGTGGGAAAAGCACCACCAGAGCCCCCGTGTATGCTAACGTACAGGTGAACAGGAAGTGGGCGTGGAGGCGACATCTTTGTTGTGACGTGAGCTAGCTTGTGGCTATCTTTGTTTGTTTGATTGGCAGACAGACCAACATGCAGTGAGGGCTGGTGGTGGGCAGGGGGGGCTGTTGGGTTTTCTTCTTATCGTCGTGTAAACTTGACTCGCATTGTGCTCTTTCATATTAGTGGCGAACATTTTGAGAACACATGAGGGGAGGGGGCGAAAAACAGAAAACGCTTTGGCTTGAATTCTACTAAATAACAGTGATCATGGTGTTTTTCGTAAATATGTCTTATCTCTCCCCCCCCCCGCCCTCCCCTCTCCTCAACACTCGCAATTTTTTAAGTTGTAAAAAAAAAACAAACGGAGAATAAACGGTTGCAACCCGTGGACCTGCGATCGGATGCTTCGCACATCGAGAGAAAGTCGTGCTGCTCCAACACAAAAGTACACATTCACGCATTTATTCACCAATCGTGAGTCACTGAAGAGGAAGGGACGCATGCTTCACACACACACACACACACACACACACACACACACACACACACACACACACACACGCAAGGCCGGGTTGGACGATTATTAACATCTGTGGTGACAATTCCATCACAAAGACGACAACTGCAAACAAACAGAGACACGCGGTTCAAACTGTCGGCGCCACCCAGCGGGAGGTTCGGAGGTCGATGATTGGGGGAGGGGGAGGTTAGCAAACTTTCACAGGATAAGCATTTCCACCTTAAAAAAAAATCCAAATACAAAGAAAGTCACCAAACGTAGGACGTGTTTCATTTAACGGCCACTTGTGTTTGATAAAGAAAAGACGGTTTAAGCGGGGCGCTATTAGCGTAGTTAGCTAACGTGCTAACTGAAGACAGGTCTGATGAGCGGTAAAGTGCACGACATGGAGGACTGGTTGAGGGTGGGGCACAGAAAACACCATCATGCAAACTCCACGACGCTTTTGCATGCCTTTTTATTATTATTATCATTATCATTATTACACACAATGGGATGGGCGGGGTCAGCCGGGGAAAGGAAGGGGCGGACCCCCGATCCTCAACATCGTCTTTTTGTACGACTAAAAACACAAACTGGGGTCAAAGGGAAGACCAAACGACGGACGGCGGAGCGAACACCCGGACAAACGCGCTAACCACCAGATTTACGGGTGCCTACGTTTGTCCGCGTTTCCGTTCCCGACGGCAACGTTTGATTGGACGGCCGCCGGACAGTAACAAGAACTTTACAGAAAACACACACACACACACGGCAAAGTAACGTCAGTGTGAACAAGCTGGCTGGTGCTACGACGGCATCCTCACATCGCTGATACGCGTCTGACCGCCTGACCGCTGCAAGACGACCGCCACGACCGCGACGTCACCAAGACAACCACCGGGATTATGGGATTGAATTAGAAATTGTGTGGGCTGTAGTTGGTGAACGATGTGCTGTGATTAGTGGAGGCGAGGTGGAGCTCCATCAGAGCAACAAAGATGCCAAATCAAATCAACTGACGACTGGAGACGGCGCTAAATGATTCTGAAGCGACTGACGAAGCGATCGAACAAAAGTCCATCGGGATTCGGCGCGTTGCTAAGCTTTGGTGAACACACAAGTTTTGGTTTTGGGAAGAATAACAAAAAAAACAACCACCTCAACTTAGCTTAAAACCTGAGGCTAGAAGTCCTCGCCCTTTATTTTATCTAGTGACTACACAGTATTGCCACAACTACAGCTAATGATGCTAAGAACGGTAACGCTTAAGAAAACACGTTAAAAAGCAACGACAACCCCGAAGGTACCCAAGAAAAACCACCGTACTCTTGTGTTGAAATCACTAGCCGCTCCGGCTTCTATTGTTTGCTAACAATACTTGTGAAACATGATGCTAGCTTGCTGTTTTAAAGCGTAGCTTTCCAGATCAATAGAGTTGCAGAGCGGCTTTGATGTCTTTTTTTTTTTTTCCAAAGACCTCTTTCTTGTTTGAACTCCAGAAGCAACTTTACGACTCAATGGCCCCAAAAACTAGAGGCAGAATCTTGACACTGTTAGCCGACATGCTAACACATTTTCTGTCCAAAAAAACCCCAAGAAAACACTTAAACAAACCGACTTTATTGCTTTGACACCAAGAATAGTGTAGACGGATGAGGAGTTTTTGCTACTCGTCGTGGTCGTTGGTGATTGTGCGAGCGTAGGCCTCAACAGAGGAAGAGCCTCTGAATCACAGAGCCTTTACACAAACGTTACACAACCTAAAGCCACAATACTGACTTCAACACACTCGTGTGTCCAGTTTTGGGGTAACACCCACTTTTTTAAACAGTAACAAAACCATGCATGTACAACATTTAGCCTCGAAATGTACAATAAAGTAGCCAATCTGGAGCGCGTTGGGGTTAGCGCTGAGACAGACTTCTCATTTCCTGTCAGGACTTTGGGGAAAAAAAGTCATCGAGTGAAAGTCGATCTGTGTAGCTGTACCGTTGATGCTAATTCTAATGCTAATGCAATCTGATTGAAAATGGTAAGTAAGCAAGTTAACCTAGCTAGCTAGCTGACACAGCGTCTATCTCCGAGGTCAAGAAGGAACGTTAACACACATTCATTCCCTCCCCAACACTGATCCGGACGCGCAAAATGTTAGTTAAAAACAGCAGAAAACTCCGATAATTAGCTCCAACACAATCTAACCCTAATACAAGCTAACGCTATAGCATGCTAACACTAGCACTGGCATATGTAACATAGGCAAGTTAAAGGTCTATATGTTCAAGGGGGGGCGTGAAACATTAAATGCTAATGAGGTGTTCATGCGTGTGCTATGCTGTAAATGTGTGTGTCACATGTTCCACCTTCCATGGAGAAAACTGACCAATAGGAGTGGACTCTCCTGTTTAATAGCACCTGTGCAACTAAAAGGAGGGGGGGAGGGGCAGCGTCAATCCATTAACTGATGTCAGGCCGATACGTCACAGGACACGTCACGCACACACGGAAACAGCATCACCACGGTAACAAAGAAGCAACAAACGTTCCCGAACTGAAAAAAACAACAAAAAAAACCCAACAAAAAAACGCAACAGCACCACAACACTCAGGTAACCAGGGCAACCAGCGTCTTCTGACTGTTGTCAAGCTAGTTTGTTCATTTTATTTTGAAATTACTTCACTTCCTTTACGTTTTAATGCGTTCCCCTTAATTTTTAAAAAATCTTTCGGAGGAGCAGTGGCGACGGCTCGGAGATGACACCTCTCAATGCTCATTGGCTACCTCGGATGGAGGAGGCGGGACAAGTCGTCTAATCTAAACTGCATAGAAAGACTGCCCCTCCCTCCAGCTTCCTTTAGCCTCTCCCCTCCCTTCCTTCAGCTCCACCTTTCTGACCAAATTTAGTAGGAAACCAGAGACCCCCTCCCCCCCGCTCTTTGGTTGGACAGGTGTGACAAGGAGGGGAGATCGTTGTCATGGAAACCTGCCACATTGAAATGGCACCCCCTCCCACAAATGTTTTTCCAACCAAGGTATGAAATAAAAACTTTTCTCCTGGTTTTTATAAGGGGGGTGTTTGGAAGGCGGGGCTTCGCCCGTTGGAGTTACTCCATAGGCCGACTGAGGTGAGTGGGAGGAACGAGCAACCAATCAAAGCTAGCTGGTCAAAAGGAGCGGCGGCCCCTCCCTCCCAGAAACACGGGGGTGTTGATCCTGCAGGACAACGCTCCGGAGGACGGAATAATCTGGGACGTGTTCCAGAATATTCCAGAACCCAACAACCAATCAACGCCTGGGGGGGCGTGTCCTGCAGGACTCGGTCACCATCGCTGTCCTGAGACGCTCAAAAAAAAAAAAACAAAAACAGAAAAAAAGGCAAAACCAACGAAGAAGAAAAAGCGATTATTATGGGATGGTAGTCGTTGCTTCATGTGTTCATGTACATCAGTAATAAATACATTTACTGGTGAATGTTTACGTCAGCTACTCTCTGATGGCGTTGTTGTTTTTTTGTGGTTGTTTTTCGAGCCCCACCCACCCCGCGGCGTTTCCTCTTATCTGTGATCTGATTGGTTCCCTTCCTAGTTGATTGGTTATCTGTCTTGCATTTTGTGTTTCAAGTTTTTATGTTGTTGTCGTTGGTGTTTTCTTTTTTTCTCTGCTGGCGGTCGGACGGACGGACGGACGGACGGTCGGTCGGTGTCGGTCATCGCGGCGGCAGGAGGCGGAGCTTAGAAGCCCAGCGTGCCGCCGATGGTCGACGCCAGGACCACGCCCAGGATGACGCAGCAGATGATGATCATGATCTTCTTCTGCATGGGGGGGGGGGTAGGAGAGATGCAGTTTACAAATCTGTCGTCCTGCAATGCATTCTGGGAGCTGTAGTTCTGCAGGCGTACCTTGCGGGCCTGGCTCTGGTATTTGACGGCCTTCTTGGTGTCGGAGACGGCTCGCTCCACGTAGTCGACGGAGTGTTCCACGTTGTACTCAATTCTGTCAATCATCTCTCCCTGAAAGGTCAGAGGTCAAGGAGTGACGCTTGAGCACACAGACACGCGTGTCCCGCTCCGCATCACACACACCTGGCTCTCCACGAGCATCGCCATGTCGACGAACATGTCGTGCAGCTCGCGGATGCTGTTTTCCAGCTTGATGATCTCGGTGTGTCGGGTCTCGATCTCGTTCAGGGCCTGTTTGGTCATCTGGGAGTCCATCTTGATCTGAAGACCAGAAAAATGGGCTTAAGAAGGAAAAACAGTCACAAAAAGCTAAAAGCCAGGTTTAAAAAAAATATACAGTATATAAAGCATATATATACATAAACACATATACAGTATATGTATACACACAGAGACACACACATTTATACACTGATAAACCTCTTCTTCCATCGTTCCAGGTGACGTAAGTAAAAAAAAAAACATTCAGAGTTCTGTTCTAAACTTTATTAATGCATATATTTTAGTAATATTTAGTTAATATGAATCAATTTTAATTCAAAAAATCAAATTTTATATTTTAATATAGTTTTAAAAAAAACGTCTCCGTCTCCTCCTCAGCTGCTTCTTCCTCATTGTGGAAGAATATATGTTGTGTTTTTATTCTGATTTACTGTACAGTAACAAGATGTAATGTGCTTTTAACAGTTTAATAGTGATTATAAAATTACAGTATTTGTGGAGTAAAATGACGTAAACTTGATTTTTATTTTTCCGTTTATCTTTTTTTGAAAATTGACGGAGCTCCAAACGCCGTGAGCTGAGGTTTACCTGTATCTTTAACTAAATTTATTGATCAGTTTGTCTCGTCTCATCCGATTGGCTGGACCATCTTTGTGGGGCGGAGCCTAAAACAGAACAACCCTTTCATACCCGGATGGAAAGGACAAGTATTACCTGCATAAATGTGCTTGTATTTTGAAGGTCGGCCCCACCCACTTACCTGCTCCCAGAGTAACTTAAGCCTTACTGTCTGGGTTCTGCTGGTTGACGTCTATTGGTCAATGGACTGTGACATCACAAGTGGGCACGGCTTCTGATTTTCAGCTATTTGTTAAGTGTTCACGCCACAGCTGAGGTCACATGACTGGCGAATCATGTGACATTAACATCAATGACCAGTGTGAATGTGAGCTTTTATTTTGAAGGAGCGAATGACAACGTGAGGTGACTCCGTCAAAATAAGAGCGCCTTGTTGCAGCGTCTGGCACGTCGTTCCCGCCGTCACATGACAGCGGCCATATTCACTTGATGTTTCAGCGCACCTTGTCGCCATTCCCCATCCCCACGGTTACCAGGGGACATTATGGGATGCAGAATGGCTCAGGCAGAAGAGACCGCGGTGCAGTGCTTACATCATCGGTGAAGATGGCCAGCTTGCCACTCTCCAACATGTCCTCTAGTTCCTCGTTGGTGGTGGTTCTGCCAGCTGCAGGAAGAAGAGAAAGGAGGTCAGAACACCGGGGGCGTCTCAGGATCTTCACGGGGTCACAGGGTTACCGCGGGGTCACCGCAGAGTCACAGGCTCACCGCAGGGTCAGACGGTACTGTAGTTCTACTGTAGTGCTGTTGTAGTCCTGCTGTAGTCCTACTGTAGTCCTGTTGTTGTCCTACTGTAGTCCTGTTGTAGTTTGGTTGTAGTCCTGCTGTAGTCCTGTTGTAGTCCTACTATAGTCCGGTTGTAGTCCTGCTGTAGTCCTACTGTGGTCGTACTGTAGTCCTGTTGTAGTCCTACTGTAGTCCTGTTGTAGTTCTACTGTAGTTCTACTGTAATTTTATTGTAATCCTACAGTAGTTCTACTGTAATTTTATTGTAGTTCTACTGTAGTCCTGCTGTAGTCCTGCTGTAGTCCTACTGTAGTCCAGTTGTAGTCCTACTGAAGTCCTACTGTAGTCCAGTTGTAGTCCTTTTGTAGTCCTATTGTAGTCTGGCTGTACTCCTACTGTAGTTCTACTGTAGTTCTGTTGTAGTCTTAATGCAGTCCTGCTTTAGTCCTACTGCAGTCTGGTTGTAGTACTATTGTAGTCCTACTGTAGTCCTGCTGTAGTCTGAATGTAGTCCTACTATAGTCCTGCTGTAGTCCTACTGTAGTTCTACTGTAGTCGAGTTGTAGTCTGGTTGTAGTCCTACTGTAGTCCTACTGTAGTCCTACTGTAGTCCGGTTGTACTCACTGATCTCCAGCTGTCTCTGGATGCGGTCCTTGCAGCGGTCGCGGTACTTGGACTGCGTGGTGTTGTATTCAGTCATCACCTCCACAAACTTACGCGACAGCGTCGAGTGCTGCGGACGCCAGACAACACGTCAGCAGCCAATCACAGAGCAGCACCGCAGGTCACATGTCAGCATGGCACAGGTAACGGGAAAGGAAGCTCACCTGTGTCTTACGGATCCGGAGGTCCGCCGATGATCTGTTGAGGCCCTCCTCCTGCTCGATGCTCTGCTCGATTGCTGCAGAACACACACACACACACACACACACACACACACACACACACACACACACACACACACACACACACACACACACACACACAGTTAAAGGTCTGCATTGTTTCTCCTCCTACTGGTCCACAGGTGTCCCGTTACCATGACAACCTGAATGATGTCATCAGACTCCACCCCTAAACATGTGTTTCAGTATCCATGACAACAAGTGCTGGGCAGATCAGCTGATGATATCACCGCACACCTGACCCACCTGTCAACAGCTCATTCATGTTTCCGTAAGGTAACGCCCCCTGACCTTCAATCGTCCAATCACGTTAGAGACATTAGCGCGGCGCTTTACTGGACGTTACCGGTCCTGACCTCCGGTACTTGTGTCCCGGTGTTTTAATCTTTTCATGTTGTTTCATCCGTTTATGTTGTAAATATTAGACGAACCAATAAACCAACAGACTGGTGGGACGTCCCTCACGTATCCCATCATTCCATTTTCTCATCATTTTTTCATCAGCTTCATTTATCATCATCCTCTCCACCAGGAACCTCATTTCATTACATTATTAGAACATCCAGATGATGGGCGTGGTCACATCTGTTTTTTGCGTCCTATTTGTTGCAAGACTGTTTCACTGCGTGAACCTGGACTGTTTCACTGTGTGAACCTGGACTGTTTCACTGCGTGGACCTGGACTGTTTCACTGTGTGAACCTGGACTGTTTCACTGCGTGGACCTGGACTGTTTCACTGTGTGAACCTGGACTGTTTCACTGCGTGGACCTGGACTGTTTCACTGTGAACCTGGACTGTTTCACTGCGTGAACCTGGACTGTTTCACTGCGTGAACCCGGACTGTTTCACTGCGTGGACCCGGACTGTTTCACGGCGTGAACCCGGACTGTTTCACTGCGTGGACCCGGACTGTTTCACTGCGTGGACCTGGACTGTTTCACTGCGTGAACCCGGACTGTTTCACTGCGTGAACCCGGACTGTTTCACTGCGTGGACCTGGACTGTTTCACTGCGTGAACCTGGACTGTTTCACTGCGTGAACCTGGACTGTTTCACTGCGTGAACCTGGACTGTTTCACTGTTCCTGAGTGTCTGTAGTTGTCGGTTCAGGGGAGAGTTGACTTACTGGACTTCTGACCTCAGGCACGATCAAATCTATGCTGGAGGGACAGGTGCATCGTGGGTGATGTAGGCAGGGTGTGAAGGAAACTGAAGGATGTAGCTGTAATGAGACCAGCTGCCTCTAGAGGGCGCCAGCTTCGCTTCAGCGCTTCAGGTGAGAGCAAAGCATCACATCTGATGATGAAGTGTGTGTGTGTGTGTGTGTGTGTGTGTGTGTGTGTGTGTGTGTGTGTGTGTGTGTTTGGGTACCATGGTAACTGGCCACAGGTCTGCCCTGGTGTCATGTGACGTGATGTTGTTTCATCTCCAGCCACTGATGACATGAAATGGTTATATAATATTTTCCACTGTGTGTGTGAGTGTTAGTGTGTGTGTTAGTGTGTGTGTGTGTACGTGTGTGTTAGTGTGTGTCTCTCTCCTGGATCCTCGATGACTCAGCAAGATCACACATCCCTGACGGTGTGTGTGTGTGTGTGTGTTTTATCTTCTGAGCCTTATTTAAACATGAATATAAACATTAAATTCTCTCTGACATGAACACCTGAGGTCACATGACCGGTCACACGGCCCCCTTTTGACCAAAACACGCCAGCAACAGAAAGGACGCAGACCCCTCCCCACAAATGTGACAGTATGTGAGGGGGCGTGGCTGAACCACACCCCAATATGGGCATGAAACCACGCCCACCAGCATGTGACCCGGTCCAATCAGACGTGACGATGACTTTTCAAGAACATGAAGCTGCTGTCAGAGCGGTACAGTAGACCTGCAGTGTGTGTGTGTGTGTGTGTGTGTGTGTGTGTGTGTGTGTGTGTGTGTGTGTGTGTGTGTGTGTGTGTGTGTGTGTGTGAGAGAGAGAGAGAGAGACAGGACAATAACACTTAGGCCTTGTGGGGTTTCTAATTATAGCATCATCTCTACCATTCACTGCAAAACCTGTGTGTGTGTGTGTGTGTGTGTGTGTGTGTAGTCAAACCTCTGGCTGTTAACATTAAAACAGCAATGCCCTTGAACCTTCAGCATCAACCGACAGTGTGTGTGTGTGTGTGTGTGTGTGTGTGTGTGTGCGTGTGTGTGTGATTTCCCTCTGATAAATCGTCGCCAGTGTTTCTGTTTATCTTCTTCTTCTGTGGTGAAGGTCAACTGGACGTTCAAATAAACGACAGGAAACACGGCGGGTGGGCGGGGCTTATCCGTTCACGGCGTCTCAGATCCGTCATGTGTCGTGTCTCTAAGGGGCGGGGCTTATCATTACCAGCCGACGCCTCCAGGAATGAGCTTTAATAATAGATGGTCTTCCCGTCCTCTCCTATCTGACCTTCATCTCCAGCCTTCTCATCATCCTCACCGATGCTAGATGCTAGCGCTACTAGCCACTGAGATAGCAGGAGAACAGTCTCATACACACACACACACATACACACACATTGCTGACTCATCACGCCAGCTGAGCTGACTGCTGGAGACAAAGCGATGCTGATGTCGGCGGTCCTACCTTTTAATTTTGAACGAACTTTATTGGCTGTCTTCTTGATGTCAGCTGTGAGGTCCTCCAACTCCTGCTTGGTCTCTGCAGAGAAACAAATTCTTTGTTAGCTGTTAGTTGGTCGATGCCGCTAAACGTTGCTAGCTAACGTTTCTGAGACGTCAGGTCGTCGTCATGGCAACACAAACATTTGGTTTACACAAATTTGGTTTGTTAATGTTGCTAGCAAAGGGTGTGAAGGAGGCAGCGCCAAGTTCAAACACCGCCCTCTAGTGGACGGGAGGGTTTATGGCGTCAGGCTGGAGCTCAGTGGTTATCGTTTCTAAGGTCGTTGGTTGTTTTTGTGATTTTTTTGTTTTTTATTTTTTAGTTTTGTGGGTTCTATTAAACGAGTCAATCCCGGTCGGATTCGTGATGGATTCCTGACCGATTCCTGACGTTCCCCGAAGCCGAAAACTGAACATGGAGGGAAAAAAATAACGGTCAGCAGAGAAGAAGAGAAGTCGCCGTTTGATGATGTGTCCTCAGAAACGGTAACATCTCATCATATCAGCCATGCCGGAGAAGTGTGTGTGTGTGTGTGTGTGTGTGTGTGTGTGTGTGTGTGTGTGATGGCTGCAGCAGTACAGTCAGATTTATGAGTGCTGCAGTGCCGCTCGGCTGCTTGGTTCTACCTCTGACTCACGCTGTTCTCTGTCTGACCGCCTCACTTCCCTCTGCTAGCATATATTAGCATATGATACTAAAACCAAACAATGAATAACGTGTATCTATTTAAATTTGGTCATGTTTCCTGTTGTTGTGTGAACAATAGAAGAGTTCTCAGCTTTCATTGATTTTGAATTGTCACAACTGAATGGTTGTCTCAAATTAAAAAAAACCAACCTGTTTCACTGCGTGAACCTGGACTGTTTCACTGTGTGAACCTGGACTGTTTCACTGTGTGAACCTGGACTGTTTCACTGTGTGAACCTGGACTGTTTCACTGTGTGAACCTGGACTGTTTCACTTTGTGAACCTGAACTGTTTCACTGCGTGAACCTGGACTGTTGCACTGCGTGAACCTGGACTGTTTCACTGCGTGAACCTGGACTGTTTCACTGCGTGAACCTGGACTGTTTCACTGCGTGAACCTGGACTGTTTCACTGCGTGAACCTGGACTGTTTCACTGCATGAACCTGGATTGTGTGTCCCTGGAGTTAAACTGCTGGGGGGGGGTCATTAAAGATGATGTCATTAACATGCTGATTATTGACTGTGATTGGCTTCATCTCTGGCCCCACCCACCACAGGTTTTCATTATGATGATTATTCAACTCGATTCTGAATCTAATCTTTTTTTTTATTTTGAAACACCTCAATTTTCTTTTGTCATGAATTTCTGTGTTTTCAAACTCCAACAAATTTATTATTAATAAAAGAAAAATCGGAATAATTCTTTCCATCCCACTGATGGTCAGAGTCACTCCCTGGATTGACCAATCAGAGCAGGAGTTTGACCTACAATGTGAGGAAGAGTATCATCGCCTCTGTAGTTTGGCTCTCACTACAACTCCCATCATGCATTATTCAGGCAGAGACACTGGGATGCCTTTTGTGTGGCGGTGAGATGGAGCTGACCCAGAACCGAGAGAGGAAGAAAGAAAGCGACGTGTTGTCACCAGAGGGAGAAGGAGTGTCGCCTCCGCTTAGCGTGAAGCCATGTTTATCCGTCCCGTTCAGACGCCATGAGAACGTCACTACATCCCAGCTCATCCAATCAGAACGCGTCTGCTTCAAGCCAACAGCCAATCAGATCTCAGCGTCTCTTTAGCGGTTAGAATGCTTGGAATGACATAGATTTTTGTCGTTGGACACTCACTTTAGCCGTTAGCATCCTGCTCAACCAGAGGAACGCGTTCAGGCAGCATGCAACAGACGATGAAGAGGAAGAGGAGGATGAAAAGAAAAAAAGAGGGAAATCAAAAAAGGAAAGGATGGAAAAGAAAAAGAGAAAAAAAAACATCATCATGCAGCGACAGAACAGAAAACAAACATTAGCAGAGATGCTAATCAAACAGGAAGTGGCGAAAAGAAGTCAAAGATGCTAACGACACGTTTAACCTCTGAACCTGGATCCTGCTCTCTGATTGGTCGAGATTTTGAGCTCCTTTTGGTCTTTATATGAATACAAACCAGAAATGTTAGCTGTAAGCCTTAGCTTCGCTGTTAGCGTAGTCTTAGGAAAAGGCTCCAATTATTAGACGTTGCTATGGTTACCTCTGCTAACGGAAGTCAATTCAGCATTCCTATTGGCGCTGAGAATGTAAACAGGATAAAGACACGCTCCCTGGGTTCTAGTTCTACGCAGCAGTTGTCAGAACGGTTAGCAAAGCTAATGCTACTGTTAGAAGCTACGGAAGCTAATGTGGCATTGACCTAATCTGTTAGCTACTGTAAGTAGCTAACGCCACGGTGCTGCTTTAATTTAAAGTAAAAGTTGAAGAAACAAGGGGGCGGGGCTTCAAGTGACGGATGTATACCGTGTCCAATCAGAGCCTGAGGGGCCCCGGGGTCTGAGGCGGTTTGGTGCTTCTGACAACTGGGACTCGTGGTGACACTGACTCATTTCTGCTGAGTCACAGATTGGGTGGTGGGACGGAGGGGCAGAAATGCCTCGTTTACCCCGAAATGACAGGGAGAGGCGGCGGCGGCGGCGCCGAGCTCACACCAGCTTCCTGTTGATTCTTGATTGGCCGGAGGTTTGTTCGATGCTGACCGCACCTTGAACGCCAACGCGGATGCTAACGTTAACATTTGCGTTAGCCACCAGCTGTGAGTCGCACACTTTAGCATGTTGGGCTAAACGCAGAGTTTTGTAACATAAAGAGATGAAGAACAGTTATAGAAAATAATAATAATAATAATAATAATAATGATAATGATAATAATAATAATAATAATAATAATAATTTGAAAATAATAATAACATAATAGTAATAATAATAATATTATAATAATAATAATGATAATAATATAATAGTAATAATAATAATAATAATAATTCAAAAATAATAATAACATAATAATAATAATAGTAATAATAATATAATAATCATAATAATAATAATAATGATGATGATGATGATGTAACAACACCGCGGCGTCTTACTCTCGTCGGGGTTGGGCGCGGCCAGGATGGCGCTGTGTTGCTTCTTCACCTGCTCCACGTCCTCCGACAGCTTCTCTATACATCCTCTGATCTCCTCAACCTGAAACACACACACACACACACACACCGCCGTGGTGATGTCATCGCCATGACAACGTCACAGTGACTCATGGAGGTCTGGACCAGAACCCGACTCACCTGCTCAAAGAACTCGTCCATGAAGTGGTCCCGGTCCACCTGCACCACCTCCTCGTCATCGTCGCTGTCCTTAGCCTGCAGGCAGAAAACCATTCACACGTCAGGGACGGAACCAGAACCAGGATCAGGACCAGAACCAGGACCAGGATCAGGATCAGTATTCGGACAAGAACCAGGACCAGGATCAGGATCAGTATCAGGATCAGGACCAGAACCAGGATCCATATCAGTATCAATATCAAGACCAGGACCAGGATCAGGATCAGTATCAGTATTTGGACCAGAACCAGAACCAAGACCAGGATCAGTATCAGGATCAGGACCAGAACCAGGATCAGGATCAAGATCAGGACCAGAACCAGGATCCATATCAGTATCAATATCAAGACCAGGACCAGGACCAAGATCAGAACCAGGATCAGGACCAGAACCAGAACCACAATCAGAACAAGAACCAGGATCAGAACCAGGATTAGAACCAAGCTTAGGACCAGAACTAAGACCAGGAACAGAATCAGGATCAGAACCAGAACCACGAGCAGAACCAGAACCAGGACCAGGAATAGAACCAGGATTAGAACCAGAAGCAGGATCAGTTAATATTAATTAATCAATCAATCAATCAATCAATCAATCAATTGATCATAATCACTCCAGTGTTATAACACGGATATAAAGAGAATTAAAAAAAGAAGACATGAAAGAGATGCTACACCACCACCACCACCACCACCACCACCACCACAACAACAACAACAACAACAACAACAACAACTAACTATAACGATGATGAAGATGATGATCAATGAGTTGATTGATAAACCTTCCCTCCTGTCTTCCTGTCTATATGTTCAGATCACAACGTCCGTTTGTGCCCCCCCACACCTCCTTTCACCTCAACACCCCCATCAACCCCTGCCCCTCCTCCCCCCTTGTTGGATTTCCTCCAGATTTTTCCCAGCAGCCCTTGCTTCGCTGTAAGCATCCATCACCGTGGTGACAGCGTGTTTCCTGACAGCTGATTGGCTAACAGAGGCGTCTCATTGTTACAAAGCTTATCTGCTCAAACCAGAGTGTTGTCATTGTGTTTGTTACCCATGATGCTCGGCGGCACACAGACATGTTAGATGATAAACCCAACAGAACCCTCCAGACCCCGGTCGCTGACCTCTGACCTCCAGACCCTGATCACTGACCTCTGACCTTTGATTGTTCACAAATAAGTAGGTCACATCTGAAGACGAGGAAGACGAGGCCGCTGTGTGTGTGTGTGTGTGTGTGTGTGTGTGTGTGTGTGTGTGTGTGTGTGTGTGTGTGTGTGTGTGACAGAGGCTGAAGTGACCGACAGGTCCCTGAAGGCATCACGACGCCGCCTGTGGGGGCGGGGCTAAGAGGGCTTCTCTGTCTGGATGTGACGGCGGACGACGGGTTGACCTTCAGAGGACGAGCTCTTCTCACTCCACATAGGCCCAAACCCTCCTACATTACCCACAATGCATTTCAGCATCATGTGACCACACCTTCAACAGCAACAAAACACCTATGTATCAGAGCCTTCACCATCACAGCAGCCAATCAGAGCCCTCTACTATCACAGCATCCAATCAGAACCTTCTACTATTAAAGCAGCCAATCATAGCCCTCTATCATCACAGCAGCTAATCAGAGCAATTCAATCCAAACACTTTAAAACTCAAATGGTTAAAATAATAGTTTTATTATTATTATTATTATTATTATTATTATTATTATTATTATTAATTATAAAAATTCACTGTGAGCTTTTAGTATTTGTGTTTTTTTGTTATTAAATATTTACATGTTGCTGCAGGTCATTCATTCTGTCGTTTATTAGGTGCTGTCTCTTTAAAAGAGGCGTGTCCTGTGAGGCCATGTGACCACAGTGACCAATCGGGAAGCGGTTTCTCTGTACTCAGGTTCAACCCGGTCTGCCGGTGAGTCTTTGTGCTTCATTGTTTGTTTGTTTGTCTTATATTCCTTCCTGTTGACAGTTGTGTTGTTGTGTTTACATGTTTGTTGTTGTTAGTTGTTGACAATGTTGTGACGTTTTGCTTCAGTAAAATCAAACAGTTTAGCTGCTGATAAACAAACTTAAAGTTGATGAAACAGGAAGTGAACATGAGGTGTGACATCACCGCCCGTTGTTTGTTTTCCTTACTTTTACAAACTTTTGTTTGGATTTGAATTGTGTGCTGTACTTCCTGTATTGCCGCCGGGCATCATGGGAGCTGTAGTTTCTGTTGTTGAGAAACTGATGACAACCCTTGCATAGGCTTGATGATGAATTATTTTATATTTTGTAGATGAAATTTAAATTTAGTCAGTGTGTGTTATGTCTAATCTACCAAATGCAGATGATTGATGATGCTATTTGTCATGAAATGTGTTGATATGTTTTATATTACTGTTATTAATATTCTGATGTTTGTGCACGAGTGAAAACATTGTGTTTCTCAAGCTTTTCAGGTATATTACCTGCTACTTCCTCTATTTCTACTACTACTTCCACTATTTCTACTACTACTTCCTTTATTTTTACTGCTACTTCCTCTATTTCTACTATTACTTCCACTATTTCTAGTACTACTTCCTCTATTTTTACTGCTACTTCCTCTATTTCTACTGTTACTTCCTCTATTTCTACTAATATTTCCAAACTTTTTTCTTCTGATTCTATCCACGTGTTACATTAAGAAAAAGAAAATAAACTAATTAAAGTAGAATATTTTTTGTTACCCTTTCTGTTGGGTAAAAAAACATAATAATAACAACAACAATAACAATAATAATAATAATAATAATATTACGTTTAACAGGGAACAGAAGCAGGAGTCCAGATTAGATAAATCTGTGCCTGCAGGAGGTCAAAGGTCAGACCTGCTAGTGGTAATGAACGCCATCTCATGAATAATTAACGAGCCTGAAGTCAGAACTGAACCTGATCCACTTCCTCCTCCCGTCCAACTCCGCTTTACAGCGTCTGAATATTTCAAAGCTTTGCGACACTTGCTCTGCTCTCTGATTGGCTGTGCCTTCGATGATGTCACACATCTGTGACGACCTTGACATGATGGCGACACTGACAGTTAACACATCGCGATGCATCAACCCATGAATGTTTGATCGCTCTGCGCCGCATCGTCCCACGCCGGACGAGCTCTTAAAGGTTCTAGTCCCACGGGGGTTGCCGTAGCGACGCCTGAACGCCCCCCCCCCCCCCCCAACGACCCTTCCTGTTCATCCTTTAGCAAAATTGACGTCCGACAGAACATCCTGAGACGCCGACGCCCCATAAAAAAACCATCATCAGCCCTCAACACGCCTCCGTCACGTGAACACGTGTTTCAACCAATCAGGTACGAGCGTGACTTCAGTTCAACACAGCTGGTTTAAAGTGTCGTCCTGCAGACACGGTGTAAATAAAGTTGTCCGTACTGAATGTGTGAACGTGAGAACACAGATGTGCACACGCGTGTTCATGCTTAACGTGAGCGAGTGAACACGGATGGCCTGCAGCGCTGCAGGGGGGGGGGGGATGGGTGAAGAGAAAGGGGGGAGGGGCTTACCGAAGGGGGGGGGGGGGGGGTGTTCGATGCTGAAGATACGAGGAAATAAAATTTAAAAATAAACCAGGAAATGAATTCAAACCGAATGAATCAGATGTTTAAACAGATTTAAAGCCGTTTGTTTGTTTGTTTGTTTGTTTGTTTATTCTGACTTGTTTATTGTTTTTCTGTTGGGTTTGTTTATTTTCTCTCAGATGACGTGTGAATCACGTCGTCTCTTCATCCTCAGGTCGATCGTCGCTGCGTTTTATTACTTCTCTTCTCCTTTTGGTGACCTTGATAATTCGACCGTCTATGACCCCACCAGGCCCCGCCCCCCACGCGCTCTGATTGGCTAAGACTCTCAGTCATCTCCTCTCTTTTCATTTCTAATCTTCCTTCAGTTCTTCCAAATCAATGACTCCCTTCTTTTTGGTTGACGTCCCTCCATCTGTACCCCCCCACCCCCGCCCCCACCCCCGCTGCCATGCAGACTTAAATCAGGTCGTTGACCTCAGGTGTCACAGTGTGTGTGTGTGTGTGTGTGTGTGTGTGTGTGTGTGTGTGTGTGTGTGCAGTAAACCATGCCAGCAATGAGCTGTGTTTACCCACAATCCATTGGGAACTCTGGCTCTACCCAGAGTCCATCTGTGCTCTGTGTGTGACCACTGTGTGTGTGTGTGTGTGTGTGTGTGTGTGTGTGTGTGTGCGTGTGTGTGTCTGTGTCTGTTCACACACAAAAATCACTGATCAATCAGATCAAACAGATTTCCATCACTCCTAATATTTTCCTGTGACCCTTGAACGCACCACGAGGCGTTTGGGTGTCGTGTTGTTTATGCCGCCGGATGCCAGCACATGTTTTCTTTCATGGTTTTTTTAAATTTGAAAAGTAAATTTGTTTTTTTTGAAAAAAAAAAAAAAAAAAAAAAAAAAAAAAGTTTTAAGATTTATTTTGACAAAATCCTAAATTTTGAAAAAACTGTAATTTTAAACAAAATTTCCCCAAAATGTCAAAAATTGTTTCTTCGTTCGTAGACGATCGTCTCGTTTTCAGACACTTGTGCAAAGTTTGGGTCACACTGGATCCTCTCCTAGCTGATTACGGATCCGAGGCGGGGTACACCCTTGATGAGACGCCAGCGCACACACTCACACTTAAACACCGTTTCCAAGGAAACATTCGAGCTGCGTGAACCCAGACAGACGCGCCACACAGAAGGGATTCGAACCCACAACCTTCCAGCTGTGAGGCAACAACACTACCCACTGCACCACCCTGAAGAAATATTTATTACAAATAAAATGTTATTTTTTTACTAATAGAATTCCATTTTAATACAAGGTTTTTCTAATTAGTTTAGAAAAACTTGTTAATTAATTAATTTAATTAATTTTAAAAAATGAAATAAATTTTGTCAAACTTTACAAAAAACTGCAGAATAATCATAAAGTTTCAATTTGAAGCTCTGGAACTGGGACCGGCCACAGAGGGTAGAGGTGTGTGTGTGAGTGTGTGTGTGTGTGTGTGTGTGTGTGTGTGTGTGTGTGTGTGTGTTCTTTCTTGGACTCAACTTGAATAAAAACCTTCCATAATAATAAAAGGTAGAGGATAGAAGAGTCAGAATAAAGGACGAGTGACATGAAACCACACACACACACACACACACACACACACACACACACACACACACACACACACACACACACACACACACACACACAGTCGGTCAGACTGTTGTCGACTTTGCTGATGAGTCGCCAGAGGGACAAACAAATAAAGAGATGGAAGAAAAGGAAAGAGAAGCTTTTATTTGGGGGGGCCAGAGGGGGGGGGGGGTCACAGGGAGGAAGGCTCAAAGCCGACCCACTTCCACTACGAACCCGACCCCCCCCCCCCCCCGACCCTGATCATGTGACCCCTGGAGAACCTGGGGAACATCCTACGTCGAGTTTATACTGGAAGCAAATGTCCCTCAAAACCAGGACCTGAAGGCAAACCCAGCTCCACTTCCTGTTCCCCTGAGGGGGGGGTCGTGTCCCACCCGGTTCCACTTCCTGTTCCCCTGAAGGGGGGTCGTGTTCCACCAGTGATCGTGACCCACATCTCGTTCTTCCCTTTCTTGACGCGGAACAGCTTCTATATTTAAATCAGTGTCAACAGTGGAATCAATGGAGACCTGTGGGAATTCAGGCAGGGCCCCGCCCTCGTTTTTAACCAATCCCTGAGCAGCAGGTGGGGGCGGGGCTTGATGGGCGATGGAAACGTCCTTACTGATGACAATCATCGAGGTCCTAAAGACTACATTACCCATGATTCCCAGCAGCTGTTGTTACCAAGACCCGCAGTAGGAAGTCCCCCTCCCCCCCCATGACGGGGGGGGGGCTGTCTGATGCAGGCGGAGCTTCAGCCTTTTAACGCCTTAATTTAATCCAATAACCCGGAATCACTTTGGCTCAGGACTATTTTTATAGCCCCTCCCCCTACAGTTTGCCCCCCTCCACAGACTTTGGTGGGGGGGTCAAAGCCCCTCCTCCACTACACGGTTTGCCCCCCCCCCCCAGCACCTCCTCCGCTGGATCTGCAGAACCAACAAACGGAGCAGAAAGAGAACCGACCCAGGACCAGAGAAATGTTCGCGGTCCAGATGGTTTAAGGACTACATTACCCAAGATCCTCGGAGGCAGGCCGAGTGTCAAGTCTATGAAGTCTAGAACCAGAACCAGCGGTTCCACCTGAACCACTTCCTGCCCGGGTGACATCCAGAAACCAGGAAACCAAACGTTCTCCTTCCTGACGGCGTGACTCGAGTTTTCCTGTCAGAACTGTGACGTCATCACCACGACATCATGACATCATCGCCCGGCCTCCCATCAGCAGGCACGTCCAATCAGAGACGAGGACGAACCCGATCAGTGATCAACAAACCCAAAAACACGTAAAACCGATCCGAACAGGTTCCCGCGGAGCGCTGCGTCAGCACGCCGCGAGTCAACAGCACGCCGTGAGTCATCAGCACGCCGCGCTCTGATTGGTCGACGTAATGAAGTCACGTTTAGCGGTTTGATGAGATAAATCAGCCTGAGACACTCGGCGGGAGAGGATGAGGATGTTTGCTCTGTTACAAGGCTGCTCAGTGAGCTGTGGATGGGGGAGGGGCACATCTATAATACATGAGGACACACACGCGCACACACACACACACACACACACACACACACACACACACACACACACACACACACACGAGGGTAGGAACAATTTCAGAGCCATTAAATGGAGATGCTGCCATAAATCACATGACCAGCCTCCCACTGACCAATCTACTGACACACACACACACACACACACACACACACACACACACACACACACACACACACACACACACACACAGGATTGTCCTCAGTCAGCAGATTACTGTGGGTTCAGTATTACGTAGGAGGTGTGTGTCTGTACGTCTATCTTTACGGGGAACGGTTGCCCTCACACACACACACACACACACACACACACACACACACACACACACACACACACACACACACACACACAGGAATGTATTCTTGTATTTGACGTGAATGTTTGGAATATTTAAGTTATTTATAGAATTTGGCTGCGATGAGCTGGCGACTCATCTAGGGTGTACCCTGCCTCTGGCCCGTATTCAGCTGTGATTGGCTCCAGTATATCATGTGACCTGTATTTCGGATGAGAGGCTGAAGACAAGACGATTGTAATCAGAGATAATTATCAGCACTTTGAACCAACAAATGAAATTTGGACTTTTTTTAAATTCAGGAAACAGGAAGTGATGTCACATCACGACTCATTTATTTCACTTTGTTTCATCAACACAGCTAGCATGTAGCATCTAAGCTAATGCTATCCAGTAGTAGATATCAGTTCAAGCGCATATTTGTACCCTTTTTAGCGTGTCCGCTAACGAGGGTACAAATATGCATGTCGGGTTTGACTAAACCGGGTTAAAGTCAGGCTAACGTGAACTCAGGAGCTACAGACCTGTTCTGATTTGCTAGTCGGACCAGAACCAAATCGGAGCGCCTGAACCGCGCTGAACGGAGTTTAGCTTCCATGGCAGCCACAGAAACACGTTGTAATGGAAACAGGAAACAGGAAATGCCTCGTGATGAAACAGGAAACAGGAAACGGGAATGAAAAGCAGGTCGAAATGAACGCCACCTCCCACAAGCCCGCAGTCACGGACGCTTCGCCCTTTACTTGGCTGAAGGATGGCCTCTGGCACACACACACACTCCAGACACACACACACACACACACACACACACCAGTTAGCTATCGTTAGCATCAAGCTCGTAGCCGTTAGAGCAAACACCAATCAGCTGTTTAGAGTATAAACCTCTTCACGTGAGGAGTGGCTAACGCTAGCTAGCATCCGGGTTCAGCGTGAACGCGTTCCTCACGGCTCCGCCCTGTCATGCCAACCATGCTAACTAGCTAGCTGCACGATGCTAGTTCTCACCGCTTCCATCTGATAGACGACAAAGGTCACAGACGGAACCTGAACGCACCGCGAGCGCCGGGTGGCTTTAATGTGAAAGTGTTGCATTCAAGGTGCCCTTGAGTCAGTCGAGACGGCAGCAGGTGTGTGTGTGTGTGTGTGTGTGTGTGTGTGTGTGTGTGTGTGTGTGTGTGTGTGTGTGTGTGTGTGTGTGTGTGTGTGTGACAAACAAACCTCCAGAGGACAAAACAAAGCGATGATTAAAACACTGAATTTCATTTCCTGATTTAAAAAAAAAAAAAAAAACATCATTAAACCAGATTAAATAAGAAAGTTTGGAAATTAGATTTCAAATGATGAAAAGTTAAAATTCTCTTCAGATGTTTTTTGTCACTTTTTCACGACGGAAGAAGAACTGAAAGTATTTTTAAGATATTCTGTCGTCTTCTTCATTTATGCCAAGTTAATCTCAGGTCGGACGCGTTCATGAGCTCCTGAATGCAACACTTCCTGCACGCCGGGTGAAAAGCCACACCTACAAAACGATGATGTCATAAAAAAAGCTTCATCTGACAGTGAGCCCCTCCCACTGGCCCCACCCACCATACTAATCAATGAGGTGCAGAGAAACTGATATTAACATGTGACTTCATTCACTGCTAACATGCTAATCTATAAAATTTATTTAGGTAAACTCGTATTTTTTAAAGTAAAACTGAGTGGCGAGAGGGGGCGGGGCTCAGACGACAGGAAGTACACAACTGTTTAACAGATCAGCTGGGATCGCCTCGGTAACGGATCAATAACAACCACTAGAGGTCAGCGCCATGCCTGCACCATCCAAAGAAGAAGAAGAAGACGAACCGTCGGCGCCGCTGTTGAACACGGGTCACGTATGAACAGATTCTGTCATGCTAAAAACCCACCCACAGCTTTAGCTCTTAATTAGCATGTTGCTAAGGAAGTTCAGCGGCTAACGCTGGTGAAAATGCAAAGCTAACATCATGAAGTTGGTGAAAAGGCTGTCGTCACAACGAGCTAATTAATAGCATGTTTTTTGATTGATTGATAAATGCTGATAAATTGATTGACAAATTAATAAATGTTGATTGATTGATGATGCCATGATGATGTCATGAAGGCGTGTCAGACGAGAAGCATCTGATCCAACATCACAGGGATGGCTGGATGGATGAATGATGGATGATGATGGATGGATTGATGGATGGATGAATGATGGATGATGATGGATGGATTGATGGATGGATGAATGATGGATTGATGGATGGATGGATGATGATGGATGAATGATGGATTGATGGATGGATGGATTGATGATGGATGAATGATGGATGATGATGGATGGATGATGGATGGATGATGGATGGATGGATGATCGATGGATGGATGATGGATGGATGATGGATGGATGATGGATGGATGATGGATGAATGATGATGGATGGATGGATGATGGATGAATGATGGATGGATGGATGGATGATGATGGATGGATGATGGATGGATGGATGGATGATGGATGAATGATGGATGAATGATGGATGAATAATGGATGGATGGATGGATGGATGATGGATGGATGATGATGGATGGATGATGGATGGTTGATGGATGAATGATGGATGGATGATGGATGGATGATGGATGGATGATCGATGGATGGATGGATGATGGATGAATGATGATGGATGGATGGATGGATGGATGGATGATGATGGATGGATGATGGATGGATGGATGGATGATGATGGATGGATGATGGATGGATGGATGGATGGATGGATGGATGATGGATGACTGATGGATGGATGGATGGATGGATGATGATGGATGGATGGATGGATGGATGATGATGGATGGATGGATGGATGATGGATGAATGATGGATGGATGGATGATGGATGGATGGATGGATGGATGGATGGATGGATGGATGATGATGGATGGATGGATGATGGATGAATGATGGATGGATGGATGATGGATGGATGGATGGATGGATGGATGGATGGATGGATGATGGATGGATGGATGGATGGATGATGGATGGATGGATGGATGGATGATGGATGGATGGATGGATGGATGGATGATGGATGGATGGATGGATGGATGGATGGATGGATGGATGATGGATGGATGGATTGATCACGGACAGATGGATGGATGATGGATGGATGATGACAGGAGAAACAGGAAGTGAAGATGGAGGAGTGGATGATGGAGCGATGCAGAAAAGAAAGAAGAGAAATAATGGATAGAAGATGGAGGAGAAGAAGAAAGGATGGTAGAAGAATAGATGGATGGACTAGAGGTTAATTGATTATTAATTATAGATGGATTATAGATGGATTATAGATGGATTATAGGAAACATGTGAAGAATCTGTTTGTTCAACATTGGAGGCGAAACTTCCCACCAGACTCAAACTCATCACGCTGCATTCACTTGTCAGAGCTCAGTGTCAGACAAACGTACTTCAGTTTAAAATGAAAGTTAGTCAGAGGAGGAGGAGGAGGAGGAGGAGGAGGAGGAGGAGGAGGAGGAGGAGGCGTCACCGTGACGATGACGTCAGATCAGCAGGGTGACGTGATCCAACATGGCCGACAGGAAACCATTCATGAACTTCTATGAAGTAACGAAGGATGAAGGGATGAGAACGAAAGAGAAGAGTCACTGATGGAGGGATGAGGGTCGTCAGAGGTGGAGGTAGAGACGGATGGAGAGAAGGGATGTGAAAGAAGAATAGAAGAATGTGATGATGGAAGAGGGATTGAAGGAGATAAGAGATGGATGGATGGATGGATGAAAGGATGGATGAAGGATGGATGGATGAAAGGATGGATGGATGGATGGATGGATGGATGGATGGATGGATGGATGGATGGATGAAGAAATGAAGTGATGATGGAAGGATGGAGGAGATGATGGAGGGATGGAACCGATAAGATGGAGGGATGGAGGTGCAGAGAGGGAAGAAGGGATGAGGAGGAGGAGGAGGAGGAGGAGGAGAGGAAGAAGCAGAAGGAAAGATGAAATAAAAACGGAGACGATAGAGGAGAGGAACGGAGGGATGGAGGAGAGGAGAAGAGAGAGAACGGATGGAGGGATGGAGGGATGGAGGGACAGCAGTGCGGTAAAAACTCGACACGTTCATCCACTGATCAACTGATCAGGTATTGATCCGCCTGACGATGGATGGATGATGGATGATGTTCACTTCTGTGACTCGAACCCTGTTGAACCCGGGGGAGGGGGGGGGTGGCGGAGCTGCTGCAGAGTTTGAGCAGCTGATGTGACCCCCCCCCCTACAATACCCCCCGCCCTCCTAAAAAAAATCCCCCACAACCCGCGCAAAAACCGCCTCCATCAGCTGTTCGCCGCTCCTCTCACCGCACGCGTCAAACCGCCCAGCCTCACACGATGCGGAGCCGCGGTCATAAAATGGGTGAGGCTTCGGTACAATGGGGGGGTGGGGGTGGGGGGGTCCCCCACCCCACGCGAACCCCCACCCCCCACCCTTTTCATCATCGCCACAACTGGAGAAGCGCAGAAAACGAGCAGATAAAGCTTCATCCGTCCTGCCGCGTATCGATCCGCTCTCCGCCTGATTTGCCGCTGCCGCGCCGCTGCCGCGCGCGGTTCTATCAGGGAGGAGGCGCCGCTGCGGCCTGAGCGAAAAAAAAAAAAAAAAAAAAAGAAATCACTGCATTTTGGTTCCTCCTCCTCCTCCTCCTCCTCCTTCATCAGGTCATCCAAGCACGCATGCATGGGCAACAAATTAGCATGGATGGGAGCAGTTTCATTTTTTTTCCCATCATGCATGCGGCGCCGCACGAGGATGGAAAAGCCTGAGCAGGGCCTCTGCGTCTAAACGCGCCGCGCCGCGCATCGCCTGCTAGAATCCAGAGAGGCGGCAAAGAGGCGGCGAGGTGGCGGCCAGTCCGTCCCCGCACGCCGGTGCGCACCTCCCGACAAACCGAACAACCTCTAGGGGCTCGCGCGCGCGGAATCGGCGCACATCTGCGGGTTTTTCACTCTACCGCGCCGCCTCTCCGCCGCGCCGCTGCGCTCGCGGCGGAGAGGCGGCGGCGCGGAGGCCGCGCGGAAGCTGCCGCTGCAGAAGAGAGGAGCGGAAAGAGGAGCGGAAAGAGGAGCGGAAAGAGGAGCGGAAAGAGGAGAAAACGGGGCTTACGCTTCGCAGTTCCGCCGTACGGTCCTTCATGATGTCGCCGCGCCGAGCTGGCTGCTAGAGAATCGGCCCTGGTCCGGGGGGGGAGGGGGGCAGCACCGCGTCCTTCGTCGTTTTGCGCTCCGAGATTCCCAACGCGATTTTTTTTTTTTTTCTCTCTCTTCGATTTTCTTTAGTTCCAGAGATGGAGGGAGGACCAGCGCGGTGTGACGCGTCTCCGCCTTCTGCCGCTCCTCTTCCTCTCCTCTTCTTCCTCGTCGGGATGTTTAGTGGGGGGGGGGGTTTACGGGGGGGGGGGGGGGGGTGAAAGCCTCCTCCTCTGCTTTCTGCTCGTCTGTTTCGGCCTCCTCGTCGCTCCGCGGCGTCCTCCTCTTCCTCCTGCGGTCGCAGTGTGGCCCCGCAGCCCGGCAGGAAGAGACACCGAGAGAGAGAGTGGGGGAGGGAGGGAGGGCGAGGAGGGGCAGGGGGAGGGGGAGGGAGGGGAGGGAGTGTGGTACTGATGCTGCAGAAAAAGAGAGAGGAGGGAGGGAGGAAGGGGGGGGGCGGTGCGGAGGGGATGGAGAGCCAGCGCGCAGGCGTCTACTCTCTGCCCCCCTCCCTCCTTCATCTCTACCTGCTGGCTCTCCCCTCCCCCATCTTCCCTCCACCCTCCCCTTCCTCCCTCCCTGTGGCTTCAGGTGAATGAGGATGGGGGGCGGTGGGTGAAGGGGAGGAGGGACAAGCTGTTCATTCTAGCCTTATATGGGAAGGGGGGGGGAGGGGGTGGATATGTTTAATTAAACAGACAAAATTTAAAAAAAAATATTAAAGTTCTTTTTTGATAATTTATTTCAATTTCTATTCAATTTGAATTTATTTAAAATTTAAATAAATTATCTAAACATTTTTTAATTTAATTGTTCTATCAGTTTTTTTTTTAGCTCAACCTTTTTGTTTTTTAATGAAAAATAAAATAATATTTATAAATTAACATAAAAACAAAGTTTCTCTGATATCAGAAATTATGTCATTTCCTGTCAGGTGACATTTTTTTTAGCAGCAAAACATTTCTGGAGTCACAGCTAAAAGCGTTAGCACTTAGTTTAGCATGCTAAACAAATCTCTGTGAGTGAAGCTACATGCTAGCATAACGACGACCCTCCTCTGCAATATCATCGCCATGACAACGCCACGCCGCCGGGGATTCTGGTCCAGAACCGTCAGCATCCTCAGAAGCTGCTGATGGAGATCTAGAACCTGATTGGATGAAGTTGAACATGTGACCGTTACAGCTGCTGTCTGCTTTCCTTCATCAGCTCCAGGTTCAAATGGAGCTGATTGGCTGAAGGTCCTGTTGCTCCGCCCTGACAGGAAGTGCAGGTCTGTTAGCTTCCAGACGATCGTCGCTAGCAGCAGCACAGATTGGACGAGTCAACATGATGGAAGGGAGGAGAAACTGAAGGAGAGAAATTAAAAAAGACTTTGGGACACTTTAGCTCCTCCCCTCTAATGATGATGTCACCACTCTAATGATGATGTCAGCACTCTAATGATGATGTCAGCACCTTAAAGGAACCCAGCATGAAATCATTGAAGATGATAGATTTTTACTGTATTCCAAGTCATGATCACTATGGAGACCAGAGCTCCTCCTACTATGACTCCTCCTGCTGTAATTCCTCCTACTATAAATCCTCCTGCGCTGACTCCTTCTGCTGCAACTCCTCCTACTGTGACTCCTCCTTCTGTGACTGCTCCTGCTATGACTCCTGCTATGACTCCTCCTGCTATGACTCCTCCTGCTGTGACTCCTCCTGCTATGACTCCTGCTGTGACTCCTCCTGCTATGACTCCTCCTGCTGTGACTCCTCCTGCTATGACTCCTCCTGCTATAACTCCTCCTGCTATGACTCCTCCTGCTGTGACTCCTCCTGCTGTGACTCCTCTTTACATAACTGCTCCTGCTGTGACTCCTCCTGTTATAACTCCTCCTGCTATGACTCCTCCTGCTGTAATTCCTCCTACTATAAATCCTCCTGCGCTGACTCCTTCTGCTGCAACTCCTCCTGCTGTGACTCCTTCTGCTGCAACTCCTCCTGCTGTGACTCCTCCTGCTGTGACTCCTCCTGCTATGACTCCTCCTGCTTTGACTCCTCCTGCTATGACTCCTCCTGCTTTGACTCCTCCTGCTGTGACTCCTCTTTACATAACTGCTCCTGCTGTGACTCCTCCTGCTATAACTCCTCCTGCTATGACTCCTCCTGCTGTAATTCCTCCTACTATAAATCCTCCTGCGCTGACTCCTTCTGCTGCAACTCCTCATGCTGTGACTCCTCCTGCTATAACTCCTCCTGCTATGACTCCTCCTGCTATAACTCCTCCTGCTATGACTCCTCCTGCTGTGACTCCTCCTGCTGTGACTCCTCCTGCTATGACTCCTCCTGTTGTGACTCCTCCTGCTATGACTCCTCTTCACATGACTCCTCCTGCTATGACTCCTTTTGCGACTCCTCCGGCTGTGACTCCTCCTGCCGTGACTCTTCCTACTACGACTCCTCCTCTTATAACTCCTTCTGTTGCAACTCCTCCTGCTGTGACTCCTCCTGATATAACTCCTCCTGTCATGACTCCTCTTGCCGTGACTACGACTTCTGTGACTCCTCCTGCCAGCAGGTGGCAGCATCATCAGCGCTGCAGCAGCTCCACCTTTCTTAACCTGCAAGTGGTGCCAGTTTAAGACTTAAAAATAATGTGTGTGTGTGTGTGTGTGTGTGTGTGTGTGTGTGTGTGTGTGTGTACGTGCGTGTGTGTGTGTGTGTGTGAGGAGAACACACACAATTAAGGTGAAGTGAACTAAACCAGTCAACTCAGCTGTTGTGTGTGTTTGTTCCTCACTGGTTGCAATCCTGCTGCTACTGCAGTGACACACACACACACACACACACACACACACACACACACACACACACACACACACACACAACACACAGAGTGTGTCTAGACCAAACACTACAGGAAACGGATTGATCTCACGGGGCTCATTTGGTTTTCCTTCTTTACTTCCTTCCTCCTCTCACTTCCTCTTTCTAAACTTCATTTAAGTCGTTCGTCTTTTTGTTCTTGGATTCAAACTTTATTGACAAAAACCTGAGTTCATCGAACTGGAGAGAAAACAAAGCAGAACAAGAAAAACACTTCAGGAATGTCATCAAATCGAGTGTGTGACAACACTGTGTGTGTGTGACATCATAGTTTGAGTGTGTGACATCATTGTGTGACATCATTGTGTGACATTATTGTGTGACATCATTGTGTGACATCATTGTGTGACATCATTGTGTTGGTTGGAAACTAGAAATGATACTCAAAATTTACCCGCCTAGAATAAAAGCAATATAAATTTAAACATACATTTATAGTTTAAAATTTGTTTAATTTTAAGTGCAAAATTTTAGAATTTATTGAAATAATAAACTAAAATGTGAACTTTTCCTTTTTTAATAATCTATTTTTCCCTCTTGATTTTTTTATCTTCACTTTTTCTTCATCCTTCTCTTCTTGCCTCTTCTGCCCCCTACAGGTTGACTTTAATCCTGCAGCTGATGGAGCCTTTCACCTTGGGCTGAGGTTGAAGGGCAGGAGAGGAAATGTGTGTGTGTGTGTGTGTGTGTGTGTGTGTGTGTGTGAAGAAACGCTAATGCACCTGGAAGCTGTAGCTGTTTTACAGGAAGTCAATACTGTTGCTGTACCTTTCAAAATAAAAGACCAAAATTGCAAACACAATTTAATTAAAATTAAATTTTTCCTATTTCCGTTTCCTGTTAGCTGTGAGATATTTGAATCATTAAATGCCAGCCTTAAGGCTGCGAACATGATTGGCTGTTGGCGACCAATCGCCGGGGCCGTTAGCAGCTAACATTAGCATTCCACCAAGTCCTGGCTAATATTACAGTTTAATAGAAACCAAAGCGCAGCATCAATTCAGTCATGTTAACGTTTATTTATATATTTTTTATAAATGTGCAACAAATGCTGATGTAGGCTAACTATACTACAGTTAGCCTTTAGCCACCGCCTAGCTAACACGATTAATATGCTTGGAAATAAATTCAATTCATCCTTGATTGATTGAGATCAAATATTTATTCATTGTGCAACATTAGCATGATGGTGGCTAATGTTAGCTTTGAGATGTTTTTTTAGCTGCTGATCAAAAGGAAACCCTGCGGGTGACATCGCTGATCAACCTCCATAGATGACGTCAGAAATATTCCTGTTTTCTGAATCTTTCTCATCCCTCTCTTCTTCCTCTCGCCACTCGTTCGATTCCCTCGCCATTCGACCCCGTGACCCCGAGCGTCCGCTAAAATCTGCAGTTCTCCCCTCGAACGCTCTGCAGCGTCATGGCGTGTCGCGTTCAATGACAATCAGCCGTGTGGACGCTCCCAGAATGCCGGAGCCGGAGGGGAGGCTTCAGAGCGACTGCAGTCAAATAAAGTGAATAAAAGCTTCTTCTGTCGTCTCACGAATTCCATGCTTCTACCCCTGAAGCCACGTTTCATGCCGGCGGAGATGAAAACAATAATTTGGTTTTGATGTGGCTTCAGTCCAAACATCTGGACCTCAAAACAGCTGGAGGTCAGGAAATCAAAGGCATTCCTGATGCAGCAGGTTGAAATGTGTGGCGTCAGGAACGCCGCCAGGAACCCGAACGCCTCGTTTGTGTTGGGCGATGTTGTTGTCAGCACACATCCGCCGCCGAAAGGTGCGTTTGGCCTCGTCTTTCAGCGAGTTGTCGCAGGTAGAGACACGCTGTCAGCCTGCAGGCGATGACTGAGGGATTAGAGTGCACAACGAACCGCCTCACCTCTTCTTCTTCTTCTTTGCGAGGAGTCGTTAAATCCATCCGTGAAACGACTTCCTCCAGGCGCTGATGTACGCAAATCAGACATGTACACACGCCTCCAGAGGGGTGTGGCTACAGGTGAGCACAGGTGAGCCCTGAGGGCCCCGGAATGGAAAACCGTCGAATTCCAACCCCTCAAACCGCAACCGGCGCAGATGCTAAACCACATAGCGTTAGCGCCTCGGAGAGCGATGATGTTCTGGAGGAGAGTGAGGATGAGGAGGATGAAAAGGGGCGGGGGGCGTCGCCCTCACACCTGATCGTGGTCGCTGGAGGGACGCCGTCCAAACTGACTTGCAGCTGCTACCAGCTGACTGCGGCCTGGAATGTGGCCTTCTGGGTAATCAGTAAATTGTGGGTTTGTTGCAGGAACAGAGAGAAACGCCAACTCGCTGCTGCAGACGCAGGAAAAGAGGAAGGAAGTGAATTCCAAAACGAGCTAAAACGCGGGTTTGTGGTGGAATCCTTTGGAGCGCTACGATGCTAACATGTAGCGACTCATGTCACGTCAATCAGCGGGAAACAAAACGTTTGCACCTAAGGGCGAATGTTCAACACTAATTTAAGGTAGCACCTGTCAACAGTGAAGCTAATGCTAGCATGTCACACCTGAGGAAACACCCGGACAAACACCAATCAGAGCCCAGAGTGGCAGACAGAATCGTGTTTGACAGCCTGAAGAAAGCAAAACTGATAACAGGTGGCAGGTGCTGCTAAAGCTAGCGCATGTGCAGCGCTAATGCTAGCACATCTGCAGCTGCTACAACTAATGCTAGCATATGTGCAATAATTCCAGCTACTTGGAGCACACCTGCAATGCTAAAGCTATCACATATGCTGCTGAAACTACTGCTAGCACATCTGCAGCTGTTGCAATTAACGTTAGCACATCTGCAGCTGCTAATGCTAGCACATCTGCAGCTGCTAATGCTAGCACATCTGCAGCTGTTGCAACTAATGTTTGCACGTCTGCTGCTGCAACTACTTATAGCACATCTGCAATGCTAATGCTACCATATCTGTTGCTGCTACAACTACTAATAGAACATCTGCGGTTGCAACTAATGCTAGCACACCTGCGGTTGCTACCATTATTGTTATCACAGCGGTTGCAGTTGCAAATAATGCTAGCTTATGTGCTGTTGTTGCAACTAGCACATCCGCTATCACTAATGCTAGCACATCTGGAGCTGCTAATGCTAGCACATCTGAAGCTGCTAATGCTAGCACATCTGCGGCTGCGAATGCTAGCACATCTGCAGCTGTTGCAACTAACGTTAGCACATTTGCTGCTGTTATCACATTTGCTGCTGTTATCACTAACGCTAGCGCATCATGCTAAGATTTCTTCAGCACAGCGCAGCTCATCTGGTCCTGCCCCTTCTTTGCGTCCTATTGGTCACCGTGGGTCAGCTGATATCAGGTGTGGGAGGGGCGAGGAAGATGACAGTCCATCACGTGTAAACGTGACGGAAACTCTTCATTTTTGGGGAAACTGACGGATTTTCTTTTGTCATGTTTCCACTTTATTGTTGACATTTCCGTCAGAAATGTTCTCTGTGATGTTTTCGTGGCGTCACGTTCATTCCTGGAGGATTTACTCCTGTCCAAACAACAAAACCCTCGTCTTCCTTCATCTGAGTCCGACCAAAACGTTTCCACATTTACGAGGTTTCCTTCAGGCACCATGTGTTTTTCCTCGGCATCAATCCTGATCCACCCAGCCTGTTAAAAACGAGCGCTCCTAAAGAAGCCTTTGTGTCCAAGGCAGGGCAATAAAATGTGTGTAGGAGCAGCCTATAGGACGAACCGCAGCAGCGGGCCTATAAGAGCACACAAACCCCATAAAACCGAACGGGGCCCCTCTGCAGCGGGACGACCCAAAAACTCAGAGGAGCTTCAAGGTTAGAAGCAGGAAAGTCAGAAACAGCAGCAGAGGAAACGTGACCGAAGATCCACAAAAAAACAACAACAACAGGAATAACAAATCAATCAGCTGATCTTATTTATTAACAACTGTATTCATGAGGATGTGAGAAAAAGTTCCATTGTCCATAATTAACAATTAAAGAAACAAGATGCTTGGTGAAAGAAATGGAGAGCTGTGTTTGAATTTTTTGAAATAATTACAAATCCTTTAGGGCTTAGAATTGAATAATTAAACTAAATAAACACATTTCCTGTTGAGTCAATAAGGATCAATATGTTTGCTGAGGGATTAAAATGTTAAACACATAAATGTTGGATCTATTTTTAAGTTTGTGCCGATAGAAGTTATTTTATGACAGGGCTGATAAAAACCACATGAAAGTGGAGCATAAAAAGAAACGACCCCCTGCCCCCCCCCACTTCACCACCACCCATGACGTAACAGCGCTTCATTCACATGTGACACCAGCACCGACCACCGTCCAGTCCTGCGGCCGCCGCCGGAGCTCCAGGCCGCCTCTCGGCCTCCCTCAGGCGGCCACAGAGGGGGCGGAGGCCCCGCTGAAGGTGGGCGTGTCTCCCACCAGCTGCGGCTCCTCACAACAAAAGGGACAAAAGCTCGATCCACTGCGAACGCTGGCTCCGCCCCCTCCTGCTGACGTCACCGGCCTTCTCGTCGCCGTATCACCTGGAAGAAACGCGCGCGCCCCATTTAGGGGGGGGGGGGGGCGTGTCGCTGTGCTGCGGCATGGCTTCAATCACAAGCCGGATTGAAGTCTCCACCCAGCTGCCGACACGTTACGATGCCGCCGGTGACGTCACGCGAATTAATGAGACAGACTTTGAATCTAATCACAAACAGTGCGGCTCAGGGGAAACGGCTGCAGCTTTAATCCGTTAGTAAAGGTTCATTATTATTCCAGGAAACCATTAAATCTCTCTTTGAAGACAGGGTGAACCACTTTTCCACCATTTCTTTCCACAATTTCTCATCCACACCCTGTTTGAGGCACTAAACAAATATTTTATTTCATTTAAATGTCCTTCGTCACGCCCTGCCGGGTTTATTTGACCGCCCGGGGGGGTGATAGGCTCCTGTTTTCCCGGTAGTCGCTGCGTGTGTGTCGTGGATCCGCCCTCACACGGAGGAATGACTGATTGTTATTCTGAATCTGAATCCAAAATGGCGCCTCTGCCTCCGCGCGAGCTCCGGCGAGCACGGATCCGCGCGCGCGAGCCGACACATGTGGGCGGGAAAAAGCCGCTGCGCCTCTACTCGGGTGTTTCCGGCAAACTCTCCGAAGGGGCTGGACACGCGCGCGCGGAGAGCAAAGACGGAGAGAGAACATCAGCCCGAGCGGAGCGACGCGAGCAGAACCGCCGGAACATCCGCGCCACCGGGGGCCGAGTTTAAGCCAGCGTTCCGCCGGGGAGACGCGGCCTGGGGCTCGGCTACAGAAGTATGAGAGAGCCCTCTCGGCAGAGGGGCGACAACATGAACGGGGCCGTGTACATCTCGTTTTTCCAGGGCCAGCTGGAGTCCGTGCTGGAGCAGGTCGTTCAGCTCGCCGTCCAGGAAATCAGCCAGTCGGTGGGGACCAGCCTGAACGCGCTGCTGCTGGAGACGGCCGGCAAGGAGCAGGAAAACCGCCGGCTGAGGCTGCAGCTCCAGACGCGGGAGAACCCGGGCAGAGCCGCCGCCGCGGATGGCGGTGGAGGCTCACCGGCGGCCGGTAAGAGCAAAGCCGGAAAGGCGGCGGGGGACGAGAACCCGGAGCGGCAGCAGCAGCGGCTCCACGCCCCCGGAGGAGGGCAGGGCGCCGGCGTGCTCACCGACACGCGCCGCCTGGAGCAGAGGGGACGCGTCGTGGGTAAGACCCCCCCCACACCTCCACCCACCCCCACGTTATACAACACGTATATTTACACGCAGGATCCTCCCTTCCAATCCCCGCATGTTGCGCACGCGGACGCATGTTGCGTAACCGTTGCGGTCCGTTTTGAGACGTTTCCGCGTAAAACGAGCCGCAGAGGCCCCGCAGGTAATAAAAGCAAAGATTCATGGCTCCTCTTGACACGAGGAGGACAAAGACGCCTCAGTGTGGAGACACGGGACCGGCAGTGGCATCCTGATGGTGGGGGGGGGGGTAGGGGTGGTGGGCGGTGTAGAAGAGTCGTGGGGCAACTTTGACCCCCGAGGTGAGGCTGAACGTGGAGACCCAACCCGGAATGGAAAATCAGGACTGACAGGCCGTAAATACCACATCTGTCTGTCACGTCGGGTCACGTGATGCCCTCCACCCCCATTATGTCTGACAGAACAGGTTCATGTGGAAACCCCCCCCCCAAAAAAAGGCGCCAACGTTATAACGAAAACACGCTTTTCCACCAGCGCGTGGGGATTTACGGCCTTCCTTTGACATGTCCTCTTCAGGAATTGTGTGTGTGCGTGTGTGTGGGGGGGGTGTCTTTGGTGCAGGGCGGAGGGACGGGATGGGAGGAGGAGTGGGTGGGTGAGTTGGTGAGGGGCGGTGGGGGCACCGGGACAAAGAAGCAACAGACTGCAGGAGACGGGGTTCCAGTCCCACATGGTTTTTGGCGAATCCCCAGCGAGAAGCGAATCGGGGAGGAGGGGGGTGTTACGGTTGTCTAGGCACGTTAGTCGTCAACCTACGGGAGGAAGTTCACGCATTGGGGGGGCCAGGAGGGTCCGCGGCGCTCCTTTTCCTTGTGGGGGGGTGGGTGGTGGGGGTGGGCGAGGCCATTTTGTTTGCCACTGAAGGGAGAGGTCACCGCCAGAGTCATCCTCGCCGGATGCCGTTGAACCCCCCCCCCCTTTAAACCCACCCTGAACGCCTCCAGTACGAATGTCTGTGGGTTTGGTTTGGCTGGGATGCTAATCGGCCGCCGTCGCCACCTCCTCCTCAATCAGTAAAGACAGGATATTAAAGTCTTTTTTTTGATTTTGGCAAATAAATCAACAGAAAACAAACAAGCAGGTGACCTGATGCGACGTAAACAAACAAACATGATTGTGAGTAAACATTATTTACATCGTTTCGAGAATAAATCTCACGTCTGTCCACGAATCTGTGGAACCGTCGTACGGCGGCGCGTCCGTTTGTGTTAACGCTAGAAAAATATTAAAAATAGTCAGATTGAGGATATTTATTGTTGCTATTGGCAACAAAGTGATGGTGATTTGTGATTGGGCTCTGAAAACCATCAAATTCTAAACCGAAATATATATTTATTATATTTTTATAACGTCAAGGCGTTTTGTTTCTATTGTTCTGGTTTGATGGCCGAGGCGTAACCGCGGCGAATCGTCGTGACAACGTCCCCGATTAAAAGACCCCACTCCTTTCTAATTTTATTGTCATATTTGAAGTAAAAGATTTTGTCAATGAGTTTAAATCGACTCGTAAAATAAAAGAATAAAAAGCGTGAGGTCAAAATTTGTGTTGAATTTAATTTAATAAAAAATAAGTAAATTTAATGTAAAATATGGAAACATTTAAACATTATTGATACTTTATGACTAAGCAGTCGAACACAAAGGTTGTGCTGAGTGGTGAACTGGCGTTTCCACGGCGACCTGACTCAACATGGCTTCCTCTTCCCTTCAGGATACACGTCGTGTCGTAAACTCCAACATGGCGGCGCTCGTCTGACGGACGCTCGCGGTCCCCCAAAGGTCGGAATGGCGTGTTTTTAGTGTGGGATTTGCGACCCTTTATTTTGACTGACAGGCTGAAACACAAACAGGAAGTTTGTTTTTTTATTGATCCAACTGAACAGATTATTGGAAAGAAACATATTATGACATTCTGCTGAGTCACTTTATTAATCGCTGAGTAATCGCTTGAACTGGCGATGAACTGGGATCAGATTAAAGTCAGTTGTGGCATTGTGGGAGGGGCTAAAGGGGCCCGACCACACCCACTTGTGCTGTATGATGCAATAAAGCCATAAAGTTAAAAATGAATTTAAAGACGAGATAAAACGATTGTGAAGTCAGCTTTCATGAGGCGTCAGTCATGTGATGTCTGGACCAATCACAGCAGGTCTGTGCTGTCCAATCATAATGTAGAGCTACACCCTGTTACATCAGTGATGTCATCGCAGGCGTCATGACAGTCGTGTGTTTGTGATTGGATGATGAGGAGCTCCAGGACACGCATGTTCTGCAGACTGCTGCTAACTGCTGCTAGCTGCTAACCGCTCCTAGCTGCTAACTGCTGCTAGCTGCTGCTAGCTGCTAGCTGCTGCTAGCTCCTAGCTGCTGCTGGCTGGTGATTCTTTGCTGGTTGATCACACTTCAATCAGGTCAACCAATCACGTTGCCCCGTTCTGACCTACTGCCTCGATGCCTCCGGCGTTGTCACGGATACGCTTTTCGATGCTGCGACCGTGTGTTTGTGTCCCAGTGATGGGACAACACAGGCTCCGCCCCCGTCCCCCTCCCCGCCGCGTTGGATCCGAGTCGTGTTCACGAAGCCCTTTAGGATGCAGGAAGTTCGCCAATCGCCACGGCAACCTCATCAGTCCTGTCATTAGTGAGGCGCTGCGTTCGCTGCCCCTCCGACACCGGAGTGATGAAACCAAACGTGTTGATCAGTAATCAATAATCAGTTTGTGATCAAACGGTGTGATCAGTGGACAGCAGCTCGTTAGAGGATGGAGGAGAACCGTCGTCTAGGAAACGCATCAGCATCAGCTTCATTTACACACAGGTGTTTGTTTGGGTGTGTTTGAGCACTGCAGCAGTACACACACACACACACACACACACACACAGATGTAAACACACACACTCGTGCAGAGACACGTGACACACTGCGCTCACGCCTGCATGCACACATTTGTTCACTCAGTCGCAAACACACAGCTGACACGCAAACCCCCCCACCCCCCCGAAAACCAGGCCGCCGTCTCAGACAGGAGAGAGGACGTCAGGACAGCCGATGACATCACTGCAGAGGCGGCCAATCAGAGCGCTTTTATTCTGATAGGAATTTTTGGAACGCTCGAGTTAGCAGAGGGATTGAGTCATGTGACCAATTTTAAGACGGGATGATGACAACAACAACAACAATAACAACAATAACAACAACAATAACAACAACAATAACAACAACAATGTAATAATAATAATAATAATAACAGTCAGGCTAAAACTAAATGAAGACACTGAAATTAATAAGATGAAGCAGTTGGACCATTTGACCTTTGACCCCTGGGGACGGTTGTCTCTGCTCCCGGGGCATTGTCTAACCCCCCCCCTCCCCCCCGTCTACAGATGTACACTTCCTGTTCAGGGCGGAGCATCAGGACCTCCAGCCAATCAGCTCCGTTTGAACCTGGAGCTGATGAAGGGAAGCAGCCAGCAGCTTTAATGGTCACATGATTAACTTCATCCAATCAGGTTCTAGAACTCCATTAGCAGCTTCTGAGGATGCTGAAGGTACCGGACTAGAATCTGATTCTGGGGGGTCACCGGGGGGGGGGGGTGTCGTCTCCCTCAGACCGTGAGATAATGGCGTCTGGACACCTTGAGGTCAGAGGTCGCTCTGTTTCGGGGAGGGGGCAGGGGTTAACATCCACACAAAGCGACACCTTGAACCCCCCCCCCACCCGTCTGCACGGCCACCAGGGACAAAGGCTGGACAACAGGGGGGCGGGGTCACAACGGCGTGGACCAATCCCTGTCGTTCAGAGTAGACCAACTCTCATTAACCCCAACGTGCTGACTCCTCCCCCCGACGCGCCGCAGCATCTGTCCAAAGCAGTGTTTGGGGGGGTGTCTCATGCTGATGACATCATCAGACCAGAGGTCACACCCTCAACACTTCCGTTTGCAGCGTCTTCTGTTTGAGGCCAGGTTGTCTTGGTGGCGTGAGGGGCGTGGCCTCTCCGGGCACACCGTCGCCCATATATGGTGCTGCCGTCGACTCGAAAAGCTCTTGGTCCTCCACCGACGTGTGATTCTTTGAGTCTTCTATTGTTCTTGATGATGAAGATGCCCCCCCCGCCTGTCCCTCCCCCACAGAGCAGCTGAAGGTCGTCATGGAGCAGGTCTTGGACTTCGCCGTCCGTGAGCTGACGAAGATCGTGGAGGCGTCGTTCGACGACCTCCTGCTGGAACTCACCAAGATGGACACGGAGCAGCAGCTCCTGGAGGAGCGTCTGGGGCGGGGCCCCGACAGGGGTGGGCGGGGGGGCGGGGGCCGAAGGAGGGGCTCCGAGAACGATTCGGCGTCTCCCAGCGAGTCCGAAGACGCCCGGGAGGAGCCGGCGGAGGCGTCCAAGAAGCCGGAGGAGACACCCGGTGAGTGTGTGTGTGTGTGTGTGTGTGTGTGTGTGTGTGTGTGTGTGTGTGTGTGTGTGTGTGTGTGTGTGTGTCTCGGGGGGGTTCATGTCATGTGGAGCCTGTGGACTATCAATATGTCCCCCCCAGGCCCCGAACGCCCCCCCATCCTGTCCGTCTCTCAGGACTGGGTCCCCATCCTGGACAAGGTGTTTGGTCAGAAGTGGTGCAGTGAGGTCAGAGAGCTCCAGGGGGGGGGGTGTGGGCGGAGCCTGGTGGAGGGCGGGGCTCAGCTGGTCCAGCCTCTCTCGTCTGCGCTGACCCTGGAGCCCTCCCCCTCCTCCCCCCAGCAGGACCCCCGCTGGACCCCTCTGGAGGACATGGAGGTCTTCTCCCCAGACGAGGGCGCCGGCGGTCGGATTAACGCCGCCGCCGCCGGAGGGGGAGGCGGGAGCAGCACCGGATCAGGTGAGTGCTGACGATCGTGAAGCCCCGCCTCCAAAACGTGGCCACGCCCACCGACTCTGCTGTGTCTCCAGGTCGCCGCCGCTCCTCCGCCTCGATGCTCCACCGCCTCCTGACGCTCCCGTCTCAGCTGCTGGAGGACGACGCCGCCGCCGCCGGTGAGCCGCCGGCCGCCGCGGCCGACAACTGCCAAGACGACACCGAGACGACTGGACGCACCGGCACGTCGCCCCTAGCAACCAGGGAGGAGGAGGAAGAAGAGGAGGAAGAGGAGGAGGAGGGGGAGGACAAAGGGAGAAAGGTGAGGAGCGGCGTTTCCTGCTCCTTTTGAAGTCGGTGCTTTTATTCTGTTGAGGTCACTTCCTGTTTTTCCCCCGCAGAAGAAGAGGAGGAGGGTGTGGTCGGAGTGCGAGGAGTGCGGTCGGAGGTTCAGTCGGATGTCGCTGCTGAAGGCTCATCGTCAGAGTCACGTTGCCGAGAACGCCGCCGGTGAGGCGGCCTCGCCGCCCGAGGGGGGCGGGACCACGCTGGCGTTACACTGCTCCGAGTGCGGTAAGAGGTTCTCCTCGGCGACCCGCCTTCACAGCCACGTCCGGACCCAGCACTGAACCGGGCCGGCGCCGCCCGACTGGGTCCACGCCGCCACCCGGAGACCAGAGGGATTGTGGGATACGAGGGAATCATTAAAGGGGCGGATCTGAGCCAAGCAGACGGTACAGACTAGAGCAGCGAGGGCGGACCGACGCTCACCGATAGTATTTTATTTTGAAAGCGAACAGGAAGCTGACCACAGCAACTCCCGATAGGCTGCAACTAATTATGACATCATCAGTCAACGTCAGACTTCTTACAATCAACCAATCATCAACCGTTAATCGTTGAGATGATTGGAAAACGTTTCAGTCCAAAACATTTGAGTTTTGTTCACTGGTCATCAGACAGGTTGTTGATCAATGCTTTTCAACCCATCACTTTATTTATTGAAACTGTTCAGAAGCTCCGCCTCCAGTTCTAGCAAATGACCCGGGTCTGAACATTGATCGTTCTCATTGGACGCAGGTGGAAAAAAATTATTGATGACATCACTTTCACCCCTATAAGATTTACCCACGATGCACAGCGTCTTAACATCATTAATAATTTAATTGTCTGACGCTTCATACAAGTAAATAATCCAGGTCCACACAGTGAAATAATCCAGGTCCACACAGTGAAATAATCCAGGTCCACACAGTGAAATAATCCAGGTCCACACAGTGAAATAATCCAGGTCCACACAGTGAAATAATCCAGGTCCACACAGTGAAATAATCCAGGTCCACACAGTGAAATAATCCAGGTCCACACAGTGAAATAATCCAGGTCCACACAGTTAAATAATCCAGGTCCACACAGTGAAATCATCCAGGTCCACACAGTGAAATCATCCAGGTCCACACAGTGAAATCATCCAGGTCCACACAGTGAAATCATCCAGGTCCACACAGTGAAATCATCCAGGTCCACACAGTGAAATAATCCAGGTCCACACAGTGAAATTACGTTTTAATTCCGTTACTTTTACTCGTCAGATTAAAATAAAAACCGTTTGCCGAGTGGTGAAGCGCCAAACATCATCCCCACTTCTGACCAATCAGACGGTCCAGGTTCATCCAATCACTTCTGCCGAATCTTTATTTCTCTTTATTATGGGAACAAGGGGGCGGAGTCACACGTCTGTTAGCAGCGTTTGACTTTTAGAAGAAAACTTGAAAGGTTAAAGCCAAGCTTCTGGTTCTGTACAGTTATTTCAACTTGAACGAGTCGGAAAAGGGACCAGAAGCGTCGTGAAGAGACGAAAGGCGGGGGTGATCCCCGACGAGGACGCCGCCGCCGCCGCTTCTTCTTCTACTCCTGTAAAACACGTACAAACTGTTGTTGCTGACAGCGAAGCGCTGCAGGTGGATTTTTCTGCAATAATCCGACCGGAGGTGTCGGTGGATATTTTTTAAACCTTTTTTTTTTTTAAATTTTTTTTTTACGTGATATTTTTTCTTCTTCCTCGTAACTTTCGGATCGTCGTCGTCGTCGGGCGAAGTTTTTGTCACGTTGGAGATTTTTTTGGAACATTTCTGAGGACTCTTCTTCAGCTTGTACACAACGACGTCATCAGTGGCACCGATTGTTTTTGACTCTTTGAATGTGAATTTCAGCTTTTTTTTAAAAAAAAACCCAGAAAAATCCTCTGGATATTTGTACAGTTTTTATTTTGCAGACAGAAGTGATGAAGAAGAAGTCGAGGTATTTAAGTCGGTGACGGTTCCTTCTCTCCTTCCTGATTCGTCTGTCCTGTTCGGAAACATCGTGTTGAGGTTTACCTCCCGAAGAAAAACGATTCTGAAAAAAACATTCTAAAATGTTTTCCAGTAAAACAGAGAATTTTCTCTGGTTAAAAATCTGTGAATTTGACGCGTCGGAAGCCAAAGAACAGAATTTTCACAAAAATACCCTGAAAATATGCAACGTTCATCAGAAACGAGGAAAAAGAATTGTTTCTGATGGACGACGATGTGAAATCTCCAGGATTATAAGAAGTTTTGGAGTTTATTGTAATTATATAGATTTTTTTTATGTTTTATTTTTTTTACATTTTGGAACTTTGGTGGGAATGAGCTTCCATATATCTGCCCGAAATATAAAGAAGAGCTTTAATGTCAGGTTTTATGATAAACATCTATAAAATCACGAGGCAGAATTTAAAATAAAATTTAATGAGCCGTAGAAACAAACTGATTTTATTGAACGCGGCCAAACAGGAAGTTACTACTGATTACTTTCCATGAAATCAAACAAATTTTGAAATTCTTACATTCGCACTCAAAATTATGATTCATTCTCTCACGTATTTATTTAATGTTGGAAATAAATTTTATTGCTTTTAAATGATTTAATTTATTCAAATGATAAATTATTGCACTAAAAGTAAACGTCTGTCACTAAAAAGTTTTCATTTTTTGACGACTAGCGTTTGTTTTCATTGGAAACTTATTTTTTATTAAAATCTGAATGTATGGAAGCTCTTTTCTGTCCGTAAAACAAATCAACAGATGAATAAAATTTAATTATGTGAAGAAAAGAAAACCCTTTACCTACAAAATAAAACTACTTAAGTCGAAGCAGAAAAACATTGAAATCCTTTTTTTTGGATTTTATTAAAATAATTTTTTATCAAAGTTTGTAATTTTGTTATACTTTAAATTAACTTTAGAAACAAAATAATAAAATAAAAAAAAACCCTTGATTTTATCCTCTCCTGTCAGCTTATGGTCAAAGATAAACGATGAAATTAAATCATTAAAGAGGGAATTTTTTAAAATGTATTTTTAAGTGTGACAAATGGCTCCTTTAAAAACTTTTTTATTTTAATATTTAACTTTCTAGTTCTCTCACCGTGTTTCACTCCCCAGGATGGGATGGAGGGAAGGATGGAGTTGGACTGAAGGACCACTCCCAGTGCACACTGGGATTTATTTCATGGGTTTGGACTATTTGCTGGGGCGGCGGTCCCGACCGCCCCGGTCTGGTTTATCACCTGCTGTTCATATATTGATATTTCCTCTCTGAGACGCTTCGGCGCGAACAATCTGCCATTTTTTTTTGTGCTTTGTAAATGTGCAAATTTTTGTAGCAAGAATCTGTTTTTATTTGAACTAAAGAATGAAGCAATATGAAGTAAAGTTCATTAACAAAAAAAAAACAAGACGTTTCCTAAAAAAAAACCCATCAAACTCCCGAAAATCAGGCGGGTTTGATTTGGGTGAAGAGTGAATGGTAAATTTTTTATTTCAACATTTTCTCTTCAGTTTCCTGAATCTTGCTTGAATAAGTCGGACTTACCGTCTGCCTCGAACATCCGAACGACTCAACCACTTTTCTTTTCCGTTCTCCGCACTTTCATCCTCACTTCGTACGTCGTTTACCTCATTTCTCATCCGACTATTTCCTGTTTCACACAAACCTCATTACCTCAGGAGACGCACGCCGTCACGTCACTGCGAGTGTTTAACACTTCTGTTTGAGATTATTTTTTTTATTAAATGCGTGTCAGATTTAGTTTTACCTTTTTTTTTTTTTTTGTCTGCAAACGCACAAACTTCTCAGGTTTTAAAGGGGGGTTGGGGGGGAGGAACAGGAAGTCTTTATTATAGAAAGATTTAAAAAAAAAAATTCAACAATTTAAAAAAATTAGAAATAAATATTCAACATGAGAAGTGGATTATTTTCATTTTATAAATTTTAAATGTGAACTTTTTTATTTAATATTTTTTTACGTTAATTTGGAAAATCCAGATGAGGCAAGTTAAAGAAAAGTGAACATTTTCAAACATTTGTCATTTCTTCTCATATATACATGAATATTTGAATTTTGTCAATATTTTTATGCGCGATTAAAACAAAAAATCTTCCTGTGATCAGAATCGAGGCGTTTCGTTTCCAGCACGCATTCCTCTCAGCGTTTTGTTTTTTTTTTTTCCATGGGAGAAAACAGTTGTCATAAATCAGATTATTTAACGCACTGAGACGCAGGCGCGTGAACGCGTCATGTCGCCGCGTTCGCGCTCTGAAAAGTGGTTGTTTGGTTCCCATGTTGAGGAGAGAAGATCCTTTCATTCAGGAAGAACCTGCTGATGATGAAACGATGAAAGCAGAGGCGTTTGTCTTTATCCTGAAGGTCCAGATTTACTGGGGGGGGGGGGGGGTGACGGACGTACACCAGCAGAAATGTTTCACCAGAGATTAACGGATCAATCCAGATCTGTAGTTTGATTGATCTTCTAAGGGAACCAATCACACAGAAAGGGAACTAATGTCCGCCTCTTGTTTCCCTGGGGACGAGCTGAACTCGGTGGGATGTAGTTCCAACTCTGACCACCAGAGGTTGCTAAGTGACGCTGGACCTTCAGAAGAACCTCGTTCCTGGAGGCGTTTGGAGAAACGTCCGTCAGGAGTTCCTCAGGGAACAATCCGAGGACCCGTTTCAGTTCAGGTGCAGGAATGAAAGGGATGTTTTATTGTTTGTTTGTTTTTTTTACATTGTGTTGTTTTTATTTTAAATTGTTTTTCTTCAAATGTTTTTGTAAGACGAATGTGAGAATTTTGGAGTGTTTTTTTTTAAACTTTTAGTATTTCTACACTGTGTACAATCTCAATGAATGGATTCGTTTGTCTCAGTGTTTGGATTTGATGCAATGCTTTTCTTAAAAATGTGCCCTTTTTGTAATGAAGCAGTGGAAAACAAATCAAAATGGGAGTTTTTCTCTTTGGTGATTCCAAAAAAAAATTCAAGAAAGACTCAGAATAACTCCGGCGCTTCATTCGGAGTGGAATATCGCCAACTTTTTACATTTTAAACCAGTTAAACGGATAAAATCCGTGTCTGAATGTTTAGTGCTGGGTAGGGTTTCAAAAAGATCCGATAGTCGGGCCCCAAAGAGGAAAATGTTTTACAAACAGCTTCATCGTCAGGATGAAGAAAAGCAGCCTTTAAAGTGATTTAATATTTCAATAAATGTATCAGTGGTCTTAATGTTTTTTATTAAGTTATGTTTCTGCAGTAGAATAAATCTCAAACAATACAGTCATGTGAAAAAGCACAGATGATTTAGGTGTTGGATAAAATCTCTGCCTTATTAAAATTATTTTAAAGTTGTTTATTTGTGTTTCCTCAGTTTGACTTTCACACAAAAAATACAAGCCAGGTTCTTTATTTTGTTTTCAAGGTTGATTCAGAAAAATAATTTCAGCATCAGGTTTGGTCAAATCGGACCCAAAGATTTCCTCTGATGCCTCTTGTACGAGTCAGTTCTTCTGGATCCATCTGACCTGCTACAGGCTGCAGGTTTCCAGTGGACCAGAAAGAAAAGTGGACCCAAAGAACCCAGAAGATCCAGTTTGGACTCCCAGAATAGAACCCACAACCTTCTGGGTCTGATCTGGATGGTTCTGAACTGACGGAGGTCTTGGGTATGGATCCTGGAGATTTAACCCCAATATCTCCAATATTTAAAGGTGATTTTTTTCTGTCTCAGTATTTAGATGTAATTTGTTTTTTTTTTTAACAAATTTTAAAGTTGCGGCACAAAATATAAGATAAAATAAGATAAAGCTTTATATAGTTTAATCACGGGAAATTTTTTTGTTTCCCGTTTCCTCCAGAGTCACAGAAAAAAAATTTCAAAATACATACCGGTATGTATGGAATGAAGAGTCAGAAAACTACACAAGGAAATTAATACAAAAAATAGGCAAAAAATAAAATGTCAAGTGCTGGTCAGTATATAGACTGCAGTGGAAAAGCAAAAATTTTTTTTTTAATTATCGGGGTTAAGTAATCTCAATTTGTCTCAGCTATATATGGAACTGAAATCTAGGACTATTACATAGTTGGTGGGCTGTGACGTCATTGAATTGCTACTTGACCGCAGTGACCCGGACCGGCGGGGCGCGTGCCGCTCGTCCATTCATTCATTCATTGATCAGACCACATCGAGCGCGTGCAAGTAATAGAATTAAAAAAAAACAACTTAAAAACACCACGAGCTTCCGTTTCCACTACAACGGTGTCGCGCGCGCGAGCCGTGAGAGCGAATCTGCGCGCGAAAACACCTACCCTCTACCGCGGTTGCCCATGGCAACCACATACCCGCGTGAGCCGGAGCGCGCACGAGCCGCCGCCAGTGGGCAGGCAGGAAGGAGGGAAGGAGGGAGCGACGCGGTGAGTGACAGAGGGGAGGAGAGGAGGCGAGGCGGCGGGCTGTTCTGCCGAGGTGGACGTGGCGGGTCCGGCGGACTGACTCAGAGCGACGGGCGGCGGACATCCAGTCATGAACCGGAGCGCCGGCAGGTAACGTAGCGCCGTCCCCGCCGCGATCCCCCGGCTCCGTTCCGCGGCGCTCCGGCGCCTCGCAGCGCCGCTTCCCGTCATCCTAACGGTGAGTGTCGGCTCGTAATTGGACACAGTTGGCCTCTTTTGTGCGGACGCTCCCCGCTGCGAGGGGGGGGGGGAGTATCGGGGGGGAGGCGAGCCTGCCCCCCCCCAGCTGCCTGCATCTCCTCCCCGCTTCACTCTCACTTTCCTCCCCATGCTAACACCTACTAGCCCCGCTAGTTAGCCTTAGCGGGCTCCGAACGACGCTCGGGTGATAAACAAGATGGCCACTGGCTAGCTTAGCTATGCTAGCAGCCCGTTAGCATCCCGCTAGCTTAGCCAGCTAGCTAACATGGCATCCTGCCCTGTCTTTGTATCGCTGCGAGCGGCTCCTCTGAAAACAAGACGGAACCAAAGTTAAAGTTCCTGCCGCGACTCGGGGGGAGGCCGGGGGGAGACCGGGGGGGACGGGGGACGTCTGCGGGGAAAATCACCGCCACATTCTGGCAGTTTGCGGAGGCTGCGTGGCGAGTTTGAGGCTACCTGAGTGTTTGAGGAGGCAGGTAGTCTCGACCCCCCCTCAGACCCCCACCCGGATTGTTTTTTTTTTTAAGGGGGGGAGGGTGGGATCAGTGTGTGATGGTTGATACCCCAACTTTTCTTGGGGTGTGTGTGTGTGTGTGTGTGTGTGTGTGTGTGTGTGTGTGTGTGTGGTGGTCGGGGGTTGGAATGAGTCCATAGTTCAGCTCTAGAGTTGCTCCGGACTGTTTCTGCTGATTTTCACGCGTGACGCGGAGTGACAACCCCCCCACGTCCAGTTTAAGAGTGTGTGATGGGGGGGGGGGGGGGGGGGGGTGTTTCAGCATGGGAAAACCGGGGTCACCTTGAATGGCATGTTTGATGTAGGATGGGGAAGGTTTGTGGTGTGTGGGTCGAGCGGGGGGGGGCATCAGGTTTAGTCACCTGGATTTAAAAAAAATATCTGTCTAATTTTTTTTTTTTTAGGTTTTAAATAAAATAAACCTGAATTTAATCCAGTTTGACGGCCGTCTTTTAGTTGGGTTTGATCAGGTTTAGTTAATCAGAATTGATTCGGTTTAGTCAGGTTTACTTGGATTTAGTTGAGTTTAATTAAGTTTAGTTGGGTTTAATCAGGTCTATTATGGTTTAGTCGGGATTAATAAGGTTTAGTTGAATTTGATTAGGTTTAGTCAGGTTTAATCAGGTTTAGTTGGGTTTAGAAGAAGAAGTCATGTTTTATTGGGTTTAGTTTGGTTTAATCTGGTGTAGTCGTGTTTAATCAGGTTTAGTTGAGTTTAATTAGGTTTAGTCGGGTTTAATCTGGTTTAGTCGGGTTTAGAAGAAGAAGTCATGTTTTATTGGGTTTAGTTTGGTTTAATCTGGTTTAGTCGTGTTTAATCAGGTTTATTTGAGTTAATGAGGTTTAGTCGGGTTTAATCTGGTTTAGTCGGGTTTAGTCAGATTATGAGTCACGTGAAACCCAATCAATATTCCTGATCATCTCCCTATGATGTCACATATTCTGATGGGATTGATCCAATCATTATCTGCTGGCTTCAGCTGTTCTGATGATGTCAGGTTAAGGAATGCTTTCTGATTGGCTGACTGTTCTGACACACGCCCAGCTGGCCCGGTTTCTGACCCGTTTGAAGTTTCAGAACGGATTGAGGAACCAGATGGTAGACGGTTCCGTTTGCGTGTGAACGAAGGCCGACCCACCTGTTACATCAGCACCAATCTCGTGCCCTGAAGCCCCGCCTTGCTAACGGAGTGGGCGGGGCTTGTTGTGTTGCATCTGAATCTATCGGTTAAAATCAAACTGAAATGATGTCGTCTCTCCTTTTCTCTGTAGGCTCCTCCCAGCCAGGTGTGGGTGGTGACATCATCACTGGGTGTCGGCGACAGCTCCCCCCCACAAGGTGACGGCCCTCCCCCCCACCTCCTTCAGGACACGTGGACCCACCCAGGGGGGAGGAGGAGGAGGAGGAGAGGAAGACTTTTGTAACTTCAGCGCGATTTCACGCTGCTGAACCGGACTGCGGTGAGGAGGATTAGCCCCGCCCCTCACCATGACAGACTTGGAGGCGGACTGTTTGGGTCTCGGCCTCCCCCCGGGCTGCGGCTCCCCTCCCCCGCCGCTGGACGCCGCGCTGCAGGCGGACTGCGTGGGCGGCCTGACGGCGTCCGCCGCCACGCAGACCCTGGCCCTCCTCTCCTCCGACTGCCCCACCCCCACGCTCAGCTCGCTGGCGGCAGAGATCGCCGAGCCGATGGTGATGCTCCCGTGCGTGAAGAGCGAGCCGGAGGACGGCGACCTGGAGCCCATCCAGACCGTTGACCTGTCGGAGATCCAGCCGCTGTCCACCGCCGAGCTGGGCCACGACCAGATCAAGATGGAGATCAGCGGCCTGGATTACATCAAGTCGGAGCATCACGGTCACCACGGCGACCACCTGGACCACTTCCACCACGCCGACGTCAACGAGCTGGACTACAAGTCGCACTACGAGCCGAGCTCCGTGTTTGACTACATCTCCCAGGTAACGTAAGACGCCCCCACAACTCGACAAAAAGTCCTGACTCGGATGCTAGCATGCTACGTGATGTCACACAGGCTTTATTTACGATCGATTCTGTTCAATAACTCGATTGGGGGCGTGGTCTCATGCTCCTCCAGTGACCAGTGACTGGTTTCCTCATCGAATCGTCTGCAGCAGGTTTTCTTTCATGTCATTAACAAATGATTTTTAAGCATCTTTGCTAACTTTAGCTAGCATACCACTGTAGACAAATACTAATGATAAGGATAGTTTTAGCATTTTATGCCAAAGCTAGCGAGGATAGTTAAACAGGGTGTTAAACAGTCACTATATCACCTCCCCTTCTCTGTGAAGGTTCCTCATGCTAACGCCAGCTAACTAGCAGTTTCATTGCTAATGACGCAATCGCTCAGAAGATCTTAAAAATCCCACCTGTCCTCCTGGACAGGTGGGACTGATGGTGTCTGCTTCCTGTTGGTTCAACTGTTGTGGCGTCAGAGGTTCAAAGCTCCGCCTCCGAGGAAACCACATGATTCTGTTGTTTTTCTTTAGTTTTACAACTTTTGACTTTACACTGCAGAAAAAAAAATCTAAAAATATGGACTATGATATATTTTTATCAAAAACAGCACTCGTAATAAAATGACTTTTTTTAGAACAAAAGTTCTTTATAATAAGAAATAATTATAATAAAAACTTGATTCAAGTGACTAATGATGTTTAATTTGAAATATAGTGACTTACAATCATTTTGTTTACTGTAGGAGAAATACTGATCGTTTCTGTATCAAAGGGTGAACAAGTCAATACTAATATTAAAAATGAGAACTAGTGGAGCCCTAAGTTTGTTCCTCTGCAATGAGCCAGTCCCATCTAGGTGTAACGGAAACAACGACACCTGAAGCGTGTTCCAGACGTTCGGTTTTGTTTGGTCACTGCAGAAAATCCCACTTCACAGAGACAGGAGGTTGGAAATGGAAGCAGGCTTTAAGATACTTTTTGGGCGATCTCAGGATAATCTGCTTGACTTTATTCCAGAACGTTGTCACAGTTGTGGGCACTTCATTATTGGGGTAACGGCTGGTAACAGGTCACGTGACCGAGACCTGTCCAGAGGCACAGGCGCATGCGTTCGTGACATTTTAAAATAAAACGTCTGTTGTCTAGGGACGTAGTACTTTTGGTTTCCTTCCTGAAAGTGCTTGACGCTGAGCTGTGATTGGTTGTGTGTTGGTCAGGTGACGGACACGCTGGAGTACATCAAGTCGGACCACCAGGTGGACCTGCAGTGCTACTACAGCGAGTCGGGCGCCATCTCCACCCACCTGCAGCACAACGGCCTGGAGTCCATCCACATGGCCGAGCTGCGCACCGAGCTCAACAAGCTCCGCCCCGACGCCCTGCTGATGGACAGCATGGGCAAACTGGACCCCGCCTTCGGAGGGGCGGGGCCGTACGAGCTGCCGGCGGAGGAGACGACGGGGCAGGGCGGCGGCGGCGGATCGGTCGTCACGACCAAAACACCGACGACGAGGAAGCCGCGGAACATGCAGGGCGAGAAGCCGTTCTCCTGCACGCAGTGCGGGAAGAACTTCAGCACGCTCGGCAACCTGAAGACGCACCAGCGCATCCACACCGGCGAGCGGCCGTACACCTGCTCGCAGTGCGGCAAGAGCTTCGGCCAGGCGGGCAACCTGAAGCGGCACCAGCTGATCCACACGGGCCAGAAGCCCTACGTGTGCGCACACTGCCCCAAAGGCTTCACCAAGGCCGACGACCTGCGCTCGCACCAGCGGCTGCACACTGGCGAGCGCCCCTTCATCTGCGGCACCTGCGGGAAGAGCTTCGGCCAATCCAAGGAGCTGAAGGCGCACCAGCTGAGCCACACGGGCGAGCGTCCGTTCTGCTGCCAGCATTGCGGCAAGAGCTTCAGCAAGGAGACCAGCTACCGCAACCACGTGCAAATCCACACGGGCGAGAAGCCCTTCACCTGCTCGCAGTGCGGCAAGACTTTCAGCAACTCGGGCGTGCTGAAGACCCACGAGAAGATCCACACGGGCGAGCGGCCGTTCGGCTGCACGCAGTGCGGGAAGAGCTTTGGCCGCCTGGGCCACCTGAAGGCGCACCAGCAGATCCACACGGGCGAGCGGCCGTACGCCTGCCCCCAGTGCGGCAAGACTTTCAGCCAATCGGGGCACCTCAAGGCGCACGAGCAGATCCACAAGCGGGAGCGGGCGGACACGGCGAGCAGCAGCAGCGTGGGCAGCGACAGTAGCTAAAAGAAAAACAAAACCTTTAACCTCGCGCCAACACAAAGTATTACTCCTCTTTTTAAGAAATACAATATATAATTTTTTTTTTCCTTATGAATTTTTCATACGTTTTCATACCTTTTGTGCTCTTTTTTGCATTATAAATGTGGGCGGGGCGACTGATTTGCTCTTATGCAAGTGTCTGTGTGTGTTTCGTAGCGTGTGTCTGTGGGTGGGCGTGGTCGACGGACGTATTTTGGAGTACTTACTGATACGCAAGCACAAATACTTACAATCAAGTAGGAATACTTGATTTTTTAAAACTTTTTATTTTTCTACGGATCCAGACCAGCAGCTCCTGGCGGTCCGGGGCCCCGGTGACTGATGGGACACTCGTGTTTTCCCTCGCCCGAAGCACAAAATAGTTTTTTATATACGGCAAAACTGCGAACGCACCTCAAACGGATCCGTCTATGTCGGCGTAACCACCTCCTGGTGAGGCATGGGTGCGTTACCATGGCGACCTAGACATAGTCAGGCGTTAAGTGGAGCTAGCGTTAGCTGACGACACACGAAGCCGACGCTTTTGAAGTATCGATCGATTTGTCGTCAGGTGGTCAAACCCGACTTTAACGTTCAAGTAGGTTTAGTTTAGTTTTCTCGTTTCTTGCTAGCTGCTAACAGGCTAGCAGATTAGCTTCACTCACCAGCTAACGGAGTTGTTGTCTATTTTGTTTTTTTGATTGAGGGTTGAATCTCACCTCTCGTCCACCGTGTGGCGCCGGGGAACGCCCAGCGGGCTCCGTTCACGCGATGAGTTGGTTTTAATCCGTTTTATAAAAATGGCCGACTTCCTTGTTCCGTTCAATCCGACGACGGCGACTCCGGCTTTCAAAAAAATACAAATAAAAAAGCGGGAAAAAGTCCGGATTCCTTTCGCCCCTCAGTGCCTGACGAGAACAGGAAGTGGGCGTGGCTCCCTGACTGCAACCCCTCCCGGGTGGGTGTTTCCTTGTTGACCCTGCAGGTTCTGAGCCGCGCCACATTTCAGGATCCAGGTGACGGATCTAACCCCCTCCCATCGGTAAACGGGGCCCCGCTTCAGTCCGCAGCGTCTCTCCAAGTACTTTTGCCAATCAAGTGAGTACTTTTTTTGGAGTACTTGCTACCAGTTTACTCGTATTTTTCTCAGAGGGGGTGGGGTGGTACTCACGGACATTCTTGTTTTTATTTTTATTGACCAGTATTGATCTTTCTGTCGTCGACATTCCTTTAGTATCGTCAGTTTTCAGTATTGTTATTTCCAACGGGACCAAAACACATCAGCACAAAACCCAGCAAGCCCCACCCGTCCAGATCGCTCACTGTGTACAAATCTTCTATCGATGATGTAATTCATAAAAAAATGAGAAAAAAACGGCAGCAAAAAGACGAAAGTGATGCAGCATCTTGTACTGGAAGAATTATTAAACTAATGACACGCCCGCCTCTGCTTGGTTTCCTGTCTGTGATTCAACGAAAATTTCTCAAGTCCAAGAAAAGAGACTGAAGAGGAAGACGAGCTGTAAATAAAGATGTTTATCTGTGAGATATTCATCCAAAAACTGCAAAACTTGACCGGCTCATTGTGCTGCATTCAAGTGACGTCAGAGTTATGGTAATTCTGAGCGTCGGCCTCGTGACTGAGACTCATCAACAGGTAAATGATTCATAGCATTTCTGATCAACAGTAAACATTTAGATGTTTTCCCTGTTGACTTCATGTTCTGACGGTTTTTCCACAACTTAATCAGAATTTAAAATTTTTTAAATTTTAAATCTGTGAAATGTTTTTAATTTTACTTTCTGTCCTTTAACTTTGAATCAACAAATGACAAATCTAAATTCGGCATCGAAATTTCATCTGAAGATATTTTTCATTCTGAAAGCAAAAATGTTTTTTCAGTTGAACCCGAGTTCAAACAAACCTTCAGACACGTGAGTTCAGAGTTTTATTCTTTGAATCGCCAGAAAGAATTTTTTTTTTTTTTAAACTCCAAACATCAAGAAGTGACATTTTTCCCTCCACAAACTTGAAAGCAATCTTGATTTAGGTGGCATCAGAATGACGACGAAGAGGAGCCTCCGGCAGGATGAAGATGGGGGCGTGATCTCCGGCAGCGGACGCAGACAGACGTGTGATTGGTCTTTAAGTGGCAATCTCGACTCCGGGGATGATGCTGTGTTTTAAGACGGTAAGAAACAAACGGATTAAAGACATGCTAACTGTCAGGCTAGCTAAATATGCTAGCAGAAGCTAGCTATTTGTAGCTTTTAGCATGGAGCATTAACTCATGCCTTGTCAGTCACCTGTTGGTTTTAGCTTACCAAACGATGTTAAAGCGCTACCAAAACAAAGGCTAGGCACTGTTAGCTATACATGCTAGCAGCGCCTAGCCATTTGTAGCTTTTCCCATGTAACTTGAACTCACGCTGGTATCAGCATGCCTTGTCAGTTACCTGTTGGTTTAAGCTTACCAAACGATGCTAAAGCGCTATTAGCGTCCACGTGTCAAGCGTTCTGCTGAGTCATGCGTTCCCACCTGGTGTTCCCTGTGTCCAGCAGCCTCCGGTACTCGGCGATCTCCATCTCCAGCCGGGTCTTGATGTCCAGCAGCATCTGGTACTCCTGTCCCTGGCGCTCCAGGTCGGCCTTCAGCTGCATCAGCTGCTCCTCCAGGCAGGTCACCTGGTTCTGGTAGCCGGCTAGCATCATGGCGAAGCGGTTCTGGATTTCAGCTAGCTGGTTTTCAAGAGACGCTTTCTGCAAGGAGACGTGCAAGATGAACGTGTGGAACAATCTGAAGCCGCTGAAGCAGCAGCAGGACGTCATCGGACGGGGTTAGCGCTAGCGTTAGCGACCTCACCATGCTGAGCTGCGATTGGAGCTCAATCTCCAGACTCTGAAACTGAGACTTCACCGACTTCATCTCCTGCGAGGAGGTGGAGATGGTGTCCTTCGCCGTGGCAATGTCTTGCGATATGGTGTCCACCTGAGGAGATGGAGAGGAGGACGTCCATGGTCATCGTCGTGGAAACGCAAGTCAGGCGTTTTCGCGGCGGGACTTCTACCCCACCTACCTTGCACTGGTACCAGACTTCCAGGTCTTTGCGGCTCTTGTTGGCGACGTTCTCATAGTGGTCCCTGATGTCTGAGATGACCTTGGTGAGGTCTTGCTGGGGCGCGGCGTCCACCTCCACGTTCACCTGGCCGCTCATCTGGTCTCTCATCGCCAGCAGGTCCTGCACGACAACAGACGTATGACGTGTAACAGCGGAAAAGGGTTCGGAACCCAGCGACGGTTCTGGGATGTCCCCCTTACCTCCTCGTGGTTCTTCTTCAGGTACACCAGCTCCTCTTGCAGGGACTCGATCTGCATGGTCAGGTCACTCTTGGCCAATCCAAGCTCCGCCAGCAGTGCCTTCAGCCCGGCGATGTCAGCTTCCACCGACTGACGCAAGGCCAGCTCGTTCTCGTACCTGCGGGGTGCGACCGGGTCGGGTCAGTCGGACGACACCCGATCGCTAAAACAAGCTAGCGGGAACGATATAAAATGGGTCTATTTAAAAAAAATATTCTTGTGGTTTGTCAAAATGTTTCTTCAATTTCCATTTTTGTTGACAAACTGCAGCTTTTTTCAGATCTAATTGTGAATTCCTCTCAAAAACTTGTGTTATTCGTAGAACAGATGAAACAATAAATCATCCTGCAATTCCTGCAGCAGCCAGCAGGGGGAGTGCTGCTGCCAGCGGATGTACAACGGGCTTTTCAGGTAAGTTTGACAGGCACTCCCAACGAAAACTAGAAGGAAAGGAGGGAGGGAGGAAGGAAGGAAAGGAAAGGAAGGAGGGAGGGAAGGAAAGAAAGGAGTGAAGGAGTCACTGACTTCATTCTGAAGTCGTCCTGAGCCAGCTTGGCGTTGTCGATGCTCAGTATGACGCCTCCTTTGGCGATGACACCGTCCTGGATCTGAAAAACACAAAGACATCAGACCGTTAACAGGACAACGCCCAACCTGCACCGTTCACAACTGGATCAGGTGTCGGCTGAGTCCTCCGCTTGACCCACCGTTTCTGCCCCCCCAGTTTCAGTATTCCTGCCTCACAAATGTACTTTTTTTTTTGTCCAGTTAAAGTGGGTAAGTTCAGCAACTACTTTTCACCATTTATTTATTTATTTATTGGTTCATTATTGATTGTTAATTAAAAAGAACAGAATTTTGTTCGGATTCTTAAACTATCCACGCGTCGGAACGCCGCTGCTGATATCAGGTGAGTTTTGGGGCGTGGCAGCCTCACCTGGATCGTATCAGGGTCGTACTCGGTATTTTCACACTTGAAGATCTGTGGGGTCTTTGTTCACGTCGCACTTTTTCATAACGGCAATTTTTTTTAAAACTTCACCAAAAAAAAAAAAACAAATTCCACTTTTTGCAAAAAATAGTTTCTCTTTGCTATCCTTTAAATAAATTACCATGACTCAGCGCTTCCCGTCCGTGCTCACCTTGCCCTGCAGATCGGCGATGGTGGCGAAGAAGGGGCTGTAGTCCCTGGCGGAGGGGCCCACCCGGCACTCCAGAAACTCGCGGATCTTCATCTCCAGCTCGGCGTTGGCCTTCTCCAGCGCCGCCACCTTGGCCAGGTAGGACGCCAGGCGGTCGTTCAGGTTCTGCATGGTGAACTTCTCGTTGCCGATGAGGCTGTCGTCCATCCCGCCTCCGCCCGCCGCAAAACCTGCACCTCCAGCCGATGCAAAACCTGCACCTCCAGCAGACGCGAAAAGGCCGCCTCCACCTGCACCTGCAGAGTAACCGCTGAGCATCGTTCCTCTGTTAAAGACGTTCCCGACGGAGGAGTAGGCTCTCCTGTCGGTTCCTCGTCCTCCTATCACGCTCTGCGAGCTCATCCTGTAGGACGGCCTCATGCCGATGCTGCCGCTGGTGGAGGATTGCGAGCTGATGTAGGCTGATGCCATGGTGGAGATGTGGAGGAGGTGTCTGTCTGCCCCAGTGGAGGGAGAGAAGTAAGGAGGGTAGGAGAAGGGCTTCTCTTATAGGTGCTCAGGTGGGCTGGTCCGTAGGTGAGGGGCGCGGTCCGTGGGCCACACCCACCCCAATGGAATGCAGTGAAATAACTCAGAACTATTGTAAAGTGGATTTAAAATATCTTTACGCCAGCCGTGTGGTCGCTGGCGATACTGCAGGCGCTCCGCAAACAAACAAACGCTCCACAGTTGCCAAACTGGTTTCGTCTGGTCGGCAGGAACCAGATCCATCTTCATCAAAAAAGGGGTGGGTGGGACGCGTTCATTGCCATTAACGGGTCGTTTTCACGTCATTCGATTGCCACGACAACCACTGGGGACAGAATGTACGTTCATGCCACCTGGAGAACTGGCCGGCATCCAGCGATCATTTTTAGGGGACGCTTTGGAGACATTTAGCCACGCCCAGTCCTCAATCTGTAAGCATGGATTCGGTTGGAGGTCAAATTTATTTATTCTAGAGTTCCTGATCTGGATGGTGAATGAAAACTGCAATGACTGGGCCAAGTTTTGCATGACAGGGGTCAGCCCATCAGGGGGCTGCATGTCGATTCAAGCTTTCATGAATGTATCGCGATCTAATCTCAAACTAATCTCAATCTAAATTCAATCTATACTCAAACTAATCTCGATCTCATCTCGATCTAAACTCAAACGGAACTCTATAAACTTCTTCACTTTATCCCTCCAGGTCCTTTTTTTTTCTTCAGTTTGCTTTTCAGATTAACGTTTTGCATAAGGACCGAACTAAACTTCAATGTGTTCTGGATAATTTAGTTCAGTGGCAGTCTGACAGGTTTCCCCTCTGATGTAAAAATACCTGACGCTGCAGAAAAAATACATTATATAGGAGAAAACCTCGTTTGTCTCCTGGTCAGATTCCTGAGGTGAGATGTTAGCATGCATGTCGTGAAACAATTTGAACCCTTCGTGGATGTTTGAGTCCAGTTGGTGGTGCAGGTCTGGAGCTCCTGGGTGTTGGTACTTGCACTGCAGAACCAGTGTTTGTTCTAGGTTCTGCCCTCTGGCTGCTACACAGCATTGTGGGTCTCTTTTCATGCTGGCGCTGCACTTTCCAGCTCATCCTTGCTGCCAACGAAACGCCTCCTGGCAGCGATCACTCACCTGTCAACCATCGACCCGCTACAGACATCGCATGTGGGAAAGCGCCGCCGGCTGGAGGTTGGGTTGTTTGGTCGTCATGGTGACCAGGGCCTTGATAGTGTTTTTCAGTATCGTACTTCCAGAGCTCTGAGACTCTTTCGATCTGGGCCTCCGGTAGTCTGACCAACTGGGAGGACTGCGAGTTCGTGGTGGTCAAGGGGGCGTGGCTATAGTAGTCCAATCACATGTAGAGCTGTGAGCGCTAGCCTGCAAATAAAAGTCGCTAGGTGGAGATTAGCACGGCAACAGGGACACCCCGTTTTTTGACGCGAGTCGAGAAGCTGCTCCCGGGTCTGATGTCTCACCAGCGAGGTTTAGCAACCGAGTCCGCAAGTCAGTCAACAAAATGTCACATGACCACCGCAGACCGTCGGCCTAAGGGGAAGGAGCTCTAGAACGGGCTCGAGAGATGGTGCCACGCCCATGGAGCAGTTAGGGGTTCGGTCCCTTCAAGGGCCCCGGGGCCCAGGAAGTCAGCACTCTGGTTTTAAAAATGACGTCTTCTCTGTAGCTTCTGTGCTAAACCTGTTAGCATTCACACTTAGAACGGTTAGCGGGTCTGAATGTACGCAGATGACAAGTGATTGTTTTTAATGAATTTGTCTGAGGTGAACGCAGAAAGCAAAGAACTCGCCACCACCAGGTTGGGTTCTTGTAATTTCTTTGTGCAGTTGTTTCAGGTTCTCATCTCATCTGGCGGTATGTTGTAGCTCATGTAGCTTAGCTTTTAGCTAAGTAGTGATGGAAAAAGGGATAGCGCCAATATTTGACCCAATTTTACTTTAGCCAAATATAGAATGGACTAGTTTTTGTTATGTCAATCAATGCTAACAGAGTGCATGAAGCTGTGAAGGGTTTGCGGTGGACCTGACAAAGTCAGCCTCATTTGGAGGCCCCTGTCTCCACCTTCTGTGGGTGTTTAGTAAAATGCTAAACCTTTAATGGACTCTTTCACCCCCTGACAGTACGCCCTGGCTCGTGGCCAAAAAGACAGGATTGTATGAAAGCTGGTCGACTAGATTTTTTTGTACCTCCGCTGTGACAGGTGGCATTTAAGTCATCATCATGAGAGGCTTTAGAACCTAAAGCAGAAACCAGAGAACAGAACAGACTCTGTGCTCTCTCAGGAGGTAATTATAGCACCAGGTCTTTGGGTCCTCCTGGCTTTTAAGGAGTTACATTAAGTACCATCAGTTGAGGCGGCGGCGCGGCAAAGTGGTGGGTGGCGCCACCACCTAACTAGAAGTCTGAGTTCAACACATTTTGTTTGCATGTTCTTCCCGTGTTCTCCCACCTTATAAAACACGCCGTAGGCGTATGAATGGCCCTTTGCGTGGTGAGCGCTGATTGGGTCGGAGACGAAGGGCGGTCTTGATGGACGTTCAAGCTCATTTAGAACCTGTCAGACTATCTGCTGATAAAAACGCTGCAGCGTTGAGGTCAGGGAAAGTTTATGGTGGCCAGTATTTCCTGTCTTGCCGACCACACCCCAATTTAACGCCAATCAATGATAGATGTAAGACATCCGACTTTAGAAGCAGGAGACATCACTGCAACCGATGCTAATTGTAGAAACTGCAGCACAACCTGCTCAGATCCAGCAAACGGTTGTTGGGTAGATCTGTAATGAGTAAAGTCAAAGAAGAATCACATCTGAACTCGAGATAAAACGTCTTCATTCTGAGTACAGTCGTCCTTTGCTGTAAAACCATTCGCCTTTCGCTGCCTCGCAGTTTTGCGGATTTTTAAGATTTTTTGAGAGGTTTTTTCACAGCGCATTGTAACAATCTCCTCCGTGCCGTGTCTCCTGTACGGTACACAATGTTCAGCTTTCCAAATAGACATCAGTCTTTGATTGTTAGCTTTGTGAGTCAAACGTTTTCTTCCCAACAAACCCACAATGTCGACAAAACTTTCCTGCACTGTGGTGCTAACCAGATGCTAGCCACACAAAGTTGGACTTCTGGACTTGCTAAAAGAAGGTAGATGTAACACTGCTGTAGGGCGACATTACGGAATAAAGGAATCTTCAGTTTGTCAACTAAAGGAGGACTATAACATAAAGATGACAGCACCAATCATTTTCAACAATGATGTAAAAAGGGTTGTAACCACAAAAAGACTATCTTCAGGATGTAGTCCGCTTCAGCTTTAGCTTTGTACATCAGTGATGACAGGACGCTGGACACCAACATTATCCACACAGAATAATAATACTGGATCAATTTTACTGCTAAGGTTTAAACATTGAGAGTTTAAACAAGAGTGAAAAGTGTAAAAATGTCCATGTTTGCCTGTGAAAAGTGTATAGAGTGGGTAGTGAGAAGTTTGACAACCTTAAAATATGGCTGACAACTACTTGGCAGATTATTTTTAGAACATAATTCCCAGGGTAAACAAGGGACCACTATACTCAAATGCCGCTGACGTCTCAAAGTCGATGCCGCTCAGCATCCAGTCGCCCCGAATTCCATATGTTCTGTTCCGAGTCGAGAGGCAAAATGTTCCTCTGAATAGAAATGTAGATTTGATTGATGAGCGAAGACGTGTCATGAAAAATCGCTTTAACCCTGAAGCTAGAAAGTCACTTATCCCTCTGTGATGTTCGTGATTTGTGCGTTCATATGTCTCTGCACGCATGGGTTCAGGTATTTGTACGTCTTTATGAGCTCCTATGCAGACTATTGGACTTGCAGGAACAGGTTATGACAGCTACAGATGTTAATCTATGCTGGGTCAAAAGTGTTTAGTTTGGATTCAATCTCGGATTCTTGTCATGCTGTTTCAGCGACGCATTGACTTTCACTTGGTGTTACTGCCAAAAACAGTTGTACAGATACTGTACCTGTACTGTACTTTCTGGATTGGGTGTGGTAACGCGACCTTCTGTAGGCGATCAGGTTCTGTCCAGACTGAGGAAGTCAGTTTAATATGACCCAGCAGTGGCTCAGCGGTGGAGCAGATGTCCTGAAGACCGGACTTCGCCCAGCCATCGGCGGTTGAATTCCTGCTCCCGCCAAGACATCCTCAGGAGTGTGAGCTGGTGGTGCCAAGGCGCCCAGCCACTGCCAAGACGCCCTTGAGCAAGGCACTATCCCCCCCCACAAGCTGCTGATTTGGGGCGCGATCCCTCACACAACGCTTCACTCTGCCTCCCCTTATGTATACAGACTGCATGCCTACAGGCCCCTAGTGTGTTGTGTGTTTGTTCGGGGGCCTGTATATATATGTATATATGTGTGTGCATGTCTAACTGGTGAATGTAAAAGAGAATTTCCCGTTTCGGGATTAATAAAGTATAATTCTCCTTCTTCTTTGGAAAAATTGTCCAATGACAAAAAGTAGGAAACTGAATTTGCTTCTGGGCCACACGCCGGCGTTTCGACATGACATCTTCTACACCATCTACACCACCCTAATGGCTTGTGGTGGGAAAATTGGGAGAAATTGTTCATTCATCTTCTTATCCACTTCTTCCGCTTTCGCATCTTACGGGGGTTGCTGGAGACTATCCCAGCAGACTTACCAGCGAGAGGCAGGGGACATCGTGGATTGTGAGGAATCGATATCAATGAAATTTTCTTTGCTGATGACTTGATGATGTGATGACGAAGGTCATGAGGTCAAACCGGTGGGTCCTTTGAGGGTCGGAGGTCGGGGGGTTCATGTGAGGACTCTAACTGTATGACTCACAGCAGTCGTTCCTCCGGTTGCCTTGAGGTCTCAGGTTATTATTTTTGGCCACGTTGTGACCACACCTGAGCTCTGAGTGAAGCCTAAGCTCTTAAACCTGGTATCAATCAACCCCAGCAGCGGAGCTCAACTTGTCTCTGCTCGAAGACAAAAATAGTTCCCAAGCCAACCAGGTTCTCGTATTGTCTTGGAACAATTGCTGCTTTGTCAGCAAGAATGAGAACACTGAAGGGAGTCCCAGTCGAACTGATGGGAGGACGGGCCTAAGACCTGAATGGTAAATAAAGATAGATTCAAGTGGTGATTGAGACACAAGGGCGGAACCAGAGGTTTCTTTGACATCGTGGGACCAGATTGATTTTGGACCCGGTGGCTTTTAAGCTTTTGAACTTGTTTGCCTTACAGGGACGGTTGGGTATTGATGGAGGACCAGGACGTGCGATTGCGAGTAATTGAATCCAAATTAGGATCGCCCCCCGGTTCAATCCCGGGCTGTGAGGTCGACCCATTTCTAATCAACGCTGGCTGAATGAACGGTGCCCAGAGGGCCCGATATTTAATCCCTTGCCAAACATTTAGGACTTCTGAACACACGTCTTGTGGAAACCTGCAAAACGCTGAAAGGCGTTTCAGGAAATTAAACCTTCAGCGGAGTTAACGAGCAAAAAACGACTCACAGGTACGAAATCCAACCTCATGGATCGTGGATTTTATTTGAAAAACTTTATGGCAAGTTTCTGATTTATCTTTTCTTTTGAATTGGGAAATGTAAAAAGTACAACAATGAAAAGTTTTAGTCTCAAGCCCGTTTTTTCTCTCGGATCATTAAAACCAATAATCAGTAAAACGCTGTCGTCTGTTCCCGTTTAACGGTTCTGGCGTTCTGTGAAGGATACACCTGGAGTATAATTCCCAGATTGGAGTCAAACCTGCTGCAACACATTTAATGACCAATAATCAATTCATTTTAATATTTGTTTGTTATTGTTCATTTGTTTTTGTTGACATGACCTCGTCCAATCAGCTCGTCCGCCTCCTTGGAGAGGGAATAAGTCATCTTCCGCGTCACGCGGTGAAAGATTTACAATCAGGCCGCGTTACATAACACAGACTTGACAGGTCGCCCCGGGCGGAGGAGGGGCGGGGATTAATGAAACAATGAATGTCAGTTGCCACCGCCGAGCGCAGCCAATCGGTGCTCAGCACCTGCATATGGCGCTCAACTTTCTGTCAGCACACGGGAGAAAGATGGATGGGTGAGTGACACGTTTATCGCCCGGTTTTAAATGAGATGATGAGGCTTCAAAAGGTTTGAAGACAAGAAGAAAATTTTTTTTGAAAAGTTTGTAATTTAAATTCACTTCCAAAAAAAAAAAAAAAACGAGAAGAAAAAAAGTCCGAACTTGTTTGGATGAAAAGATATTTTTACCGGAGAGGCGACCTGGACGTCGGATTACTCATGAATGACAGGTGTGTTGGTGGGCGTGGCCAGCTGCTGTGAGGACCTCTGGTAGAGATTAATTTTATTTTGGTTGTAAAACTATATTGACCAGTGCTTTGACTTGTGGCGCCACCTGCTGTTGAAACATGTTGGCGAAAGTGACTCCTGTTTTTGTGGAAAGTTTTTTTTGCCGTTCTTTGGATGTTCTGAGGTCATTTTTCTCATTAAAGAAAAATTAATAAAAAATAAGTTATCCGCGTGCATGAATGTGATTGGTGATTTGTTCAGGGAGATTCCCGCCTCCTTCCCCATAGTCTAGCCGCCTCCTCCTCCAGGACTCGACAGGACAAGCGGTTAAAGACAATGATCGGTATTCTGTTGCCTCCGAGGCAAAAACACAGAAAAATCTTTTTACGTGATGTTTCTTCCTCTGATTAAACTTTTTAAATCCAATCTTGACGCGTTCTGAGGACGAAGCAGCATCTCTGAAGCCTGAAGGAGTGTTTCTGTTCAAACACGTCTGAAAGTCATGTCGAGACCAAAGACGACCAGTAGGGGGCAGCGCTGCAGAATTATGAGGACGACAGTATTTTAAGTTCTTCCTCTCATGTCTAATTTCAGCCTTTTTTTCCTGCAGCTGATTGATTAATTGAATTATAATAATCGCCACAGCTGATTTATTGATCTTGACTCTGAGGACTGGTTAACTAATTGATCTCATACTGATTGATCTGATTGATTGACCCATCTCAGCTTCCATACCTTTTGCCATTTTTTAGCCGTTTTATTCTTACAGTGTGTATTTAAATGAAGGTAACCATGGCAACGAACTGTACAAAAGAAAACAGACTTATGGATCTTTGTTGTATTGTTTTTATTTTTAGGTGAGTGTCGCTGACTGACGATGATGATGATGATGATGATGATGAAGGCGACTGACTCAGCGGATGATAGACGAGGAGGTGGTGGAGGAGACCGTCCGCCCGTCAACCACCTCCTCCACCACCACGACCCGCCTGGTCGTGGTCGTGGAGGAGGAGCTGGAGGCTCTGTCAACCAAGTACAACGTAGAGTCAGAAAATCAGCTTCTGGATCAGTGCCCCGGGTTCTGGACCTGGTGGTCTCACCTGCTCGTCTCGCCTTCCAGCAGCCTCCGGTACTCGGCGATCTCCATCTCCAGCCGGGTCTTGATGTCCAGCAGCAGCCGATACTCACTTCCCTGACGCTCCAGGTCGGTCTTGAGCTGCATCAGCTGGTCCTCCAGGCAGGTTACCTGTGTGTGTGCAAAGCGTTATGGGTCAGATCCGGTTCAGGGCACCTGAAGAACGAAGGGTTTTCAGTTCAAACATGTGGTCTGACCTGTGACTGGTACCCAGACAGAATCATGGCGTATCGGCTCTGTGTGTCGGCCAGAGTTCCCTCTAGAGACGCTTTCTGTGGGGGGGGAGACAGAACATGGACATCAGGTCTGGACCGATCCGGTTCTGTTGTAGAATAACAAGTAATAACAGTAGATACAGGTTCCTGTCGAGGGTCTAACCCCCCAAAATGGATAAAAAAGGCTGACCAGTTAGAGCAGAGGAGGTATCTGATTGGACGTTGCAACACCCATTGAGAAACCTGAAACCACCTGAAATGGCCCAGATCTAAACTGGACCAGACCTGGACATGAACTTGACCTAAACTGGATCTGAACTGGGGTTTTCTGAACACCAGTCTAGATATCAAGGCGTCTATTTTGCTCAGAGTCTGGGAACCGGTTGAAACCGGTTTATCGTTCTTGTTCTGTGTTTTAGTGTACAGAACCACGGTGACTTCCTGTTTGGGCGGGGCTGACCTCTGCTCAGGATTTAACTTGATTTATTGCCGTTGTTTTGTTTGTGTTTTTCTTGCAGTTACTTCTGGATTCCGTGGCGCCGCTCACCAAACTCAACGCCGCCTGCAGCTCGATCTGCAGCGCCTGGCACTTCCGTCTGAACTCCGTCACCTCCGACTTGGACGACTCCAGCGTGACCGTCTGGGTCACCATCTGTTTCTTTAATGCCTCTGTCTGCACACACACAAACACACACACACACACACACATTGATTCGACAAACACATCACATCTTCCATGTCGACAGGAAGTGATGTCACAGCCTCACCTCGGCGAGGAACCATTTCTCCAGTTCCTTCTGGTTCTTGGCGGTGATGGCCTCGTAGTGCTCCCTCACTTCAGCGATGACCTTGGTGAGGTCTTCCTGGGGGGGGGCGTCCACCTCCACGTTGACCTGACCGCCCATCTGGGCCCTCAGCACCCGCAGCTCCTGCAGACAGACAAACCGGACCAAGTTCTGGTTGTGGACTCTAATGTTTCTGGGTGCAGTACGCAGAATGGCCACCAGAGGGAGCTCTCATCTACCTCCTCGTGGTTCCTCTTCAGGTAGGCCAGCTCCTCCCTCAGGCTGTCGATCTGCATGTTCAGGTCGCACTTGCTCAGGTTCAGTTCCTCCAGGACCCGCCTCAGACCAGCGATGTCCGATTCCACTGAGAGCCGCATAGCCAGCTCGCTCTCGTACCTACGGCGGCGGAAGGTGAGAAACAGATTTCATCCATCAGGCAACTGAAAACCACTCGTTTTTGGTCTGTCGCTGCAGCTGGACCTGTTGATCAGCGCCCCCTGCTGCCTGGATGTCTGACATCTGAGACCGATCAGATCAATAACCAGAACTTTAATCACAGGAAACTGATTTGTGGACTACCAGTTTTGTTCTAGCATTCCAAATAAAAAATAAATAAATAAATAAATAAATAAGAATATCAAGTTGAGGAATTCCAGATCTCTACCGGCTGCTGCTACAACATTGCTAAGCTAATATCATTGAAGAAAAATTTATGAAGTTGTTGATGCGCCATTTAAAGTTCATTTATTCATGATCTGTTAAAAAAAAAAACATTTTGATGCGCTAATGTTAGCTGAACTTAGCTAAAATTTGATATAAAAAACACCACTAGCCAGCTACTAAGATAAGTCTAAGCTAAATTCAGCTCTTATGGTTGATGGTTAGGTGTGGTCATGCTAACTGAGATATGTGGAATGAGCTAATTTAGCCACTTAACCACGAATGCTAACATGACCTAAGCTAAGAAATTTGACCTTAGCTAACTGTAGCTGTGCTGAAATTTACCTCAATAGCTATGTCGTCATAAATATTTTATTTTCTTGGTTGTTAACCAAGCAGGAAGAGAATTTTCGCTTGTGGGAAGGGTTGGTTGAGGGCGGGGTTGGTCGGTTAAGGTGGGAGGGGTGTCGATTTAGGTGGGAGGAGCATCGGTCACAGGGACTCACTTGTTCTTGAAGTCCTCTGCAGCCAGGCGAGCGTTGTCGATGCTCAGGTGGATGGCGCCGTTGGCCCTGGTGGCGGCTTGGATCTGCAGAAGCAACATTCTGATGATGTTATCATTCAACACAAATTGATTCCTGGACAGAAGGTCGCCACCTACTGGTGGGAGGAACCAGGCCGTAGAGGCTTAAGTTAGGATACTCGTTGCCAAACTGAAGCTAATGGTGATCAAGGGATGATAAATCAACCATCACTTCCATCTGTAACATGTGATGCTTCATCACACATGTCCTGAGCCATGCCCCTCACCTGTGAGGACAAGTCTTACCTTATTGTTGAGGTCGTTGATGGTGGCGTAGAAGGCACTGTAGTCCCGGGTGGAGGGGCCCACCCGGCTCTCCAGGTACTTGCGTATCTTCATCTCCAGCTCCAGGTTGGCCTTCTCCAGCGCCGTCACCTTGTCCAGGTAGGACGCCAGGCGGTTGTTCAGGTTCTGCATGGTGGACTTCTCGTTGCAGATGAGCCCGTCGTTGAACCCGGGGGCACTGTAGCTCATGGAGGACGACTGGCCACCGCCGGTGATGCCGCCGGAGGACATGCGGGTCCATCGGCCTTCAGTTCCCTCATACAAGCTGGTCGAGCGCCTGACGGACTGCCCACCAACGAGGGAACCGGCGCCGGTGGATGCCATTCCACTGCCGGTGGTAGATCTCAAGGAGGACTGAGAGACGTGGGTGGACATGATGGATGGTTCTGCTGTGGAGTCGACGCAGCAAGTGACGAACGTCGCGACTTGCCTTCTTTTTAAGAATCGCTCGACACGCCCGACAGAGGGTGAGGCGCACCTGAAGGAGGTGTGGTCAGGGAAAAATGTAACCTTCAAGCATCACAATGGCCTCCAGAAGCTGCAGGCATCATGTGACCTTTGGGTTGGACCAAGTAGAGACAGGTGGCGTCGATCAGGTGTTCAATAGAAGTCAAAGTGGTGGAATGAAGGTGGGTGGAGGAGATAATTACACCTCTGATGTTTATTTGGCAGCAAGTGAAGGGTAAAGGTGAATGGGCAACGCTTCACCCGTGACTAAACCAAGGACGGTTTAGTCACGTTTTCTGCAGCTTTGTTTTCTCACAAAGCTGCAGAAAACGGCTGAGAAAGAAGAAAGAAGGATTCCATCTTAAAATCAATTCAGAACTCTGAACAAACTCTAACAAAACTCAACGTGAAAGTTAAGAACCGTCGTCATGGTTACCATCTTTTTGCGTCTGCAGACCATGGGATGTTTGTTTTTATGTCGGAGATGAAAAGGCCACGCGCAAGCGGATGAAGTTGCTAAGCAAATGAATGGATGAAAAGACCGCCCACGTTGAGGATTCCCCAGAGGCTCTGATGTCAGTGTTCCCAACAGGGTTCTGTGATGTTGGCAGCGCATCCAGGGGGGTGTACCCCACCTTTCATCCGTAGCCAGTAAGGAAAGGTTCTAAACCTCCTTCAACACCAAACTGGACCCCAACTCGTCCCCCACCTCTGTGCCCAGAACATCCTGAACATTGGGCCAGAACGTCTCGAGTTACGTAAGACTAGTTCACCTCAGTGCACTTTAGTTTGCGTCTGTTCCCTTGAGTTAAATCTCTGCCAGATTGTTACGTCACTTTGTTTTCGCAGATTTCAATTTTTGCCACTTTTCCTTTGACCAGATCCTCATTCCAACCTGTCACGCCTTGCTGAAGGTGTCCTATCTGTCATCACAACCAATCACACCCCGATGCCACGAACCGCCGTGTGCAAAATGCCGGTCTGGGATCAGCCAGCATCAAATCAATGCCAACTAACCGGTTTGGACACTCATTGTTTCTTGAAAGCTATGTTTGAATCCCCACGGTGATGCAACAGCAGCAATAAGAGCCAACCGTCAGTCATCGAGCCCCCCCAGTAATCCGTCTGTGCAGGACCAGCCAGTCTTTGAATAAACTTACCCCAGGTCACTCCAGCTGCTTCAAGACCAGCTTCATTCAGACCCCCACAAAGTTTCACAATATAGAAATACCAGAAATATCAAGTTCTCAAGCAGCAACCACGCTTTTTTAAACTGGGGTGTGGAGCGTTTCCCATGGCAACCACTGGACAAACCCAGGGTGTGCTAATGGGACCAGAGCCTCTGTCCCAGAGAATGCGACAAATGCAGGAATCAGTTCAAATCTCAATAATATATAAAAATTACAAAAAGTATGTGAAGAAACCACTGAAAAAAATCACATACAGTAATCCCTCGTGCATTTGCGCATTGACATGCGTGACTTTTCCTCGTTGCGGATTTTTATTAGGTAGTGAAGTGATACCGTATGTGCATTATACGGGCTAAGGCATCCAGAAGTGCACTATGTTCAGTGAGTCTCGGTCGGCAGCGCACTTCCGTGTGATAAAGAAGTGCTTTAAACAGTCGATAAGAGTGTGGGAAAAGGTAATACAGATAGAAGGTAGTTTAATATCAGTATGGGGAGGGTTCAAAAATGTTTGAATTACTGTAATAAGATAAATAGTTTGTTGCTATATTGCGGAATTCGTTATTTGCGTGTGGTTCCTGGAACTCATTAACCACGAGTAACTAGGGTACACTGTATTAGAATTTTATATGATAAACTAAATGTGAATTTAAAGTAATCGAATTTTTGAATTTATTCTGCAGTTTTAGATGCTGACCACCAGGGGCACCACAGGCGGATTGGTTAACCTGTAGCAGCTTTTCTAAATCGATGTAAAATAATTTTAGCATTCTTATGTCAGCGGAGCACGTCCCAGCTGGTCCAGAGATGGAGCTGTAGTTCTCCTATGTGGTCACTAGGGGGTGGTCTTCACCAACACACGAACACCTGCAGTTTCTCTACCTGTGTAATTTCACATCAGTCAGTCGTCTCTTTCTCCACCGATCGCTTCAGTCCAACAGAAATCTGGTGCCAGTCAGACCAGGAGGAACCCAGGAGGACCTCGGTTAGTTTGGACGGCTTTCTTTGGATCACTTGATTGGACAGAATTGTCTCTGGTTGACAACTGATGGCTAATACGATGACTGAGTTCATATTAAATGTGAATCAGTAAAGATCATCAGAACATCCATGAAACCCAACAAAATCTAGAGGTCAGAGTTCATCTTTTAACTGAGACCCAACAGTCGACTTCAATCCCATGGTGTATTACCTTCACGTCATGTGATTGAATTGGACAGAAAGAACTTTCATGTGCATAAAAAAGGATGTAAATAAATGTAACTCATGCTAGAGGACAAGAAACAAACAATTTTCAGTTCATCAGAATCCTTTTATTTCTTTCTTTCTGAGAACGGCTGACAGACGTTTGTTGTCTCTTGGTTTAGGTTCAGATTCGTTTTCCTCTTTGATGATGATGAGAGCTTCATCATTGGCTGATGACAAGAGTCTGGAGGCAAAAAACAACAGTGTTGCTTGAGACCCGTTAACATTTTTATTAACTTTAGCTTTAGTTTGCTTTGGTTAGTTTTCATGACTCTGTTTTTTAGTATTGTTCTTATTAGTGGTGGACTCAAGTCTGGACTGGTGAACTTACTCCCCCATCAAGAAGTCTCCTGTACTCGGCGATCTCCATCTCCAGTCTGGCCTTGGTGTCCAGCAGCATCTGGTACTCTTGTGCCTGGCGTTCCAGGTCAGCCCTCAGTCGGCTCAGCTGGTCCTCCAGAGACGCCACCTGGCTCTGGTAACTGGCAAGCGTGGTGGCGTACTGGTTCTGCGTGTCGGCGAGGGTTCCCTCCAGAGACGCTTTCTGTTGAAGAACCATCATGAGGAGATGCTTGAACCGTTAATTTGTGATCATACCTGGTAGAAACCCACCATGCTGAGCTGTGCTTGGAGTTCGATTTCCAGGCTCTGCAGGGTGCGTTTGATTTCCGTAATCTCAGAGCGTGATGACTGAAGAGTTTCTGTGCTCACAGCGACTTCTTTATTGAGCTCCGCAGTCTAGAAGAACGACCGGAAGAAAAGTAACAGAAGAAAAGTAAGCTTTGAGTGTTAATTGCCCTGATTATTTGTTATGTACGCTGATGACACTCTACTGTTCACTGGTTCTGTTGAGACATTTCGACTTTATGCAGCTCAGTGAATAAACCCAATGTCAAAAAATTCAGAAGGGATTATTATTCATGTGATTTACACCATCTAAATAATCTATTCAACACCTTTGTCACGGAAGTCTTGATGTTCACAGTGATGTTTTTTATACGAAAATCATGCATTACAGATTATTGTGCAATCTCAAGTTATTCATACCTTCGAATCCTTTACTTTATTGACATTGACACATCACGATTGAAAATTTGATAGTAAATATGAGCCTGTGAATTGAATAGTTGTCTTAAAATTAGATTGAATTTTTAAACTGAAAAACTTCTATTGTATTTTTTTGCATGTTTTACTTGTGCTTTAAAGATACATATAAATCTATTGCATATTGTTTTGGTGCATTTATGAAAAAATTGTCTTTTGATAATTTTGATGGAGTCTCTTTGGAAAGACTTTTGCTTGTATGAATGAGCGTATTTCATACAGTAAGTCAAAAATAAGGTAAATGACAGTTGTGACTGTGAAATCCATCCAAGGAGGTCGCTAACATCAGGACTTTTATCACTCACTTTGGCCTCAAACCAGCTCTGCAATTCTTTTAAGTTCTTGGCAGCGAGGGATTCGTATTGCTGTCTGATTCCAGTGATTACAGATGTCAGGTCCTGCTGTGGAGCGGCGTCCACCTCCACGTTCACCCGACCCCCCACCAGGGCTCCCAGAGCCAGCAGGTCCTGCAAGAAAACAAATTCAGGTTGAATTTTTTAGCAGTAATCAGGCGTTCAAATCATCTGCTGTCAGATTCTCAAGGATTCTTTGAACTAAATGCCTGATCATGTAAAAAAAAAAAAGTCCAACATTGATTGACCGATGCTACTGTAGTTTTTTCACATCTTCTGTCTGTAAAATCACAAAGAAAGCTTCCAGAACAGGAAAAAATAATCTGAAGCAGCATTATGAAGTTTACTGAACCCCTCATAATGAGTTTTCAGTGTTCCGCCCACCTCCTCGTGGTTCTTCTTGAGGACGATCAGCTCCTCCCTCAGAGCTTCCAGCTGCATCTCCAGGTCGGACCTGCTCAGGGTCAGTTCGTCCAGAAGCCTCCTCAACCCGGCGATGTCGGCCTCCACCGACTGACGCATGGCCAGCTCGTTCTCATACCTGCACAACAGTCAAACAGGCTGCTAGAGAGGGACCTCTAGTGGTCATGTGAGGAACCACCACCAAACAGGATGGTTTGTTGGAAGCGTGGCTGCCAACTTTTTTGAAATGTGGAAATTCATTGAAAACACATTGATGGTATTTATGACCAATATGAGACATATACTCACTTGACTTTGAAATCGTCAGCTGCTAGCTTCGCGTTATCAATGGCGAGGTAGAGGGATCCGTTTACACTGGTGGCAGCGAAGATCTGAAGACGGAATCAACTGAAGGGGTTGGTATTTGATGAAAGGAAGATTTGATTTTCATGTCTCTTTAACTTACTGTCATATAAAATATGAAACCTGTTTGTTTCGATCATTTAGGAAAGATATCATGCCAGCTAAACCACGTTTTTACTCGTGTGGACCAGTTGGTTTGGTTCTTACAATGGGTTGAAGGTGTGAAATTGATATTGACTCAAGTAGCAGAATATGAAAGTCAAATAAATGTATAAAACATTATCGTGTTGGTAGAAAGATTGTGAACACCTGACTTCTGGGGAGGTACTTCAGCTCCAGTTGGGCGTGGCTGTAGGTTTGTGTATCACCTCCTGGTTAATCCCGATCCTGATTTGAATCGGCCGACTCTTGTGAAGCAGTAACAATTGTTACTCCAAGTCTAGCAAATATTGGTCGAACAGCGTTTCTTTACTCATGTAAAATGTTTCTGGGACAGGATGTTCTGGTTTGATTAGGCGTGGCTGAGACCCGCTGCTAGTCTTTCAATTTATAGAACGTTCTAACCAACCAAGTTTGACCTGATCTCTGCCGCACCGTCTGATAAATGACGGATCCAGTCTTACCTTGTCCTGCAGGTCGCTGATGGTGACCATGTACGGAGCCCAGTCACGCGCCTCGGGTTTGGTCTTGCTCTCCAACAACATCTTGATCTTCAACTCCAGCTCAGCATTGGCTTCCTCCAGCTTGCGCACCTTGTCCAGGTAGGACGCCAGGCGGTCGTTGAGGTTCTGCATGGTGGCCTTTTCGTTGTCACCAAAATTGAAGGACTCACACATGGAGGCAACAGCAGCACCACTAGCACCAGAGAACCCAGTAGCGGAGATGCCTCTGTTGCCACCACTTGCGCTGGAGATGCGGATCCCCGATCCTCCGGCGCCGCCGTACATGCTGGGGGACCTCGTGGCGCTAAGGCGGCTTCCGCTGGAGTAGTTGATAGATTTTGCGTAGAAGGTCATGGTGAAGTCGTCTGCCTTGTCAGGTGATGAGGAGAGAACGAGTGAGAGGTCGAACTCGACTCCTTTTATTCATCACCACTTTAAGGAGGGGCCAAAGCCGCACCCTTTCCGCCACCTGAGGGCTTGAGATGCAGAATAAATGCATCTCACGTTTTATACAAAGGTGCTTCACATGACTCCTCTGTTCACGTCAGGTGATTCCATCGTTTGTTCAGGTTCATCTCCTATTTTTATCAAACCTGTTTAACAAGCAGAGAACCTCGAGCCTCCCCCACCACACATCCCATCATCTCTTTCTGCTTACCCAGACTTGTGCGTTTATTTTCGGTCCATCAGATTGACCAGATTGTTCTTCTTCAAGAGACATGGACACACCAGAGTCGTCGTCTTCATTTCATGACATGACCGATTGAGAACTGAACTGATCGTCGGCTTTTTCTATGAGTTAATCTGTAATCAATGTTATTTCATAAACATTTTTGTGCCTGTGGAGTTATATTTGAAGCATTATTCGTTAAACGATATCATTATTTAGTGTAAATGATCTAAAACAAATATACAAAATATTACTAAATTTCATTTTAGACATTTTTTTGAACATTTTTTGGCCAACTTTTATTCCTAATATTCCATGATTTCACTCAGTTTAACACATCTGGAAATAATTTCAAGAAAACTACAGATGTCTATGAGTGAAAGCGTGTTTTTGGTTACAGGATCGGTTTCCTCATTGCTTTGGGACAATTAGGAGCCCCACCTTCAGTAAGCTGAGTTGATAGATGTTGACAAAATCAATAATATTCCCTGAAAAAAAAAGGTTAATTTAACAGGTAAAGTAAAAACTGAAACCTCAATTCTCACATTAATGACCGTTTTGGTTTGGAATCGAAACCAAAATGATTTGTCCATCTAAACTTTAGATGTACAAATTTTGTCCTGGATGCAAGAAGTCCACGCTTATTATAGAAGAGAAACTTTGGTGCCCCATGAGAGGCTGGGTGTATATCTATCGTCTGTGTTCATGAAGAACCCAGTGTGTTCTGATTATTTTCATGCTTTGTCCGTGATCATTTTTTATACTTATTTTTTTTAATCTCGATTTGTTGAGAAAGTTATTGCGAGAAAATTTGAACTTCATTGAAATGTGAAACACTTTGAATGAAGTTCAACAGAATGTTTGTGTCATTCATCACTACAAAAACACAACACAATTACAAGACAACAGCGGAAATGAAACTAAAAAGCAGAAATTAATTTTAATGTCATTAAAAATACATACAAACTACATTCAGAGGACCTGTCAGTAGCTTTGCTCATTGAGAACAGTTTGCGTTGGTTACTGCGTACAGTTAGCGTTAGCTGCTGAGTGCTGTTAGCTATGGACGGCACTGTGGACTGGAGAACCCACAATATTCCCCGTCAACCAGTCTACTGTGCTTGGTGATGTACTCCATCAACATGCTGGCGTCCCGCTTCTGGGTCTCTTTCTGTACAAGAACAAGTGTGAGGAGATGCTCGACTGTGAGATCCATATTTTATGTTGTTTATTTTACAATGTTTGTCATCGGGTTTTTTTTAATCATTGGCCTTGTTCGTGAACCACTTCTGCAGCTGTCTTTAGTTCTTGGAGACAACAGTCCGGTATTACTCTCTGATTCCAACGATAACAATATTCCCGTCCTGCAAACAAAGTGGGGACCACCTCCACGTTCCCTTGCTTTCCCACCGGGTCCCTCAGATCCAGTGGGTCCTGCATGTTCTGTTCAGGGTCAGTAGGTCCAGAACCTTCATTGTGTAAATTCCAGAATTTGCACAATGACCAAAAAAGCTGATTCAACAGGGAGAAGGCCCTCTAGTAGTCATACGGTGAAACGCATCAATCAGATTTTTCTGAACTCTTCAGCTTCCAGATTAACTGCATCTTTTCTCATGTGGAACAGTTTGGTTTCTTAAAATGGCTTGGAATTCTAAAGTTGAGTGAGAATATATATATATATATATATATATATATATACACACACACAGTATATATATATATATATGTACAGTATATATAGACTAAATATCGAAAATGACGGTGATCACCTGACTTTGTGGAAAGTGTTTGACTTAACTCCTCTGTTTCCCTTCAGGTGACTTTGCGACTCGTTTAAATATATCTCCTCCTCTTTTTTTAATCAAACCTGTTCAACAAGTGTAGACCCTCACACCACCCCCACCGAACACACTTCTTTTTTCTTTTCAACTCATCCAGAAAGTAAAAAAAGTGCAGGTGGACCAGATTCTTCTTCAGGACACATGAACATATTAGAGTCGTGTTCCTCGTCTCATGACATGAGATGTGACTCACAGCAACCGACAGGAGGTCATGTTGAGAGCAGAACACTCTTTGAAGGCTTGTTTAAGGTCACATGATCTCTTTCCTGGTTGCTTTGAGACAAATGGGTCCCTCACCTTCAGTAAGCTGAGATGATAAATGTTGATTTAATATGTAATTAAAAAAAAACATCTTAAACAGATGAATTTAAGAAGACATGTAAGTGGTGGGTGGGTGGGTGGGGGCACAAACAGGAAGACTTTGAGTCTCCAGTTGGTGGAGGGATTCATGACCCAGGTCTCCATCGTACTCCCATTGTTTTGGGAGTTTAACTTCCAAAGATACGTGGAAGCCTCATTCAGGTTCCAGTTGGAACATGTGGTGCACCATCGGTAACCATCATTACCCCCAACATCCACTAGAAGGTAGTCATATGAGGTCAGATTTCAATATGGACAATATTTAATTAAAAAAAAAGTGGAAATTAAAAAAGTGAAAAACCCAAATCCCTAGTGGTTCATTCTGACATTAATTATTTTTCTGGATTGAGTTATATTTGTACGTCCAGTTTTATTTTGAAAGTTAATTCTCCTGTGATTTTTTTTTACTCTGCACTTCCTGTCTGTGATTTTGTCTGCTTGGTTTCACCTGTGACCCGCCTCATCTGGATTTTGGGATTTGTCTCGTTCTATGTTGATGCTGTTAAAATGATGCTCTGCTTTGACCTTCAGCTGCTCCAGTTTTCTCCACAAATGTAAGTAGAAGAGAAATATTCTGTTTATTAGTATCTGAATGGTTCTGTGAAGAAACTCCTGAACGAGTCAGGACAGAAATTCATCAGTCAACAGGGTGGGGTCATCAGAACAACCCAACTGAACACCAGTAATGGTGAATAAAGGCTGGATTCTGTCACACTGTTTGCGCATTTTATTTTGAAATTCCAGCCTTCACCCCCAACATTTTTATTATCTATCACTGTGAACATCAAAGATTCTTTCAGGGTCCTCACAAATGTTTGAACATAGTGTAAAATGATGTTTAGAAATGGCATTTATAAAAAAGAAAAGACAATTTTCAGTCCACTGGAATAATTTTATTCATTTCTGAGTGGTATTTAACATGCTCAAAAAGCTCTGGAGCTCAAAGAACATCTCAATCAACACCAGGATGTGCATCTTTAACTCCAATGTGAAACAAGTGATGCTGTATGGATCAGACATGAAGGACCACTAAACTCAAAACACACAGGCTGCAAACTTTTATCGACACCTGAATCCTTCAAATCTGGTGGAAATATAAAGTATCCAATGTGAACCTGTGGAAAAGAACAAACCAGGATGCCATTGACATGCAAATCCAAAAGAGAAAGTGGAGTTGGATCAGCCATACCTTCAGAAAACTCGCAACAAGCATTACCCGACAAGCCCTGCAATGAAACCCCCAGGGGTAAAGGAGGAGAGGTCACTGCAGGAACAGATGGAGAAGTGTTGGGGCAGAAATGGCAGAGAGTGGGCTCAACGGGGAGACCTCAAAAGAACCTCAACAAGCCAAGTGAAATTGAGAACCTTTGTCAACGGTCTATCCACCCTAGAAGAGCAAAGGGCTTAAAAAAAGACTCCTGAGTATGGCTGACAGGCGTCTGTTGTTTTGTCTCACTGCTTGGTTTCGGATCCAATTTTTGTGACGTCGGCAGGCTATGAAAAAAAACAAAGGATAGCATTAGGTTTGTTTGAGCACAGCTGCCTTCAGTTACAGAATTCCATTAGGTTTTGTGTTTTAGCATTAGCTGTGGACTGGTGAACTCACACTGACTCCCCCATGAAGCAGTCTCTTGTACTCAGCGACCTCCAACTCCAGTCTGATCTTAGTGTCCAGCAGGGTCCGGTACTCGTGTCTCTGGTGTGCCAGGTCGGTTCTCAGATGGCTCAGCTGGTCTTCCAGAACGGTCACCTGACACTGGTAATCTGATATCAAGGTGACGTACTCCTTGTCGGTGAGGGTGACGGTTTCCCCGTCTTTCGGAGGTGCTTTCTGTTGGTGAAGAAACAGTGTGAGGAGATGCTCAAACAGTTAATTTGTGGTCATACCCAGTAAAGACCCACCATGCTGACTCCTAATTCCTTGTTGGGCCCTGAGAGCCCGCAGGTTCTCCAGGAAATACCTGGTTATACCTGGTGTCTGATCATCTTTATTGCCTTCTCCAGGATGGAGAAGGCCCAAAACCAACTACTGAATGAGAGAATGAGGCAAGTCCACTTCACCCTCGAGGGCCTGAAGGCACAGACCGACATGAAACTAAAAAATGAACTCCAGTTTTGCCTCCTGTGATCATGGGAGAACTCTCTAAGTTTGTTGAGTCAGCCCAACTATCTCCACAAGAAAAAGCAAAGACGTAAGTGTCTAAGCCTCCAATCTCGGGCAAACAAAAACACGAGCAGAAAAACTCATCTTGAGACAGAAACCAGTGAGTACAACTACAGATGACATACAGGACAGATGGGTGACACCTATTAATAAACGGACAGCCCCTTTGACACCCCTGTGCACCTCCATCAACCATTGTTGAGGAGCCAGATGGGTTTCAACTACGGTCTTTGGAATATGGATTCTCTTAAAGTCCAGTGGATTGATTTAAACAGGTTTGGATTCTATGCATACAGTATACGGCCTCCCCAAAATTCATTTAGAAGGACCCCCCCCAGACCTATCTTCAGCAGCATTAAATCTGTCGCCTACAACATTGTCAACCCTGGGCTTGGCTCCATGGAGGAGCCCCGGTTGTGCCCTACTGGACGACGTGATGATCCTCAATAATATTGTGTTCATAGGGGTTTTTGAATTGCTTTTATTCTGTCCTGTCATCTCATACCAGTTTGGCATGGAAGACCCTACCAGGAGCATATAGCCCCCGACAATATAGATCCGAGTATCATTCAGGCACCGAAACTCCCCCACCACAATAAGGTGGCACTTCCAGATCAGAAATCATTTGAATGAAGACTTGTTGTAGATCACATGATCTGTTTCTGTGTTGTGCTATCTATGGTTGCGTACGCAGATACGTTTTGGGGTTATTTCCATGGTTAAATGGAAATTCCCAGCAGGACAGAGAGGCAACCCACCTTCAGTAAGATGTGGAGATACTTGTTGACAAAATGGATAATATTTATGCTTCCTGTTTTATTTTGAAAGTTAATATCCATGTGATGTTTTCACTTGGCAAGTCCTGTCTGTTATTTTGTCTGATTAGTTTCACCGGTAACCTGCCTCCCCTGGGTTTTGGGGTTGTCTCGCTCAATGTTGACGCTGTTGAAATGATTTCTCTGCTTTGACCTTTAGCTAAGATTCAGATAAAAGATTGAAGTAACCTAATTAATCCTGAAAGGAAAATTATTTGTCCACTTTAGTGTTGGTCTATGTTGATCACATGCATAGTATATGTACACTGTGTATAATATATAATATATATGTATATATAGTGTCTACAGGCCTGTAACACACACACACACACAGACACGGGCCTTTAGAGATAGTGTTGCAGGTAGCTCCGTCATGTTGTGCCCCCAATGAACAACTTGTAAAGGGGATGGTGCCTTGCTCAAGGGAACCTCAGCAGTGCTATGGAGGTGAACTGGCACCTCGGCACTACCAGTGCACACTTCGAATTTTTTGCTTGACATGAGTCTAGAACCGGCCACCCTCCAGTCCCCAACCCAAGACTTAGTGGACTGAACTCCTGCCGCCTCAGAAACTGCCCCAGTTTTCTCCACAAAAGTAAGTAGATGAGAAATATTCTGTTTCTTAGTATCTGAATGTTTCTGTGAGATGACAAGTCAGGAAAGAATTTTGCCAGTCAACAGGGTGGGGTCACTAGAACAACACAACTGAACACCAGTGATAGTCAATAAAGGTTAGATTCTGTCACACTGTTACACGTTTTATTTTGAAATTCCAGGTTTGTTTGTCTTTTATTTAGTTTCTTTGTCCCCCGTTCCACCCCGACCTCTTTATGGTTTATCACTGTGAATATCTAGTTTCTTCCAGGGTTTTGACAAATGTTTGAACAAACGTGACGTAAAAAGATATTTATAAATGTAACTGAGGAAAGGTCTTGAAAGGAGGACAGAGAAAAGACAATTTTTCAGCTCATCAGAAAAATTTTATTTGTTTATTTCTGCGAACGGCTGACAGACATCTGTTGTTTTGTCTCACTGCTTGTCACTGGTTTCAGATCCAGTTTTAGTGATAACGTCGTAAGGCTGCAAAAAAACAAAGAAGAATACCATTTGTCTTTAGGATAGCTACCTTCAGTTACTGAAGTCCATTAGCTTTGCTCTTTTAGCATTAGCTGTGGACTGGCGAACTCACAATGACTCCCCCATCGAGCAGTCTCCTGTACTCGGCGATCTCCAACTCCAGTCTGGCCTTGGTGTCCAGCAGCATCTGGTACTCTTGTGCCTGGTTTGCCAGGTCAGTTCTCAGATGGCCCAGCTGGTCCTCCAGAGTGTTCACCTGACTCTGGTAACCCGCCAACATGTTGGCATACCGGTTTTTGGTGTCGGCGAGGGTTGCCCCAAGAGATGCTTTCTGTTGGTCAATAAACAGTGTGAGGAGAACAGTTGAGGAACAGTTGATTTGTGATCATACCTGGTAGAAACTCACCATACTGAGCTGTGCTTGGAGTTCGATCTGCAGGTTTTGCAGAGTGCGGTTGATATCCTTGATCTCAGAGCGTGATGACTGAAGAGTCTCTGTGCTCTCGGCAACTTCCTTGTTGAGATCTGCAGACTACAAGAAGAAGAACAAAAGTCAAGAGACATGAAGGTATGAAGTCCAACAAATCATGTTGTGTTTTAGGGTGATGATGGCGGAAGGTAACTTTGGATATTTGGACAATCATCTCCACATTCAGAGAACATACAGGACTTTTTGGTCTCACCTTTGCCAGGAACCAGGCCTCGAGTTCTTTCTTGTTTTTGGTTGCAATGTGCTCATAGTGGTCTCTGATTCCAGCCATGACAGCAGAGAGGTCCTGTTGAGGAGCAGCATCCACCTCCACTTCGACTTTACCTACAAGGTGGTCTTTGAGAGCCAGCAGGTCCTACAAGAAATACCTGGTTACACTTGTGTCTTACTAGCTTTTACTGTTCTTCGCCTGTGTCAATTGTGTTGATCTTACATCCTCATGGATGTGCTTCACGCGGATCAGCTCATCCTTCAGGCCGGACAGCTGTAAATCCAGGCTGGACCGAGCCAATTTCAGCTCATCCAGGACTGACTTCAGGCCAGCAATGTCAGCATCCACTGACTGATGCAAATTCAGCTCATTTTCATACCTGAACACATCAAAATCATTTGTGGAAAGAATATTTTCAGGCTCAAAGCTTGATTTGATGTGGAATGACAGAAAGTCTCAAACTAACTTGATTTGGAAGTCATCTGCAGAAAGTTTGGAGTTGTCAGCGGCGAGGGTGAGGGTGGAGTTTCCACAAATGGCATCACCAATCTGAGAGCAGCAAGAAAAAAAATATATGAACAACTTTCACATCAGTGAAACAGTCTCAGCTCTTCAACAGTAGAAACCAATAGAAACCAATGTCAGTGTAGCTTTGTGGCCAACAGGGGGCTTCAGACAACCACGCAACGCTTCTTCTCTGTTTGAAATTATTTATTTACGTCTTCATGGATCAGATTTACCTTGATAGAACATCTGAAAAATAATCTGAAGATGCCACACCAGGATGCAAAATTCCTTTAAGATGTTTCTGATTTGAATGTTGTATTTTATTTAATTTTATTTAATTTTATTTACAGAGCATGATGAGTTTTTAGAAATCGTGGCAAATTATTCCAATATTTCCTTCTGACTGTAAAAGAAACTATTTGCAAGAAACTATTAAAAACTTTGACGTAAAATTAAATGTCAAAACCCTAATGAAGACTTAAAGCAGCATTCAGCCCAACACACAAATTAAATCTCTTCTCACATTTCTTTTGTTCTGACTCCAGATCAGCTCAGAGTCACGTTCATTTGTCCCTCTGAGCAAAAGTTCACAGGTTCATCAGATGATAGTAACATCCTCAGTTTTAAAAAAAATTCATTTTTTTTTAGCTAAAACTCATTGGCTTCCAGCATTTTGCAGCAATTGATCTCCTTTGACAGACCTGCTGCGACGCTCTGGATGTTGTCTGTGTTTTCTTTCTGTTCTTGACAGATCTCCAGATGCCTTGCTCAGATTAACATTGTGTTTGTTCGCGGGCGAACGCTGACATAGAAAAACTTTGTTGCATCGTAAGGTGCCGTTTTTAAATGCCATGGTACATTTACTTACTCCGTGTCTTTTCTAGGACCATCACTCAAGCCATTATCTCCCCTCAATCCAAACATCTGATTGGTCAAACATGTTGAGGTCTGCTGCCTGACAAACCAGTCAAGGTTAACAGTACTGATAACATCTGTTTGAGTTTCTTGGTGGACTCACCTTGTTCTGCAGTTCGTTGATGCGGATGTTGAAGGCGGTGTAGTCATGAGCGGCGGGTGTGATTTTGGTGTCCAGGAAGTTTCTGATCTTCAGCTCCAGCTCAGCGTTGGCCTTCTCCAGGCTGCGCACTTTATCCAGGTAGCTGGACAGACGGTCGTTCAGGTTCTGCATGGTGGCCTTTTCGCTGCTGGAGAGGTCAATGGCGTCACTGAGGTTGAAACCTGCACCCGCGACCGGAGCAGCAAGGGTGAAATTGGCCTGTGAGACACGGACTCCATGTCCTCCAGCTCCCCCGTAAACACTTCCGCCTCCATAGACGACCCTGTTGGAGGGACTCACGACCATGGAGCTCCTCAGCGGTGAGCCCACGTAGCTGCGGGTTGAGAAGGAGGTCATGGTTGCAGAGTGTTTGTTTGTCAGCTCTGAGAGGAGACTGAAGGGCTACTGGGACGATGCCTCCTTTTAAACCTCATAATGAGGCTTGGGGATAGGGCCCACCGGTCTGGTTGGGATGTCATACATGTTGAGATCTCGTCCTTGGGGCCAGACAGAATACAGATGTCAGTTGAGAAAGTGACTCCAGCATCAACTTCAGTTCGCTTAAAGCGCCAACGGTTACTCTGTCACTATCCATCAGGGGAGCACCCAGGGCCCCCGGGTGATTCCTCACTGTGACCAAACCCTGGGTGGCCTCCTCCACCTGCTGATCTAGTTTGACGAGTCGACATGCAGCCCCAAGGACCTGACTTCCTGTCAACTCAAAAAAACACCGCATATGTCAAAGAGAGGGTTGAGGAGATTAAGAAAATGAAAAAGCTAAAGTCGAAATGTTTTGGCCTCAGAGGGAAATTGTTCTTGGCTGACTTTTTGCTTGAGTCATTTCACAGATAACAACGCAGGAATGTTTACCCACTTACACCACCTGTTCTTCGTTTAGCTAATGCTACTTTTGGTTGGATGAGCACTTCACAGCCCTAACACCCATCAACATTCAGGTAACCTTCATGTCCCGAGGCTGGAGAGGCTCAGGTCTGAATGAACAATGTGATGAAGTCATCCGAAAGACTCGTCACAATTACCCCATCATCATCCATCGAGGGTCCAGACTATTTTATTAACCAGAGAATTCTTAAAAGTTACGAGGAAGTAAAGGTATGGTAAGACCCCCCAAATCACCACTGACAGGAAGTAACAGTTTCTCCCAATGACGTGCGATTATGTGCAGATTGTTCAAAAATATTTATACTAGTGCAATTCCAGATTTTGTACATTTTTAATATTCAAGTGGGTTGAGATTGGAAAGATGTTAAATCTGCAATGCATTTAGTCCAGTAAAATGTTCTAATAGTCAGATAATGCTTGAACAATATAATATGAATTCATGTCTATAAATATACTTATTATAGAGTCTTCATGCTAGTGCACACATTGTTCAGTTCATCAGAATTATTTTGTTTATCTGAGAACGGTTGACTGATGTTTGTTGTTTCATGATTCATTGCCCTCTTTAGTGATGATGAGAGGCTTATCGATTGATGTTAAAGATCCCTTACAATGTTTTTTTTTAATCAACGTTTCTGCTGACAGATATCCAACTACACTGTATTTGAAATGTCTTGCCCAAAACTAATCCATGGTCCTCAAAATTTTTGACTGAATATTAATAAAATCACTTCCAGACAAAGCGTAACTTTCAGTAACTTCTTTATTACGTATTTCCCTCTTATTTTTCTTATGTTTTTCACGTTTGTTTTTCATGATATAACTGATCGAACTGAGATTGGCTGGTAAACATTGCGGAGGATTTGTGGGGAAAACACAGTGTTTGCAAATGGGACAGAAATCAGTGGAGATGTTACCAGAGAAATATGAACAGGAAGTAATTAGGTTTGTTTTGTTGACTGCATACAGTTAGCTCTGGCGTTTGAATGCCATTTACTATGGACTGAACTGTGGACAGGGGAACTCTCACTGCCTCCCCTATCAAGTAGTCCCCCATCCTCGGCAATCTCCAAATCCAGTCTGGCCTTGGTATCCAGCAGTATCTGGTACTTTTGTGCCTGGTTTGCAGGTCAGCTCTCAGATGGCTCAGCTGGTTTTCCAGAGTCACCATGTGACTCTGTTAAACCATTAACAACTTGACTTACTGGTTCTTGGTTTTAGCGAGGGTTGACCCAAGAGATGCTTTCTGTTGGTGAAGAAACAGTGTGAGAAGATGCTCAAACAGTTGATTTGTGGTCATACCTTGGATTCTGGAGGGTGACCATTCAACTTGACTGCTTGGGTGGAAAAAAAATACAATGGAGATAGGGACAGGAGAGAGAGACAGAGAAAGAGTGTCAGATAGGCCAGATAGAGTTCTAAAGTTTAGATCCAGCCGCTGAAGGGGGGTGGGGGGGGTGGGATCGTCAGGCCTTCAGATACCTTGTCTACTATACTTGTTCCCCACCTGTCAAGAAGAAGCACATAGGCAGCAGCAATATCTTGCAAGTATGTGAAGCGTCAATGTAGTATGAACAAGAAAAGCAAAAGAAAGAGAAATAACACATGTTTCTAAAATAATTGATGTAACTCAGTCTACTCTTAAATGAGAGAAGGGTGACTGCCCACCAGACCGAGGCTGGGAGATTGTTCCAAAGGAGCTAGATAGCTAAAACTTCTGCCTCCTGTTCTACTCTTACAGAACTCAAAGCAAAGAGCACTGAGAGGGTGATACAATTCTACAGAAACAACCTATCCTCAATGGAAGCAGTGGGGCTAAGGGTAAAGGTAACAGCAACCCTTTCTGAAGCTAAGGTCACCCCTTCCAACCTCTCCACCCAAGAAAGGAAGTGATGGCACCGAGTAAGGAACAAAACATCACCATCCTTCCAGCAGATAAAAGAAGATGCATGGTAATCCTGAACACGGAAGATTACCATACCATGATAATGTCTTTAATCAGTCGCAACAGCAACAGCACTTATGAGATACTGAAATGTGACCTAACCATGGATTGCCTACACAAGTTACACAAGTAACCTCCTCCGGAGGTTGGGCCCACGTTGTCCTTTCGGGTTGAGCCTGGCCAGGCCCCAGTGGCAGATGACCAGCCACCAGGAAATCACTTACGAGCCCCAACCCCAGGCCTGGCTCCAAGCAGTGGCCCGGTTGCGCCATACTGGGCGACGTCATGGCCCTCAATGTTATTGTGCTCATAGGGGTTTTTGAACTACTCTTAATCTGGCCTTTCACCCAGGACCCATTTACATTGGGATACCCTATCAGCAGCATAAAGCCTCTGACAACATAGCTCCTAGAATCATTCCGGCACCCTAACTCCCCCCACAAGGATAATGTGGTACTTCAAGATTGGAAATAATTTCAAGAAATTTATTGATCTACTTGAATGAAGGCTTGTTTTAGGTCACATGATTTGAGTTAGCTGAGGAGATAAATGTTGAAAAAATGGATAATATTTTACTTCTTGTTTTATTTTGAAACTTAATTTCTCTGTGATGTTTTTACTCTGCACTTCCTGTTTGTTTTTTGTCTGATTAGTTTCACCTGTGACCCACCTCACATGGGTTTTGGGGTTTGTCTCGCTCTGTGTTGACGCTGATTTCTCTGCTTTGACTGTCAGCTGCTCCAATTTTCTCCACAAATGTAAGTAGAAGATAAATATTCTGTTTATTAGTATCTGAATGTTTCTGTGAGATGAAGAATCTCCTTAGTAGGTCAGGACAGAAATTCACCAGTCAACATGGTGGGATCACCAGAAAAACCCAACTGAAAACCAGAGACAGAGATTACAGGTTTGATTCTGTCACACTTTTATGAATTTTACTTTGAAATTCCAGTTTTGTTTGTCTTTTATTTTCTTTCTCCAGCCGTCCTTCCACCCCGACCTCTTCATTGTCTATCACCGTGAGCATCAAGATTCTTTCAGGGTCATAAATAAAATCATGAGATTGAAAGTGTTTGATGAAAAGTCTTGAAAGGAGTGAACAGAAGACATTTTTCAGTTCATCAGAATCATTTTATTTGTTTATTTCTGCGAACGGCTAACAGGCGTCTGTTGTCTCACTGCTTGGTTTCAGTTGGTGTCAAAGTTGTATTGAGAACGTCGTAGGTCTGTGAAAAAACACAAAGAAGTACACCATTAGCTTTGTTTGACGGCAACTGCGTTCGGTTATTGAATACCATTAGCTTTGCTCTTTTAGCATTAGCTGTGGACTGGCGAACTCACGACTCCCCCATCGAGCAGTCTCCTGTACTCGGCGATCTCCAACTCCAGTCTGGCCTTGGTGTCCAGCAGCATCTGGTACTCTTGTGCCTGGTTTGCCAGGTCAGCTCTCAGATGACCCAGCTGGTCCTCCAGAGCGTTCACCTGACTCTGGTAACCCGCCAACATGTTGGCATACCGGTTTTTGGTGTCGGCGAGGGTTGCCCCAAGAGACGCTTTCTGTTGGTCAATAAACAGTGTGAGGAGAACAGTTGTGGAACAGTTGATTTGTGATCATACCTGGTAGAAACTCACCATGCTGAGCTGTGCTTGGAGTTCGATCTGCAGGTTTTGCAGTGTGCGGTTGATATCCTTGATCTCAGAGCGTGATGACTGAAGAGTCTCTGTGCTCACGGCAACTTCCTTGTTGAGATCTGCAGACTACAAGAAGAAGAACAAAAGTCAAGAGACATGAAGGTATGAAGTCCAACAAACCATGTTGTGTTTTAGGGTGATGATGGTGGGAGCTAACTCCGGATATTTGGACAATCATCTCCACATTCAGAGAACATAACAGGACTTTTTGGTCTCACCTTTGCCAGGAACCAGGCCTCGAGTTCTTTCTTATTATTGGCTGCAATGTGCTCATAGTGGTCTCTGATTCCAGCCATGACAGTAGAGAGGTCCTGTTGAGGAGCGGCATCCACCTCCACGTTGACCTTAACTCCTAACTGTGCCCTGAGAGCCAGCAGGTCCTACAAAAAATCCCTGGTTAAACTTGTGTCTCATTAGCTTTGCTGTTCTTCTCCGTGTTGGTTGTGTTGATCTTACATCCTCATGGATGTGCTTCACGCGGATGAGCTCATCCTTCAGGCCGGACAGCTGTAAGTCCAGGCTGGACCGGGCCAATTTCAGCTCATCCAGGACTGACTTCAGGCCAGCAATGTCAGCATCCACTGACTGATGCAAATTCAGCTCATTTTCATATCTGAACACATTAAGATGAGTTGTGGAAAGAATATTTTCAGGCTCAAAGCTTGATTTGATGTGGAAGGACAGAAAATCTTAAACTGACTTGACTTGGAAGTCTTCTGCTGCAAGTTTGGAGTTGTCAACGGCGAGGACGAGGGCGGCGTTTCCACGAGTGGCATCGGCAATCTGAGAGAAGGAAACAGTCACAGGACATCTAGGTGTTGAACAGTAGAAACCAATAGAAACCAATGTCAGTGTAGCTTGGTGGCCACAAGGAGGCTCTAGAGAACCACCCAATGCTTCTTGTCTGTTTCAAATGATTTATTTACATCTTTATTGATCTGTTTTATCTCGATAGGGCATCTGTATTTAAATGTATTTTACTTAACCTTATTTATAGAACAGAATTGTTTCAAAATCATGACAAATTATGATTATAAAGGACACTAAAAACTTTCAAAACTAAAATATCAAAACCCTGATGAAGACTTACAGCAGCGTTCAGCCCAACAAACAAATTAAATCACTCCTCAAACTTCTTAAGTTCTGACCCCAGATCAGCTCAGAGTCAAGTTAATTTCTCCCTCTGAGAAAATGTTCTTGCAAAGGCAAGTCTTTCATTTATTTAGGTTAGACTTTTGATTGTTCCAGATTGAACACAAATTTTTTTCTTTTTTTTTCTTTTCTTTTTTTTACCCAACGGGAACTTTTTAAATGTCATGGTACATTTATCTACTCGGTGTCTTTTCTAGGACCATCACTCAAGCCATTATCTCCCCTCAATCCAAACATCTGATTGGTCAAACATGTTGAGGTCTGCTGCCTGACAAACCAGTCAAGGTTAACAGTACCGATAACATCTGTTTGAGTTTCTTGGTGGACTCACCTTGTTCTGCAGTTCGTTGATGCGGATGTTGAAGGCGGTGTAGTCATGAGCGGCGGGTGTGATTTTGGTGTCCAGGAAGTTTCTGATCTTCAGCTCCAGCTCAGCGTTGGCCTTCTCCAGGCTGCGCACTTTGTCTAGGTAGCTGGACAGACGGTCGTTCAGGTTCTGCATGGTGGCCTTTTCGCTGCTGGAGAGGTCAATGGCGTCACTGAGGTTGAAACCTTCACCAGCGGCAGCAGCAGAGGTGAATTTGGCCTGTGAGACACGGACTCCAGAGCCTCCAGCTCCCCCGTAAACACTTCCGCCTCCATAGACGACCCTGTTGGAGGGACCCATCACGGAGCTCCTCAGCGGTGAGGCCATGTAGCTGCGGGTTGAGAAGGAGGTCATGGTGTTTATTCGTCAGCTCTGAGAGGAGACTGAAGGGCTACCGGGACGATGCCTCCTTTTAAACCCCGAGATGTGCTTGGGGGAGAGGGGTCGCTGGTTTGTTCGGGATGCCATACGTGCTGAAGTCTTGTCCTTGGGGCCAGACCGGAGACAGATATCAGCTGAGAAACTTGTTGTCTGTCAACAAGTCCAGTTCGCCTCAAAGGCCAACAGTTATTGTGTTACCTCCCATTAGGAGAGCACCAAGGGCCTCCGGTGGATTCCTCACTCTGACCCAACCCCGAATGGCCTCCTCCCCCCGCTGATCCAGTTTGACGAGTCCACATTGAGCCCCAAGGACTCCAGTCAGACCACAATGATACCTCACAGGTCAAAGAGAGATTCAAGAAGATTCAAAATATAACAGGTAAAATCAAAATGTTCTGGCCTCAGAGGGGAAATTGAAAATGAAAGATAGGGATAAAAAGTCATAACGCACAGACTATCTGCGTTTAAGATCCATATTTTTCAGGAACTTTGAACTCTAAACAGTTTATGGATCAAACTTTTGTTCCTTTTATTGGCTCGCAGACAAAAAGTGGCTCAGTCCTGTGTGCAATAAACGTCTTCTTTCAAAGCTCTAGAAAACGACAACAGAGTGGAAATTAAATACAACAACTGAAATCATAGGACTGAAACTCAAGGACTGGGGGCCAAATGTGGCCCGCCACATCATTTTATGTGGCCAGCAAGAGCATGAGGCCCGCGTATCTAAAAATAAATAGATCAAACATGTGCTTTGACCAAAAACTAAATTTCCCACAATGCATTTTAACTTTGACAAAAACGTTTTGATTAAAGTTAATGTCCTAACTTGTGTTTGATGCTATTTTTCTTCACTCACTTGGATAGTTTGATCCGTGATTAGTGGAGTTATGTGTGTTTTAAAAGGTTTTATGTTGTTGCAGATCATCAAGCAAACATATTGTCTGTGTGCATCTGTAATGTTTGTAACTTGAATAAGTAATAGATGCAGAGTTATTTAACATTAAGGAGTAGTTATGTTTTATTTTATGTTACATTGAGTTACATTTAGTTACATTTACAGTCTAAGTTACATCTGGCCTTTTGAGGACAGCTGTTATGCTGATTTGGCCCTCAGTGAAAATGAGTGACACTCTGCTCTACAGGGTGAAATAACTATTTATTTGTATTGTTCTTTTTAAAACATGCCATCGTTCTTTGGCTGGCATCTTGAGTAGTTTCACAGATAATAAAACAGGAATGTTTCCCACCTACTCGACCTGTTTTTTTGTCCAGTTCAGGCCGCTTTTGGTTGGAACTTAAATACCTCACAGCCCTGAGGCCCGTCCACATTCAGGCAACCTTTTCCTGAGGCTGGAGAGGCTCAGATCTGAATGAAACTATAAAATTATAATAATTGTAAATGAGTGACCAATGTACAGATTGTTTAAAACTATTTACACTGGTGCAATTCCAGATTTTCAAGATTTGTCTTTTATTGACTTTCCTTATGGTTCCTCTTCCCCCACCTTTTTGCCAAGAACACCTTAAACCCACTCAGAGTTCTATGAAATGTTCAAAAACTATGTAAAATCACATTTATAAACGAACTTATTATAGAGTCCGTTTGTAGAGCACAAGAAAACAGACATTGTTCAGTTCATCAGAAACATTTTATTTGTTTATCTGAGAACGGCTGACTGATGTTTGTAGTTTCTTTATTCAGTGTCCACTGTGGTGATGATGAGAGGCTTTCCGACTGATGTCAACAGTCTGCATGAAAGCACACACAAAAAAAAGTACCGTTAGCGTTGTCTTGGTAAATGCTTACAGTTAGCCTGAGCTTTTGAATTAGCTGCAGACTGGTGAACTCACATTGACTCCCCATCAAGCAGTCTCCTGTACTCGGCGATCTCCATCTCCAGTCTGCTCTTGGTGTCCAGCAGCATCTGGTACTCTTGTGCCTGGTGTGTCAGGTCAGTTCTCAGACGGCTCAGCTGGTCCTCCAGAGTGACCACCTGACTCTGGTAACCCGCCAACATGTTAGCATACCGGCTCTGGGTGTCAGCGAGGGTTGCGGCAAGAGACGCTTTCTGTTGGTGAAGAAACAGTGTCAGTGAAAAATTGAGGAACAGCTGATTGTTGGTCATACCTGGTAGAAACCCACCATGCTGAGCTGTGATTGGAGTTCGATTTCCAGGCTCTGCAGGGTGCGCTTGATTTCTGTAATCTCAGTGCGTGATGTCTGAAGGCTCTCTGTGCTTATGGCGACTTCCTTGTTGAGATCTGAAGACTACAAGAAGAACAAAAGGAAGAAAAATCAGTTCTGAATTAACATGTTCTGATTATTCCACGTGTACGCTGATGACACTCTACTGTTCATTGGTTTTGTTGCATCATTTCTACTGCCTGCTGCTCAGTGTATGTATGATGTAAACAATACATGTGACTAAGTGTAACTGAAATTTATTATAAACATTTTTAAGATGATGTCTTCAGTTTTTTTTCTTTTTTTTCTTTTAACATTCTTAGCGTCTCTGACACTCACCTTGGTCTGGTACCAGTTCTGCAACTCCTTTTGATTCTTGGCAGCAACTGCTTCATACTGTTCTCTGATTCCAGCGATGATGGAAGTCAGGTCCTGCTGTGGAGCGGCATCCACCTCCACGTTCACTCGACCTCCCACCTGGGATCTCAGAGCCAGCAGGTCCTGCAGGAGAACAAATCCAGGTTGAATTTTTCAGCAAAAATCCATCTTTGTAAAGACTAGACAACTCTGATTGTCTTGTCTACGGCTGTTTATTCATAGTACAGAACCCTGGTCATGCCAGAGCTTATCCCACCGGGCTTTGGGCAATAGGCGAGGTACACCCTGCTTAGTGTCACCAGTTCAGATGGTTTAGCGTATCCATTTCACCTAAACTATGTGTTTTGGGAGGTGAAAGGAAGCCAGAGAACCAGGAGAAAAACCCTCGCAGACATGGGAAGAACATAAATTCCGCCCTGAGAGGAATGCAACTTGGGACGTTCTTGAAGTTAGACAACAGCGCTACCTACTGGGCTTCTGCTCTATATATGTTTTACTCCAGACACCTTCTGCAGTTGGATTCTCCTTAAGCTAAACGTCTGATCAGATAAAAAAAAATGTTCACCATGCAAATTTGGAACCTTTGATTGACCGATATTAACCTTGTAGTTTTAATTTTCATGTCTTCTGTATGTGAAACCACCAAGATTTCAGTTTTCAGTTTCTTGCCCACCTCCTCGTGGTTCCTCTTGAGGACGATCAGCTCCTCCCTCAGAGCTTCCAGCTGCATCTCCAGGTCGGACCTGCTCAGGGTCAGTTCGTCCAGAAGCCTCCTCAACCCGGCGATGTCGGCCTCCACCGACTGACGCATGGCAAGCTCGTTCTCATACCTGCACAGCAAATAGACTGTTAGAGAGGGACCTCTAGTGGTCATGTGAAGAACTACCCTGAATCAGGGTGGTTTATTTCTCTGACACTCCAAAAACTGAAATCTTTGGCAGATTTAATCAGATCTCTGTTTATCTCATACAGATTCTCTCAACAGGATTAATTGTTTTCATCAAAGCTGTCAGATGTTTCCTGATGTTACTTAAACCCAAATGGGGACATGCCCTCCTAGAAAAGAAGCTGCTCTACTACTGTAATGATGAAAAATCTGAGCGTTGATGTTATTTATGATCAGTATAAGGTGAGGTGAGATGAGACATATACTCACTTGACTTTGAAATCATCAGCTGCTAGCTTAGCGTTATCGGTAGCGAGGTAGATGGCTCCGTTTGCAGAGGTGGCAAGGAAGATCTGAAGCAAGACAGAATGAACTGGTTTTTATTTCATAAAAGTACGGTTTGAACTTCACGTCTTTCTGCAACCGCTCCAAGTAAACACAAGATGTTTCATGTCAAACTTTTATCATCACAGACGATGGAGTTCCTGTTTGTTCCAGACCCATGATGATGTTTCCTGTAATGAAGTACTGTGGTTCCAGTAGGGCGTGGCTGCAGGACTGTCATTCATTAATAAACTTCCTGCCTGGTCTTGATTCTGACCCTGGCCTCGACTAGTACACATCCATAAAGGCATGTCGCCATCTACCTGTATTTGAAAATCATGCAAATGTAAAACGTTTCTGGTGGAGGATGTTCTGGTCTGATTGGGCGTGGCTGGTTCTACCTTGAAACAACAATGCTGGAGTTTCTAGGTATAGAACTTTTCTGACCTAACTGGTTTGACCTTCAGATAAACGGCAGAAGCAGTTCTTACCTTGTCCTGCAGGCCGTTGATCGTGGCCATGTATGTAGACCAATCATGGCTGTCAGGTGCAGTTTTGCTCTCCAGGAAGTTCCTGATCTTCAGCTCCAGCTTCGCATTGGCTGCCTCCAGCTTACGCACCTTGTCCAGGTAGGATGCCAGGCGGTCGTTGAGGTTCTGCATGGTGGCCTTCTCATTCTCGGTGACACTGAGAGCATCGCTCAGGTTGAAGGCACCACCAGCACCACCACCAGCAGCAAACCCTGCCCCGGCAGAGAAGCCTTTACTGCCGCTGGAGATGCGGATCCCAGACCCGCCGGCGCCGCCGTACACGCTGGGGGACCGCATGGAGCCAGGGCGGCTTCCACTGGAGTAGGTGATGGATCTTGCGTAGCTGGTCATGGTGAAGCCGTCTGCCTTCTCAGGTGGAGAGGAGGGAATGAAGGAGAGGTTGGACTCTCTCCTCCTTTTATGCCACCACCACCACGCTCTAGGGAGGGGTTCAAAGCTGGTGGGCCCCTCCACAACCTGAGGGCCAATGACCCAGAATAAACAGACGAGATATCGAAGTGAGACTCACAAAGACCTGCCTGTTGCACAATGACTCCTCTGTTTGCCTTCAGGTGACACCACTGTTTGCTCAGGTGTATCTTCTTTCCATCCAACCGGTTCTAGAACCAAAGACCCTCAAATCCTCCCCCCACCTCACGCCCCCCTCCCCCACCACATGCCCCCTTCATGCCTCCCTGCTTGTCCAGACCTGTTTGATACTAAGTCCTGCAGAAAGTCCAGACTCTTCTATTTCAGGTTAACGCTGAAATCCTTTGCGCCAGCTATTGTTCCTGGTTGTGACAGAACCGGGCACATGTTTACACGGAATCCGGTATATGGTGGTAAATAAACAAGAAACATATGGAGGTAATTCAGTGCTACAAGTGGACATAATCACAAATCAATGCTGGAAAATATTTTGTTCTGCCAATAAAACATCAAACTATTTTTTAAATCCTTCATCACAGTTTATGAAGGATTTTAAAACTTGTTTTTTTTTGGCAAATATTTACAATTTATGTTGTAGGAATGTGCTTCAAATGTTGCTGGAATCTGTAGTCCACTTCCTGGTCACATGACCCCATGTGGCACTCACAGCGGATGCTGATAAGGATCTACCAGATAGATCCAATAAATATTCAAGTTTTAAAGACTCTTATCTTCAGTTGTATTGGAAACCTAGATCAAGAAATCTGTTTTATTTTGAAAGTCCATTTCCCTGTGATGTTTTTACTCAGCATTTCCTGTCTGTTATTTTGTCTGATTGGTTTCACCTGTGACCTGCCTCATCTGGGTTTTGGAGTTTGTGTCACTCTATTTTGACATTGTTATGATCATTTCTCTGCCTTGACCTTCAGCAGCTCCAGTTTTCTCCACAAATGTAAGTAGAAGAGAAATATTCTGTTTATTAGTATCTGAATGTTTTTGTGAAGAAACTCCTGAACAAATCTTCTTTTCCTTTTGGCTTTTCCCTTCAGGGGTCGCCACAGCGAATCAACCGCCTCCATCTAACCCTGTCCTTTGCATCCTCTTCTCTCACACCAACTACCTTCATGTCCTCTTTCACTACATCCATAAACCTCCTCTTTGGTCTTCCTCTAGGCCTCCTGCCTGGCAGTTCAAAACTCAGCATCCTTCTACCAATATATTCACTATCTCTCCTCTGGACATGTCCAAACCATCTCAGTCTGGCCTCTCTGACTTTATCTCCAAAACCTCTAACATGTGCTGTCCCTCTGATGTACTCATTCCTGATCCTATCCTTCCTGGTCACTCCCAGAGAGAACCTCAGCATCTTCATCTCTGCTACCTCCAGCTCTGTCTCCTGTCTTTTCCTCAGTGACACTGTCTCTAGACCAAACAACATCGCTGGTCTCACCACAGTTTTGTACACCTTTCCTTTCATTTTAGCTGAAACTCTTCTATCACACATCACACCTGACACTTTTCTCCACCCATTCCATCCTGCCTGTACACGTTTCTTCACCTCTTTTCCCCACTCTCCATTGCTCTGGACTGTTGACCCTAAGTACTTAAAATCCTCCACCTTCTTGATCTCTTCTCCCTGTAACCTCAAAACTCCTAAACAAATCAGGACAGAAATTCACAAGTCAACAGGGTGGGGTCACCAGAAAAACCCAACTGAACACTGGTGATGGTGAATAAAGGTTGGATTCTGTCACAGTTACACATTTCATTTTGAAATTCCATTTTTTTGTGTTTAATTACTTTGTTTGTCCCCTCTTCCACCTCGACCTCTTCATTATCACTGTGAACATCTAAGATTCTTTCAGGTTCCTCATAAATGTTTGTACAGCGTAGAATTAAATGTTTATAAATGTGATCGACAAAAGGTCTTGAAAGGAGTGAACAGAAAAGACAATTTTCAGTTCATCAGAATCATTTTATTTCTTCATTTCTGAGAACGGCTGACAGACGTTGTTTTGTCTTACGACTTGTTTTCAGGTGCAGTGACAGTCGTGGTGGTCTGTTGGAAGACGAAAAGAAGTACACCATTAGCTTTGTTTGACAGCAGCTACGTTCAGTTATCGAATACCATAAGCTTTGCTATTTTAGCATTAGCTGTGGACTGGCAAACTCACAACGACTCCCCCATCAAGCAGTCTCCTGTACTCGGCGATCTCCATCTCCAGTCTGGCCTTGGTGTCCAGCAGCATCTGGTACTCTTGTGCCTGGTGTGTCAGGTCAGCTCTCAGGTGGCTCAGCTGGTCTTCCAAAGCGTTCACCTGACTCTGGTAACCCGCCAACATGCTGGCATACCGGTTCTTGGTTTCGGTGAGGGTTGCGGCAAGAGACGCTTTCTGTTGGTGAAGAAACAGTGTGAGGAGAACAGTTGTGGAACAGTTGATTCATGGCCATATCTAGTAGACACCCACCATGCTGAGCTGTGCTTGGAGTTCGATTTCCAGGTTTTGCAGGGTGGTTGTGACTGTTTTAATCTCAGAGCGTGATGACTGAAGCGTCTCTGTGCTCACGGCGACCTCCTTATTTAGCTCTGCAGACTACAAGAAGAACAAAAGTCAAGGAAGAAAAATCAGCTTTGAGTTTTAAATGTCCCAATTACTCGACATGTACGCTGAAGACACTCTATTGTTCATTGGTTGTGTTGCATCATCTCTACTTTAAACTACTCAGTGTTGAACCCATGAATGAAGTAAAAAATACAACTAAATTAGAGTAAGATTTATTATAATTCTAAAACATTTTTAAAGAAGATGACTTCTCAAGTTGTTTTTCACGGAACATTTGTAACATCACTGACCTGACAGCTTTTTATCCCTCACCTTGGCATCAAACCAGTATTGCAAGTCTCTGTGGTTCTTGGCGGCGACTGCTTCGTATTGCTGTCTGATTCCATCAATGACGGAAGTCAGGTCCTGCTGTGGAGCGGCGTCCACCTCCACGTTCACCCGACCTCCCACCTGGGATCTCAGAGCCAGCATGTCCTGCAAGAAAATAAGTCCAGGTTAAATTTGCGCTACGAGTCCATAAAACAGATTGCCCGAAACAGCTTTACGACATGGATTGTTGGCTGAAACCCTTATGATGAGGTTCAGTTTTTGGTTCCTTGCTCACCTCGTCGTGGTTCCTCTTGAGGATGATCAGCTCCTCCCTCAGAGCTTCCAGCTGCATCTCCAGGTCGGACCTGCTCAGGGTCAGTTCGTCCAGAAGCCTCTTCAGCCCGGCGATGTCTGTCTCCACTGACATATGCATAGCCAGCTCATTCTCATACCTACACAACAACAATCAAATAGGTTGCGTCATCTGAGGGAGGGTCCTCTGGTGGTCACATGAGGAACTACCACCAATCAAAAGCACGGCTGTCAGTTTTTCGAAATGATGGAGTTCATGGAAAACACATTGTTTTTTATGATGAATATGAGGACCAAATGTTTGGGCAGAGTTGAGACATGCACTCACTTGATTTTGAAATCATCAGCTGCTAGCTTAGCATTATCGATGGCGAGGCAGACAGATCCATTCACAGCAGTGGCATCACGGATCTGAAACAAGACGACACAATCAACTGGAAGGGTTTTTATTTCTTAAAAGATTTTAACTTAACGTGTCAACTGGTGTTTGACCTGATCTCTGCTGTACCTTCTGATGAACGACAGAACCGGTCTTACCTTGTCCTGCAGGCCGCTGATGGTGGCCATGTATGCAGTCCAGTCATGGCCCGCAGGTGCAGTCTTCTGCTCCAGGAAGTTTCTGATCTTCAGCTCCAGCTCAGCGTTGGCTGCCTCCAGCTTTCGCACTTTGTCCAGGTAGGACGCCAGGCGGTCGTTGAGGTTCTGCATGGTGGCCTTCTCATTTTCGGTGACGTAGAGGGTGTCGTTCAGGTCGAAGGCACCACCAGCACCACCAGTAACAGCATGGGAGTAGGATCTGTTGGAGACACGGATCCCAGATCCTCCAGCGCCGCCGTACACGCTGGGGGACCTCATGGAGCCAAGGTGGTTTCCGCTGGAGTAGCTGATGGATCTTGTGTAGGTGGTCATGGTGATGCTGTCTGCCTTCTCGGATGAAGAGGAGAGTATGAAGGGGACGCTGGACTCTCCCCTCCTTTTATGCCATCAGCACCACGTTGGGGTGGGGTCCAGACCCAGGGACCCGTCCACTGCCTCAGGGCCAGACGTTCAGTATAGATGAACAAGCAGGTGCATCACGTTAACTTACATGCTTCACATGACTTTGTTTGCCTGCAGGTAACTCCATCCTTTGTTCAGGTGCATCTTTCCTCCTTTTATCTCAGCGTACCGGATTCTTTTTCTTTTGAGGGACAACCTGAAACCTTTTGTGAAATCTAGCCAACCCGGTTTGGACACCATGAGACAATGTTTTGCACTAAAACTGGTTTCAGTGAAAAAAACACAAAAGTATGGAGGTATTTCATATGTCACCAGATAAAGTTCCTACAAAGATGACAAAGAGACCTTTGTTTCACTACATACTGATTCCTCCTCCAAGACAAATTCTCTGACTGCTCCAGTTTTGTCCAAAAACGTAAGTGGACCAGTTCTGTCGTCAGTTGGTTCATCTAGACTTGTTTCAAGTTTCCAGCAGCAAAACGACACTTTATTCATGACAAACCACTGCTGAAGTTGTTGTAATTGATCAGTGAGCAAAAACATTATGTTCAATGTAAGTCATCAAACATGTCGGTGCTTTTTTGCTGAGTTAGTTGCCTGATATCCTAATAACCAGCGAATGCACTGACAACTGCAGTTCCCCTTTTTGCCACAACCCCGCGGGGGCAGCATTGCTGCGTTCATGCAGCTGCCACACTTGTCTCCCCCTCTTGTTGTTGTTTGTTGTTGTGTCTGTTAGCATCTCAGAGCATCAGGCTTCCCACCTTGGATATGTTACCGTTTATCATGGCTCTTTTCACTCGCTCTTGAACTTTGCGTAAAGAAACTTTATAATGACGTTTGGTTTCTTGTGGGTTTTGCTAGCTTGGGAGTTTCAATTTAGATGTAATACATTCTGTGTTAGTGGCTGGAGTTTCTTCTATAAGAAGGTAGTCATGTGACTGAGGCAAGCATCTTGCGTCAAGGATGACTTATAGACAGATGGGGTGGAGAGAATTAGATAATTTTCCAAAACAAAGCATCGTTCAGAATCGGATAATAAATAAAACATAATAAAATAATAATTTAAGTTCCATATGCTTTCTGTACGGCCCAGTACCAATAGCTTGGAGTCTAAAGATAAGTTACTTCACTGTACTACAGTATTTTATTTCATTATGTGTTGTTTTAATGTACTGTAATTATTTTTGGTCATTCTTAGGGAATAGAACCTCAGTATTTAAAGTAGTTATGACATTTAAATGAACTCAAATGGTGATTATAGATGTAAATTTAATAAATGCCAACCTACAAACCATTCAACTTACTAACAGCCTCCTGGAACCAATCATATTACTGCAGTATAAACACTAACAGTACTCTAATATCTAATTGATTTTATCTGATCGATATTGTGGTTGAAAAATTAAAACGTAAACATTAATATTTCCCAACTGGATGAAGACATTGCATTAAAAAACAGGAAATACTTTCTAAAATCTACTTAAAGTCGTTGGTTAAACTTCAACCGCCCCGAGTAACATTTACGAGAAAAGGTGGATCGGCTCCAATCTCTGGTTAGATGAGTGTCGTTAAAATGTCAAATAAATTTAAATGTTCCCTTGCTGAAATGTTTTATTCTTGAATATCTGAAAATAAAACAGAAGGAAACAGAATTTCAAATGTGAACTTTTATTGTATTTTCTGCTCAGAGACTCCCCAAACGCTGGGAACAGATGCCTCGACATCCGATGACGGATCTCTGCAGACCCGAATTTGGCGTTGGTGGGTGGGCGTGTCCTCCGAGTGGCCTCATATGATCTTACTGATGGACTCGGTGGTGGAGCTGACCACCTTCCCGTCCACGATCTCCTCCACCACGGTGATGACCTTCTGCTTGGTGGTGACGCTGTGGAAGGAGATCAAATTTGTCAGTTGGACCAAGAAGAACAACTGATGTGATTCAGACTCAACTTGTTTCCAACAGTTTCTCACCTGCTGCTCGTCTCGCCCTCCAGCAGCCTGCGGTACTCGGCGATCTCCATCTCCAGCCGGGTCTTGATGTCCAGCAGCATCCGGTAGTCACTTCCCTGCCGCTCCAGGTCTGCCTTGAGCTGCATCAGCTGCTCCTCCAGGCAGGTCACCTGGTTCTGGTACCCGGCCAGCATCATGGCATAGCGGTTCTGGGTGTCGACCAGCGAGCCTTCCAGCGATGCTTTCTGCAACACAGAGTCTGCATGACAAGACGCTCGCGGAGGCAGCAGTGGGAGGAAGCGACGCTCACCATGCTAAGCTGAGACTGCAGTTCGATCTCCAGGCCCTGCATTGTCCTCCTGACCTCGGTGATCTCGGATTTGGACGTCTGGAGGGTTTCTGTGTTGACGGAGAATTCCTGCTTCAGGTTTTCTGTCTGCGGATGAACATTGTGAAGGTAAATCTATCTCTATTTGATTCAACAAAGGTAAAACAAAGGTAGGAAACCCCGCCCTCTTTTGACGCCATACTGACTCATAAAATCTAGGTTTTCACTGAATCCTGGTTGAAGTTCATTCTGGGTTCGTTTAGTCATGACTGCATTCCAGATGAAGTATGTTTACCATGTTTGCGTTGTTTAGCTTGTTGGTTATCTAGCATCCATGAAACAATCTAATGAGCTACTGTACATCGATAGCATGGCTAACACATCACCTTTGTGTTGTACCAGCCCAGCAGTTCTTTGTTGTTTTTGGCGATAAGGCCCTCGTAGTGCTCCCGTATCTCGGCCATGACCTTAGAGAGGTCCGCTTGCGGCGTGGCGTCCACCTCCACGTTCACCTGTCCGCTCATCTGATCCCGCATCAGCATCAGCTCCTACGAGGAGAAAGGAGGTCAAAACCAGAAAGCCTCCTTCAGGACGAGTGTTTTTACCCGAGGTCTTTGAGAGTCCGCCGACCTCCTCGTGGTTCTTCTTGAGGAAGATCAGCTCCTCTTTCAGGGATTCAATCTGCATCTCCAGGTCAGCCCGGGCCAGAGTCAGTTCATCCAGAACCCTCCTCAGTCCGCAGATGTCAGCCTCCACCGACTGACGCATTCCCAGCTCGCTCTCGTACCTGCAGGGTCGACCACAGAGGAGGAAACCGGTTAGCCCGCTAACCTGCTAATGCTCCTGGCCTACAGCATCTCTCCAAGCTCCTCTGTCTCCAACGCATTGTTGACTTTATACTAAAATGAATTGGCATACTACTTAGCTTTGCAGCTACTTGGGAAAGTTATACATCAGTATGTAGGATTACACAAAAGTTACTGGACTGATCCCAAAACTTAAAGCCGTGGCACTAGACGGGCCAGGTGAGGTCTTGGCAGAGGTGTGTTTGAATCCGGTTCAGGACCGTTTTAACTCCTTACTTGACCCTGAAGTCGTCTGCTGCCAGCTTGGCGTTGTCGATGGACAGGTAGATGGTGCCGTTGAGTCTGGTGGCATTCTGGATCTGGGAGGTGAGAGGAAATTTTTACCTCAAACAGATTTTTTGCATCACGAGTTCACGCCGAAGGACATGCGATGGCGTCACCGCAAAACCCATGGTCAAATCAGATCGTGTCAAATCATCTAGACGATGGTCGGTTAGTTTGAACCAGGTTGAACCGACCTACCTTGCCCTGCAGGTCCGCGATGGTGACGAAGTAGGCGCTGTAGTCCCTGGCGGTTGGGGAAGTTTTGCTCTCCAGGAACTGCCTGATCTTCATCTCCAGGTCCAGATTGGCCGCCTCCAGCTTGCGCACCTTTTCGAGGTACGTGGCCAGTCGGTCGTTCAGGTTCTGCATGGTGAACTTCTCGTTGGCGCAGAGGTCCATGCTGCCGCTGCCACCGCCGCTTCCGGACGAGACGGCGACGTAGCTGAACCCACTAGAACCTCCGCCACTGGAGCTGATGCCAAAGCTGGAGGCACCTCCGCGGCCGCCAAACATGGAGGAAGAGGAGGCGGCGCCTGTGGACATCCGCACCTTAGAGCCAAGTCCACCGGTACTCATGGAGGAGCTGAGTCGGTAGCTGCCACCTTGAGATAAGCTTCTCGTAGACACAGACATGATGATGGAGTGGTGAGGAGAGCGCCGCTGGAGACGAGGGAGTGAGGAGCTCCGATAACGGCTCATTATTTTATACCATTAGATGATCAGGAGGAGGAGGAGGGGGATGGGAGGAGCCTCCCGTCCTTGTTTAACTCCACAGCGGAGTGTCTTGTTTGTGGGTGTGGAACCCAGCCGGACATAACGTGATAATTGAGGCGTGACGGATGGCTGAATTAAAGTTTTGCTAAGAAGCTCCACAAGACGAGTTCAGACCTGGATGACATTTAGAACAGAAGTTCACTCTGAATAAAAACTTCACCATCAATCAATCAGCGGCGGTGAAAGAGTCGCCTCTCAATCCCATCAACTGTTGTTCCAGACTTTCTGGGTGCAGCGCGGTTCCCTTCAGGCACCGGGTTCTGGAACCAGACTGGCATGAAGACCTTCAGCGACCTCCTTTGACTCCGAAGGGATCAGAGGAAGTGGACCACAACCCGACTCACGCTAGGCACACCGTCTGCAGTCGCTGATGCTGCTAACCTGAAGGCTAACCTGCCCCGGATGAACTGCAGATACAGTTAGCATTAAAGATCTGCAGATAATGTTAGCTACAGCTAACAATAAACATCTGTTGCACAGCTGTAGCTACAGCTAGCATTAAACATCTGCAGTTAGCTCTTAAACCGATGTTAGCAAATCTGCAGCTACAGCCAACATTAACAAATACAGCCAATATCAGCATGTCTGTGACTGCATCTAGCATAAAACATCTGCAGCCAATGTTAGTACAGCTGTAGCTACAGTTAGCATTAATTTCTGCAGCCGATGTTAGCACAGCTGTAGCTACAGTTAGCATTAAATTTCTGCAGCCGATGTTAGCACAGCTGTAGCTACAGTTAGCATTAAACCCTTGCAGCCAATGTTAGCACAGTTTTAGCTACAGTTAGCATTAAACCTCTGCAGCCAATGTTACAGCTATAGCTATAGCTAGCATTAACCCCTGCTACTAGCTCTGAAGGCAGCGAGTTGCATGGAATTTAATTTTTTTTATGACATTTTTAAAATTTCAGACCTGGAAACACATAAATTGTCATATTTATCAGTTATTTTGTTTTTGACTGAACTTTTTTTATTTTATCTGTTTATTTCTTGTATTTTTGCGGTTTTCTCTGCCGTTTCCACGGTAACGGGGTGATTTGTCAGGCGGATTCTGGTTCGGTTCTGTTGTCTCTGGAAGCGACGCTCCATTTGCTTTGACAGCAACTCAGTCGCAGCCTGGAGGAAACATAAAACCTTCACGATCTAATGATGGGGGGGCTTGGAAACGTTCCCAGGAGTTTGAGGGGAGGTTTGCAGAGGAACCGGGTTCCAGCACAGAAACAACCCGATAGGAAAATGTGTCTGTTTTAATCCCTTGTCACTGATCAAGCCTGTAATTATTTATTGGCCTGTCACGTGTCGGCTCCCAGCGAGGCTCTCAGGTGTTCCTGAGCTTCTTGGGTGTGGTCGGAGTTGTTCTGCTGGAGGTAACGCTAAGCAGCGTTCACCACCGTCCTCGTCCTCAAGTGGTTTATTTAATCCAGTTTAAGGAATTTATCTTCAGTTTAGTTCATTTCAAACCAGCTGGTCTGCCCCCCCCCCAATCCTCCTCCCCCTCATCAACCTGTCAACTTTCACCTGAATGCATTGCCCGCGGCAACGACCTTATGCAACAGATATACATTGAGTGGGCGTGGCCTGTCGCCCACGGCGACGCTCAGGTATGTTCCTGTGGGACAACTTCACCTGTGAAAGTAAAGTGACTCAAAATAAGCAAGTAAGAACTTTGTTTATTGAACGTCTGAAACGACGACCGCAACCGTTGGAGACGTGTTGCCGTTGCCGTGGCGATGTTGCACGACAACCTTCCGTCGGCCGTTTTTTGCCTTTCTGCATCTTCGTGGACGTGGAATTTGCCCGCGGCGTCTTTTCTCTACATTCACTCTGGATGTTCTCAGACCGATCAATCACCTTTGTGATTGACGTGAGATGAAGGTCGCTGCTCCTCCTCCTCCTCCTCCTCAGAAAGTGACAAGAATTCTTCAGATTTTCCGTTTGTCTCCTCGGGGCTTTTTCTGCCTCGTGGGACCTGTCTCACGGAAATATTTGCACGAAAACCAAGACAAATATTTGCGTCTCGACACAAACCTGTGAACGCAACACGAAGCAAACAGCAGCTGCTGAAAGAAGTGGCCAGAAGTATGTGGACACCAGGTCATTCTAGACATATCCACCTCCCTTCTGTTCCACCAGACAAACCAGGGGATTCCAAACCCAGAAATCAAAATTTCCAAAAATAACATTTTAACCCTTTAATGCCAAATGTATTCTGATACATTCTGATTTAATCAGCCTCTTAGAATTTTGGTATTTCTGCATCATAAATTTGTCAATTTTTCCTGAAAAACCTGATTGTATAAATCAGACACATGCACCCGCATTTTCCTTGTAAAAAAAACTAGATTTAGGCATAAGTACAGGATAATAGATATATAAAATGTCCCTCTCACCCTTGTGGGGTGGTATCTGTGTGTCATCCTCAAGCTCTGGTCCTGTACCAGACCCCTGGGAGTCTGAGGGTTCTGTCAGTATCTTAGCTGTTCCTAGGACTGCGCTCTTCTGGACTGAGGCTTCAGATGTTGTTCCAGGAATCTGCTGGAGCCACTCTTCCAGTTTGGGGGTCACTGCCCCAAGTGCTCCGACTACCACGGGGACCACATTAACCTTGATCTTCCACATCTGTTCCAGCTGTTCTTTCAGCCCTTGATACTTCTCAATCTTTTCATGTTCCTTCTTCCTGATGTTGGCATCAGCTGGAATCGCCACATCTATCACCACTGCTCTCTTCTGTTCTTTGTCCACCAGCACTATGTCCGGTTTGTTAGCTAGCAGCTGTTTGTCAGTCTGGAAGCTGAAGTCCCACAGGATCTTAGCCTTGTTGTTCTCAACCACCTTTGGTGGTATGTCCCATTGGGATTTGGGTACTTCTAGTCCATACTGGGTACAGATGTTCCTGTACACCATCACAGCTACTTGGTTGTGCCTTTCCATGTATGCTGAGCTGGCGAGCATCTTACACCCCGCTACCACATGCTGGACTGTCTCTGGGGCTTCTTTACATAGCCTGCACCTTGGGTCAGATCTACTGTGGTAGATATTGGCCTCTATTGCTCTTATACTTAGTTGTTTGATTTAGTTTGATAAATTAAGTGCCTTTTCCTTTAATGTTAGCCCCTTTCCCAATCTCACCATTAGTTAGCTTTCTTTCTCCAGTTAGCCTCATAACATTCATCTACGGCTTCACAATGCCCGCCCAGAGCAATCCATGATTGGCCAACACTAAGTTGTTACGTCACTATGTTGATTTTTGTTTTAATATGTTTAGTATGAAGTATATGATTTATCATGGAATTTCTACAGGTTCCCTAGTGTATATATATTTTTATAGTATATATAATATACAGTGCAGATTCATGTATGAACACTCGTGACTCCACCTCATCGTGGTGTTTTGGTAGGCAGTCACGTGATACCGTACACGCATTCTATTGGCTGACGGCATCAGAAAGTGCGCTCGTTCTGTCAGTCTTTGACTTCCGTGAGACGTAAAAGTGATTTAAAGAGTCTATCAGAGTTTTGGAAAAGGTAATACAGATAGAAGGTGGTTTAATATCAGTATGGGGAGGGTTCAGAAACGTTTAAATTACCGTATATAATAAAATAAATCGCAATCTCGATCGCGGATTCCTTGATCACATGTGGTTCCTGGAACGCATTGACCACAAAGAACGAGGGCGCACTGTGTGTATATGAACTATTTTAAAAGTTTTTTGGTAACATCTGTCAGAAGGTTCCGTTAGACCTTTTCTGGTTCAGACTTTAAAGGATTATTAAAAATGATGAAAGAACTTTTCGAGTCAGAAATGTTTTTCAACCGGTGGTCGTTCATCTCGCGTTTCATTGGACGGTAACAACATGGGGAATCTCTGGATGTTTTCACTTTAAATCACTCTCCTACAATCAAATTTGTTCGTTTTTGTGTCCTGCAAATTTTAAAATTTGCTCAAAATCTGGAATTTTCTCTTTAGCCAATAAGCTAAAGGGTTAGTGACCGCGTCTACTGGGGAGAGACGTGTAGAAGTTAGAAGTTCAGTCTCGTTTCACCATTATTTGTGCTCCTTCTGGAAGAAATAATTTATTCAGTTATTTTATTTATTGTAAGTTGTGGTATTTTACTTTCTTCGTAGCTCCGCCCACACAGGAACGGCCTGCCGGCGTTGTGGTCAGACGCCGAGCGTCTGATTCTCTAATATGCAAACGTCAAACTTTTAAAAATGCCTCACGCCTGAAGCCACGACGCTCAAACGCTTTACATTCCATCTTCTCGTGTTCCGACGCGTCGCTGCTTCCAGCGCCGCTGCACATCGTTACCTTATAAGGAAATGTCAGGCGGGTCTTCTTTAAGTAAATTATTGACATTTAGTGGCGCAAAAATGATAAAAGCATCAGATGGAAATCATTAAAGTAAATCTAATCTGACGTAAATGTTTATAAAAAATGAATCAATTCAAGATCAGAAATCTTCAAATCACAATAACTTTATTTATAAACCTTTCAAATCCTTTAGTTTTAGACGGCATGTGTTTTAGCTCATCTGACACGAGGCGGTAAAACAGAAAGTCTTCCTCCTCTTCCTCACCTGTTTGTGTCATTAGTTTGGCCACAACAGGATTTAGTAAATTGTTCGACTGTCACTTTGGACTGATCCGTTCACACCTGTGCCGCCTCCTCTCCTTCAGGTGTTGTCACGACTTGTCAAAGGTCAAAGGGTGTGTCCTTGCCATGCAGAAGCTGATTGGCTGAGCAGCTGTGAGAAAAAGCATTGAGTTAAATGGAGTAATTATTATAAAGCTTATCATTAATGTGTGTGTGTGTGTGTGTGTGTGTGTGTGTGTGTGTGTGTGTGTGTGTGTGTGTGTGTGTGTGTGTGCTTACGGACCTGTTCCAGTCGGTCTTCATGCATACCGTGGTAGTCACACCCTCCCCTGTACAATAATGCATGTGAAGAACTCGGTTGTGTAACAGTGACCCCCCCCCGCGCGTGCGCGCACACACACACACACACACACCTACACACACACACACACACACACACACACACTAATGATTATCATTATATAATCATCATAATAATAATGTCAAAACATGAACTGAAGTTTATCCACAAAATACTGATGGAAAAAAATCTGAACGAAGATACAGTACTAACATCTAGTACTAACATCTAGTACTAACATCTAGTACTAACATCTAGTACTAACATCTAGTCCTAACATCTAGTCCTAACATCTAGTCCTAACATCTAGTCCTAACATCTAGTCCTAACATCTAGTACTAACATCTAGTACTAACATCTAGTCCTAACATCTAGTCCTAACATCTAGTCCTAACATCTAGTCCTAACATCTAGTCCTAACATCTAGTCCTAACATCTAGTCCTAACATCTAGTCCTAACATCTAGTACTAACATCTCGTACTAACATCTCGTACTAACATCTAGTACTAACATACAGTACTAACATCTCGTACTAACATCTCGTACTAACATCTCGTACTAACATCTCGTACTAACATCTCGTACTAACATCTCGTACTAACATCTCGTACTAACATCTCGTACTAACATCTCGTACTAACATCTCGTACTAACATCTCGTACTAACATCTCGTACTAACATCTCGTACTAACATCTCGTACTAACATCTCGTACTAACATCTCGTACTAACATCTCGTACTAACATCTCGTACTAACATCTCGTACTAACATCTCGTACTAACATCTCGTACTAACATCTCGTACTAACATCTCGTACTAACATCTCGTACTAACATCTCGTACTAACATCTCGTACTAACATCTCGTACTAACATCTCGTACTAACATCTCGTACTAACATCTCGTACTAACATCTCGTACTAACATCTCGTACTAACATCTCGTACTAACATCTCGTACTAACATCTCGTACTAACATCTCGTACTAACATCTCGTACTAACATCTCGTACTAACATCTCGTACTAACATCTCGTACTAACATCTCGTACTAACATCTAGTCCTAACATGCAGTACTAACATCTAGTACTAACATGCAGTCCTAGCATGTAGTCCTAACATGTAGTACTAACAGATGCAGTACTGGCACATGCAGTATTAATACACGTGATAGTACTCCAGTTTTTCTACCGATGACGTTTCATTTTCATCCTTTTCGGTTGTTTGATGCGTTTCTGTTCTGATGCTGATGAAAATCAGAAATGTGCAGAGATGCCTCCTCTGACCTCTGACATTTTGACCTCCTGACCCTTACATATCTCCACCAGCAGCAGTGGCTGTAAATGTCGGATGACATCTGGTTCTTCACGTTGAGACGTCCGACTGGTCCAACTTCTGCATCAGAACCCCTGAACGTTGTTTCAGGTCCGTCTCCAAACCGGGGAGCATCGTGGGAAAACGTCTGTTTGTTTAACTCAAACTGAAACTTTTCTATATTTTGAATTTAATACAAATAATAATTGGAATATCTCTTTGTTTTAAGTCCAATAATTTTTTTGCAGTTCATAAAAATCAAATAAAAATCAAGGCGTAGTCGTGGTGAGGAGCGCTCCCTGTTGAAGCTGCTGCTCCTGCGACCTAACTGCGGATAAGCGGTGGAAGATGGATGGAAGAATCAAATTAGTAAATTTCAAACCATCAGTCAAAGGATTCATATTCACAGATAATTTCTGCTCTCAGGGGCTGCTGGGACTCTGGACTCAGGTGGATAAGAACCAGCAGCTGAGACGGACCCCAAACCGTCACTGAGGATACGACCCAACAACCTACCAACCTACTACTTCACGGGAGACCAAGGTGGTTCCAGTAAAACCTGACAATCACTTTATCATAATCATCATCATCCTCATCTGCTAAATTACCCATGATTCCAAGAGTCATTTATCTTCAGTCTTATCTGAGGCACTTGTTGGCTCCGCCTTCTCAGATGCCACACCTTCTCGCCGAGAGCTACAGGTCTATCGATCAGCAGAGATCTGCTGCCCTCCAGTGGCCAGAGTGAGAATCACACCTCGTCATCCTCTTGATAAAGTGATTTCACTGATGCTGACTTGTGGAGAGACATTTTCAAATCGGGAGTATTTTTCTAGTTTAGTGTGAATTATCTGGTTTAAGTTAACCAGTGTCTGATTCAAAAAGATAAACATTATTTTTATTAATCAGCTTTAATTACATAATAAAAAATCCAGAAACCCAATGTTTTTAACAAAAAAATGACATGAATTAAAGAAAATAAAAAAAATCTTTTGAGACCACAATGAAAAAATGTAAAAAAATGTTTCTAAAATAAAAATAAATCAAAAAGTAAAGTCCCATTTTTAGTTTTTTACTCATAGCCAGAAGAATCTAAGTTTGTTTTAATGTAAGGTTATTTTAATTCACATGATTTTAAATTCATACACAACTAATTTTAAGTGGTAACACTTTGACATGTGAAAACGCTGATGTGTATTATGTTTATGTTTTATAACAAACAGCAAAAGATCCCAATCATGTAAACTCAATAAAAAAACACTTAATGATAATCTGCTGGATGGGAGGAGCTTAGAGGCGTCAGCTGTTTTGTGCTTCCACCAATGAGAGCCAAGCTTCAGGTGCAGGGAAACGAATGGAGGTCACAGGGTTGTCACTGGTTAAAACTTCCAGCCTTCAGTGTGATGTCACTCCCTGGTTATCCAATCAGATGCATGATGTCATTAAGGTGTATGATGTCATGTATTCAACCATCTCTGGAGGAGAGGGGAGGGGCCTGAAAGGGAGGGATTTAATTCCTTTAAGAATTTTTTACTTTTCTTTACAAATGCAAACAGTAATTACAGGTTTAGCTAAGCTAAGCTATTGTTGCTTCACAAACATGTTAGCATCACAAAAGTAGAAGAAGCCAAATATCACCAATATGACAATAACTGATTTTTAAAATTAACAAGAAAATACAGTACGGGTGTTCAGATTCCACAGATAAACATTTTATTTTTAGGAATTTAATAAACTTTACTCCGATTTTATCCCCTTCACCATGAGCTAATTTTTAATCAGAACAGATTCTGAAACTGAATTTACACTGACACATGTTCCGCCCATTTCCTTGTCAGAGGTTTTTAAATGACGAACAACAAATAAAGTGATAAATAACCTTCTGGTCAAACCATTTAAATTTTTTCATATTTTAGATTTTTTTAAAAATTTGGGGTTTTAGAGGATTAATGCATAAATCAATATCTCTGCACAATTGTTTTTCTCTCACCTGCAGCTTTTTGTTGTTTTTGTTGTTTGTCCTGATTTTCCTTCCGCCCCGCCGCCGAGATCGACAGAGCTGCCATCTTGCAAACACTGATTCTTTCCTTGATGCCTCCACCGCCGCTGCCGGTGCTTCTGACTGGCCGGTCGCTGCTGCTGATGACCCGCCCCCCTGTGCCAGAAGAGCCGCCGGTCTTTCCTTCACCTCGACTGCCGCCATCGCCACCGGCGCTGGTCAGCTTAGGCCCGCTCCCTGGGCTTTTATTGCTGTGTCCACCAACTGTTGGCGGGCTCACCCATCCACTACTACCCATACTGGCGCTCCTCCTCCCCCTGGGGCTTGGGGATCTCACGTTGCCCTTACGTGCACTAGTTGAGCTGTAAACAGGTTTCCATTCACCACTGGCAGGGCTAGAGAATTTCCCAGTCTTTCCACCACTACTGGTGCTGCTGCTACGTCTAACAACACCTAAGCTGAACCTACTACCGCTACCAGCACTGACTCTTGACCTACCGCCTGTTTGGCTACTTGGTGGGCTGATCATTGGGTTCCAATTGGCACTGACCTCATCTGGACTACTGCCGTGACTCACACGTTCAGTATGTCCACCATAGACTCTCCACTCCCCACTCCCCCTACCTCCAAACCTCCCAGTTCCTAATGACCCTGGGGGGCTTGTTGATAGATCCACTGGTACTGGAGAGATTACTTCCCTGTCTACATTGGGGAAACTATCGTTTCCAGTGAATCTGCTCATATGTCCAGTACTCTTACCATAGACTCTCCATTCTCCACTCCCTCCACTACCAAACCTTCCAGTTCCTAGTGATCCTGGTGGAACTGTTGCTAGCTCTCCTAGTACCGGAGATACTATTTCCACGTTTGTATTTGGGAAGCTATCGTTCCCAGGGCAGCTGCTCATACGTCCGGTACTCCTTTCGTAGACTCTCCACTCCCCACTCCCTCTACCACCAAACCTTCCAGTTCCTAGTGATCCTGGTGGGCTTGTTGTTAATGCTATGGGTTCTGGTGAGATTGCCTCCCTGTTTGTATTTGGTAAGCTATCACTGCCAGCCCATTTGCTCATACGTCCAGTGCTCCCACTGTAGACTCTCCACTCCTCACTCCCTCCACCACCAAACCTCCCAGTTCCAAATGATCCTGGTGGGCTGGGTGATAGCTCTCTTGGTACCGAAGACACTACTTCCCTATCTGTACTTGGGACGCTATCATTCCCAGTGTAGCTGCTCATACGTCCAGTACTCCTACCGTAGACTCTCCACTCCCCACTCCCTCCACCACCAAAACGACCACTTCCTAATGATCCCGTAGGGCTTGTTGCAAGCCCAGTGGGTAAAGGAGACCTTACTTCCCTGTCTGTATTTGGGGAGCCATCGTTCCCAGTACAGCTGGTCATTCGTCCAGCATTCCCACCATAGACTCTCCACTCCCTACTCCCTCCAGCACCAAACCTCCCAGTTCCTAATGATCCTGGTGGGCTTGTTGCTAGCCCAGTGGGTACTGGAGAGATTACCCTGCCTGAATTTGGAGTTTGGGTGTCTGACTTGTGAACAGAACTGCCTTTCTCTTTGTTCTTTGTTTTCATACCACGATGAACTGGTCCTGCAAACTCCAAGCTCCTCAGGCTTTTGCTTATCTTCAATCCAATCTGTCGAATTAGTTTTTTAGACTTCTTTGTACTTTTCAGAGTACCTTGACTCCCTTTGTCATCTTCAAGTGATCCAGAATTCAGACGACTACCGTCTGTCAATGACATCATGATGTTTCTATTTCTGTCCTCTTCTAACATGGCTTGATCACCGCCGAATGAAATGGACTGGGCTTCCTCTTTCGTTGAGAGAATGTATTTCTCAACTGGTTTTGCATGTGCAGTTTCTTCAGTTGAAATAAAACATAGGTCATCATCATCTTCACCATTTGGACTCAGACATACCTCATCATCTTCTTCACCATCTGGACTCATACACACCTCATCATCAACAGGACTCAAACTTGTGAAGTCACTGGGACTCTGATGTGAATCTGGACTTGTAACATTCCCTTCTAGATCAATTGGGAAGAATAAGTCACGTGTCATGCTCGTTGACAGCTCAATATCAACTGGACTAAGGGGTATTTTTGAAGTCAAGCATGTTTCTTGGACTCCTCCTGGTCTCGACCACTCTTCAGCAGTAGAAGTACTTAAGTCTGTAGACATTTTTGTCTGTGGGATAATTAGTGTTGTCTCTTGATCTGATCGACTAAAATGCAACTTGTCTGGCTCAACATATTTCGACTTTACCTTGTTGGTATCATCGACCTTGAGTTCTACTTCATTCAAATTCTCTGAAGTGTTTCTATTGTCTGTGATTCTGGTCGGACTAACCGCTCTGTCAGTCCGTGGACCTGCATTGTCCTTGACTTTGTATTGTTCATAATTAGTCCCTTCCACTTCTTCCACTTCTTCTACTTCTTCTTCTTCTCCTCGCTTTTCATGCCCTTTTATGTCCTTGTCATTCACCAGAGTCAAGTTGACAGAGGTTTTACCTTGAGCCTTTTCTGACTTCAGAATATAAGAACCAGAGACACAGGATGTAACAGAAGCTTCTTCTTTCTCGTCCATGGCTTCTTCTAGAGTGTCCTGACTTGAAAGTACATCCTGTTCAGAGTTTTGGTCCTCAGCCTGGATGAGAGTCACAGTGTTTTTCATTTGAGCTGACGGCACAGGTTCTTTCTCTTTCTGAAACTCTTCAGAAGTGAAAGATTCTGGTTTTGCCTGAACAACAGTGATCGTGAGAGATTGATTGTCACAAGCAAATGTGGTTGTGTGTGCATTTCTTCTCTCAAGGTTGTCACTACAGTCCAGGATACCCGGGGAAGCATTTACACTACAGAACATGGTATCTGTATCCCTGATAACTTGGTCTTGTTCCCCTTTTGATAGACTGGATATTGTCAACCTCTGATCTAAACTAAGAACAGGCAAACTATCCAAATTTAAAGGCAATACTTGTGCAGGAGCTGGATTCTTTGCCTGAATGGGGCTTTCCCTTCTCATGATGTGAGTTGACACGACAAGTTCTGTCTCTTTCTGAACCTCTGAAGATGCTTGATGGAAAGTAAAAGACTCTGGTTTTGCCTGACCAGTGACTTCCTTGTCTGGTTGTTTGTCAGAAACCAGCGCACTGATTCCTGTTGTGGTTTCACTTTTGATATTGTCATTATTTTCCAGGGTATCTTCAGAAGTGTTTTCAATGCTTGAGCCCAAAGTACCTTCCAGATCGTCTGCTCCTTTCTTTTCTACTACTGTTTTGTCCTTGTCGTCACTTGTGCTCAGGTCACCAGGGACCTCAACTTGAAACTTCTTTGATTCACTAACAACAGATCTGGAGTCACCAGATTGTGTAGTTACAGCTTCTTTTTGCTCCCTTAAACTTTCTTGAGTTTCAAAAATTGAAAACACAAGTTGTGCAGTATCCTGACTCTTAACCTGGATGGAGTCCTCAGTGAGTTCTATTTGAGGGGGAACCATCGGTTCAGTCTTTCTGTAAACCTGCGTAACTGTGTTATTTGTGGAATCAGCTGTTGTTGAATGTGTTAAACTTGGTTGTTGGTTTATTTCTACTTCTGAACAAACAGTATTGGGGATCACACTTTCAATGACGGGCTCTGATTTATGTGCTCGCATATTAGCACCCACAGCAGCTTGCTGGGAAGGTAAAGGTTTTGGTTTTGCCTGGACAGCAGCGCCCCCAACAGGTTGCATATCTAGAGCTGCTGGGGATCTTCCTCGAGGACATTTACCCTCAAAATTGTCCGTATTGTCCAAGACAACCGGTGAAAAGTTTGCAATGCGTGACCCCATATTTTCCTCCTCCTTGACTCTGTTGTGTTCAATATTTGTTGCATGGGTCGAAATCGAGAACTGATCTAATCTGACGATTTTTGAAGCACCTTCTACTTCCTTGTTGACTTTCTCCTCCTCTAACGTTAGATGGTGCAGCTCAGAGAGTGGAGATGATGAAAGACCAACTTCTCTTGGGGAGGCTTCTACATTTAACGGCTCACATGTGGTAATGTTGTGGTTCTTAGCCTTGATGGAATCCTCAGTTTCTGATGGTCCTTCCTTATATTTAATTTCAACTGACACCACAGGTTCTATCTTTCTCTGGAGATCTTCAACAGTTTCTCTGAGAGTAGAGATTTCTGGTTTTCCCTGACCAGTGACTTCCTTGTCTGGTTGTTTGTCAGAAACCAGCGCACTGATTCCTGTTGTGGTTTCACTTTTGATATTGTCATTATTTTCCAGGGTATCTTCAGAAGTGTTTTCAATGCTTGAGCCCAAAGTACCTTCCAGATCGTCTGCTCCTTTCTTTTCTACTACTGTTTTGTCCTTGTCGTCACTTGTGCTCAGGTCACCAGGGACCTCAACTTGAAACTTCTTTGATTCACTAACAACAGATCTGGAGTCACCAGATTGTGTAGTTACAGCTTCTTTTTGCTCCCTTAAACTTTCTTGAGTTTCAAAAATTGAAAACACAAGTTGTGCAGTATCCTGACTCTTAACCTGGATGGAGTCCTCAGTGAGTTCTATTTGAGGGGGAACCATCAGTTCAGTCTTTCTGTAAACTTGCGTAACTGTGTTATTTGTGGAATCAGCTGTTGTTGAATGTGTTAAACTTGGTTGTTGGTTTATTTCTGCTTCTGAACAAACAGTATTGGGGATCACACTTTCAATGACGGGCTCTGATTTATGTGCTCGCATATTAGCACCCACAGCAGCTTGCTGGGAAGATAGAGGTTCTGGTTTTGCCTGGACAGCGGCGCCCCCAACAGGTTGCATATCTAGAGCTGGTGGGAATCTTCCTCGTAGACATTTACCCCCAAAATTGTCCTTATTGTCCAAGACAATCAGTGAAACGTTTGCAATGCGTGACCCCATATTTTCCTCCTCCTTGACTCTGTTGTGTTCAAAATTTGTTGCATGGCTGGAAATCGAGAGCTGATCTAATCTGATGATTTTTGAAGCACCTTCTACTTCTTGTCTTTCTACTTCCTTGTCGACTTTCTCCTCCTCTAACGTTAGACGGTGCAGCTCAGAGAGTGGAGATGATGAAAGACCAACTTCTCTTGGGGAGGCTTCTACATTTAACGGCTCACATGTGGGACTGTTGTGGTTCTTAGCCTTGATGGAATCCTCAGTTTCTGATGGTCCTTCCTTATATTTAATTTCAACTGACACCACAGGTTCTATCTTTCTCTTGAGATCTTCAACAGTTTCTCTGAGAGTAGAGATTTCTGGTTTTCCCTGACCAGTGACTTCCTTGTCTGGTTGTTTGTCAGAAACCAGCGCACTGATTCCTGTTGTGGTTTCACTTTTGATATTGTCATTATTTTCCAGGGTATCTTCAGAAGTGTTTTCAATGCTTGAGCCCAAAGTACCTTCCAGATCATCTGCTCCTTTCTTTTCTTCTACTGTTTTGTCCTTGTCGTCACTTGTGCTCAGGTCACCAGGGACCTCAACTTGAAACTTCTTTGATTCACTAACAACAGATCTGGAGTCACCAGATTGTGTAGTTACAGCTTCTTTTTGCTCCCTTAAACTTTCTTGAGTTTCAAAAATTGAAAACACAAGTTGTGCAGTATCCTGACTCTTAACCTGGATGGAGTCCTCAGTGAGTTCTATTTGAGGGGGAACCATCGGTTCAGTCTTTCTGTAAACCTGCGTAACTGTGTTATTTGTGGAATCAGCTGTTGTTGAATGTGTTAAACTTGGTTGTTGGTTTATTTCTACTTCTGAACAAACAGTATTGGGGATCACACTTTCAATGACGGGCTCTGATTTATGTGCTCGCATATTAGCACCCACAGCAGCTTGCTGGGAAGGTAAAGGTTTTGGTTTTGCCTGGACAGCAGCGCCCCCAACAGGTTGCATATCTAGAGCTGCTGGGGATCTTCCTCGAGGACATTTACCCCCAAAATTGTCCGTATTGTCCAAGACAACCGGTGAAAAGTTTGCAATGCGTGACCCCATATTTTCCTCCTCCTTGACTCTGTTGTGTTCAATATTTGTTGCATGGGTCGAAATCGAGAACTGATCTAATCTGACGATTTTTGAAGCACCTTCTACTTCCTTGTTGACTTTCTCCTCCTCTAACGTTAGATGGTGCAGCTCAGAGAGTGGAGATGATGAAAGACCAACTTCTCTTGGGGAGGCTTCTACATTTAACGGCTCACATGTGGTAATGTTGTGGTTCTTAGCCTTGATGGAATCCTCAGTTTCTGATGGTCCTTCCTTATATTTAATTTCAACTGACACCACAGGTTCTATCTTTCTCTGGAGATCTTCAACAGTTTCTCTGAGAGTAGAGATTTCTGGTTTTCCCTGACCAGTGACTTCCTTGTCTGGTTGTTTGTCAGAAACCAGCGCACTGATTCCTGTTGTGGTTTCACTTTTGATATTGTCATTATTTTCCAGGGTATCTTCAGAAGTGTTTTCAATGCTTGAGCCCAAAGTACCTTCCAGATCGTCTGCTCCTTTCTTTTCTTCTACTGTTTTGTCCTTGTCGTCACTTGTGCTCAGGTCACCAGGGACCTCAACTTGAAACTTCTTTGATTCACTAACAACAGATCTGGAGTCACCAGATTGTGTAGTTACAGCTTCTTTTTGCTCCCTTAAACTTTCTTGAGTTTCAAAAATTGAAAACACAAGTTGTGCAGTATCCTGACTCTTAACCTGGATGGAGTCCTCAGTGAGTTCTATTTGAGGGGGAACCATCAGTTCAGTCTTTCTGTAAACTTGCGTAACTGTGTTATTTGTGGAATCAGCTGTTGTTGAATGTGTTAAACTTGGTTGTTGGTTTATTTCTGCTTCTGAACAAACAGTATTGGGGATCACACTTTCAATGACGGGCTCTGATTTATGTGCTCGCATATTAGCACCCACAGCAGCTTGCTGGGAAGATAGAGGTTCTGGTTTTGCCTGGACAGCGGCGCCCCCAACAGGTTGCATATCTAGAGCTGGTGGGAATCTTCCTCGTAGACATTTACCCCCAAAATTGTCCTTATTGTCCAAGACAATCAGTGAAACGTTTGCAATGCGTGACCCCATATTTTCCTCCTCCTTGACTCTGTTGTGTTCAAAATTTGTGGCATGGGTGGAAATCGAGAGCTGATCTAATCTGACGATTTTTGAAGCACCTTCTACTTCTTGTCTTTCTACTTCCTTGTCGACTTTCTCCTCCTCTAACGTTAGACGGTGCAGCTCAGAGAGTGGAGATGATGAAAGACCAACTTCTCTTGGGGAGGCTTCTACATTTAACGGCTCACATGTGGTAATGTTGTGGTTCTTAGCCTTGATGGAATCCTCAGTTTCTGATGGTCCTTCCTTATATTTAATTTCAACTGACACCACAGGTTCTATCTTTCTCTGGAGATCTTCAACAGTTTCTCTGAGAGTAGAGATTTCTGGTTTTCCCTGACCAGTGACTTCCTTGTCTGGTTGTTTGTCAGAAACCAGCGCACTGATTCCTGTTGTGGTTTCACTTTTGATATTGTCATTATTTTCCAGGGTATCTTCAGAAGTGTTTTCAATGCTTGAGCCCAAAGTACCTTCCAGATCGTCTGCTCCTTTCTTTTCTTCTACTGTTTTGTCCTTGTCGTCACTTGTGCTCAGGTCACCAGGGACCTCAACTTGAAACTTCTTTGATTCACTAACAACAGATCTGGAGTCACCAGATTGTGTAGTTACAGCTTCTTTTTGCTCCCTTAAACTTTCTTGAGTTTCAAAAATTGAAAACACAAGTTGTGCAGTATCCTGAGTCTTAACCTGGATGGAGTCCTCAGTTTCTGATGGTCCTTCCTTATATTTAATTTGAACTGACACCACAGGTTCTATCTTTCTCTGGAGCTCTTCAACAGTTTCTCTGGGAGTAGAAATTTCTGGTTTTTCCTGATCAGTGTCTCCCTTGTCTGGTTGTTTGTCAGAAACAAGTGAACTGATTCCTGTTGTAGTTTCACGTTCGATATTGTCGGTACTTTCTAGGGTATCTACAGGAGCATTTGCAATGCTTGACCTAACAGTACCTTCCAGTTCATCTGCTCCTCCTTTCTTTTCTTCTCTTTGTATGTCCTTCTCTTCACTTGTAGTCAGGTCCCCAATTTGAACCTCCACTGATCCACTAATGACAGATCTGGAGTCACAGGATGTTGTAATTACAGTTTCTTTTTGCTCCCTTACAGCCTCTTCTGGAGTTTCTAAAATTGAAAACACAAGTTTTGCAGGATTCACCTTTATGGAGTCCTCAGTGAGTTCTATCTGAGTGGGAACCACCGGTTCTCTCTTTCTGTAGACTTGTTCAGCTGGGTTTTTGTTGGAATCACCTGTTGTTGAATTTGTTAAATGTTGTTGTTGGTTTATTTCTGCGTCTGAACAAACAATATTGGTGATCACTCTTTCAATGATGGGCTCTGATTTATATCCTTTGGAATTAGCTTGAATAGCAGTTTGCTGGTAAGGTGAAGGTTCTGGATTTGCTCGGACAGCAGGGCCCCTGACAGGTTGCAAGTCTGGAGCCAGTGTGGTTCGTTCCTGTGAATGTTTACCCTCAAGATTGTCCTTGTTGTCCAGGGCAACCGGTGAAACGTTTGCAATGCGTAACCCCATATTTTCGTCCTCCTTGACTCTGTTGTGTTCAAAATCTGTTGCATGGGTCGAATTCGAGATCTGATCTAATCTGAGGACGTGTGAAGCACCTTCTACTTCTTGGTTGACTTTCTCCTCCTCTGACCTCAGACTGTGCAGTTCAGAGAGTGGCAATGATGAAACACCAACTACCCTTGGTGGTGTTTCTGCACCTAAAGGCTCAACTGGTGTAATGTCCTGGTTCTTAGCCTTGATGACGCCTCCAGATTCTGTCTTTTTCTCTACCTCTGCAGATTTTTGTACACTGGAATCTGTTGTCATTTGATTTTTCAGGAGATGTAGTCTTTCCTTTAAGATGGATTCTGTACTAATGCTGGTTTTGCTGATCATTGTTTGAACATTTTTGTTAACTTGCAAACCACCTTCTGTGGTGACTTGTTTGGCAGTAGAAACTCCTGGTTTTGCCTGAACAACCAAAACAGATTGTTTATCGGCAACCAATGAAATGGATTCTTTTGCAGCATTTGTCTCCACTTTAGATTCTTTTTCAGTTCTGTTTGCTGAATTTTCCCAAATACCAACAGTTGATGAGTTCTGCAAACTATAAAGTTCACCCTGGACTTGAACTTTCACAGGGTGGTGCTGTTTGTTGACAGCTGTGCTAATGGTCATGGATTGTCTCCCCATTTCTCCAGGAAACGCTCCAGGCCTCTGATTTCCAGATGTGAGGAATGACTTGTTCAGATTTGAGACGTTGACTGAGGTCACCGCTGCATGTTTGAGATGTTTGCTGTGGACCCTGCTTGACTGGACTGTTGTTGGATTTGCTGAGAGGGGGGTGACCGTTTGTCCAACAGTACGGATTGGACATCTAGAGAAAGTCTGATCCTCCTTCTTGAGACCTTGTTCTTGAACACTAACCGTTGTGTTCACTCTGATTTTCTTGGAGTCAACAGGGCTGCTAGTTGAGACCAGATGGGTCACATTAATCGCAGAGTTTTGGTGAAGACTTGAGAAACTGTTGAACACCAACAAGGACAGCACAAAATTACACAAGGAATACTCCTGTCTACTCTGACAAGCTGAAACGGACACTTGTTCGTCTCGTTGGTTGTTCTGTTGGTCAGTATTCTGTGGCATTGGGATGACAACGCCCTCTACTGGCCTGGCATACATTGTGCTGTTTTTAATTGGCTTCATGGATCATTCTTAGATGGTTAAAGCTACAAAAAATCAAATGTTTAGATGAGCTAACTGTGAAACTTCCTGTGTGTTTCCTTTGAGGTCAGATGAAGCATTTACCTGTTTGGCGTCATCATCATCTTGTGTCCCGTTGGCTCCAGTCTGTCTAGCAGTCTCCAGTAGTCTTGTATCTCATTTTTCAGTTCTGTCATCATGTCCATCAGGGTCAGGTGGTCTCCAGCCAGCCAACCCGATGTCTGCAGCACTGAGTCCAGCTCTGCACCGAGATGGTCTGCTCTCTGTTGCTGGACCACCAGCTGCTGCATGAAGGACATGTTCTGCTCCCGACCCGAGGCCTCCAGCAACGTGTTCTGTGAATGTTTACCCTCAAGATTGTTCTTGTTGTCCAGTTCTGTGTTAGCTAGTACTAACAGGTCCAAGATCGTGATATGATGCTAACAGAGTGAGACTAAAGCTAACAGGTCACAGGTCATGATATCAGGTATTATGCGTAAAAGCTTTGATAAATTTCTGTCTCTGTTACGACAGCTTCATACAACGGATACGTTGCTAACATACTGCACGTTAGGACAATCAGCAACTTTTATTGAGATTTAGATAAAAGGTAGTTGCCATTAGCAGCTAATGTAGAGAGCAGAACAAGTCTAAAGATTGTGGAAACGGCTCCTCGCCCTCTATCACTCTCCATTGGATTAAGGGTAGCGTTTGGTTGGGTCTGGCGTTATCTTACCATCGCCTGAAGATGAATTAGCTCCTCCTCCAGACTTGTTGCTGTTCTTCTCAGTTCCTTCAGCTCAGCCTGCAGGAGGTCCGACCCTGGCGGATGGTCACAGGTCATCTCAAGGGACCTCAACGTGGACGCCTGAACACATCACAGCCAGAGAACCACCAACTCGAACTGATCATGTGATAGATATGTGTCATCTCAAAAATATTTCAAAATAAGAGCATGCTGTAGATGTTTCTCCACCTGGGTGTCAAACCAGCGCTCCGCCTGGTTCCCACTGAGCTGAATCGCGTTCATCCGTCTCAGCTGGTCCAGCTGCTGGATCAAATCCAGTGACTCCAGTGACTTAGGAGCAATCTCCAGGGTGAATGACCCTGACATCCGGGCCTGGAGACCCTGTACATCCTGGACAGGTAAACAAGTATCCAGACTTAAAGGCAGTTTGTTCCCCAGAACCATTCAGGTGAGACTTTTTGGTCTTTTTACCTGTCGGTGTTGTGTTTCCATCTCCATCAGTTGTTCAGTCAGATCGTTCAGAAGGTTATGGAGGTCCGGTAGTCTGTGAACCAGTAGCTCCTCCTCCAGAAGCCTCAAGTCGCTCAGCTCTGCCTCCAGACAACTGCGATGTTCACGTTCCTTTTCGTATCTGCTCAGACAGCAAGGGATAATGGGAAATGTTTGTGCTAAGTGTGTGTGTGTGTGTGTGTGTGTGTGTGTGTGTTAGTGGGGACCTACCTGTTGCTCAGGTCGAACACTGCAAGTTCTGCGCCGAGGAGCTGCAGCTTCAGCTGAGCCTGGGCCGAGAGACATTCACCGATCTACCAGACAGAGAGTCCAAGGTGAACGATTTGGAGTCAAGTCCGGTTTGAGTCATGACTTGTTAGTGACTCTGGACCTGTTATCTTTAATTTGGGATTAGATGAGGCGGTTGGATTGTCAGATTTGACTGTCATTGAGAATCCTCTGGACTGACAGTGGTTTATTTATTTTGATGGACTTGAGTCTCCAGACTTGGTCTTGACTCCAGATATCGTCTTCTTGACTCGGTACCGGACTCAAAAGCTGCTAGCGAAAGATGTTGAGACTCGGTCCTGACCTTCTAGTGCTTTTTGGCTCCTTGGACTTCCTCCAACGCTCCAGACTTTTATCGGTGTTTTCTTTTTGTTCTTGACCAATCCCATGATGCTTCACTCAGAGTGACATCATGTTTGCTCGTGGGTGAGCTCTGACCTACTCAAACTTTACTGCATTGTTAGCTGCCGCAACTTCTCCGCAACAGCCGAGTCTGTCCTCTGATCCATGATTACAAGCCTGATTTTTACCCACAAGCTCTGTCCAGCTTTCCCTGCTGGAAAAACATCATGGACGTCTAGAGAAGCAGCCAGTGAGGTAATTTGACTCCGGACTTGCTGACTAGAGACTTGTTGGTCATGACTCGGGACTTTTGGTAACTTTGTGGCGTTGACTGTGGTTTATTTATTTCTATGGACTTGAAACGATGCCGTCTTCTGGACTTGGAACAGACTCAGAGGCTTCCAGGGAAAGACACTGAGACTCATCGGTCGTGACTCGGGACTTTTGATGCTTGATGTCTCGTACATCTTGGAGCATTGAACGGTCTGTCTGGATGAGTTTCAGGAACCGTCCAAATATCACAGCCTTCTCATGCATCTTGAACACATTCTCAGGTAATGAATGCCACGCCGCGAAGGCCGAGCCTTTCCGTGATATAATTAACCATAATTGTCACAAAACATATCAAACAATGACCTGATTGATCTTTGACATTTGAGCCGAACCCGCTACAACCCGTCTGACCTTTAAAGAGACACGCCGCCTCCTGACGAGTCACGACCTGAGAAGGTTAAGTCTATTACCGTTGGTTTGCCGCCAGCGCCGCCTTTGGCATCTGGTGACCTTACCTGGCTTGTGTTGGCTAGGGTTCAATGAGGCTACCAATGCTAATGGTGCAGAGGTTAGCTTTGAAGGCTAGCGCTTCCACCGTGAATTTTCTGCAGAGGTGGGGATGGAGAGGAGACGGGTTTTCACGGTCCGATGGACGACGTCGTCCGGCTCACCTGCTGCTGCAGCAGCGACACCGTCCCCAGGTGTCGATCCAGATCCCTTAGCTGGCCGGGACTCTTCCTGTCCAGCTCCTCCTGGATCCGACTCTCCAGCTTCTGATTGGCTGCCTCCAAACTCTGGACCTGCATCCACCAACGAGGAAAGCTGATCAAGTCCAGTAATGGTAGGTCAGTAAACCTTTTTTCAGTATTTTAACTTCTACAGAGTTTTACTGTGTAATCTAAAGCATAGTTTTGTATTTTATACGATTACATTTTTGTGACTGGGCTGACAAAAATGTAAATTTTAAGGTTTAAATCCTGAGAAACTGGAACTTTTTACACGTGAAAAATGAGAATTTTCCTCTTCAACCTTCAGTTTATTATAAATCCATTCATGAAACTAAAACTTTTTAACTGGAGGAAAAGTGAAATTAAATCATTCATGAATTTATTCTTCACACAGATTAACTGGATCCTTCTTCCTTGTGAGGAAATAACGCTTTGCAGCTGATTGTAACAGAAACAAACTGGAGTCAGGTTGTTTTTATAATATCCCCATCAATCCGTACACCTGATTTTATATTTTCGTCTTCTTGTCTCCTGCTTCATCTCCTCATGCATGTCCTACCTGCTGTAGGTAGGACGCCAGCCTGCCGTTCAGCTGCTGCAGGGCGACTTTGTTCCCGGACAAACAGAAGCTCCTGGCGCCGTCCGGAGCCTCGGCGGTCGCCATGCTGTAGTGCACCAAACCTGCCCGGTGAACATGGTGATCCAGAACCGCCCGGGTCGCTCTGCCTGCACGGAGAATCTGCCACAGCGACATCTTCCCCCTCGGCTGCGTCACATTTAGCCGACTCTTTCCTTTAAAGGTTTTCTGCAGAAGCTCAGATTAAACGCTGGGTTTTAATCTGCTGCGATGTTCCTGCGTCTCTTCTTCCTGATGACTGAACTCGTCGCTCTGGATGCGAAGCCCTCAGGTGACAAATCGCAGGTGTGTTCTTGACATCACATTTAATGAGCATCAACTTTTAAATCACGGTAATTGAAACAGGTTTTGACACAGCAGCCGCTGCCCTTCCCTGTCAGGAAATTAAATTCAAAGTTCAGGTCATGCATGAACGCCAACAAGTCATGTTTTCTCTTGTGCTGCAGATATTCCGTGTTCTCCCGCCTGAAGATCGGATTATAGATGCACAAAGTGTTTGACGTTCTGCATGCGAGGCTGATTTTATTCTAAACCACATATGTAAACGTGTAGGGCAGCATACTTGTGAAGAAAGGTGTGTTTGTCCTCCGTTCAGATGAGTCACACTGAATGGAATGGAAGTCTACTTGAAAGCATTTTCAAAATGGTTTTTGAATCTCAAACAAAAGGCAAAAAATACATTTATAATCACAATTAAAAAAAAACAATATGGTCTCATGAAAGTGATAAAACTGATATATGCTTTGTCAGCACCATCGACCGCCCCCGACCCCTCCCTTAGCTGTTTTAATCCAAAAATATAAAACAGAAATAAAGAAGTTTGCTTTAATACCATTTTTACTCAACATTAACCCAAAATTTATTTCAGTTGTTTAAAATATTCGCTCATCAGATCCTGGAGCAGTGAAATATTTTAATTTGTATAAAAAAATAAACTTTGTGGTAACAAATGATTGTTAGAAAAGCTTTTATTAGATAATTTAAAGAAAAAAAATAATGCAATTGAATTTAAATTCCATTACCGTATTGTGTGTTTTTGAAGTTATAATTCTCACCACCAGGGGGCGCCAATGTGCGCTTCCAATTTGAGCTGAACACATGAAGCAGAAGCAGCAGCCAATGGGCGAGCAGCAGCCTGTGGCCCTGCGCATGCGCATTAGCGGTATGTTAATGTTGACATGTCTGCCGCTGAATGTTAATGGTTGTTCCTGCGGGTGTCGGTGTTCCGGTGAGTGTCCCCCCCCGCGGTGCGGTCTGATGGAGAACCCCAGAGACCTGGTGAGTCCCGCGGCTCGTCTCTCCGGCGGCAGCCCGCCGCTCGCTCCTCTGCTGCGGCTGTGACAGCGGCGCGGAGTCGCTCTCAAGTTAACCAAACTCCTTTGAGAAATCGGTGCTTTAAAGTTCTCCCGCTCTCCCACGAACCGGGGAGACAAATCCACGCGAGTTTTTATATTTTATGTAAGGTCCCAACACGGTATTTAATTCGGCTTGTGTGTCGTGTGCAGCCTGTTTATTAGTTCGGTGGAAACAGCCGTTTACATCTGGTTCCTATTCTGACCATCAGTAGGAACCCAAATGAAAACCCATCCATGTTATTGACACACATCAGACTGAATGTTCCTGAGAACACTTCACTGACATTTTATTACTTTATCCGGCTTTTGTCAACTTTTATTTCAAGATATTTTATTTCTTATTTTCCCGCTAAAATGTCATCTACATCCCGAGGAGAGCGGTGATGGACAAGGTGAGTCCGATAGAAAAATGCCGCCATGACAACAAACCGCGTTGCTAGGTGAACCTAATGGAAGCCGAATTTAAGAGCGTCTGCAGCCGAGTCAGAAACACCCCAGACGGGTGTTCTCAGGTCCACCTCCCGGTAGCTGCAGCCACGGAAACCTAAAACACCCAGATTTGTGGAGGGGGTTTGGTGGACGGTTCGGAGTCTCTCTGCACCGCAGTGCGGTGGTCCCGCAGGCAGGTTAATGGAAACACCTGAACGCAACAGCTGGCAGGTGGACCCATTGTGAGAGCCCATAAGTACACAAAAGAACGGAGACCCTCAAACGCATCACGACGTATGTGTGTTGCAATGAACCGGAAATCAATAGTTCCGATGGATTGATTGATCGTTACTAACTGAAAAAGTGAGAGGATCAGATGCAGGTTAGGGATGACTTTTATTTTGTTTGTTTTTATTCTGTAAAGCACCTTGTGATTTTCCATTTGTGTGAGAAGTGCTTTATAAATAAAGTTGATTTGACTTGATGGCGTCTGTCTGGACCTCCTCAGGTGGAGCGTCCATCCAGGAAGCGCCGTGACTCCTTCGGGATGCTGGACGGCGCCGAGGAGGACAGGAGCAGCTGCAGCAGCGAGTCCAGCGGGGGCAGCGGCGCCTCCAGCCCCGAGGACAGCGAGGAAGAGGAGCTGGGAGGAGGAGGAGGGTCCCAGCTCACCCCCAACTCCTCCTCGTTGACGCTGGTCAAGACCAACGGACAGGTGTACACCTACCCGGACGGCAAGGCGGGAATGGGTCAGTGATGTGTGTAGATTCATCCACTGCAGAAAGTAGTCCCAACCTGGAACGGAACCCCCGCTAACGCTAACGGGGTGTGTCTTTGTGTCGCCAGCGACCTGCGAGATGTGCGGGATGGTCGGCGTCCGCGACGCCTTCTACAGTAAGACCAAACGCTTCTGCAGCGTCTCCTGCTCCAGGAGTTACTCGTCCAACTCCAAGAAGGCCAGCATCCTGGCCCGCCTGCAGGTACCGACGCCGTTCTTCACACCCCAGGTCGTTTGTTCTTGGTGGGTGGAGTCTGAACCGGGTGTGTCTGTCTCTTCAAAGGGGAAGCCGCCCAATAAGAAAGTCAAGCTACCTCAGAAGCAACCGGTGATGACCAAACTAGGCGTCTACACTCAGCAGCATGCCAATCAGCAGGGCGGGATCAAGAAGAGCGGTGAGCAACCAGACTTCAACCTGAATCTGACTTCAGCCAGGGTCTGACTTCAACCTGAATCTGACTTCAGCCAGGGTCCGACATCAACCAGGGTCTGACTTCAGCCAGGGTCTGACTTCAACAAGTGTCCGACTTCAACCAGGGTCTGACTTCAACTAGGGTCAGACTTCAACCAGGGTCTGACTTCAACTAGTGTCCGACTTCAACCAGGGTCTGACTTCAACTAGTGTCCGACTTCAACCAGGGTCTGACTTCAACTAGTGTCCGACTTCAACCAGGGTCTGACTTCAACTAGTGTCCGACTTCAACCAGGGTCTGACTTCAACTAGTGTCCGACTTCAACCAGGGTCTGACTTCAACTAGTGTCCAACTTAACCAGGGTCTGACTTCAACTAGTGTCCGACTTAACCAGGGTCTGACTTCAACTAGTGTCTGACTTCAACCAGGGTCTGACTTCAGCCAGGGTCTGACTTCAACCAGGGTCTGACTTCAGCCAGGGTCTGACTTCAACTAGTGTCCGACTTCAACCAGGGTCTGACTTCAACTAGTGTCCGACTTCAACCAGGGTCTGACTTCAACTAGTGTCCGACTTCAACCAGGGTCTGACTTCAACTAGTGTCCGACTTCAACCAGGGTCTGACTTCAACTAGTGTCCGACTTCAACCAGGGTCTGACTTCAACTAGTGTCCGACTTCAACCAGGGTCTGACTTCAACTAGTGTCCGACTTCAACCAGGGTCTGACTTCAACTAGTGTCCAACTTAACCAGGGTCTGACTTCAACTAGTGTCCGACTTAACCAGGGTCTGACTTCAACTAGTGTCCGACTTCAACCAGGGTCTGACTTCAGCCAGGGTCTGACTTCAACCAGGGTCAGACTTCAGCCAGGGTCTGACTTCAACCAGGGTCCGACTTCAACCAGGGTCCGACTTCAACCAGGGTCCGACTTCAGCCAGGGTCCGACTTCAACCCGGGTCCGACTTCAGCCAGGGTCCGACTTCAACCAGGTTCTGACTTCAACCAGGGTCCGACTTCAACTAGGGTCCGACTTCAGCCAGGATCTGACTTCAGCCAGGGTCTGACTTCAACCAGGGTCTGACTTCAGCCAGGGTCTGACTTCAACTAGTGTCCGACTTCAACCAGGGTCTGACTTCAACTAGTGTCCGACTTCAACCAGGGTCTGACTTCAACTAGTGTCCGACTTCAACCAGGGTCTGACTTCAACTAGTGTCCGACTTCAACCAGGGTCTGACTTCAACTAGTGTCCGACTTCAACCAGGGTCTGAGTTCAACTAGTGTCCGACTTCAACCAGGGTCTGACTTCAACTAGTGTCCGACTTCAACCAGGGTCTGACTTCAACTAGTGTCCAACTTAACCAGGGTCTGACTTCAACTAGTGTCCGACTTAACCAGGGTCTGACTTCAACTAGTGTCCGACTTCAACCAGGGTCTGACTTCAGCCAGGGTCTGACTTCAACCAGGGTCTGACTTCAGCCAGGGTCTGACTTCAACCAGGGTCCGACTTCAACCAGGGTCCGACTTCAACCAGGGTCCGACTTCAGCCAGGGTCCGACTTCAACCCGGGTCCGACTTCAGCCAGGGTCCGACTTCAACCAGGATCTGACTTCAACCAGGGTCCGACTTCAACTAGGGTCCGACTTCAGCCAGGATCTGACTTCAGCCAGGGTCTGACTTCAACCAGGGTCTGACTTCAGCCAGGGTCTGACTTCAACTAGGGTCAGACCCTTGGTAATGAACTCGTGACCCGGGTCCTTAATGCTTACGTTTTGAGGTGTGCTTCCGCTCGTGGCCACTAGATGTCACTGACCTCTTGTTGCTGCAGTCCCTGTGGAGATGTTTGACTGGGGTCGTTACCTTGGAGATGGAGATGTGTTGGGAGCACCAGTCAGCTGCTTCAAACACGTGAGTCCAACACACACACACACACACACACACACACACACACACACACACACAGTAACCACTCCGTCTCTCAGGTGCCGATGGGGTCGTCCTGGGGCGATATCAGCGAAGGCGTCCGAGTCGAGGTCCCCAACACCGACAGCGGTTTGCCCCTGAAGGTTTACTGGATTGCTGGAATCATCAAACTGGCTGGTACACACACACACACACACACACACACACACACACACACACACACAGGTTTTTTCTATTGGATGGAAACCTGATGATGATGTGCAGGTTTCAAGGCGTTGCTACGATACGAGGGCTTCGACAGCGACCCCGCCCGAGACTTCTGGTTGAACCTGTGCGTCCCAGACATCCACCCGGTGGGGTGGTGCGCCGCCGGGGGGAAACCCCTGGTGCCCCCTCAGAGTAAGGGACGCAGGCGGAGCTCTGTCCTGCTACTTCTACTGACATGAATAACATCACATGATGACCACTGTGTGTGTGTGTGTGTGTGTGTGTGTAGCCATCTTGCACAGGTTCACTAACTGGAAGACGTTCCTGATCAAGAGACTGACGGGATCCAAAACGCTGCCGCCAGACTTCTCCACCAAAGTAACACACACACACACACACACACACACACACACACACACACACACACACACACACACACACACAGTTATAATTCATCCACTTCCATGTAGTTAGCATGTCGGTGAACACGCGGTTGGTCCCCACGACCCGCTCTACAGGTGCAGGACAGCATGCAGGTCCCCTTTAAGAAGCAAATGCGAGTGGAGGTGGTGGACAAAACCCACCTGTGTCGGACCCGGGTTGCTCTGGTGGAACAAGTGAGTCCCTCACAGCGTCGCACGCACGTCGGACGCTCAGCGGTTGGTTTTACTCATCCGAGCGTTTGTCCGCAGGTGATCGGCGGGCGCCTCCGGCTGGTTTACGAAGAGTGCGCCGACGGGACGGACGACTTCTGGTGTCACATGTACAGTCCTCTGATCCACAGCATCGGGTGGTCGCGGTCCATCGGGCACCGCTTCAAACGCTCCGGTGGGTCGACGGTAGAACCAGGAGGGAGGTAAGACCAGCAGGTAGAGCTGAAGAAGAACTGAAGATGAGTCTGTCCACAGATGTGTGCAAGAAGACCGGCGCGCAGGTGGACGCACCCGGACAGCTGTTCGCCAAGGTGAGACCCGTGAAGCAGTCCAGGTTCACGCAGTGAAAACAGTCCAGGTTTATACGGTGAAACCTCACCTGACCCTCCCCCCCCCGCTTCCGTGACTCAGGTGAGGGAGGTGGATCAGACCGGCCCCTGGTTTGAGGATGGGATGAAGCTGGAGGCCATCGATCCCCTGAACCTGTCTGCCATCTGCGTGGCCACTGTCAGGAAGGTGTGTGTGTGTGTGTGTGTGTGTGAGGGGGGGGGTGGCTTGGGGACTCCATGCACACCATCCAGCACATGGATCTGGTCCACCAACCACCTGGGGTCTCTTTCCAGGTCCTGGCTGACGGGTACCTGATGATCGGGATCGATGGCTCAGAGGCGGCAGACGGGTCGGACTGGTTCTGCTACCACTCCACCTCCCCCTCCATCTTCCCCTCTGGCTTCTGTGACATCAACAACATCGAGCTGACCCCGCCCAGAGGTACCAATGGAGGGTGGGGTGGAGGACCTGGTGTGATGGTTGGATGACGGTTGCACAACCAACACTGACTGGTGACGTTTTGTGTGTCAGGTTACACCAACCTCCCCTTCAGGTGGTTCGAGTATCTGAAGGAGACCCGGTCTCTGGCGGCGCCCGTCAACCTCTTCAACAAGGTCAGAAGGTCACAATCAAGGTCATGTAGTTCCTGGTTCTGGTTCTGGACTGGTACCAGTTGGTGCTCGAGTCCTTCTGTCGTCTTTCAGGAGGTCCCCAACCACGGGTTCCATCCCGGTATGAAGCTGGAGGCCGTGGACCTCATGGAGCCCAGGCTAGTCTGTGTTGCCACGGTGACCCGCATCGTCCACAGGTTGCTACGGATACACTTTGACGGATGGGAGGACGAGTACGACCAGTGGGTGGACTGTGAGTCACCTGACCTGTACCCGGTGGGCTGGTGTCAGCTGACTGGGTACCAGCTTCAGCCTCCAGCAGTGAACACAGGTAATACCCCCCAACCCTAACCCTAAAACCCCCCAACCCCAACACTAACCCTAGTTATGATGTCACTCTTGAATCTGACTTTTTATTTTTCTGTATTGGTAAGACTGGTTTTTGTTTTTATTTATTTATTGTGTGTTTTGTTCTTGTTTGTGTTTGTTGTTGCGTGTTTCAGGCTCCAGAGAGCCGCCGTCAGCAGTTTCCAAGCAGAGGAAGAAATCCCAGCAGTACAAGGGGCAAAAGAAAAGTGAGTACCATCATTTTGTGCTAATGTTAGCTTCAGCGCTAGGTGCAGATGTGCTTTACCAGCCCCGCCTCTTTTTCTCAGAAAGGAAGTTGCCTATCGCTAAGCGACCGGTCAGTCTGTCCAGCACTGTGGTAACAGGCGTCCCCAGGAGCCTATCAGGAGATGAGAATGAGACCCCGCCCAATTACCCATCACCCCCTACGCCTGCCTCAGCATCCCAGCCCCGGTCGGTGGACCCAGAATGCAGCCCAACCACCGAGGGCGGGGCAGGTGCATAAAACTGAAATACTTCAATCATTACTTGCAGCTTTAATTTATAAAAATATATTTTATAGTTTATTAAAGTTTATTAAAGCTCATTTTGAAAAGACAAACTCTAGATGGCGCTGCGTAGCATCGATGCTACGTCTGATCACTTGCGTGTCCTCAGTTTCACAGATTCTCGACGAGAACGCCGATCGAAGTGAAAGGTCGTCGGACAGGAAAGAAACCAAAACCAACGGATCCTCTGGAGACTTCTCCACCAATCAGGAGCTGTAGGCCCCGCCCACTTCCTGTCCCAAGATTCACGTCTCATGAACCACCTGCTGTCAGATCAGGTTTTTATTTTTCAAGGCACTTTAAACAAGATAAACATTTTTAACTCAACGATGCACTTTGGTTCAGTTTGACGCCGGGTCTTTTGGCTTTGATTTTACTTCCTGGTTTCAAAATCAGACCTGAAAGCTGCACAACAAAATGAGTCCATGGAGTCCATGGAGTCCAGGAACTGTTGGAATCGAGAACGTCTTCATGTAGCTGATTTTGCACTGTTGAACCAGTTTATTCAGAGATGCTATAGATGCTAGCGCTACCTAGAGAAGAGGATACAAGGACAGGTAGCTTGTCAACCGTCATTGAGGAAGCTTGATTGCTATCAGGGTGAATAGTAAACACTGTTGATACAAGGTTAGTGCTAGTACTAGCCAGCAACAGTAGGTCACCCAGCTTGCTAGCTTAGCAGCTACAATACTGTTGATTGAGAAGAAATGTTCTGTTTTCAGTTTGAACGAAACGACTTCGTCCTCCGTTTCCAAACATCGCCTTTTTTTTTAGTCCGAACCAGGAACAGTAAACTCACAACGACAAGACGAGAGGCACAAATAAAGAGGGAGAACAAGACGACCGCCGACGGCGCTGACTCAGCGTTAATCACGTTTGTTTCCTCTGAGGAAACCAACGACTCAGCAAAACGATGCTGTTTTTTAAGACGTCTTTTGACGCCCAGATCTTTGTTGTTTGTCCGTGTTTGTGTGACGTATTTGAGCATCGACTTGTGCGTGACGTGGTTTGGATTCAGTGTCGACCCCGTGAAACTGGAAGCTAAGCTAGCGCACTACAGCGGCGGCTACGGGCTTCCTGCATCGCTGTGCTCAAGTTTCTGCAGCTGGAACTGCATGGAAAAACATTGAGATGGTCTGTTAGCTCGCTGCTAGCTGTAAATATTTGTCACTTTGTTGGAAAAGCTTAAAAAAATAATACAAGAAGATACTTTTCATTCCAAACATACGTAGAATCACAGCTGCAGGAGCAATAAATCACTAAGTTAGCTTCTTTGAAAATTATTCATGCTATTGATTTGATACTTGAGATTGAGGACCAATGCTAAAATGGTCCAAAAACTTTTTTTTTCTACTTTAAAAAGTCTGATAAAGTCATACAAATATAAAATAATGATACTGATATTAAAAAAAAATGTTAGAAAAGCTTTGTAAGCTATTTAGCTGTGTAGCTATTCGACTGATGACGCTGAACCAACATGTTTAGCTCAATATCTGACCAGGTAGCCAGTTAGCAAGCATGTTAGCTCTGCTAACCGCTAACTCAGCAATAAATCTAATGAATATTTACAGGTTTTGACTCTATTGCACCACAGTTATATTTAAACAGAGGATAAAACTAGATGCTACAGATTTACTTTGTTGCCTCAAATTATACATTTAATGACACATTAGGTTATTAAAAAAAATACATATTTGCTCCTACAGTTAATTTATGTTATACAGAAAATGTTAAGCTTAAACAGAAATATTTAGCTTCTGTAGACATGATATTACATAACATGTTAGAGAAAATGCTACTTTGTTAGCGTCCTCTTGCTTCAAAAAGATGCATGGGGATTGGGCGTTTTAAATTCTGATGCTAACAGACCTTTAAAATATAATTATATAAAGAAAGTAAATTTGAATTATTTAATAGATGAAACATTTCAACATGAAGTTTTAAAAACTCAAAATGTTTTGAACTCTAATATCTGATAATGACTGCGCTTAGTTAGCATTGACGTTATCTTTTAGCTGCTGCTAACAGTTCCTCCTTCCTGCCTTGCCTTAAAATTAAAGAAAAGTTATGATTATGTGTCAAATGTAGAATCCAGAAATATTGTGCGGCAAATGTTTTCAGATTTACGTACATTATAATTAATATAGTATATTGCGTTAGTTGCATTTTACTCTTGTGTGACAACATGCTAACGTGCTAAAGCTACTGCGCTGTAGAGATTATGGAGAGAGTTTTTTTGGATCTTTTTGGACGTATCTGTGTTTGTGTTGCTGATTGCAACAATTCCACCAGCGTCAGTGTGAGAATAAATCTTTGAGGTGCTAACGTCATTGATAAGATTAAATCTAATGTCAGTTTAATGTTTCAGTCAGTCTCATTAATAATTAAATAGCTAAAGAAATTAATGATTAATTTTATTGATTAGGTGAATGAACAGCAGCAACCGCACTGTTGGCATCAATCTGAACAAAATCAAAATGGACAACCTGGGAAAAAGAATTTTACTGAAGAAAGCTAACGTTAGCATGGAGAGATTAGCTCTTCCTGCTACGCCCTGATGAGGGCGGAGCCAGTACTGTTAGCTTCAGCCCTGCTTCACTTCAGCATCTCTAAATTTCGAGTTTCTGAACTTCTCTACTTTTTGTTTTTCGTTTCATCTCAGTTTTGATTGGACCGATTGTTTCCAATTTGATGTTCGTTTTCGGGACATGTTTCACCGTGTTTTTCGCTTAAAGACGTGTTTAAACTCGGCATGTAAGTGTTTTTAAATGTGTGTCGTCTGGTTTTGTACATGAATATACGTCTTCTTTGTATTACGGTGCTATTGATGAACTACAGTGAATTGATTTGATAATGTTTTTACGGACGCTGGTGTTTCGGACGCAGCTGATTTTCTATACAGAGAAAACGGCGGTCGGGTTTTCCTGTGACGGGTCGGTTTCAGTCGTTCTTCCTCGTCGGTTTGTTTGTTGAGGTTTTTACAAATGTCAGCGGCAGAAATGAAGCTTCACGAGTTTACTGTGTGGGTTTTAAAGTGGTGTTTTCTATAATGTTTGAATAATTAAAAAAAATAAGCTGTTGTGTTTTTGTTTTTTTGTTTTTTTTGTAAAGTCTTTCTGAGCTGTTATGTCATGTTAACGAAAGAATTCTGTGAAAACTTTTATTCCCTTCGTCCGGACGCCTCAAAAACATTGAACCAATCCAAATCCGGACTGGGATCGAATTTAAAATTGCGACAGAAGGTCGACGTGTAGATAGAATCCTCTGATGTCTTGTTTTCATGTTAACGCCGTGAAGCTTTTTTTATACATTGTGGAATTTCTGGCCGCATGATTGTGAGAAACATCCGACATTAAGACCGACTTTACATTTTTTATGCAATAAAAACCATAACAGGAAAAAACCTGCTTGTGTGTTTCCTCAAAACTCAAACTGAAAGTCAACCTATGGGGATTTACGTTAGCATCTTGAGCTAAGCTAACATTAATACCTTGAGATATCAGCTGAGACCTTTATTGTTGTTTACATAACATATATAATTAATTAAACAAAAGTCTGTTGATAAAAATATTATTTGTATTTCATAATTTACAGGGTTTGAAGCTTTTTTTACAAGACGAACATATAAAAAAATTTTTTGTTTTATTTTAACTTTTTTTTTTTTAATGTTTCATGGTTAGCATGGCAATTAGCATTGTTTAGCCCAATGGCGCCAACAGTAAAATTCCATAAAACACTGAAACCACTTTTCAGGGAGACTGAGTTTATTGATCGGTGCTACATGTTTTATTGATCATGAAAACCAAGTCAGGTGACCGACTACAGGTGTGATGGGGGGGTGTGGTCAGCAGGCTCCAGTTGGGCGGAGTTTACTGGGCGGGGCTTGTCCGGTTTACTCGTACAGCCAGGGCTGGGCGCAGGAGGTGTAGTTGACGAACTCCTCGGCCTTGAACCACAGGTCGATCTCCATCTTGGCGTTCTCCAGGGTGTCGCTGCCGTGGATGATGTTCCTGACGGCGGGATGATGAGTCATGTGATCATCATGTGATGTAAACGCAGGTGGGGGGGGGGGGGTGTCACCTGTCAGCGTTTGCTCACCTGCCGATGTTGATGCACAGGTCTCCACGGATGCTGCCGGGCTTGGAGTCGGCGGGGTTGGTCTCCCCCAGCATCATCCTGGCCATCTTCACAATGTTCTCACCCTCCCACACCTGGACACGCATCAACACACCTGTGAGCTCAGGGCGGGGCGGTGAAGTCCCACCCCCTCTGTCAAGTCACATGGCTTCACAAAACCAAAGAAACATGATGTAAAGTTCAAACTGGTCACCAAAACTTGGGGGAGACACCGTTTCAGGTTTTATCAGGGGTGTGTATGGCAGGAATGTTTACAGTGGTGACATCATTAGAGGGGAGGGGCTAAAGTCTCCGTCTTTTTGAATTTCTTTTAGTTTTCCCTCCAATTCCATCATGTTGACATGAAAACTAGTCCAATCTGTGGTGCTGCTAGCGATGCTAATCTGGAAGCTAACAAACCTACACTTCCTGTTCAGGGGGGAGCAACAGGACCTCCAGCCAATCAGCTCCATTTGAACCTAAATCCAATCCGATTCTAGCTTTCCATCAGCAGCTTCTGAGGATGCTGTAGGTGGTCTTGGACAACTAGGACCACCTACAAATTCTGGACCACCAGGACCACCAACACGTTCTGGACCACCAGGACCACCAACATGTTCTAGACCAGGCAGTCTGGTTCTGGTGCTGCTCTACACAAGTCGCCGTGGGGGCGGGGCCTCGTGTCTTACCATGGCGAGGACGGGTCCGGAGGACATGTATTTGCACAGCCCGTCGTAGAAGGGCATGGCCTTCAGGTCCAGGTAGTGCTTCTTCATGTGGTCCTCAGAGGCCTGAACACAGAGCGGATCAGGTGAGTCCAAACACACGACCTGATTGGCTCCTGAACGTCTCCATGTTTGAACGACGGAACATTTTTTTTTACCTGCAGGAACTTGGCGGCGACCATCTTGTAGCCTCGCTTCTCGAAACGATGGATGATCTCGCCGCAGAGTCCCCTCTGGACGCCATCGGGCTTCACAGCGATGAAGGTACGCTCCATGTTCACTGGTAGGCTGCACACCAACGAAGAAGAAACAGCTGTCAGCCTCACAGGTGCGTCTAGGTAAGCTCCTCCCCTTTTTGGGGCGGCTTCCTGTTTCTCGTGTTTGATGAAGATGGGATTAAATTACGCCTGATCCTTGCGCCGCGCGGGAAATCAAACGTGCTCGTGGATTTTTTGGACGCCGTGTTCTTCTCAGGATGGAAACCGACACCGGCTCGTAAAGTTGGACAAAGCTGCGTTCTATTTTTACTTCCTGTTGTCGTGCGGCGCTGCTATCGCCTCTGGCGAGAGTTCAGAGTGTCAAAAATGCTGAGGAGGGTATAATTAGGATCCGGGTTGCCCGCGGAGGTCGGGTTCTGCTGATTTATCAGACTATCTGTGTCCAGTTTGCTCCTCTGGGACGTTCGATCCAGCAGATTCAGTGTCACCAGAGGATGAACCCTGGGAAATGTAGTCTGTCCTACGGCGCCGCCATTGAGAATGAATAAGAACCGGAAAAACAGATTTCAACTGAAATTTTAGAACGTTCGTGCTCCTCAGAGGATGAGCCCTCACATAAAACAACTCTGAGACCACAAAGGTCTGAAATCAGAGGTTGTTATGTTAAAAATATGTTTTATTTGTTTATTTATTCGTAGAATTAAGCCCAACAAACCCAAACTCACACTTAATTTTTAAATCATGTTAATGCTTTTGATCATAAAATAAGATCAAAACGTTAAAACTAAAAATCTCTTCCTTCTTTTCCAACAACAAATTTTTCTGTGTTTTCATATTTTATTTTTTGTTCGATCAGAAGTTCTGAGGTAATAGTTTGAATTAAAATGATTCTGGTTTAAAAATATACAATTTAGATAAATATAATATTTCACATTGTTTACTTTTGGAAAAGGAATATGTTATCTGTAAAAATATTTTATTCAAAAACTGTTTCTTAGCTACGGTCTCTCTGAACCAATCAGATGTGAGGAACTGGCTGGTGGGGGCGGGGCTTCAGCAGACAGCAGCTGTTCAGAAGCACATGTTCCTCCATCAGCTCCAGTTTCCTCAGATTCTCATGATCGTTTCCAGAGTTTGGAGAGAACCGATCGATTTGTGATCAACACTTATTACATGACTAAAGTTTTAGTTTTTGAAGGAAATAATAATAATCAATAATAATTAATAAGAAAATAATAAATTGAAAGCTTATGACCTTCAGACGTTGGACAGAACAAAACGCTTCGTCCTCACAGCAGCTGACATAAAAAGACACACGACCTACAGCCGTGTGTGTGTGTGTGTGTGTGTGTGTGTGTGTGTGTGTGTGGCTACCTTTTGTCGTTTAGTGTTGAGGAGAACTTGTGAAGACGAGCAGCAGGATGGGATCACCGAGGCCGAAGAGCGACGGAGGGGCCCTATTTAAATGGTTTGGGGGGGGGGCGTGGCTGGGAAGGGGTGAAGTATGTCTGGATCTGTCACCAGCTGACAGATCTGTATGTGTGTGTGCATGTGTGTGTGTGTGTGTGTGTGATAAAGGTGACAACTATTTCACACATTTAATCTTAAATCTAGTTCTTGTTAAAAAAGAAAATCGATCAGTCAAACTTTTATGAAATTCTACACATTTTCTAAAAGTGCAAGAAGGTAAATAAATTCCAACAAGGGTCTTTTATTTTGAAAAAATATTTTTATTTCATTTTATTTGTGGACAGTTGTTAAAAATCATCACATTTTATTCATAATTCTCTCAGTTCAGTCGAGCTACAAACCAGGCTTCTGATTTTACCGTCTTGTCTCTAAATACTACATTACCCATGATCCTCAGCATCCAATCAGAACACATACTGAGAACAACAGCGCAACAGGTGGAACTGAAACCTGATTGGTTTAGGTAAAATAGATGAACGTCTGAAATCAGCAATGTGAGCGAAGTGGCGGGTGAAGCAGTTCACATGCACACACACACACACACACACACGCACACACACACACGCACACACGCACACACAGTCACATGAATTACGTCTCTGATTACATGTGGAACTCAGCATGTTAAGATCAGCCGTGTTTGAACTCTTTCACCTTCGGTTCTGATCCGTTACTCCAGATGAAGACGGACACGCCCATTAGTTTCCAGCCAATCAGAGCAGAGATGTAGCAAAGCACGTTTGCACGGATGCTCAAGCATCAGCAGAAAGTTTTTAGAGACATTCTGCAAAGGAAAAAGCCTTGAAGACGTTTTTTCTTCTTCGTTTGCGCCGCAGAACCGTCGCACCTGACGTCATCCGATCCGGTCGGATCCGGCGTCACTTCGCCGCCTGGTGGGAGTCGCCGTGACCTTTTGACCCCGGACTGAAACGGTGAAGAACCTCTCCAGAACATTTCATCAGAACCTGTTCAGATGTCCTAAATTACGATCATGTGACCTCACGTGTCCGTCAGTGGCGTGGGGGCGTGGCCTGCTGCACCTGTCGTGTGATTTTTTAGACTGAAACTCTTCTGCAGACGTGCAAACTTTCCTCGGTGTTTAATCTGAAGCTCCGGCCTTCACCTAAATATAAACCTCTTCCTAATCGGGGATTGAAATGCGTCGTCTCGGAGGGACGCCGCTCCGCTCTGGAGTCCCTGGGGGGGAACGGAAGGAGCGTCTCAGCTGAAATTAAAACACGCCTCCTCCTCACGCCACACGTCTGAAGCCGTCCTGGAACGCAGCTGTGAGCCTCTAACGTTACCGAGCGTCCAGAGACCTGAGCTCGTGTGAATGACGTCCGGAAGCAGAGGACGAATCCAAATCCACCACAAATAAACCGGTTTCTACGCCCAGAGGACAGAACCGGGCCGGGGACCAGCGGGACCCGTCTACGTCCTGCTGGACGGTCGTCAAGGGCGACCAGGAGGCTCCAGATGATGTTCAGACTCTAAAGGAGCTGGAGATTAAAGTAATCACTGCTTTCAGTCTAATGCTAACACGCTAGTCTGTCGAAAGCAACTAATGCTAGCATGCTAACCTGCTGAAAACAACTACAAATTACGTCATTTGGACTCGCGTCGTTCTCAATTATACGTTAGATTTCCAAAAAAATACACGGAATAATAAAAATCGAGTTTACGTCATTTTACTCCACAAATATTGGAATACTAAAATCACAATTAAACAGTTAAAAACACATAATATCATGTTACTGTACAATAAATAACAATAAATCATATTATTAGTATGTAGCAAACCCCCGTGACCCACCATAAGGAAGAAGCAGCTGAAGACGAGACAGGGATGTTTTTTTCTGTACTGTATTAAAAAATAAAATTTTAAAATTGTTCACGACATAAGCCGAAGTTTAGCTGTAATGCTAGCACGCTAACCTGACACGAACATGCTAGACTGTTGAAAACAAGTGTGTTTAAATGGCAGCATACTAGAAAAAACATAAGCTTCACTTGCTAACTTGTTGAATCAGTAATGCTAACATGTTAGCCAGTTGAAAACACATAATGCTATCACGGTAGCATGTCTCTATATCCACATTAGTTATTGACCAGCTCTGCTTGACTTTGAGTTCCTGTTCTCACTGGTTCTGCAGAGCTTAGACTTATGCTGCCCCCTGGTGGTGGATCCAGACTCCACACGGGACAGCAGGAAGAACTTTATCCACAAATCTGATGATGAAATAATGAAATCATTAAATTTCCCAGAATTCCAAGAACGACAATTCGTATTCCAGAGAGGAAATCAAACACAATCCAGCTGGTAAAGACCAACAACATCGACCACACCTTCATCCTGAGCGATGAAGACTCACTGTGTCACGCACCTCTTCGCCCTGATGCGTTCCGCCATGACCACGCCCACACATCCCAGCACGCCTCCCATCGCAGCTCCCACCGCAACCCCGGCTGGAATTCCAACCGTGCTCCCGACGCTGTGGGACACGAGTCCTCCAAGACCGGCCCCCACCAGGGCGGAGCCGTTGACGGCGAGGGCGACCCTCCTCCTGACGACGGCGCTCCGGCCTTCTCTCGGCTGGGTTGGGTTGTCAGCATAGCTCCGCCCTCCGTTTTTCTGAACCATCCTATCGATCCGCTGGAGGAGCTCGTGGACCTGATCCAGCTGCGGGTCACGGTTGTCCATGAGGTGGAATCCGCCTTGACACTGATCCACGAAGCTTTGGAGGTCCCCTTTCATGAAGTCCTCAATGGGTTTTCCTCTTTTCTTCAGTTGGTCTTCACAGGTGAACAGAACCATAGTGTACCGGGTCAGGTGTTCACCAAAACTCTTCCTCAAGGTCTCCACGGTGTCCTGGTCTTCTTTCGTAAATCTGTCCAAACAGGAGAGCACAAACAGGAACACATGAGGTCCAGGAACCAGAAGAGAGACTCCCTTCTTGATCTCCTCCATCACCTCCTCGTCTGATTTCTCTGCGTTGCACAGACCTGGAGTGTCGACGACGACCACGTCTCGTCCTCCAACCACAACCGTTTGTCTCTGACTTGTTTCAGTCTCGGTGGGACGTTCAGATGCAGTATTTGGTTTCTCCCCAGAGGTCCACAGGAGGGTCTTCATCACCGACGTCTTCCCAACTCCTACTTTCCCGACAAGCACAATCCTGAGCTCGGAATGTTCTGTGGAGTAAAAAATACTGAAACCTCAGTGAGGGAGAAGAAGTACCACCTACAGGTTCTGGACCACGAGAACCACCAACAGGTTCTGGACCAGGCACCACCTACAGGCTCTGGACCAGGAACCACCTACAGGTTCTGGACCAGGCACCACCTACAGGTTTTGGACCAGGAACCACCTACAGGTTTTGGACCAGGAACCACCTATAGGTTCTGGACCAGGAACCACCTACAGGTTTTGGACCACCAGGACCACCAACAGGTTCTGGACCAGGCTGTTTGGTTGTGGTTCTACTTTGGTGGCTTTCTCTATGTCTGATCAATGAGTCACCATTTTCAGGTCCGGCTACAGTTAGACACACAGCTGATTCTGATTGGTTGATTAAACTTCAAATTAGCTTCCAACATTGCTTTGTTTGGTCAATTCAAGCAACTTTTTGAACAGAAAGCTGAGTCACCTTCAGATCATGTTCAAGTTCTTTGAACATCAACTATCATCACTATGCAGACGACACCCAGATGTTTTGATTAACCTTTACCGTCCCGTAGATGATCTTAGAGGACTGAGACAAGATTAATAATTGTTTTTAGCGATAACCGAGTAAGTTAGCGACAGTCTTGATTTTATGAAACCAAATGCTGAGTTAAAAATTTGGATTTAATTTTGTTTTTCCACCACATTAATTATAAATACAGCATTTTAGGAACAAAGTAATTAGACCATTAATTTTCCATTCAATTTGATGATTTTAATCTGTTTTCTTTCAGAAATCTTCTGACACATAAAACCAGTTCTCTGGTCTCTTTACTGGTTTCCATACTGTTTACTGTCTCAAGAACTGACCAAACCAGAAAAAAAGTGATTATTTGACCATATTCTCCATTTTTGAGAATTTTTAAAAAATATAGTATAAAACGTTCTGCCCTACCTGAACCCAAGGTTTCTCATGGGTCTGATAGTTTTTCAGTTTGTATGGAATAGAAAGTTTGTGACTATAAATCACATGAAAACACAGGAAAGTCCAGTCAAAAACTAATATCTGAGAAGGAAATGCAAATTAATGCTCACAAAGCTGTTTCATCATCTAAATGTTTAGATGCTCTATTAATCCAAAAAAAGAGAGTATTAAATTAGTAACATTTTAGACAAACAATTTTTTAATATTCTAACTAATCTGCGAAATGATTATAGATGAGGTAGAGACCAGACTTACGAGTCGGTGAAGCTTCTTCGTCCGTCATGTTTGTAGATCTGTGACGTTCGGTCACTCCGGATGTTCTGGCGATTGTAATTTCCATCTCATTATATATTACAGCTGTCTTCTAGTTCCCGCCCCTAAAATACATCTCGTCTGTTCAGGACCAATCACGGATCAGCGTGTCCCTCCGCCAATGCCATGGGAAATCAAAGCAAACCAACAAAAGCTTCTAATATGTCTAACAAGAATATTTTATTGATATAAAACAACATCCAAATAATGGTAATGGTAAAATCTGAGAACACCATCGTCTTAAAATATTTTTAACATACATTTAAATACATTTTATGGTAATAACAAGTATAACCCCTTAGATTATTGTTCACACTCATGATAAAAACTATTAAAATATAATAGTCCCAACAACAGACAATCCAAAAGGCCCGAACCTGAAGACACTGCTGGAGACGCGAGTCGGTGTGGTCTGTACCGGTACCGGTATCATTACTGGTCAAGTATGGCCCAAGTCTGTTGATGTGATGTCATAAGCTGGACCCATTGGCTTTAGCCTCAGTCTGTAAACATGTTATAAATTGGACCTTTTAACTTTAGCCTCAATCTGATGCCTTGATATCATGAGCTGGAACTATTCGCTTAGACTCAGTCCAAGAGCATAATATCATAAATTGGGACGTGTTAGCTTTAGTCTACATCTGTTACCATCATATCATGGGCTAGGACCTGTTAGCTTTAGCTTCATCTTTTACTTGATTACATGGAATTGTTATCTTGAGCTTCAGTTTTTTAGCACCTATCCCGGCCAACCCTCATGTTCTAACAGTTTTGTTCTGGCTTCACCTTGGAGACGGTTTACTCCAGAATGACCTGAATAAGGTTCTTAAAAGCCTTCAGTGTTAGCAGAAACATGCTGATGTCATGATCGCTGCAGGACTGCACCGCCTGGTTGTCCTGTCTTGACAAAGGATGCTTGTTTGTGTTGAGTTGCGCTGCTGTGAAACACATTTAGCTCTACTGCGCCAACAGACTCCACGCTGTTGGGACATTTTGGATGTCGGTCTGACTTGGTGCTGACTGCTGACTCGTCCTCTTTGGATCCATAGCATACTATGAGGTCTGACGTAACCAAACTCTGGGAAGTCATTGTTTGCACCATTGTTAAGATCTTTATTGTGTCAGAAATCGTTAGCATCTTCCACAAGGAAGCTACATGAGCTAAAATCCCAACATCACAAGTGTGTCCTCACCCCGGTTCTTAGACCGATTGATTTAACCGAGGACCTCCTCACTGCTGGAACTTCCAGAGGTGAACCAAGACCAGAAGGTCTGGACTTCACCTCATCTTCACCTGAAATGTTCACAAACAAGTTGGTCTCCGGCCCCGCCTCCTCAGGATGAGATCGTCGGCTATGAAAGTCGACCCTATCACCCGTTTTTAGTCCTGGTTGATTGAACCCAGATCACTGAAACGCTTCTGGGGGCATACACTTCAACGCCACCTCCTCCAGTTTCTTGAGGAAGTAGTTCAACGCTGGAACGTTGTCCATCACCGCGTCCAGACCCTTTGCGATCCAGTCTTCCAAACAAACAACCGCTTCCTGTTTGGGATCGCGTGCTGATCTGACCTCGGGCCACTGCATCACCTCTTCTAAGGTGATAGTGGCGTTTGTGAACATTTCGTTGCCATAGCAGCCTTGCTCGTTTTTCTGGACCACATCCCTGATCTTCTGCAACAGGCCGCGGACCTGGACCTCATCCTCAACCTCGTTGTCAAAGACATGATACCCAGCACAAGAATCCATGATGAACCTTTTGAGAACTTTTTTGCTCCTAATAAAAGTTTCAGCGCCATACCCCGGCTCACACTGACCTCCGTGTGTGAACAAGACGATTGTGTAACGTTGAGCTTCCTTGAAGACTCTCTGGAAAGCCTCCAACGTTTCTTTATCTTGTCTCGAGAAAACACCGAGTTTAAGTACCAGCAGGAAGACGTGAGGACCAGGAAGGAGCCACGAGACGCATTCGAGGACCTCCTTCATCACGTCTTTGTGAGCCTTCATGGTGTGAAACAGACCCGGGGTATCAATAACGGCCAGAGTTTGTCCATCGAACTCTCTGGTTTCCTTGTCACACCTTCCAGTCACGGATTCAGACGACAGGTCGGTCATGAACACGTTACGTCCGATGATGGTGTTTCCCGACGCACTCTTTCCCACTCCAGTCTTTCCCAAGAGGACGATCCTCAGCTCCGGTTTCTCTGACGCTGTCAACAAATTCACACAAAGATGATTAAAACTACAGACAGCAAAGACGTGGACGACTGAAACACCTGTGTGGACGTCCTACAGGTGGACCGGTGTATTATTGTGTATATGTTCGTGTGTGTGTGTGTATGTGTGTGTGTGTGTGTGTGTATGTGTATACACATACAGTATAAACACACACACACACGCGCACACACACACACACACATTTATGTATATGTACATATACACACACTGATATAATTACATACATACTGTGTATATAGTTGTGTTATTTAATTTGTATATAGTTGTATTACAATACAAATAATACAATAATACAAATACAATATAGCGAGATAATATACTGTATATATATATACATATATATATAGATAGATGGATGGATAGATAGATTAGATATACTGTATGTAGATATATGTAAATGTGTATGTATACACATATATACTAATATATACATATACAGTATTCACACACTGATATAACTAGATACATACTGTATGCATACAATAATACAACTGTATATGTAGTTGTATTTTTGTATATATATATTTTTATATGTGTATACGGTATATACATATATACATACACACAATAATCTTCTTCTTTTCCTTTTGGCTTTTCCCTTCAGGGGTCGCCACAGCGAATCAACCGCCTCCATCTAACCCTGTCTCCTGCATCCTCTTCTCTCACACCAACTACCTTCATGTCCTCTTTCACTACATCCATAAACCTCCTCTTTGGTCTTCCTCTAGGCCTCCTGCCTGGCAGTTCAAAACTCAGCATCCTTCTACCAATATATTCACTATCTCTCCTCTGGACATGTCCAAACCATCTCAGTCTGGCCTCTCTGACTTTATCTCCAAAACCTCTAACATGTGCTGTCCCTCATGTAAGAGGTTTTGGAGATACATACACACAATAATACAATATATTAATACAAATGGTGAAAGCAATCGATGTCATACAAAAAAATTCGAGAAGTTAACTGTAACAACCTTCTTAGATATATTTATTAACAATAATACTAATGATGCATAAAAACATTAATTTCTGTAATTGCATTTATTTTTCAAGTTAAACGAGAACAGATGAGGTGAACTTACGAGGCTGAAGACGCCGTCCGTCCATCTGTATCCTGGAGACGTCCTCCTGTATCATCTTTATATATTAGTCGTGTAAAGTTCCCTCCTCCTGTACATCTGTGAGAGGCGACCAATCAGAGCCCAGGTGTCAGAATGAAGCTGCAACCAGCAAACAAGGGAACCACCAGTGAAAGTCTGATGAACTAGCCCCACCCCTTCGAGGGACGCGCCCAAAACTTTTAGCGAAATCCTGCTGAATGCAAAAATCATGATGTCAGAAATCACGATGGCGTTGGCGTCTGTGGGTGGGTGTCACGTGGTGCCAATCTACATTGCCATTTAGATTTGTTGGGTCTAAATTTGTATTTATTACCTTAATGTTGAATCACCTAACTTCATTGTTTTCACTCTGTGGTGACAAATATGACATACAGTGTAATAATATCTCATCGAATCGGGTTGGCGAGGAATGCTAAGCTAACATCAAGAAAGTAAAAAAACACAGATTTGTCCAAGAACTTATCCAACGAGCTAACGCTTACGTCACGAGGCCGTCGATGCCTCATGTTGAGATTCAGGTTTCTAGAGCTAATGGACAAGATTACAAAATATTAGCTCTGAAAGCTAATTTTTTCTAGCGTTAGCCATATCAAAGCCTAGCTGTGACAGTGAAAGAAGACCAAATATGCAAACATTAGCTACAGGATTTAACCAGGTGTTTCTTAAGGTGAGCTATGCTAACATTATTCCACTGGACTGTCAGAAAGTTTCTTGTGATGTTTCAACTCTCATCCAGGAGGCTTCTTCGGTTCTGGTGGTGGCTGTCTTGTCCCGGTTTATTAACCCTGTGGGGTGTGGTCAGTGCTAGTCACATTCAAACAACCATCTTCCAGACCCGTCTGGGTCCTCAACAGTGGTTGATGGGGGTGTCAGGGAGTGTCAAATGGGGGTCGTTGAAATTCGAGTTTCACAGAGCCTTTGAGTGCTAATGAGGATCATTAGCATGAGACACATCACCTAGGCTAATCTAGTGAGACGTTCTTTTTGGGGGTTTAGAAAGGACATGATTGTAAATAGGCGACAGGTGATGTCACAGACCACCCCCAGTGTTCACAGATGACTTCTTGGCTTTGATATGGATGTCTTCTTTCAATTCCTCTCGCAAACCATCTGCCCTCCCTGTCCGACATTTGAACAAGGAGAAGAAGCGTCTTGGATCAGAGGTGAAACGTCTTCAAGAAAAGACGTGGATCAATTTAAACAGCTTTAGCTGACCGTGACCTGGATAACTGAGAACCTACTTAGACGTCATGCTAACATTAGGTACAGTGTGGTTGCTCAGGTGAGACATGCTAACATATCCAGGATAACAAACACCCCTGCTAATGTTAGCATGTCTCACCTGAGGTTAGCACCTGATCAAACAGTAACCTGATCAAAGAGTTACCTTACTCTTTGATCAGGTTACTGTTTGATCAGGTTACTGTTTGATCAGGTTACCGTTTGACTGAGAAATGATCACGTAACTGTCTGAGTAACCTGATCAAGTAGTTACCTGATCAGTTACCTGATCAAACACTAACCTGATCAAAGAATCAAAGAGTAACTTGATCAAAAAATTACCCGATCAAATAGGAAGGTAATTCCTTGATCAGGTAACTCATTAATCAGGTTTATGTTTGATCGGGTACCTGATCAGGTAACTGTTTAATCAGTTAACTCTTTGATAAGTTTAATTCTTTGATCAGGTAGTTGTGTGGTCAGGTAACTGATTGGTCAGATAATTGATCAGGTGTCTCTCCATCAGGGTGGGGCACCATCAGGGGTTGGCTTAGGAACAGAAGGTGTTCTACAGGGAAGCGGCAGTCGAACATCGTCTGCATGAACCAGTGGTTTTTACCCGAGACGCTGGGCTGCTGTTGTAGGCGGAGCTCATCCAACATGTGGGCGTGTCTTTGAACAAGATCCTGAACCCCAGTTTTCTCCCAGTGTCAGTTTCACTGCCGTGTGGTTGGACGTCACTGCTGGTTGCCACGTGAACGGGTGACGACCAGCTTGAGTCATGAAGCCGTTTGATTGGTCGGTCTGCTAGCTAGGGATGATGTACTTTATTTTTATGTTTCCACGGTTACACGTCATTCTAACCATTGAGCACCTTTACAAACATGTTTTGTATGTTTGATAGGTGCCTTTTGATGTTTTTGGAAATGTTCTTTCATTGAAATTAATTAATTAAAACATCAATTTCAAAGTCAGGTTTTCTCAATTTAATAAAAAATAATTCCAGAACTTCTTCCTTCCTGTTCAGAGAAGCAAACCCAGCAGCAAAAATGCTCTCCGTCCTCGTGCCAGGGATAATAAGTTCCTCCTGACGCCGTGTTTTGATTGGTTGACTGGCGGGACAATACGGTCCGGTGTTGGGACAGAACCAGTTTGTTTTCAGGTGTTTCCACATGACGCTCATTCAGTGGGAATCCGCTGTTGGAACAATCAGCTGTGTTCTGTTTCCTTACTCAGCAGTTTTATAAATTCAGTGCATGACTCGTTAAAATTGTTGAAGGTGTTTTTCTCATTCCCTGCTGTTGAGCCTCTTCCTCTCAGATCCAGTTCAGATTCACAGAAGGAGACTTCTACGTTTCACTCGACTCACCAAAAATTAACGACTAAACATCGAAGAAATTAAAGCGTTAATCAAGTGTCTATGTAGGTTCTACTTCATCAGGTCAAGAGTTGTTTCAATCCACTGGACTTTTAGAAAGTTTCTTTAAGTCGTTCAACTTCTCATCCAAGAGGCTTCTTCTTGTTCTAGTGGCCAGCAATATTCATAGTCCAAGAACCGTTGCCAAGACCCGTCTGGTTCCTCAATGGTGATTGTTGGATTGAGAGTTTCAGCGAGTCCTCATATGCTAATGGTGGTCATTAGCACGAGTTAATGAGGTAATAAGAGCATGAGCTAATGAGCACCATTAGCATACCCGAGTCAATCTGCTGAGATGTTCTTGTAAGAAGAAGTATACTGTATTTATCCTCATAGGGAAATTATCGGTACACCACTCTTTCGTGATGCGCCAAAAGAGCAAGTTGTTGGGGGACGGTGCATTGCTCAAGAGCACCTCGGCAGTGCTCCGGAGGTGAGCTGGTGCCTCCCATTGCCAGTTCACACTCTAAAATTTTTGGTTAACATGGGTCTTGAGCTGGCGACCCTGTAGTCCCCAATACATAGTGGACTCAGCTACTGCCGTGCCCAGGAGAAAAGACGAGCAAGTTTCGGGCATTTCCAACTGAGACGATTGCAAATTGATGAAAGATGATGTCCACTGCCCTGTTCAGAGATGGTTTCTTTCACTCCTCCCTCAAACCATCTGGTTGTTTGGTTTCACCCATGTAGAGATCTGAGAATTCCTCCCTATTTTTAACTCCTGTCACCAGGTTGCTCCTCTGATGGTGTGGGGCGTTTTGGGTGGACCAGGCTTTGCCTGAGGTACTACTCCTCTTAACAAACACAGGAGTTTGGTGTTGGTAGCATCAGAGAACCAGGGGTGGGGGAGACAAAGGGTGAAACTCGCATTTCAACGACCATCGATAGGAGCCAGACGGGTCTGGACGACGGTCGTTGGAATGTGAATAGCCCAGACCACACCCCACAGGGTTTATAAGCTGAGACGAGAACAACCACCCCCATAAGTGAAGAAGACTCGTGGATGAGAGGAGAAACATCTTTAAAGAACATTTCTAGAAGTCCAGCGGATTAATTTAAACAGCTTTGACCTCTCAGACTACTTCAGGCCCGCTTCGAGGCTTTTTTAAAATCCAGGCGGTGGCGCTAATACAACTCCAAGCTGCTTTATACACACAGCAACAGACGAAGAAGAAACATCTACCCACAATCCTTCGCGCTTTTCCGGTTCCAACTATTCTACCCTAAGATGGCGGACCGGCGGCGAAGGAGGAGACGCGCGTCCCAGGACAGCGAGGACGACGACGAGTCCGGTTCGGGCTCCGACAGCGGGAGGTCGGGTTCTCCGAGCCAGAAGAGCCGGGGAAGGGATCCCGACCCGCCGGAACCGACAGCGGTGCGGGTCGAGGCGAAGAGCGACGTGGAGTCCGAGTGTGTGAGTAGCTAACCGGTGGCTAGCTCGTCGAGCGGACGGCTACGTCTCCGGGCCGGGGGCTGGTGGCGACTCTTCCCGGGTGTAGAACCCTCGTTTTTCCTGTTTTTAATATTTAAGAACGATTTTAAAGCTTTAAATGTTTTAAATTGTGACTTTAGGGCTGAAAACATCGAGTTTTCACGAGCGCGCGGCGTTAGCTTGAAGGAAAGTTAGCTGTTTAGCCACTTAGCATCAGTTTAGCTTCCATCGTTCTATGTCTATTTGACTGAGAAACTTTAATTTCTTCTTGTTAATGAGTTTTTTGTATTTAACGACTTTGTGTAAATGCGTTAGCTTACTTCCGGTTAGCTAAGTTATCTTAAACGGTCCCCGGTGAACCGGAGCTAAAACCCGCGGCTGGAGCCCGTTAAGGGTTCGAATCCCGCGGCTGCTGGAGCAGCTGCACCGGGGGGGGGGGGTGTCTGCTGGATGCTAATTAGTGTTTAGCATCCAGCTAGGCTAACGCTAATGCTGCTGTAGACGTTAGCTGCACCGGAAAGAGAAAGGAAGTGGGTCGATGACGCAGCTCTAGATGCAGGACACCTGAGAGTTAGAGATTCACCTTTATCTGTTTCCTGTTTACCTATTGGGGGGGGGATTGGTGACGTCAGCCTGGCGTCGTCTCCCTCTCCCTGCTCCATGTGGGTCAGCTGCTCCCTGTCCCTGTTTGTTGTTTTTCACGCTGCTGCTTCCTTCCTGACTTTATTTGTTTTCTGACTTGCAGGAGAGTGAAGATGGAGTCGGAGAAGGTAAGACGATTAACAGCAACAGTAAAGTCCTCAAGATATGAACACCTGACTTGCGAACAATCACTCGTCGTCATGTCGAGCAGCGTAATATTAACACCCCTCGGACTCAGATTTCATGTGTCTGATGTAACGCCCTGAGCTCGGGGTCGATGACATCACTAACGTTCTGGTTCTGTGCAGCGGTCCTGTCCGACTACGACAGCGCCGATCCGGACGAGAACGGCTCCCGCTCGGAGGTGAGACGCGGCGGCGGAACCAATCGGTGACGGAGGACGAACCCGGAGCTCATTCTGTTTGTGGCGTTCCCCCAGGGAGGCGAGGAGGAGGACGAGGTGGAGCGCTACAGCGACGAAGACGCTCCGGCCGCCGCCGGCGAGCCCGAAGCGTCTGTAGCCGGGGGCACAAAGGAGGAGGAGGAGGAGGAACAGGGAGGGCGGAGCCTGGAGGAGAGCAAGGCGGAGGAGAAAGGAGACCTCGCCGGAGAGAGGCAGAGCGGCGACGGGCAGGTGAGGCCGGCGACCTTTGACCCCATCGATAACGACTGTCAATCGGTTCTGATCGATAACGGTCGTCTGACCCCCAGGAGTCGACCGACGACCCCGAGACGAAGGGCGGGGGGAAACCCGGCCAGAAGCTGGACGACGACGAGGACCGAAAGAACCCCGCCTACATCCCCAGGAAGGGGCTGTTCTTCGAGCACGACGTCCGAGGCCACGCCCAGGAGGAGGAGAGGTGCGTGTTCCCATTGGACGAGAGGCGGTCGGCGCGAGGAGGGAACCTCCTGTCACCTCCTGTTACTTCCTGTCTCCCTCCGCAGGCCCAAAGGCCGAAACAGGAAGTTGTGGAAGGACGAGGGCCGCTGGGAGCACGACCGCTTCCGGGAGGAGGAGCAGGCGCCGAAGAGCCGCGAGGAGCTGATCGCCATCTACGGCTACGACATCCGCAACGGCGGCGGCGGCGCGGGGGAGCGGGCGTACCGCCAGCGGCGCGTCAGGTGAGGTGACATCATCGCGTCGTTGTCATCCGATGATGCGTTCGGCGACGGCGTGGAATTCACGGCGTTCGTCTCCCCGCAGGACGAGTTCGTCGCCCGGCAGAGACAAGCGGTGGCGTGACGGCGGAGAACGCCCCGCCCGCTCCTGGCAGGGGGGCGGAGTCAACAGAGGCGGGGCTCCTCTGTCGTCCTACATACATCCCTCGTCGACGCCCCTCCCCTCCCAGCGGAGCGCCCACCTCTCCAGGCCGCCGCCTTCCCGCGGTCGCCCCGCCCCCCACACGAACTTCCCGCCGCAGCACAAGAACGAGTCGCCGCAGACACACCCCCGCGAGCGGCAGGGCCCCAAAGCCGACCTATCAGAGCGGGACAGGGGCGTGGCCTCCAGGATGGGGCGGGGCAGTGGCGGAAGGGGCGGTCCCTCTGTCCTGGAGGACGGCCCGTCGAGCCAGCTGGGCGTCGCTGAGCCAGACGTGAGCGACGCGAGGGCGTCGCCGCCGCAGCCGGGCGGTTACAAGGCCTCGTCGCCGCGGCAACAGCAGGAGCCGAGAGCCGACAGGTCCGCCTCCGGATCGGCCCCTCCCCCCTCGGCCTCCAACCCCTCCCTGCCGGCGTCAGCCAATAGCGAGGCGTCTCCGCCCGCCGAGCGGCCGGTGGAGAGGAAGTCGTATGCGCTCGCCCGCCGCACGCGGTCCCGCCCCGCCGACCTCGGCAGCAAGCAGCCGTCGGTGGAGGAGTCGGCCGCCGGAGGCTCCGCCCCCTCCCCCAGCGCCTCCGCCACGGGGGGGGGAGCGAAAAGCTGGGTGGCGCCCGGCGAGGGGTCCGGCCCGGCGGCGGCGGCAGCAGGGGGCGGGGGAGCGCTGCCAGAGCTGGACCAGGACGTGGCCCGCCTCAGTCTGGGGGGGGCCCAGAGCTGGAGCCAGAGCCCCGCCTCCTACATGAGGTCCGAGATGAGGGGTGAGTGGCCACGCCCCCTCCTGTTGTCGTTTTTTGTGTGGTTAAACAGACTTAACCGGTTTGTCTCCGCCCCCCCCCCAGGCCTCCACAGCACCATGCACATGCCCCCCCCCGGGGCCCCGCCCCCCTTCTCCAACATGGAGGAAATGGGCGTCGGCTCCAGCCGCGCCAAACGCTACTCGTCCCAGAGGCAGAGGGCGGTCCCTGAACCGGCGCCGCCGATGCACCTGGGGGTGATGGAGGGGCATTACTACGAACCCAGTAAGGGGGGGGGGGGTATTTGTTGTGTGTTTGTGATGACCTGTTTGTAAAAGCATTTAAAGTGTTACTATGGTAATGGTAAAACCCCCCCCCCCTTTTTTTTTTTTTTTTTTTCAGTGTCATATCAGGGACCAATCTACACCCACAGCGAGGGCGCCGCCCCCATCCCGCCCCAGGGCATGCTGGTCCAGCCAGAGATGCACATCCCCCACCCGGGTGAGTGGACCCCCCCACCCCACCCCCAGTCTCTGGGTTTAATGTCTGAGCTGACACGCCTCTTCCTCCTCAGGTCTCCACCCCCACCAATCAGGTGCCCCCATCGCTAACCCCGCCCTCTACGGAGGCCCACCCGTTTCTCTGTCGCCGGGGCAACCACAGCAGCTGCTGCCGCCGCCGTTCTACCCGCCGCCCGGGGTCATGACCTTCCCCTACCCCACCATGTACCCGAGTCCTCAGGTAGGCACGGCAACCACACGACGTAAGGGGGGGGGGGGTTGTCGGCATCCCATCATAACGGTTCTGTTTGCCCCCCCATCAGGGTCAGTCCCAGGTGACCTACGGGGGCGTGACCTACTACGACACCATGCAGCAGCAGGCGCAGCCCAAGCCGTCGCCCCCCCGCCGGACGTCCCAGCCCGTCACCGTCAAGCCCCCCCCAGAGGTGCACTTCGCCTCCGAGTGACCCCGTCCCTCGCCCCACGCCGCCACCCGGTCTCAGCCCCCGTCTGATCCACACAGCACAGGTGGGCAGCAGCCAGCTGACGCTGCGTTAGTGTTAGCTTTAGCATGTTGTTTAGGATTAGCATTAGCTACTGTCAGCTATCAACATGTTCGATGGTGTTAGCTATTAGCATGTTCTTTAGTGTTAGCGTTGCCTAATGCCAGCTATCAACATTTTCAGGTGCTCTGTTAGCTATTAGCATGTTTAGACACTCTGGGTTAGCGTTCGCTATCACCGACTCTAAGCTAATGTTGCTAACGTTGCAGGAGCAGCTGACGGGTCAGGATCTCGTCCCGGTAGAGACGGGTGGACGGAGGCGTTGACGGATCTGCAGGTGGACCCCCACCCCCCCAGCGGTGGGACGTGAACTCCTCTTCTTTCCTCCTTTCCTTCGGTAGCGGGCGGCGGGTCGGTCGGGCCGCCGCGGGTTCGATCCCGCCGACGCGTCCCTGAGCAGCGACTCTGAACCCTTCTGGACCGACGCGCCCGTTTGAGGTGCTTTCACTGGCCGACGGGAGAAACGAGCGCTCGGATTATTTCTGTTCTTTGCTTCACACAGGAAGCAGGCGGACGTGTCACTTCCTGCCTCGTCGTCATCTCTGCTAACAAGATAAAGCTAACTGAAGCTAACTCATAGTTTATGTGGCGTTTAAGGATGTTTGTAAAAATCGATGGTCGTTTAAATGCGGCGCTGCGTTCGTGGCCGACCCGGTGCTTCCTGAACCCTCCGGCCGGCGGACGTCCTCGGCTCTGTGCGCTCCTTTAGCGTTGCCATGGTTACGTTAACTACTTCCTGTTGCTCGTCCCGGAGCTAGAGAGCTGGCGACTCTGGAACCCAAAGGTTTTCAGTGAAAACGTTTTTAGCGATTTGAAGAAAAAAAAAAACCGCTCTCATCCTCAGCTCCGCCCCCTTTTTTTCCGATGGCACGTGGGGTTGAACCAATCACGTCACTGCTTACAGGATGGTCGTGATTCCCACGTGTTTGTCCCCACGGCAACATACGGACCAATCACACGCTAACGGTTCCACCAGTGGCGGAGCGGACGTCAACCTCAGGTGTGTGTGACAGTGAGGGGCGTGGCCTTCAAACGTGTCTGGTTTCTGATTGGTCCACTGGTTTCAAGCTGCCGGAAACGTCGCTGTAGATAGAAATCAAGATGTGTAAATAGAAGATGAACAGATCAGATTAGTACTACTAGTAATGATACGAGTACTAATACTGAGTACTGATACCACTAGTACCCAATCGAAGTACTATTAGTACTGATAGTAATACTACTGATACTACTATTACTAATACTGTGAGTACTATTACGAGGAGTATTAGCACTACTAGTATGGATACAAGTACTACTAGTTATGATTCTACTAGTACTAATACTAAGATAACTAATACTACCAGTACTATGAGTATTGATACTACTTGTACTGATGCTCCTAGCGCTGATACTATGAGTACGTATGGTACTAATACTGTACTATGAGTATTGATGGACTACTAATATGGATATGAGTACTACTAGTACTAATACTAAGATAACTTAAGACTACTAATACTAATAGTAATAGTACCGATACTGTTAGCACTATTAGCATGAGTACTATTACTGTGAGTATTAATACTACTAGTACTAACATTGCTAGTACTGATGCTACTATAAGTACCTATAGTACTGATACTACGAGTATTGTTACTACTAGTACTCATCCTAGTACTACAGAGCGATGAGCTTCTGATGGATCGGCAGGGACCTGAATGTTGTCGCCGTGGCGACGCCGGCGGAGTGCTTTGGATCCGTTTCCTGTTTTTTTATTGTTATTGTGTGTAGAAGCGGCGAAGCGACGCCTAAAATGTTTGTTTGGTTCCGTTAAAGAAACGAAGAAACGTCGTCTGTTTGTCCTGGAACCAAAAATCTTTTTGGATACGAAGTAAAAACGGTGGAATCCCGGTTCTTATTTTTGGTTTTGTGATGGAATCGATGGAACTTTTGCACAACGGTTTGAGGCGACGGTCTCGCGCCGTCGGTTAGCGCTCGCCGCGGGGGCGTGGCCTGTGGTTCCGGTCGCTTTTCACGTTTGCCCCGTCAGTATTCTGCTCTAGAACCGGAAATCTGGATCAGACGCTAACGGCAGTATTTGTGTCGGATGACGGTGCGTTTCTCCTCAGAGGTTTAGCCACACCTCCATCGACGACACCCCCACCCCAGTAGCCACACCCCCCCCCAGCTCAGAACAGTGATTTTTTTTTTTTTTTTTTTGTCTCGTTTATTATCAGATATCAGTTTAAAGATTTTCTTGTGTTCTGTATTAAACACTAACACGAATCCGTCTCCCCCGACCGACTGCTCACTGTGACGGCTGAGGGTTCAGTGGTCATGTGATCAGATACAGTCAGCGGGTTTGTTTGTTTGTTTGTTGTCCACTCAGACATCAATAAAGAATGCAAGAAAACCAGCGGCGTCCCGCCTCTACTTTCTCAACTCTCGTGTGACCGCAGATCGTCTGGCGATGACGTTTGTTTGGCGACGCTAACGTTACTTATGAGAAACGAGTCGGTGAATAATAAAATACAAAAGAACCAATCAGCATCAGCTGTGCAGGAAGTGTACATCTGTTAGCTTCCTGATTACAGGAATTAGCATCGCTGGCGCCAGCGTTGTTTTTACGTTTTCATGTCAACATGATGGAAGTCTTGACAAAAATTTTTTTTTCATTTTAACAAGTTTTACTTCTCGTCTTTTATATTCTTTAAGTTTTTTGTTTTTCTTTTTGTTTTCTCATCAAATCCACACCTTTTCCCAACCCTCCTGTCCATCAAATGTGGGCGGGTCCATTATGTAAACTATGTGATTGACAGGCTCAATCTGCCAATCAGCTTGCAAGCAGTCTGTCCTCATTAATATTCAGCAGGAAGCTGTTAAAGGACCCGGATGTAACACAATTTACCCCCCCACACACACACACACAGGATAGAGGAGGAATAAACTGCTGCATCCGATTGGTCACATGTTCTGTAGTAACCATGGTAACAAGTTCATAAGACTTGAGGCTGATGATGTAACAGATTTCATTTCAGAACATGCGCTGCCTCCTGCCTTCTGGTTGGCTCGTTAGTGGTGATGTCACGGCTCCGCCTTCAGTTTTCTTCTTTATTTTCTTCTTCTTGTCTTTATTTTTATTTATTTCTGATTTATTATTTCATCTCTTCTTGTTTCTTGGGTTAATGTTCGCTGGTTCAGGTCATGTGATTCCTTCACAGCAACAAATAGTCCAGCTAAAACAGTTTGTCAGCTTCTGTTTGACCTCTGACCTTTGAACTTCCTGCCCCGATGACAATGTCAGAAGAAAAGTAACAGATTATTTTATCAGAAGGAGACAATGTCAGAAGAAAAGATTATTTTTTATCAAAAAACTGATCAGTAAAATAATTGAAAACATAAATAATATCTGTTAATAAATAAATAAATATCTTTTTTGTTCTACTTTTGTAGAATTCAATCTTTATTTGGGCAGAAACTTGATTAATTTGTTCAACATTCTGCTCAGTTCCAAGCCTCAGGCTAGCAGGTTAGCATTAGCCCAGAGCGTCTGCTGGTTATTGATTTGTAGTGTTATTATCAATTATCTGCTGTCATCGGGTTCGGATGTTACTCATGTCTGAAAATCTGTAAATAATTTGGGGACTTGTCTCAGGAGACTTGGTGTCAGGTGGTGTGTGTGTGTGTGTGTGTGTGTGTGTCAGATCCTCAGGTTACCGATCAGCTGATCGTTGCGGTCAGGAAAAAAGCATCAGGTGACGCAGGTCAGCTCAGGGTCACGTGACTCGATTGGGGATCAATAATCAGCAGGTCTATATGTATTGATTGTGACACGCGTAGGTAAACAATGGTGTCTTTATTTGTGAGGAACCCCCCCCTCCCTCCTTAATGCTAATGCTAATGCTAAAACTTTTGGACCTTTAAAGTGTCTCTAACTAAAATAAAGAAAAAAAAATAGATAAAATAAATTTAAATTTTTAAAAACGAGATTTCATTGAAATTTCTTCTCTGCGGGGGGGGGGGGGGGGGGGGCGTTTTCTCCATCATTCACTTTACAGCACTGAAAGAAGAAGCGTGCATGCGCGCTCCCGTCTGGCCAACGCTTCGGGAGCGCGCAACTGCAGCAGATGAGAGCGGGGGCGGGAGAGGAGGGGGGGGGGAGGAGTGTGAATGTTACGAGTCACTTCTCATTCCGCTAATTTAGCAGAGGGGGGGGGGTGGGGTAGAGAGAGAGCCCGGCCGTGTGTTGGCGTGTTGGGACCGGGAGGAGGGTCGGAGGAGCCTCTGCAGTATCTGACCTGAAAAAAAAAAAAGAACGGGGAAAACCTACGACACGCGAACGCACCGCGGCGGCCGCTCGGTTCCTCCTCCAGGTGCGCTGCGGACGTCGATCGCTCCCGCGGAATATCACACGGTGTCCCGGTTTCAACGTCACCGGGGAGTCGGCGGAGGAGAAGCCGAGGCGCAGCGCTCCATTTGCCGCGGATCTGCTCCGGGTTGGTGGCGCGCGGAACGAGCGCTCCGGGTCTGCGCCGCCGGAGCGGGACGCGCTGACGCGGGCGGAGGAGCGGCGGGACGCGGCGGCGGCAAGGTGCGACTGGATGGGGGATTTTTAACGGTGACGGGCCGGATCACGGAGCGGTGATCAACGGGAGGGGTGGTGAGGAGTGGGGTGGGGGGCACCTCCACCTCTACTCCATCGCTACTCCTCTGTTCCTCCTCTTCCTCGCCTCCACTCATGGTTTAAAGGGAGTTGGGTCTTCTGGAACCCGGGTCTGCTCACACCTGCTCACACCTGCCAACCCTGATCTGCGGGCTGCATCATGTAGGAACCCCCCCGCCACCATCCTAGTCGCTGCATCACCCTACAGTAACACCCCCCCTCCATCACCCACCAGTGCGTCAATCACACCCAGAGTCCCACCATGCCGGCCGGGATGAAGCCGCTGGAGAAGTTCCTGAAGAAGCAGACCACAGCGCTGACCAGAGCTGGGGGCTTCGTTGGGGGGGTGGCAGACAAGGCCAGTGGGGGCATTGGAGCGTCCCGCCGGAGGGCCAGTCTGTCCCGGGTCGTCCCCTTCTTCAGGGAGACGTCGCCGGAGAGCGGACAAGCCCGGGAGGTGTTCAGGTAGGACGTCTAAACCTCTAGAGGCGGGGTTTGAGGGGATCAGGGTGGGGGTAGCTTTCCACCATAGGGGGGTCACTAGGACTGCATCTCATCAATCGGGGTAACTGGTTTAGTTAGAACCTGGGAACCACAACCAGACTGCCTCCTGAGCCGAGTTTTAGTTGAACCCGACTGGTTCGGGGTCCTGGGCGCCGACATCGGTTAGTGGTTTGTACTCAAGTCACGTCTTCGTTCTGCTCCTCTTCCTCACTGGAATGTAAATGTTTTCCCTGCGAGAGGATTTTATCGTTCCACAAGAAGATGAAATAACTGGAAAGAAAAACCTGAGGAGCAAACCAGGACAGGGAGCAGGTAAACCAGGACAGGGAGCAGGTAAACCAGGACAGGGAGCAGGTAAACCAGGACAGGGAGCAGGTAAACCAGGACAGGGAGCAGGTAAACCAGGACAGGGAGCAGGCAAACAAGGACAGGGGGCAGGCAAACATGGACAGGGAGCAGGTAAACCAGGCAGGTAGCAGGTAAACCCGGCAGGTAGCAGGAAAACCAGGACAGCGAGCAGGTAAACCAGGACAGGGAGCAGGTAAACCAGGACAGGGAGCAGGTAAACCAGGCAGGTAGCAGAAAAACCAGGACAGCGAGCAGGTAAACCAGGACAGGGAGCAGGTAAACCAGGACAGGGAGCAGGTAAACCAGGCAGGTAGCAGGAAAACCAGGACAGGGAGCAGGTAAACCAGGCAGGTAGCAGGTAAACCAGGACAGGGAGCAGGTAAACCAGGCAGGTAGCAGGTAAACCAGGACAGGGAGCAGGTAAACCAGGACAGGGAGCAGGCAAACAAGGACAGGGGGCAGGCAAACAAGGACAGGGAGCAGGTAAACCGAGACAGGAAGCAGGTAAACCAGGACAGGGTTCCGTTGGTGCCTGTGTTCACTGGTCTTGATAGGAGTAGCTCATTAGCATCGTAACAGGAAGTCCACTGAATTGACCCGTCTTCATACCTTTGACCCCGGCAGCCCTGACAGCGAGGACCCGCCCTCTTGGCCCCTGGCTACAGGCCCCGGTCTGGTCACGATGCCCAGCAGTGCGAACGGTTCCAGTTCTGGAGGAGGCGACGTCCGCAGTCCGTCTCTGTCCAGCGACGAGCAGAGCTCCGAGGCTAGCCTGATCACCGAAACCAGCGGGGGAGGACGAGGAGGAACCCCCATCCCCCCCGACACACCCGACAACCTCACCCTGTTAGTGCTGGACAGTGTGGCGGGAAAACGTCACGGACACTGCACAGGTAGGACACGATGCCTTTAGGGTATATCAGGTGGTCCAGCTTAAACCGTCGCTAACATTAGCTGTATGGCTCACTAAGCTACCAGTTACTTTTTATAACATGCAACATTTAAGCTATCTGCCTCTGGTGTTGTGTTTACGCTCTTTCTCGCCACTGCTAATGTTAGCTGTGTGGCTAACTGAGCTAACAATGACTATTTAACAGCAGGTACATGTAATATTTAAGCTATCTACCTTTATGAGTTTCATCACCGGAACGGCATTCATGAATTCAGTTTGAAACGGTTAGCATTTTGGCTAACGCAAAACAAGAAAATGTTTTCGGTGTTAAATACATTTTAAAATCAGTCAACTAAAGTTCCAAAGTTGTGTTTGTGTTCAGATGCAATCAATTAGCGTTAGCCTGATTGATTTAGTTATTGATCTAATAAAAAAAGTTTTAATTCATCCAGTTATACGTTTAGCTACGTCTAGACGGAAGCTAAACGCGATTTATGATGAAGCAAATCTGGTTCGCTTGATACAGTCAGCTGATCCATCGGTGTGACCGGTGGAGGTTCCGTCGGGATAATTTCGGATCGATCAAAAGAAAACGGCGGGAAATTCTAGGAATCGTCTTACGAAACCGTTTTGTCTGAAAAACTCGTCTGAAGAACTCCTTCAGGTTCGGCTGGAGGATGAAATACTTCTACTGCAGTGTGTGTGTGTGTGTGTGTGTGTGTGTGTGTGTGTGTGTGTGTGTGTGTGTGTGTGTGGGTGTGGTTACATAATAGCTCCTCTTTTAGGCAGCTGCCTGATTATTACACATAAAGTAGGTGTGTGCAGCCTTGATTACTGCCTGTTGAGACCGTGTGTGTGTGTGTGTGTGTGTTTTATTGTCCTTGTGTTTTTCCAGAAGCACCTATAAAATAAAAAAAAAAGAAGAAAAATCTAATTTAAATTTGATGTCGAATTAATTAGCCGAAATAATTTTTTATAGAATAATAAAACCTTGAAAATTCTCCAATTTGAATGAAAAGAGCTAAACAACAACAACAAAAGCGCCTGCAGTGCTAAACTACTAGCAGCTTCATGATAACAGGAGCTAACGGTGGCGCTAACGTAGCATTTCGGAAGTAGCTTGACCAGTAATTCACAGCACTCAGAGGTAACATAGCGCCGCCGTGGATGCTGAGTTGTAGATTTAGCGCTATTCATCATCAGGGCGGCCATGTTGCCCCGACCCTCAGGTGTGTGCGTTAAACGCTTAGCGCTGATTTGTCCCGATGTCTTTGAAGGACACGTCAGTTTTCGAGACGACGGATTCTTGTCCGTCTGGTCCGACCTGCTCCCGTCTGGCGAATGCTGTGATTTAATTAGTTAGCATGTTAGCAGGATATTAGCGCGGGCTACGAGCCAGCGTAATGTGGGCGTGTCACACATGTATCCTTTATGACATCACTTCCTGGCGCCTCGGGACTTTTTAATTTCGTTCTGATTCCAAAAACGTTCCGACGCCACAAACGGTCGACGAGTTTCATCAGAAGTCAGCAGCAGGTCGGACAGGAAGACCAGACGACTCCTGACAGTTTGATGTTACGTAACACACACACACACACACACACACACACACACACACACACGCTCAGGTACAGGCGTGTTGAGGCGTGTCGGGTGTTCAGGTGTGTTTTACCTGTGGAGCAGAATGTCAATAACATTTCTGCTCAATGAAGTCGATGCTGGGAAGAAGAAACTCGGAATCTTTTAAACCCGACAAACGTGAATTGATCGACATTGATTATTGATTATTAACAGATATATTCTATTCTTTGCCACTGGTTAAACGTGTTTGTTCACCGGCAATAGTTTAGTTTCCATAAATGAAAAAAATGTACAATTAATACGTTTGATTGGTTTACAGTAACTGCGTCGTTCCAGGAAGGACTGCGTCTTCAGTGATGTCATAAACTTTTCAGTGATGTCATAAACTCTTCAGTGATGTCATAAACTCTTCAGTGATGTCATAAACTCTTCAGTGATGTCATAAACTCTTCAGTGATGTCATTACATTTTTAGTGATGTCATTGATCAGGACTGTCAAAGTCTAGACAGACTGAGCAGCTAAAGTTGATGCTGAAGCTGACTAATAGGATGCTAGCAGGGTGCTAAAAGGTTAGCCCCCCACCCCCCCCCACCCCCTCCCCTGCAGATGTGACACCGGTTCAGTTAGTTCCAGCATTCAGTTTAAACGGTGTTTAAACGGCATCTGGTATCAGTTCAGCTCTTCTGGAGATGCGAGTGTCTGTGTGTGTGTGTGTGTGTGTGTGTGTGTGTGTGTGTGTGTGTGTGTGTGTGTGTGTGTGTGTGTGTGTGTGTGTGTGTGTGTGTGTGTGTGTGTGGGAGGATGTTTTTCTCATCTCAAGCAGCAGAAGTGAACACGCTGCCCACTCGTTTAGCCTCTTCTCCCTCGACCTCCGGCTGCAGCGTTCCCTCGTTCGTCTCTGAAGATGTGTTCAGATGGATGAGAGGCTCTTTAGCACCTGTTCACATAGCAACCAGCACCAATGAGTGGGAGGGGGGAGGGACGGGGGGGGGGGGGGAGGGGAGGGGAGGTGGGGGGAAGAAACAATGAGTCTCAAATTAGTCGCTTCAGACTGAAACCAAACAAGAAAATCTGAGAAAGACAGAAACTCAGACATTTAGTGTGAGTCAGTGTCCTACATGCATCCTACTGGGTTAACTAGTGTCCTACATGCATCCTACTGGGTTAACTAGTGTCCTACATGCATCCTACTGGGTTAACTAGTGTCCTACATGCATCCTACTGGGTTAACTAGTGTCCTACATGCATCCTACTGGGTTAACTAGTGTCCTACATGCATCCTAAAAGGTTAACTAGTGTCCCACATGCATCCTAAAAGGTTAACTAGTGTCCTACATGCATCCTAAAAGGTTAACTAGTGTCCCACATGCATCCTAAAAGGTTAACTAGTGTCCTACATGCATCCTAAAAGGTTAACTAGTGTCCTACATGCATCCTAAAGGGTTAACTAGTGTCCTACATGCATCCTACTTGGTTAACTAGTGTCCTACATGCATCCTACTGGGTTAACTAGTGTCCTACATGCATCCTAAAAGGTTAACCAGTGTCCTACATGCATCCTAAAAGGTTAACTAGTGTCCTACATGCATCCTAAAAGGTTAACCAGTGTCCTACATGCATCCTAAAGGGTTAACTAGTGTCCTACATGCATCCTACTGGGTTAACTAGTGTCCTACATGCATCCTAAAAGGTTAACTAGTGTCCCACATGCATCCTAAAAGGTTAACTGGTGTCCTACATGCATCCTAAAAGGTTAACTAGTGTCCTACATGCATCCTACTGGGTTAACTAGTGTCCTACATGCATCCTACTGGGTTAACTAGTGTCCTACATGCATCCTACTGGGTTAACTAGTGTCCTACATGCATACTAAAAGGTTAACCAGTGTCCTACATGCATCCTAAAAGGTTAACTAGTGTCCCACATGCATCCTAAAAGGTTAACTAGTGTCCTACATGCATCCTAAAAGGTTAACCAGTGTCCTACATGCATCCTAAAAGGTTAACTAGTGTCCCACATGCATCCTAAAAGGTTAACCAGTGTCCTACATGCATCCTAAAAGGTTAACTAGTGTCCTACATGCATCCTAAAGGGTTAACTAGTGTCCTACATGCATCCTACTGGGTTAACTAGTGTCCTACATGCATCCTAATTGGTTAACTAGTGTCCTACATGCATCCTAAAAGGTTAACTAGTGTCCTACATGCATCCTAAAAGGTTAACTAGTGTCCCACATGCATCCTAAAAGGTTAACCAGTGTCCTACATGCATCCTAAAAGGTTAACTAGTGTCCTACATGCATCCTAAAAGGTTAACCAGTGTCCTACATGCATCCTACTGGGTTAACTAGTGTCCTACATGCATCCTAAAAGGTTAACCAGTGTCCTACATGCATCCTAAAGGGTTAACCAGCATCTGACTGATTAACCAGTTTTCTTGAGTCTCATTCAATCAGCCTGAATTCCCACAGTTGATCATGTGATCAGGATCAATAGCTGATTGACTGGCTGATCAATAACATACCCATCACCTCCCATCTTCTCACCGTGGCTACGTGGAGTCTCTATGGTAACCACAAGCAAAGAGGCGGACCCCGATTGGACACACCCACTGCGCCATACATCTCTAATCTCACACACACACACACACACACACACACACACACACACACACACACACACACACACACACACACACACACATCTTGCTATTTCAGCATCTTACATTTCTGCTTGTTCCTGCAGCGTCTTGCTTTAGCTCTGTCTGATGGTTTGATGTAAACAATATAAACACAGTCCTCGTGTCTGACCTCTGACCTCTGACCTCTGGCCACTCAAACACAGCACAAGTAGACACTTGAAGTCTGGGGTTAACCTTCATCGTCTCCCGCCAGTGGAAACACGTCCCAGTAGTTTTTAACCACGACCACAGACTTCCTGTGTGGAGATAACCACGCCCACTAATGATGACATCATCAGTTCAAATCTGTTGCTGCTCCTTCGCATTTTCAGCTGTCAGTGTGTTTGGTTGTCATGGCAACCGTTCTCATTGATAATCCATCTCTTGTGATTTTGGCTGTGAGGCGCTTAAGTACTGCTGCGGTTTTAATATGTATTGATTGACTGATTGATTTATTGATTTATTGACTGATTGACTGATCGATTGATCGATCGATGGCGTTGAGAGCCTTCAGTGACTCTCCTCTGATTCTCCCCTCAGAAACCCTCCTGGATGATTTCATGCTGACGCATCCGATCTTCCTGACGGCCGACAGGTTCCAGCAGGTCCTGCTTCAGCAGTATCCTCCATCTGCTCACGTGAACGCTCACGTGAACGCTCACGTGAACGCTCACGTGAACCCTCACGTGAACGCCCACACACTGTCATGATCTGTTTTCTGCCGTGGGGGTCTCATGTTTGAGAGTTTTTTTCCACTCTGCTCGTCTCTATCTTGGGTTCAAGAGTAATGTGTGTGTGTGTGTGTGTGTGTGTGTGTGTGTGTGTGTGTTGGTTCTGGTTCTTCTTCTCCGGTGTGGGCCGGTTCCACCCCTCAGTGTGGTTTTGCTGCCCCCTGCTGGTGGTTCCGTCGTGTTCCTCCAGCTGATCTCAGGCGTGTGGACTTTATTCCACGGATGTTCGTTCCTTCATTCAGACGCTCAGATTCTCCCAGGAGACGGAGGGGGGAGGGGAGAGGGAGGGGGAGGGGCTGGTGGGCGGAGCCGAGAGGAAGCAGGCGGTCCTGAACGTGGCGTTTCGCTACCTGGATACGTACAGAGAACTACTGCAGGAGGAGGGGGAACGCAGCAACAGCTTCCCCAAGGTGGACACACACACACACACACACACACAACATGTAATTCACATAACCTAATGTGTGTCTGCGTGTGTGTGTGTGTGTGTGTGTGTGTGTGTGTGTGTGTGTGTGTGTGTGTGTGTGTGTGTGTGTGCAGGAGCTCTACCTGTGTGCTGTTCAGGAGTTGAGTCGGTTTCCTGAGTTGGTGGAGGACGTCCTGAAACTACAGAGATGGACGGAGATACTACACAACCCGTAAGACACACACACACACACACACACACACACACACACACACACACACACACACAAACACACGCAAACAGAATTGATTTATTTTATATTGATTTATGGGTTTACTATCAAACTCCAATTTTTTTCTAAACTTGTTTAATCAAATTCAAAATGGGTTTGAAATTACAACAAAATTTTAAAAAAAAAAATCTTAATTTTCTACATTTTAAACGTGTGTGTGCACATGTTTATTTATTATTTATTTAAATACATTTTTTAAAAATTGTTATTTATTATTTATTTAAATTATTATTTTATTATTTTATTTTAATTATTTTATTTATCAATATAACATTGATTTTTATATTGATTTTGGGTTTACTATCAAACTGTCCTTTTTTTTTTTTTTTTAAAAACTTGTTTAATCAAATTCCAAATGGGTTAGAAAAATTAAAACAAAATGTAATAAAAAACGTCTTAATTTTCTACATTTTAAACTTCATTTTTTTGTTTTCTTCTCATAAAGTTTTGAAATAATTTTGTTTATGTTACATTTACAGTTCTTAAAGGTTTTGAAATTGAAGAACTTTTTTCTTTTTTTCACTCCTCTAATGTCACACTGTGTGTGTGTGTGTGTGTGTGTGTGTGTGTGTGTGTGTGTGTGTGTGTGTGTGTGTGTGTGTGTGTGTGTGTGTGTGTGTGTGTGTGTGTGTGTGTGTGTGTGTGTGTGCAGCTCTGACGAGGAGAAGGAGAGCAGGAAGAAGCAGGTTCGTCCTCTGTTCAGACACTTCCGACGCATCGACGCCTGTCTGCAGCCCAGAGAGGCGTTCAGGGGCTCCGATGAGAGTAGGACACACACACGCACATGCACACACACACACACACGCACACACACACCTCTCACGCTACACGCGTGTGCCTCCAGTCTTCTGCAGGGTGTACACGCCGGATCACTCGTACGTCACCATCCGGAGCCGTCTGTCCTGTCGGGTCGGGGAGATCCTGGCGCTGGTCCGGGAGAAGCTCCAGTACAGCGAGGACCAGCCGGTTCTGCCCGGCAACCTGGTGCTGGTGGCCGTCACGTCGGCCGGAGGTCAGAGGTCACGCCTGCAGCCGGAAGCGTGTTCCCTGTTAGCGGCTAGCGTGTAACTAGCGTGTTCCGTGTGTGCAGAGAAGGCCGTGTTCCGCCCCAGCGACGAGGCCGTGTTCACTACCCTGGGCGTCAACACACACCTGTTCGCGTGTGAACCGTCTGAGCTCGACTCGCTGGTGATTGATCGATCGATTGATTACTAAATATATAACTAAAAGTATACACTTTTGGATTTTTTTTCCACTTCCTGTCATGATGTGATGTCACTTCCTGCACCCTCAGCTTCCCCTTCCTGAAGAGATCCACTGGACGCCCGGCGACAGCAAACTGCATGACATGTCGGCAGAGGAGGTAGCCAATCAGCTGGTGGCGTTCGACTGGGAGCTGTTCAGCTGTGTGCACGAGGTGGGTCGATCAATACGACCGTCACACGATCAATACGACCGTCACACGATCAATACGACCGTCACACGATCGATACGACCGTCACACGATCAATACGACCGTCACACGATCGATACGACCGTCACACGATCGATACGACCGTCACACGATCGATACGACCGTCACACGATTAATACGACCGTCACACGATCGATACGACCGTCACACGATCGATACGACCGTCACACGATCAATACGACCGTCACACGATCGATACGACCGTCACACGATCGATACGACCGTCACACGATCGATTCGCCTCCATACGTGAACAATAAGTTACTTGTTTGCATAAAGTAAAATATAATTAAATAATAAATTAATAGAATTTAGAAAATTTTTACCTTTTAAAATATTTTTGATATTTTAATTTTTTTTTTTTAAACTATAATAATTTTCTCGTCTGTTTTGAGCGTTTTTGTCATTTATGTCACATAAAACTCAAAAAACATCAAATAAACTTTGCACAATAATTATTCTAATGGTTAGAAATACTTTCCTCTGAATAGAAAATGTGTAAATTCTATAAAAAAAATACATTATTTTCATTTAATTTGCCTTTTTAATTTTTATATTATTTTTTAAAAATATAATTTACAATTTAAATGCAACACTTCCTGTGAGTGACACCACTAACAGGAAGTGACATCATTCAAGAGTTTGAGAAAAAGAAGTTCAAGCAATGGTGAGTTTTGATTTTTCTTGTAGGATCTTTTTGGTAGATTTTCCTCTCAAAACCTTCTCCGTTCAACCGGTCATGCAAAAAAAAATTTTTTTAATCAAATTTTCTAAATTTTATTTGTAAAAATCCTGTTTTTTTCATGCAGTTTCATGCTAACTGTGGTGTTAGCTTTTAGCACATCCAGAATTTCTGCCGTTTTACTTTTGATTTTTGACGCCATTACATTCCACCGGGAAAAAAAAAAAGAAAATGAAACTGATCTTTGGATAATATTTAATCAAAAATTTTTAGAAAATGTTACTTGACCTTAAAAAATATTTTTATCGCTCGTCTTTTTTGGTATAAAATTTAAAAAAAATCCCAAGCTCCAGTCGCCTGCAGCTGTGGTTTGATGCTCCTCTTCTTCGTTGGTGTCTCCTGCAGGTGGAGTTCGTGTGCTACGTCTTTCACGGCGAGCAGTCTCGCTGGCGCCCCCTGAACCTGGAGCTGGTACTGCAGCGCTGCAGCGAGGTGCAGCACTGGGTCGCCACCGAGATCCTGCAGTGCCAGTCGCTGCCCAAGAGGGTCCAGCTGCTGCGCAAGTTCATCAAGATCGCCGCGCTGTGAGTCGTCTGACCCCGCTCGCTCGACCTCGTGCCCGATGATGTCATCGCTTAGCGTGTGCGCCGTGTGTGTTTGTGTGTTTGTGTGTTTCAGCTGCAAACAGCAGCAGGACCTGCTGTCGTTCCTCGCCGTCGTTCTGGGTTTGGACAACCCTGCTGTCAACAGGCTGCGACTCACCTGGGAGGTAGGCCCCGCCCCGGCCCCGCCCCTACCCTACCTGTGTTCCCTGGCTCCGCCCACTGGGCTAATCCGCGCTCATCCCGTTTTAATGTCCGACACGCCTCCTGCAGTCCTGTCCAATGACATTCCTGTAAACTGATGACATCACTGTGGTGAACGCTTTGTTTGTTTGTTTGTTTGTTTGTTTGTTTGATGCATTCAGGGTCTCCCCGGAAAGTTCAGGAAGCAGTTCCAGCAGTTTGAAAACATCGCGGTGAGTTAAAGGCGTGGCTTTTCCTGTTTTCCTCTTCTGCATCATCATCATCATCATCATCATCATCATCGTCATCATCGTCATCATCGTCATGGTAACGGCTCCTCTGTCGGTTCTAGGATCCGTCCAGGAACCACAAGTCCTACCGGGACCTGATCACCGGCCTGAGACCTCCGCTGATCCCCTTCACACCTCTGCTGCTCAAAGGTTAGCTTAGCTTCCTGCTACATGCTAACATGCTAAAGCTAAAGTCATCTGGAACAGAATCAGAACCTCGACCCTGATTGGCTGGAAGTGGGTCAGATGTGAAGCCATGCTACACGCATTAGCACGTTAGCTTCATGTTCCTAATTAGCGCTTCTGGCTAATCAGCTCCAGGTTACTGTTAACACACTGTGTGAGACACACACACACACACACACACACACACACTTCAAAGGTTTTTCCTCATCATCGTGTTTCCCTCTTTGAGTGTGTATACGTGTGTGTGTACAGCCGTAATCCCCCAGTTTCCATGGTAACACAAGTGAAAAGGAGGAGACTGTATGTAAATTTCCTTCTACTGCCCCCTTGTGGTGGAAAGAAGCGCCAATAATCAATAACCTGTTTGTAGTAGAGATTGAAAGCTATTGGTTACTGGTCAGGTGGGAGGGCGGGGCTTAGGACAGGAGCTGACTCAGCTGATTTGACTGGTTGTGTTTGTCAGATCTGACGTTTCTCCACGAGAGCTGCAAGACGTTCCACGGAGAACTCGTCAACTTTGAGAAAATGGTGAGTCGGAAACGGAGAAAGCGTCGTGAACCGAAGAGCGTCACACGTTCACGAGTTTACTTCCTCTTCCTCTTCCTCTTCCTCTTCCTCTTCCTCTTCCTCTTCCTCTTCCTGCAGCATAAAGTAGCGGAGATGGTGAGGATCATCAGACGCTACAGGAGCAGCCAGCTAGGTAACACACACACACACACACACACACACACACACACACACACACACACCGAAACGTGATGTCATCATTCACCTGTAGATCACCTGTGTCCTGATTGGTCGAGGCTCAGCCAATACCAACGATGTTAAAAATAAATAAGTTATAAATTAATATCAGACAAATTAATTTAGAAATAAGTAAAAAACTACTTTGATTGATTGACGATGTATTATTGATTAGCTCTACAGTCGTTCACGCTGCATTGGAGCTCTGCTTTCATTATAAATGCTCTTATTGTGAAGGAATGGGCGACTTCCTGTGCGGCGCCGGTGATCTTTATCGCCCCCCCCCCCTCCCCCCCGGTGGCGGTTTATTCGTTTCAGTTGATTTTGCTCGTCAGAGGTTGAAGTCGGTGCGTCTGACATCACTGTGTTCTGCTTCCTGTCTCACCTGGTAGCCATGGATACGGAGACGTCCCCCTCCCACCTGCAGACGAAGGCCTACGTCCGCCAGCTGCAGGTGATCGACAACCAGAACCTGCTGTTCGACATGTCGTGTAAGCTGGAGCCCAAAGACACATAGAGAGACGGGCCAGAGGGGAGGAGGAAGAGGAGGACACGCTGTGAGCTCCGCCCACACACGCTGGAGCTCCTCCTCTTCCTCCCGCATCCCTCCATCACTGCCACGACAACCGCCAACGCTCAGAGGGACCAAACTCTTCATCCTCGTTCTGGACCGCTGGTGAAGAAGGTCATGACTCTTCACGAGGCGTTCGAGACCCTCTGATGCAGATCGGAATTCAGAAGCCACGCCCTCCAACGCTAAAATAATAAGGAAACAAGCCAGTAGGGCGGAGCTTCGCTCTGCGGTCACATGATCTCGTAGAGTCGATGTAAAAATAATGAATAATTAAGGATCCTACATTTTTAAAAGATTATTTTTACCTCGCAAAAGTATAAAATAGTTCAAGCAGTAATTTCTATTTTTTCAGTCAATCGGTTTTTATTTGAACCAGACCCGGCGTCGGGTTCCACTGTCGCTGCTTTGACAGGAGAAGAAGAATCTGTGATGTCACTGGACACGCCTCACACTGTCCCGCCTCCTCTGGCAACCGACCAATCAGAGGAGCCCCTAACCACCTGACGACAACTGGACTCTGTGCAAACAAGAATATTGACCCGCATATTCTGGACTATACTTGGGTCAATGTTCACAATGATCGTGGTTGTCGTGACGACGCTGTCGAAGACCAACAGACATAAAAAACGAAGCAACGGACAAAACAGCGGCGTTTTCTCCTGCAGACATTGAACTACACATTTGTGGGCGGAACCAAATCGGATCCATCAGAACTGACCTCGGATCAGCGTTTGCTGCTGGCGATGAGTTCGCTGACGCCATCTGTGACAGACTTCAGGACGTTACTCGTGGTGCGTTCAAGGACCTTTTATCTGCTTCACGCTACGCTGCCAAACAGTGTTGAGTTCATGAACGCTCTCGGGTGTCGTTCGTTCCAACGCTCAGGTCGGCCTGAGAATCAGAGCGTTAAATACGATCACCGAATCATCAAAATTATATAAAATACTAAATTCAAGTAAATGTTATTTCTTAAATTCTTAAAACTAAACAACAAATTCTAAAATTATTTAATGAAAAATTTAAAATCATCAAGCAAACATTTGGAAACTCAGTTGGCTTGAATTTCGTTGTGGAACCAATTTTTTTGCGATTATTCCAACAGCACCTGAATGCACCGTTAATCAGGACGTTTTGCGTGGCGGCGTAAATGGGCGTGGCTTGACCGTCACGCCAGAGACACTCCACGAAAGAGTTTGGGATCCAGCTGCTGAAATGACCAATCAGCTTTGGGGAAGGAACCGACCCGCCCCCACAGATCCGCCCCCTCATTGGTCGGGTCTCAGGCATGAACCGAGCGACAGCAAGTGAAGCTGATTGGTCGACGTATCGAAGCACTTTTACCGAACCTCAGGGCTCAGAGAGGTTTAGTTTCTCGTCTAGTTTGATCAATTGATTCCGTGTTTGTAACCGATCAGGAATATTTGGTGTCAATATTTACCGTCATTTTTCTGCTTTGATCTGATTGGCTGCTGGATGACCAGTCGTAGTTGTTCTCCATCTGTACCACCGAGCGAGTCCCGTCCCGTCCAGAGACCGGTCCGCGACAGAAACAAACCCGCGGCCTTAAGGTTTAAAGGCAAGTCTGTTTTAACCACACCCACTTGTGATGTCACAGTCCAGTGACCACACCCCCTCATCACTGCTGCGCCGCTTCATTCTGGACGGGACAAATCGGCGAAACGTCCCTCTGACAAGACCTAGGACCCGGTCCAAAGACCTTAGACCTGGTCTGAACATTGTAGGCCCAGTCTGAAGAGAGTAGACCCGGTCTAAAGACCTTAGACCTGGTCTAAGGACCGTAGACCCGGTCTGAAGAGACTACACCCAGTCTGAAGAACGTAGGCGTAGTCTGAAGAACGTCAACCCGGCCTAAGGACCGTAGACCCAGTCCGGAGATTGTAGACCCGGTCTCAGGAAACTAGACCCGGTTTGAATAGACACAGTATGCAGAGAGTGGCTCTGGTCTGAAGACTGTAGACCTGGTTTGAGGACTGTAGACCTGGCCTGAAGAGCATAGACCCGGTCTAAGGACCGTAGACCGAGTCTAGAGACCGTAGACCATGTCTAGAGACCGTAGACCCAGTCTAGAGACCATAGACCCAGTCTAGAGACTGTAGACCCGGTCTGAGGACCGTAGACCCGGTCTAGAGACCGTAGACTTGGTCGGCCGGTCTTGACGGTCAGGACTGTGAAACCCAGCGAAGATGACGTGTTTACTGGCACACGAGTGACCAGAACCACTTCCTGGGTTTTGGGTCTTAAGGATTCCAGCGTAGTTCTGGGCAGAACCCAAAACAACTCTTCATGTTAAATCTAGACTAACCACACCTCCCAGTTTTGGACCAATCACAGCCTCTGCCTGGAATTCTGCTGGGGTCCATACCTGCGTCCTGAAGCCGTCCGCCGAGCTGCCCGTTTGTAAAAACAATAGAAATTTGTACAAAGCCCCACCCTGTAAATAGAAATAATAATAGAACTATTTTATGTATGAGCAGAACCACGTATCTGATGTTCTGATTGGTCGGAGGGAAACAGCGTTGCTGATTGGACGATGAGTTTAGGAACTGTACAGTTTCATTGTTTCAGTTTTTTCTCTTTTATAGCTGGAAATTTTGGGCATTTCTTTTGTTGTTGTTGTTGTTTTTTTGTACAGAAGTGGTTTACATTGATATAATCTTTATTTCTGTGAACGTCAGACGTGATTGGAGCACAGGCTTGGATGGAGGCGGGGCCTGGAGGGGCAAGCCAAGCTGAGCTGCTGTTAGTTTGAGGAAAAGCAGAATTCTATTTTTAAGTGTGTCAAAAATTAAAAGTTTTGTTTTACATTTAAGTTGTAACTTTGCGAGAAATGTCTTGTTTTTAGAGAATAAAATGATTTATGTTTAAAGTTTATGATGAAATGTTTCAGAACGACTCAATTACAAGAAAAAAGTGTGAAATATTTTAATAATATTCATAATTTTAAGGGGAAAAAAACATTGTCCAACTTTACCTCAATTCAAATGATAATTTTAACTTATTTATTTTCAAAAGTAATTTTCTCTCATATTACAACTTTGTTTTTATAAATGATCCTAACTCCATTATTTCCTCCTGGTGAACTCGTTGATGAAATCAACTGGGCGTTCCTCATTGACTGATTGATTGATTGATCTGCTGAGACGTTGTGTGTTGATACTCCAGACTTGTTTCTCCATCACAACTGAAATAAAACCTCTGGACAACGTTTCTGCGTCGCTGTGTTTTGAGTTCTACTTCCTGAGTGAACATCTGGGTGGAGGAAGACGAGCAAAACGTTTACTATCAAGAAGAAAGGTTTAGATTGAGGAAGTCAGACCGAAACCCATGTAGTAACCCTTTGTCTGGTCAGGATGTTCTGAGCAGTTCTGCTGTTGTAGGTTCTCTGACCTACCAGCAGGAGGCAGCAACACTCTAGCTAGATAGATCGATAGATGGATAGATAGGTCAAAGTATCTATCTATCTATCTATCTATCTATCTATCTATCTATCTATCTATCTATCTATCTATCTATCTATCTATCTATCTATCTATCTATCTATCTATCTATCTATCTATCTATCTATCTATCTATCTATCTATCTATCTATCTATCTATCTATCTATCTGCCACTCTGACTACATTTCTATCTGTTAAGTTTATATTTACTTTTCTAAGGCGGACGGTGGGTTCAGTTGCTTTCCTCTTCTTTCTGACTTTGTAAAGCGTGTTGACGTGTCTCTGGTGTCATTCAGCGCTTTATGAAGAAAGAAATTGAGGGCAATGGATACACAGATCAAACCTCTTCACGCTAACTCTATCTCTAACTATCTCTGACTTTATCTATGTCTATCTCCAACTACCTCTATCAAATATCCATTTCTACCTCTATCTAATCTCTATGTCTACCTCTATCGCGATCTAGGAGCAAACTGAGTAGAGCGAGAGCCCCACCCCCAACATGCTCACCTTCTACAGAGGCACCATCGAGAGCATCCTGACCAGCTGCATCACTGTGTGGTACGGCGCCTGCACAAGACCCTGAAACGCATCGTGAGAGCAGCTGAAAAGATCACTGGTGTCTCTCTCCCTTCCCTCACAGACATTTATAACACCCGCCTCACCAGCAAAGCCTTCAGCATTGCAGGTGATCCCCCCCCCCCCCCCCACAGCCTTTTCAGCCTGCTGCCATCAGGTAGGAGACTGCAGAGTCTGGACCAGAACCAGCAGGCTCAAGGACAGTTTCTTCACCAGGCGGTCAGGAGGTTCAACTCTGCTCTGCCCCCTGCCACAACCCTGAACTCTACCCTCACACTGCCCTGCCCTCCCCCAGCACCTGACTACCTATCTTTCTCTCGCCCCCCGTCAAGTCAGAGACTGCACACATGTCACTTCCCCTATGGGATTAAAGAGTGTTTTGAGATGTTTACCACCCCTTGTGTTTCGTCTTATACTTTGTGCTGTACTGTCTGATGTACTGCCTGTGTTTTACTGCCTGTGTTGTACTGCCTGTGTTTTACTGCCTGTATTGTACTGCCTGTTGTACTGCCTGTTTACCGTGGGTCAGAGAGGACTGCAATTTAATCTGTGCTGTATGTCGTGCATGTATGGCACACTTGACAATAAAGCTGACTTTGACTGACTAATGTCAATATCCAACTACCTCTACCTGTATCTCTATTTCTAACTACATCAATCTCCATCTGTAGCTCTCGCTACCTCTCTCTATCTAATCTCTATCTCCAACAACCTATATTTCCATCTCTTTCTGTCTAATCCCTACCTCTATCTCTATCTCTATCTGATCTCCATCTGTACCTCTATCTAATCTCTATCTCTACTTCTATCTAATGTCTATCTCTACCTCTAATCTCTCTCTAATCTCTACATATATCTCTATCTAATCTCTATCTCTATGTTATCTCTATTTTAACCTCTATCTCTATCTAACCTGTACCTCTACCTCTAGCTCAACCTTTGTTTCTATCTCTGTCTGGACTGATTTTCAATCAAACAGTCGGATTTTGTGACCAGGCTGTTCTGTCAGGTGAGACATGGATCTTTGTTGGACTAATAACTGGTTCAGGGTTGGATGAAAAGGTTTTCTGCTGGACTTTGGTGGAAGAACGAGTTGCAAACGCGATCCTTCACTGAAGTCCCCCTTTATTTCAGAAGGACACAAGTCTTAACTTTTTACTTCCTTTAGAAGTTCTTTTTGACTCCTTTGGTTCTGAAAGAAACTTCTTAGTTTCTGACCTCCTTCATGGGTGCGTCTGAAGCTCCAGAGGTCGAGCACTCACTCAGAATTCAAGGTCAGTAGTTGGATTCCTGGTCACCTCATGTCTGCGAGGTGAAGGAACCTTCAGAAAGATTCCGACCCGGTAAAGAAGAAGGTCCAAAAGAGAAAGATTAATGAGAAAGTGTCATTCTAGGGATGGATGGACAGACAGACAGACGACAAGCGCAACTTCATGTGTTTTCAGTGTATTTGACGTGAATGTGAATCCAGAGCGGCAGAAGAGGAAATTACTTCTTGATTTTCATTTCTTCTTTGTTGTTTCTGGAATGACTTTGCTGATTCGTCGTGATGTCCCTCCCCCCACCACCACCATTGACTCTTTCAGTTGCTACGTTTCATCCATATCCATACGGTCCAGAGAGGAGGTTCAGTATCATTCTACGTCTTTAACACGGCGTGTGAATGAGCTCTCACCTCAGAACGTTCGGATTGCACCTGAACTCACCGTTCGTTTCAGCTTCGCAGCCCTGATTCTGAACTGGGACGGGGGTGTGAACCTTTATTTGTCCATCGTGATTCTGTTGGGTCCTGACCTTGGTTCTTGATGTGTTAGACTGCGCTAACACCTCCCCCCAGACCCCCCCCACCCCAAAATTCACACAAATTCATGTGTCGCCGGCAGCGTGTGGAATATTTATGGAGCTGTTATATAACCGGCTTCACTAAACACAAAGTCGACTTCAGCTTTTTTTCATCGCCCCCCCCCCCGCCTTTCCCCCCCACTGCAGAGGAGACACCGGTGCTTTTAGAAACCCCCCTGGTTGCTTAGCAACTACAGCTCAGGAGTCCCAGATGAGGCCAGCGATCAGTCCGGTTATGGGGGTTATATGATGTGTCTGTAAAGTACGGCGTCTCAAAGGGGACACTCTTCCTCTGGAACCGCCTCATGGATAATGAAACCGGCTCACGACTTCCGATGATTACGTTACGGAAAAATAGATCCGCACTCAGATTATCGCCCCGCCGTCAAAGAGGACGGATGAGGACGTGTGGAAGGAGGGCTGTGGTGTCCGGTCGCTATGACGATCCCGTGGAAATGAGAGAAAAAGTGAAAAATTAAACTCATCAGCCATCAATTAACCTGACTTGAGGTTAGCCCCGCCCCTTTTTGATGGCCTTGGTGTAGAAACGAATCAAAATGTTTTGATTGGTTTAGGGTTTTATAATGGGTGTGAATCGCAAAAATGTTGACAGAGTGGTGACATCATCATTAGAGGGGAGGGGCTAAAGTCTCTTAATTTCTCTCCTACAGTTTTTCCTCCACTTCCATCATGTTGACATAAAACTAGTCCAATCTGTGCTGCTGCTAGCAATGCTAATCTGGAAGCTAACAGACCTGCACTTCCTGTTCAGGGACGAGCAACAGGAGCTCCAGCCAATCAGCTCCACTTGAACCTGGAGCTGGTTCAGGTTCTGGACCAGGATCTGGTTCTGGTGCTGATTGGCTGATTGAACCTCCAATCAGATACCTCCTCTGCTCTGATTGGTCCATTCCTGTGTGTGGTAGCTGGTAAAACATTTGCTTAAACTTCTAATGTTTCTACTTTTTGATGGCAGATTGAAATGTAATCAAATCAATCTCTTTATTATTTTATTTTATTTATTTGTTTTCCACTCGATCCACATTTAAAGGTACAGTACGCCTTCCATTGGCGTCCTGACAGAACCTCAGCGCGAGGCGACCCGTGTGATTGACAGTTAGATTACACGCGTGACCCTCGTCATCTGTGGGTCGACACGCGTTCCTGACGACTTTAATAAGATCGGGTATCGGGTCGGATCCCTCAGCAGGATATTTGTTCCCGTTCAGCTTCGTCTCTTCTGTTCATACGACTCGGATCAAAAGATGCAGCTTTTTATAAAAACGCCTTACGGTTTGTTGCCGTGACGATGCCTTCATGGTCGTTTGTTGGATCGGTGGTGCGTTCAAGGACGCTTTCGTTCGCTTCATCTGTATTTCCACCAAAAAGGTTTTTGATACTCGTTCATTTAGGGGCGTGTCCAAGCTCATCAGTAGGATAAAAGATCTTTTTATCTCGACCAATCAGCTTTCTTCTCCCCTTTAACTGCATCTGCATCAGGTGTATGGTCTGGACCCGCCCCTCTTCAAACACCAGAGAATGGAACAATCAAGACACTGACCTTTGACCCCAGAGAGTTCAAAAGAACCACGACACTTGAACGCACCGCGGGCGTCTCAACCGACCGAACCAACGTCTCGACCGACGACGGGATGAAGAGCAGGTGGGGAGGAGGAGGAGGAGGAGCACAGGTGAAGGGAATGAGCTTGATGAAGCCAGACGGGAGGACCTGATTGGCTGGAGGAGACAGTGGGAGGAGCTAATGAGGACATCAGAGTTGAAGAGGAGCCGCAGAGAATCACATGAGGAAGACAACCTGTCAGCGTCTTTGTGTGTGGGGGGGGGGGGTTACATTAGCTGCTTATTGTCTCATTTCTCTCGGGTCGTCGGGTTAATAACGTTCAATCTGCGTGTCGCGCCCGTCCAGCCGTCGGCGCCGTGAACGAGTGACGGTTTAACGTTTTCAATCATCTGAATCCTTCATCGTCAATTATCAGCGAGACGAGAACGTCTGGTGGGACGTCAACCAGCTGCAGGTTCTGCTTCTGTCCATCAGGGGGCAGCAGAACGCAGGTGAAAAAAAAAAGATCTGGTGCAAAGACGTGTAATTATTTTGACTTCATTTAATTTATGTACGTTTGGGAAGTGAAGACAAAACATTCAGTAGAATCTGAACCAATCATGTTCCTCCTGCTTGATGTCAGATTCTGACGCATGAAGACTGGAAATCACCTGAGGAAACACCTGGTCTGGAGCTAATGCTAATGCTAGCACGTGTCACCTGAGGAAACACCTGGTCTGGAGCTGATGCTAACGCTAGCACGTGTCACCTGAGGAAACACCTGGTCTGGAGCTGATGCTAACGCTAGCATGTGTCACCTGAGGAAACACCTGGCTTGGAGCTAACGTTAACGTTAGCCCTGTCATCTGAGGAAACGGCTGATCTAAAGCTGTGGCTAATGTTAGCATATCTGCAGCGGCTAATGTAGAAGACTACCTTGCCCACCAGCTTTAACTCGTTGCGTGTGTCGGTGTTGGTCGGTGAGGTCATCGGGTTTGTTTGTTTGTTTGTTTGTTTGTGTTATTTATTGTGTTTGACTCGGTCCATGCGGACGCCTGGATGTGCGAGTCGAACTGATTCTGTCTCTGGGTTTCTGGTGATGATGGTTTGGAAGCAGCCAAATGTTCCCCTGGCGCTGCGTCGGTGTTTCAGGAATGAAGACGAATGACGGCGAGCAGCAGGAGCCGGAGGCGCCGGGGGCTAATGGGCCCCCCAGCTGAGAGAACGACCCCCCAGAACCCGTTAAGATGACCGATGGCCGGACGGCAGAGTCCTCTGCCCACGGGTTTGACTGGTACCAGTACCAGGGTCCGTGGTGCGTTCAGGGTCCGTGGTGCGTTCAGGGTCTGTTATAACTGCGGTAAAGTTTGGTTTCTTTTGACTGACTAAAGAGTCTGAGGTTCTGTGAACACTAAGCGGTGGTATTCCTGGTTTCTGTAGGGGGGGGCAGCGCTGAGGCGGGGTCTGTGGTTGGGGGCTGGGGGGTCTGGGGGGGGGGCTGAGGTGTTGATGTAAACCGGTCTGAGGGCTTCATGCTCGAGTGGCCACAGATAAAAGTGCGTGGGCGGCTGCAGGGAGGATGAGGTTGGTGGCAGCGGTTTTAACGAGGGGTTCCTTCACCCCTGGGGGGCACGTATGTATCTGACAGGAGGGGGTGGGGGGTGGGGGGGGCGGATCATCTCCACCCTTTCCTGGAGGGGAGGAGTGAAGACTGCAGCTTGGCTGAACGTCCATGTGTGAACGTGTCCGTGTGGACGTTCAGCTCGCGTGTATCATTAGAGGCAAATTACACGGAGACAAAAAGAGACAGATGCTGGGGGGGGGGGGCAAGGGGGGTAAGGATGGAGATAGAGGGGGGGTAAAGAGAGGGAGGGAGGGGGGGACTCGAACATGTGATTAAAGGAAGAGCTTCATCGCTGTTGACGTTCGGATGAAAGTGAGCCTCAGAGAAAAGATATTAAACACTGAAGAGGAGGAGGAGGAGGAAGGGTTAAAAGTCCACCTCCCTCCCCCCCTCTCTCTCTTTCTCTCTCTCTCTCTCCCCCCTCCCTCCTCTGCTCTCTCCATCACTCTCTCCTCTCCCCACCTGTTAGTCCGGACCCGCGTGCGAACGATCACCTGTTCGTGTTGGACTCCACTGCTCCTCCATCAGAAGGTAAGAAGGTTCCTCCTCCTCCTCCTCATCTCCTCCTCTCCTCCTCTTCATCTCCTCCTCCTCCTCTCCTCCTCTTCATCTCCTCCTCTCCTCCTCCTCTTATCTCTTCTCTTCTTCTCACTGCGGTCTTTCTTTGGTTCTTTCTCTCCTCCATCTCTCTTCTCTTCTCCTCCACTCAGGGGAGTCTTTACTTTTATACTTTCACTTCATCCCATAATATTCAGTTCACTTTAAACCTGTCATCTATTACAAACAAACAAACAAACAAAAAAACCTCGTAGGAAATTCTGTTGAAATCGGACACAAAGTCGTTGACGGGAACATCGAGCTGCAGAAACTGTTCAACCAATCCGGTACCACTGGACCTACTGGATCCACTGGACTGACTGGATCCACTGGACTGACTGGATCCACTGGACTGACTGGATCCACTGGACCCACTGGACTGACTGGACCTACTGGATCCACTGGACCCACTGGACTGACTGGATCCACTGGACCCACTGGATCCACTGGACTGACTGGACCCACTGGACCTACTGGATCCACTGGACTGACTGGACCCACTGGACCTACTGGATCCACTGGACTGACTGGACCCACTGGACCTACTGGATCCACTGGACTGACTGGATCCACTGGACCCACTGGACCCACTGGACTGACTGGACCTACTGGATGCACTGGACCCACTGGACTGACTGGACCCACTGGACCTACTGGATCCACTGGACCCACTGGACTGACTGGACCCATTGGGTGTTGATCAATGACTATCAGGAGGGTTTATCGTGACAACCAGCAGGGGGCAGTAATGCGTCATCGTAGCGTCTCGTCTGCCTTAACCGTAGAAGAAGAAACGCGCCGCCTCTTGTTACCGCTGTTGTTGTTGTTGTTACCACAGGGATTGTTGACCGTCAACAACACGTCATGACATCATCATGTCATTGACTAGCTAGTTGGGGAAGTTGTCGTTCCGCTAAAATCGTTTGTTAGCTGTCAGTATTAAATTTAGCTAATTTCAGGTAGCCCAACTAAAGCTAGCTCAAGTTCAACTTTTATAATAAATTCTTGCCAATTTCGACTATCAAACCCAATTTTAGCTAATTTGAGTAATTGTTGCTAAAATCTTGCTAATTTTAGCTACTGTAGCTAAAGCTGGCTAATTTAAACTGTAATGGCTAAAGTGGTAGCTACAATACCACACTGTAAGATGCTATGAATTCTTAGGTTAATGCTAATCAACTGTTAGCTAGTTTAAGCTGTTACCCGTTATCCTGTAGACGATGATCTTGGTGCCCCTGGTGATCCGACGCTGGATGCACCGATTGTGACATCGTCAGATGGAAGATGTGCTATCCAGTAGTTTTGGAGAACAAACAATCGAAAGAACGGAGAGAACGGATGAGAAAGACTTGAAAAAGAGATGGAGAGAGGGAGACGGCGGGAGAAAAGAGAGCGAGAGCTCCAGAGGATTCTAAACTGCTGAGTCCAGCAGAAAAAACCGGTCCGGAACCGTCTGGAACCGACAAAACCTTCAAATCCGTCAAACGCTGGAGGCGTGTGAAACATTCAGCCGGCGTGTTTTAGTGATTAGACGTTGACCAAAGCAGAAGTAGGTCAACGTCTTCAGGTTGTTTGTTCGGGGAAAACACCAAAATGATAACGACTAGTTTCCATTGGGTCGTCCGGGTAGTTGGTCTACCTGAAAACAACCGACGAGCTGGACTTTGGTGGTTGAACCTCATTGTTTGTTTGGTTTGCTGTTGTTAACTGGTTTGTTGTTGATGATTAGTTTATTGTTGTTGATTGGTTTGTTGTTGATTGGTTTATTGTTGTTTGGTTTGTTGTGTTTGTTGATTTTCATGTGATGTTTTCTGAGGCTGGTCAGCTCTTTCAGTTTGTTGCATTGTTTTTTATTTTAAATTTAAGTGTCAGATGTTGTTGTTTTTTAGTCCCACTACAATAATCGGCATAAAAACCTTTATTTTTTTCAATTGTTTTGTTAAATATCTGAACGAATCAGCTGCAAGTGAAGTTTATTTAGTAAAAAAGAACCAATAAATTTTGATATAGTTGTAAAATCCGGTGAACGGGGTGGAGTCAAGAATTTTTAGGAATATACGTTAAAGAAAAAAGATAATTACTCATGAAATAAAGCAAAAATAAGAATCTGGATCTTGTAGTTCTATTCCGGTGCAGACGAGTTTCCCTCAGGAGACGCGTCTGACAAGTCTTTGCGTCTCGCCGTCGCTTTGAGACGTTATTGATTTGACAGAATGAATCCTAATTTCCTGTGAATTCTTTGAATCTCAAGCATTTCCTGTCTCTCCGGACGAACGTTCGTTTCTTCTCACGTGATCGATCATCCGTTGGCGACATTGACGAGGTGATTACCGTTCCTCGCTGATCGATAACTCGTCCTGTTTATCCTCAGTTGGCTATAATTTATTCTAGCTAACACTTCTTTCTGTTTCCTCCCGAGTCATAAAAAACATTTATTGATTATCAAATTGATTTCCAGATAAATGTCGTGGGCGGTACGGTTCAGACGTTGTACTTGTTGTTTTAGTTTTGCTCCATCACGGATCACATGACCTCTCGTGACCCTCTAATGTCGGTGCTCGGTTTTGGTGACACCGCCCCCTCATGGCGTCCGGTGGTACGACGCAGACGGATAAAACAAACAAGCGTTGGTTTTTTATTTATTTGTCCGCCTGGATGAGGATAAAGGTGAGATTGGACGTCTAAAGGGGGCGGGGTCATGTGTCCTCCATTAGCATAGGATTAGCGCTCACCAGTAATCCCAGTGCGACCGATCAGCCGTTCCTGTCAAGCAGCGTTTGGTTTTAAAGTTGGGGGGGGGGGTGTTATTGCCGATAAATTCTGCTTCCCCTGAATTAAACATGACAACAACTGCGACGCTGCAGCAGCTCCCACTTCCACTCCCACGCAACGGAAGCTCCAACTGTAGACCGGAGGAATATGGACGACACGTGTCACGAACATGAACCCCACCGCCCCCCCAATCCGAGGCCAAGATCTGAAAGTGGATCCAGAACCGACGCAGGATCCGCTTCAGGAGTTCATACAAGTCTGAGAATTTATTTCGTTCATTTCCTCCGATGATCAGCAAATCAACTGTTCTCCAGCTCTAAAGAGGAAATTAAGAAACCTGTTTGTGGGGGGGGGATAAAAATAAACAGCAACACAATTCTAGGAGGCTGGATTGCTGATAAAGAGACCTTATCAATTTCAATTAAAGTCAAATTCGAACTACACGACATCGTCTCCCAGAATCAAATAACCAGACGATCTTGAAGGTTTCCGTTTTGATCGTCGGCTCGTCTACTTCAGCCTGGCTGGAGACGACGGCCTGCGGAGCGTCTCAACCGGGACGGTAAAGTCTTGATGTCAATGAAAGCAGCTGATTAAATCTGGACGTCTGGACACAGACGGAAACGTTTTGACGGCGGTCGTTTCATTTCTATTTTCTCGTCACGCGGTCGTGCATTCAATCGAGGTCTTCCTCATGGTAACGTGACGTCACTCCTAGCGCCGTTGCAAACTCTTTCCTCGGTCCGCCGACCGAGGACCTGGCAGGTACGGATTAACAAGCTCCTCTCTGAAGGATACCGTGATGTTCTGAAGCTGTTAGAACCTTTTTCTGGGGGGGTGGGGGGGTTCATTAGAGCGCCGTCTTACCCTTCAGCAGCTCTGCTCCCGTTTGTTTCCACACCTTGTACACCTTTCTCCCGTCCACCAGTCTCATTTTCCTTTGCCGTCCCGCTGCTTCTCCAGAATCTAACAATCCCAGTTTAACCAGTCTGCCACACTTTGATCCAGTCTCATTAAACACCTCCCGTCTGCTTCCTGTTCCCGGGGATAAACTGCGTCCGACCCGGTGTCAAAAAAAGACAAGAGTCTTTCCATTAGTCAAGACCGGAGTCGGAGCGACCCGGCGAGGCGGTGAAGACTCCAGCTGTTGGGTTATTTATGCTGAGACTCAAACCAGACGTATTTTTTATCGCTGCATGTTCAAATCAAAGGGTTTAAAGTTCTTTGCGACAGAAACCAGAGACTTGGGACTAAAGATGAGTCATTACCGAGTCCTCCTTGCATTGGAGATGTTTTAAAATGACTCGGAACCGCTGGAGGGCGTGAATCAAGATCGTCCACGCTGATTTAAAAGACGGTTTTGTGTTCTAAGATGGTCTTCGCTGTTGCCTCCGAGTCGTAACCGTTCAGTGAACTCGGCCTGGAGAGGCCGAGAATCGCCGGTGGGTTAATCCGCCGCTGACCTCATCCCAAACAAATGAGGTGCTGCCTTCTGATTGGTTGACGGGGGATGACAGGAAGTAAACCACTAATCTGACCTCTGCTGTTCTTTCAGACTCTATGACGGTGCAGAGAGGGAAGAAGCTCAGCATCTCCATCCAGGAACACATGGCCATCGACGTTTGCCCCGGCCCCATCCGACCCATCCGACAGATCTCCGCCTACTTTCCCCGCCTGTCCCCGACCTCCCCCGGCCCCATCTCCCCAAATCCCGTCACATCCCCGAACCCGGCCTCCTCCCCGCTGTCCCTCAGCCCCGGCTCCCAGGCCTCCAGGATGGGCGGGGCTAATCTCCTATCCCCTCTCTTGGCTCACGGAAGGTCCGGCGGCGGCGGGTCTTTGTCCCTGACCAGCAGCGTGGACACGTCGGTGGAGCTCAACAGCTCCGACAGCGACGATTGCAGTGAGTCTCGCCGTGGGCGTGTTTTTGTTTGTTAGTGGGCGTCGCCTCAGAAGGGCCAATTCAGCGTCAGGTTTCAGTCCAGGATCGTTGTCAATAATCTGACGACCTCGAGACTCCAATCAGGATTGTTCCCAATTTGGTTTTACGATGCAAATAACCCAAATTACCATGGTTACCACATGGTCCAAAAATGTCTGTTAATTCGGGCTGGCGCTCCTGGGGAGTCGGGTCGACTCGCTCCTCCAGGCGACCCAAGGAAATACCTGGGCTGAACTTTGACCCGGTCCTGATGATGGGTCCAAATTTGCTGGTAGAGTTACTGGATTCCAGCCCAGTTTGGTCGATGCCTCATCTGGATCAGTCCGTTTAACTAGCAAACATCTGTTGTCCAGTTGGATGTTGGATGTGTAAGTTTGCCTAAAAATAGGCAAACTAGTCCAAACGGTGTGAGAACTTTATCCAAACATTGAATGTCTTTGTTTAAAATAAAGTTTCTCGACCCGTCCGGCAGTGTCGAAGCGAGTCCAAGTTAGAACACTACCAGGGAATAAGTAGTCAAAGTTAGAACCATCAATGACCAGGATGTTTAGCGAAAGTCGTTTAATTTCAGCGACAGATTTGATTCGTCTTTGGCTCGTCGTCGGCGTACTTCAGGATTCACTTTAGAGAGTCGACCGATAAATAATTCATGTCTTTATGTCAAAATAACATCAATAATGCAGCTTCTGAAATACAGCGCCAGTTTTCGCGAGGATATTTCCCATCTTTACCGTTTTAGTTTTGTTTCTTCTTAACGAGGACACTTTAGATGTGTTTCAATCGCCAAGCAGAACAAAACTGGATGCTTCCCATCAAAAAAAGAAAATAGAGGAATAAATCATGTTTGATGGTCTGTTTTAGGGCGCCAGACTCTCTTTAAAGTGACGACTAATTAGGATCTGTATTTCCTCATTACGGCGTGTTTGTCTTTTCCGTCACTCGGAGATGAATTTTTTCTTTGAGTTTTATAATAAGATTTGGGGGCAGGCAAGCCGGAGGGAGGGGGCGCCGACAGACTGGAAGTCTTTAATCACAGACATCCAAAAACAAAGAAGATTTTTTATCAAAGGCTCTTGTGGAGGTTTCATCATGACTGTTGGTGGGATGGGGGGGTGGGCTGCAGTTCTTTCTGTTGCTGGGTGTCCATTTGGGTGGGAGGACCGTAAATATCAAGATTTAAAACACCTGCATGGTACGACCAAACTCCATAAAGCGCTGAGCGCGCCCTGATTTCCATTTAGCGTTCAGGAGTCAGCGGAGAGTTTTTCTCCATCCTGAGAGCGAGGTGGTTCGGATCGGAGTCGTGAACACTTGAAATTCAACAACACCTCGTTCCGCAAATCTTCATTTACATCTCGGATGCAGCTATATTTTTAAATCCAGAGCTTGCTGCCCTTCTTTTTTAAAATTTTCTTTCTTTTCGCTCAAACTCGGCCGTATCCTCAGGGGACAGCCCAAACGGCAGTTTAACTGCCGCTCTTCAGTTCCTTCCAAAACCGCGCCGACATGCTAATGCTAACGCCGGTCGTGCTTAATCAGCGTCGTAAAGTCGGGCTAACGCCGGGCGCGTAATTCTGGATTCCCTTCACGTTCGGTTGCGGTCGACTTACCTGATCAGTGATTAATGAAAAGCGAACCTCAGAGGAGACGCTTGTCCAGTCGGCACCAGGTTTCACTTGGACGCCTCATTATTAAGGACAACCCCCCCCCAACCTGAGCCGCCAACCCAACTTCTTAAAAGCTCAAACCTAATGAATAATTCAAAATATGGATTTAACTTCTCTGTTGAAATGTTGTCCCACATGAGCAGAATTTTGTGTTGCATCCCAGCGGGGATCCGAACCGATGCAGACCAGTACCTCGTTCCCTTTAAGACAAAACCAGGCAACAAAAACCAGCTGAACCAAAGGCAACAAATCCAAAGAGCTGTTTCCTTAACGTCCCCACTGAGACTATCAACCTGAGACTGGGTGGAATTCGTCTGCTGTCATCCCGAGATCCGCACCCAACGGACTGTATTGGCTGCCCCTGGTCTTGAAACCGGTTCAGGAGGAGTCCAAAGTGCCATCCGTGGTTCTGGTCTTCGTGTTTGTCTTCATCTGTTGTTGTTTTGTGCGTGTTTAACTGCTTCATATCTTTGGTGACCGTTTGAACCCAATCGATCGTCCAACACGAGACTCTAATCTTTTCGTCTGTCGGAGCAGATGCTAACCGGGACAGGTTGAGACAGTCGCCGGCGGTTTAACATCCAAACACAACATGTTGTGTAAACTGTTGGTATTCTTGACAGCCGATTCCTGAAATACATTTGTTCTAATCCGTGTGAATCATATGATGCATGTGTCGCCTTACGTAACAGCGCCGGTTGAACGCCAACCCGTTGGCTTTGTGTGCGCTGCTCGTACGAACGTGGTTTTGCCGCCTGTTTGTAACCAACCCTGACGTTTGTTGCGTCGCCTCCTCAGATGATTTTTCGCGCTGACATGTGTTCAGATTCATGTGACAGGAGCCGCTCCACTAAATTGGATTTCCTTCCTGCTCCTGAGATATTCCTTCTGTTCTTGTTGCACGCTTTCAATTTATTCTGACGATGTCATTCTCCCCGTTCAGCGATGAGACGCTCGTGCATCATCTTTATTTCTGACTTATGATAATTGTCTCTCCTCCCTGCCGTCGTGTCTTTTCTCCTCAGCTGCTTTGGGAACTCTGGAGTTCGATCTGCGATACGAACAGAACTCCAGCGAGCTGCACTGTACGATTCTCCGGGCCAAGGTGAGTCCAACAGGTGATAGAAATATCAACACGCGTGTTCACGAGTGAGGGAACGTCTTCACGGCTCGAACGATCTGTTGTAATACAGGAATTACAGATGATTGTAGTTCTTGAAGGTGTTTCAGGAGACTCTGGAGCGACACAACCCCCCCACTGCCTTTATTATTATAAACACACTACATAATAGAAGAGACGATCGAATTCTGTTCGTCCACCATGTTTCTGTTCCAGTGTTACATAAAAGAATGTTCACACCGTTCTTTATGACTAAAATAGAAAGACTGCTGGTAGCTGTAGGCAGAGGGTTCTATAACTGGTAGGTAGAGTGTTCTATAGATGGTATCTATAGGTAGAGTGTTCTAAACGTAAAGTGTTCTATAGATGGTATTTAGACGTAATGTGTTCTATAGGTAATGTGTTCTATAGATAGTATCTACAGGTTGAGTGTTCTATAGGTAGTGTTCTATAGATAGTATCTGTATTATTTAGAGTGTTCTATAGGTAAAGTGTTCTATAGATGGTATCTATAGATAACGTCTTCTATAAGTAATGATCTATAGATATGATCTACAGGTAGAGTGTTCTATAGGTAGTGTTCTATAGATAGTATCTATAGGTAGTGTTCTATAGATGGTATCTATAGATAACGTGTTCTATAGGTAGTGTTCAATAGAAAGTATCTATAGGTAGTGTTTTATAGGTAGTGTTCCATGGGTAGTGTTCTATAGATGGTATCTATAGATGGTGTTCTATAGGTAGAGTGTTCTATAAAGTGTTCTATAGATACTATCTATAGATAACTTGTTCTATAGGTTATGATCTATAGATAGTATCTACAGGTAGTGTTCTATAGGTAGTGTTCTATAGATAGTATGTATAGGTAATGACCTCTAGATGGTATCTATAGATAACGTGTTCTATAGGTAGTGTTCAAAAGAAAGTATCTATAGGTAGTGTTCCATGGGTAGTGTTCTATAGATGGTATCTATAGATGGTGTTCTATAGGTATGCAGTGCGCATTAGCACATTGATTGTGACTCCATCTCATCGCGGATTTTCAGTTGGCAGTCACGTGACACTGTACTTGCATTCTATTGGCTGATGGAATCTGGAAGTGCACTCTGTTCCGTCAGTCTGGGACTTTGGTGAGACACAAAACAGTCCATCAGAGTGTGGGAAAAGGTAGTACAGATAGAAGGTAGTTTAATATCAGTATGGGGAGGGTTCATAAACATTAAAATTACCATAAATGATGAGATAGATCGCGATCTCAATCGCGGATTCCTCAATTGCATGTGGTTCCTGGAACGCATTGACCGCAAAGAACGAGGGCGCACTGTAGTGTTCTATAGATGGTATCTATAGGTAGTGTTCTATAGGTACAGTGTTCTATAGATAGTATCTATAGGTAGTGTTCTGTAAACACAATGGCTGTCAGATTGTTTCTCAATGTGATGCTTATTTGAAGTTGCAATAGCAACCACCACTCCAACAGTCCACCCTTCAGCATTCCTATTGGCGGTGAGAATGTAAAAAACACAAGGTCGGTGAAGGAATGTCATTGCTGGTAGACAGAACCCTTCAGCGTGATGGGAGAACTTGTCCCAGAACAGATTATTGGTCCAGGTGCTCGTTCAATAAACATCTAGTTGTTTATTCCTTTGCCTCCACCAGGAAGCCCGACGCGGTTCGCCTGACTGAAATGTCATCATCTGTCTTTGTCGATCACTGTTCTGCTCCGCAGGGCCTGAAGCCCATGGACTTCAACGGTTTGGCCGACCCGTATGTCAAACTGCACCTGCTGCCTGGAGCCTGCAAGGTGAGACGTCTCCTCTGTTATCACATCATGAACCAGCAGGGGGCCCCGGTTGCCCCGAGACGTCGCTTAGGGCCCCCTCAAAGGTTTAAACGTTTATTTATTCAAATAGTAATCAACTGTATACCTCACTGGACTTTGGATAGGAAATAATAACAATAATAATCCATGATGTGTTTAATGACCTCAGAACATTGTAGCTTCCACATATCAATTAATAGGTTTATCCAACAACCTCCTAACAATCAACATTTTTAATGTTTGTATTTGTCGCTGCCCTCTAGTGGTCGTATGTCCACATGACGGGTCTAGCTGTGGACCAGTTTGAACCGAGACGTATTTATATTCAAAGTATAAATGAACTTTAGAACGAGTTGATTACTGTTGAAATGAAAGTCTGAGCATTCATTTACTTTTGAAACCCAGATTCCATTTAATCCAGTCCGCAGATTAGTCTGGATTACATGTAATCCAGGTGGAACTGGAACTGAACCGTGGAATAAAAATCAATTTTCTCTCAATCTGTCCGTCCTTCAGGCCAATAAACTGAAAACGAGGACGATTCGGAATTCTCTGAATCCCGTATGGAACGAAACGCTCACGTATGTCGGGATCACAGAAGAAGACATGCACAGGAAGACGCTCAGGTTTGTGTTGGGGGTGGGGTGTGGGGACGAAGGTGGGGGAAGGGTGGAGGTCTAATTTGAGATTGATTACCGTTACAGCCATTAATCAAGAACGGGCCCTTCTTGACATTCAGACACGCAGCTCAGTCGTCTTTAACTGTCGGCCCAGAATTCATCAGGTGACATCAACAAACGCTTCCGATGGAGACGCCGTGAGCGCGGGCGACATGTCTCCGCCCCCTTACAGGATGAATTAATGTGGGACAGCGACCGGAGGAGGGCATCCATAATCAAAAATAACAGAGCGGAAAGCTTTAATTACTGAGGAGCAAACGTTTAATCTCAACTAAACATGGAGTAAAGACGGCGTGTAATTGTGAGCAAACCTCGAGCGTGTGGTCGACAAACGTGTCTGAATACGTGAGATAAATCATAAGCAGGTCCTCAAACGCACCGTCCACCTTAAACCGGCGATGGCTGGTTGAGAACGGAGGTTGGAGATGTGAAACTAAAACTCGTAGCAACCTGGATAGCGTAATGATAGTGGGTGCTAGCACTGCTAGCCCTAACACCCTAGTATTGTTACACTAGTACCTTGGCGGATGGATACATCATCAGTGAGACCGCATCTCGTTCTTTACCGCGTGTTGGCGGATGGATACAACATCAGTGAGACCGCAGACTCCGAACACGACGAGACGCGACTCGTCGTCACGCCTGCTCCTATTCAACCCAACCGTCGGCTTCTTTTTACCGTCGGCGTTGCTGCCAGACAGATGGAGTCGTGCTCAGAGTTCCATTTGTGCTGGAGGAGATTTCATCAGTTCACGTCCTTCCGTCTGGCATCTCCTGAGGCGTTAGCGTTAGCGGCCAGCGCTAACGATGGTCATCTCTGTAACCCCCCATCCCCTGCGGACATAGAGGAGGGATTTGAACCTAGTTTGGTCCTGATGCTGCGTTCAGGTGATCCTGGCTGACACGACTCGTTTTATTCACGGCCCTCAGATGTTCCTCCAGAGATCAGACCCGGCGGTGCGTTCACTGCCCCCTCCGAAGCCAGAACCTTAATGAGTTCCGGTCGTGATGCTTTTCTTTTTCGTTTGAGCTTGTCTGGGATCCAACAGCAGAAGCTCGTTGTGATGAAAACTGTTTAAGATTTCAAAATGAGTTAAATGTTATTGAGGCAAAAAACCCAAACTGGATGTTGACTGTCAGGAAGTGAACGAGACGTGTTTCCTCTCACATTTCCTCCCTCGGGTCCTCTTTTCCCTCTCTGTGCTCCCCTAATTTTTCCTCTTCCTCACATTGTTCTTCTTCTGTCTTGTTTCCTCTCTTGCTTCTTCTATTTCCTCTCCACTTTCCTCTGTTTCCTCTTCTCTTTCTACTGCTTCCTCTCTTGTTTCCTGTATTTCTTCCTTCCTCCCCTATGATTTTCCTCTTCTTCTCCTTTTTCTTCTCTTCCTTGTTTCCTCTCTTGCATCTTCTCTTTCCTCCCCTATGATTTTTTTCTCCTCATGTCTTCTTTTTCTTCTTCTCTCTGATGTTTTCTCACCTGCTTCCTGTTTCCTCTCCTCTTCCTCTCCTCTTCCTCTTCCTCCTCTCCAGGTTGACGGTGTGCGACGAGGACAAGTTGACTCATAATGAGTTGATCGGAGAGTCCCGGGTTCCCCTGAAGCGGGTCAAACCGGACCAGACCAAACACTTCCACACCTGCCTGGAACACCCTCCCCCGGTAATCCCCAGCCCCCCCTCGATGATGACGTCCTGATCCCGTGAGGACCCCCACTGACGAATGTCTTCCTCTTCCTCAGCTGCCCTCTCCGACCGCCATGGGCGAAGCCCTCCGGGGGATATCCTGCTACCTGAGGGAGGTAAGAGTCCGACGGATATGAGGTCACCTGACCCCGGATGAGTGTCACCTGACCCCCGATGAGTGTCAGGGTTCCAGAACAGTCAGTCCCCCCCACGTTTACTCTTTCTCCGCCGCCGGAGACGTGTCAGATTGAAGACGGCGACGCCATCGGGAGCGAGAGGCGGGGCAGATGGTGTGAGACATTCAGACGGAGGAGAGAGACTTCATCAGCAGGGAGGAAGAGGAGGGGGAGGGGGAGGAAGGACAGATGAGGATGGAGATGGTCCACAGGAAATACAAAGAAAACGCCCCGAGGAGGAATCCCCCCCACCCCCACAAACCAACCCGCTGCGTTCACAGTTCAGGGCCTGAATATAAAGTCGCGTCACGTAGCTTCAGGAAGTTTTATCTGGTGACTCGTGGAGAATAAACATGAATTACAAAAAATCACAGCAGAAATAAATCCGAGGAATTTAAACATATTAAAAAAAAAACATCACTGACCTCTGAGAACCAGAACCGTCAACATTTAGATCCGAATTCTGACAGAAATAATCCTTCAGGATGTTAATAATCCTTTAGGATGTCATTCTAGATCACCACCGGCGTTTATGACGCTGAGAGGATCCTCCATAAATGAGGTCCGAGAGGTTCAGCAGATCCACCCAACATCTGAAGGTGTCAACCCTCGTCGCACCTTCGTTCCTCTGTCTGGAGACCTGAAGCACCTTCTGACGTCCGACAGCCGCCGCTTCTAGGAGGCACCCGGTGGAAATTCACCGTCGGGGCTCAAATAAGAGAAAACAACTCGAATAATTAGTTTTGAGACGGCGGTTTGTTCAGAGAAAACGGGATGAAAGCAGCTCCAATTCTACTGTGACCAAATGTTTAGTCGCAGGTAAATTGAGTTATAAAATATTTACCGGGTTCGACGCTTCAGATCTGTTGGTGCTTAAACTTTAAATTGTGATATATAATAGCCAAGCGTAGCATAAGGAAACGGCTAGCTGCAAAGATAGAAAATAGCATGATATGTCTCGTGTTAGTTCTCTTTCTTCCACCAAGTGTTAAAGTAAACCTACTAATAAATCAACTAACGAACCAGGAAAGGTGAGAACAGCTAACCCATGCTAATCCGACGGACCTCAGGTTCAAACCAGACCTGCTTGAGTTGGAATGTTTCTGACGTGACGAGTGCTTCCTGAATGCCGTCGTCATGCTACGCTAAACCTCATTAAGAGTCCTTTATGTTAGGAATGAGAACTGCGAGCCATATTTAGTCGAGGTGGAACAAAGTGGAGCGTCATTCCTGATATTTCCAGTCCTGTGATCCACGAGGAACTTCTGTTGTCAGCAGTTAACGGATAGACTGGTGTGAAACCTATTATCTGAATTAGTCCCCATTACACGCTCGTTTGCCTGGGATCATTTCCAGGAAATTAAACTGTCATGAATTGAAACTACATCTCATTTTTACGGACGACTCGCACATTTCTTAAAGACCTCTGGAAGTCTCTGAACGGTTCCGAGAGCAGGATCGTCCCTTCAGTCCCGAGGATGGGACAGAATGTTCTGGATTAGTGACGGACCTGAATGAGTTTGTGCTTCTCGCAGCAAACACGTCGACATTGGTCTTAAACACATCAGATTAAAAGCTATTGGGCTGTTTTTGGTCTCGGCTTAAGGCGTGCCCCCCCCCCCCGGTACAGGAAGTCAGTGACTCTTGACATTGTTTGTCATCACTGCCAGGACCGTTTTCATTGTTGGTCATTATAGAGGTGGTTAATGTTGATTGGTTAACTTAAAGTCAATCAATTTTGAGAGTCTGGAGTTTGTTAGACTCATCCACCACCATGTCCTCCTTCGGGTGTTCTCCATCAAATTGAGGACATTCATTGAAAGTCATCAATAATTTTAATAGTATTTAGTGACATGATTGGCTTTTTAATTTCAGTTTTAGCCAACTGAAAGTTCTTTATTTAGGTTGTTCATCTTTGTGAAGGCGAGGGCACGTTCTGCCTCACTGGGGCAAACTGGGTTTTTTTTTTGTTCAGATCTCTGAATAAGTTCAAAAATGAGTTCTCTGTCATTGGAAATTCCTCCTGAAGACCTGGATCCTCCACTGGATGGTGATTCTTTAGGTGGTTTGTCCAACCTGACGATTTAAGAAGCGTCATCGGCTGATGGACAAAGCTTTAGGTCACCCTGAACCTCGCTGGTCCAGACTCACGTCATGTCTTTGGAAGGGTTCTAGTCTTTTGGTTCTTCTATCAGGTTCCAGCCTGATGCTTATTTTGGTCTTGTGATAAACACTCACTTGTTTTTTTTTTTTGAGTTACATCTTCAGCCTCATTTAAATTTTTAATGTCAAACACTTTTTATGTTGAAACATTTAAAAACCTCCGACTAAATGTCCAAAGGAAATAATTCGACGCTGCAGTGAAATCACATTAAATGAAAACAAGAAACGTGACATTTATACTAACTGATTAAACACATTTGGGAATTAAATGCTTAGATTATGCTTAGGTTTAAAGGTTCTCACATTTTTAACAAATCTATATTTTAGCTTTTCAAGCGTTAGCTCTGGGCTGAAACGATCAGATTGGGTTCAACCCAGCAGCTACCATCTGCTGTCAATGGTCTGCTCTCCAGCTGGATCTTTCCATTTTATTATTTCCTTATAAGCTGGGGGCTTAAAACGGCTCCATGAATAGAGTCACCCTCATGGAGAGAGAAGATGCCTCGGTACATGAAGACAGGGATTTGGCTTTTTGTTGTGGATCAGCTGGTGACGAGAGGCTTGTCCTCATTTCACCCAAAACTAGAACTGCTAACGTTCCCCCCGACAACAGCTGACGTGTTTCCACTAAAAGGTGAGTTTTAATCCCTCGCAGTTCATTAATGCCAGTTTAGTTTGTTTCATTGTAGAAAGTCCTTCTTGGACTTGTTGGTCTTGACTCTGGACAGTCTTGTCTGTGCATGTGCTGGTCTTGACACTAGACTTTTTGGTCTTGACTGGACTTGTCGGTCTTGACTCTGGACTTGTCGGTCTTGACTCTGGACTTGTCGGTCTTGACTCTGGACTTGTCGGTCTTGACTCTGGACTTGTTGGTCTTGACTCTGGACTTGTTGGTCTTGCCTCGGTCAATAGACTGATTTGATTTCAATCGAGTTATTTGATTATTGGTATTGAAGAAAGAAGTAGATCGATAAAGTAGACTATAACAATTGGTCTTGAACTTGTTGGTACGGACTCTGGACTTGTTGGTTTTGACTCTGGACTTGTTGGTATTGACTCTGGACTTGTTGGTATTGACTCTGGACTTGTTGGTTTTGACTCTGGACTTGATGGTATTGACTCTTGACTTGCTGGTCTTGCCTTTGGACTTGTCTGCAATTTATTCTTGAGTTAAAACCTGTAATGTTCACTTATCTCCTCTTTGTCATCTGCTTCTGAATTTTTTTGGATTCCTAAGACGTTTCCATGGCTACAGGCTACAGGTACTCTGAGCAGCATCTATCACATCCGGCGAGCCGTCTCTGGTGTTCATCTTAGTCTTTTATTGGCAATGTGTTCTATTGACCGATTCCTTAAGTCATTTGATCAAAACAAGACTTCTGGGTCCAATTAGATTTGTGTAGGTCGGTGTGGTGGTTCCTACAGTTCTAACCTGGGGGAGCTTGTTAGCCTCCCACCTTCAGCGCTGTCGTCACACCGGTCTTTTACTGCTCATGAAATCCTCTGGTGTGTTCAACCAATTTACGTCCGTGTGTGCCAAACCGGGTTTCAGTTAATGACTTCCTGTGTGTGCAGACGGATCTGAGACCAGCAGCTTTGGCTAGCGGTCCAGTCGGATGGAGACGCTCTCTTCTGATTGGACCACAGTTTTCACTTCTTCATTAACACTAATCTTTATTTAAAAAGCAAGATCAGATCTAGTTTTTTTTCAAGAAACTTTTATCCATTTGAAACTTGTCACGTTTGGTTAAAGCAAAGAAATATTCAACACGTTTTGTGGGTCTGGAACCAGAACAGAACCTGGATCAGGGTCGGATTATAATTTCATCTGCGTGCTGTCGTTGACTCCGGTTGAACTCTGGGGGGTCGGAGTTGCGACCCCATGTCGGCAGCCCGTCATGCGGGCTTCAAACGGGGGAAGTGGAGCATGACAGGAGCAGAGGTCTGGTTCTGGACTCGAGGCTCGAGAGGCTCGGTAAATGTTATCCGTCTGAAACGAGAACCGGGCCAAGGTTCACCCACCGACTGCCTTTCCCACCAATTATAGAAGGCGGGAGAGAAATCCTGCCAAGCTACGCCGACTCCCACTCGTCACCATCGATCTGCTGCCGACCTTTGTTCACATCTCAGCGGCGGTTTGTTGTGAAGGATTGTGGGAAAAAGAAAAAAAGAAAAGCTGGATGGATCAACAGAAACGGTCCAGCAGCAGAACGACGGAAGCGTTTGAGGCGTGATGGAGGTCAAAGTGTGACAGGTGAGTCGGTCAACGTGAGGCGTGACGGCGGTGGGAGGGGGGACTGGAGAGGAAGCCTTGCCACAGGAGAAACGGGGGCTGAGGAGACGGAGGATTACAGTATTGATCTCCTCAGCTTCAGCTAACGAACGCCGTCAGCGAGCGGATCAAGAGTACGTTTACTTTCACTGAGTCACTGATCATGTGATTCAATTTCAATCCAGTTATTTGATTGATTATTGGAGAAACAAGCAGATCAGATAAAGTATACTTTAACGATATAACAACATTTACCTGATAAGGTCTCCAAATAAAGGCGGAGTCACAGCATTGACTCCGCCTTTATTTGGCATTGAGTTTAAGGACCTTGGTCGTGTTTGTCTCGACGTGGAGGTCAGATATTTATCTGTTTATCAACATTAGAGCTAATCGTATCAATCACGCAGAATCACACAGTTAGCTACGTTGCTAACTCATCGCGTCCCGAGCTTGCTAGCATTAGCAAGTTAGCAAAAAAAGCTGTAAAATCAGTTTTGTCCTCAAAATCTGATCCAGTCTCGCCAAAATTCAGTCAACACATTTCTATTGGTGGTTTTATGGTCGTTTTAAGGCCCCGCCCCCTGGAAAAAAGATTTATTGAAATTTGAAGACGGTTAATATCCAGCTATTATTCATAGAATTGCCTCAGGAGTACATAAAAACACTTTTTCTATTTTATTAGCAGATTTTTGAGATTAAAATAAAAATGAATAATTTCTGTATGTCTTATAAAACTGAAGCGCACTCAGACGTGAAAAAGGCTTCAAATACATTTTTAATTTCAACTCTGCTGCGGGCGTCGCTTTATTTTTAGCATATTAGCACGTCTGTCAAAGGAAACGGGACTCCGTCCATCGTTTTAGGTTAAATTAAATTTCCAGTTCATCTGGATGAAATTGGATTACATCACAATCGACTCCTTCAGCTGCCGGTTTTTATTTCCACCAGAGACTAAAAGCAGATTTAAGCCTTTATCATCCGGTCGCGACTCGCGCGGCTAACACGCTAACGGGATGATGAATCCAGACGCTCCCTGTTCCATCATAACCTGTCAGAAATGTCAGCGAAGCGCGCAAATACTTTATAAAAAGAAAAATAATCCACCTTAAACCTGACGGGTTCTGTCTCTTGGTTCTTATTTTGCTTTTTTTTTCATGTTAATTTGTCATTTTTTTAAAGTAAATCTGGTTTTGACTGCAGCTAGCGAAGCTCGCGCCGCTTTATTTTACCTCCTGGTCGCGCCGGTTCCGATCGGAGCTGTCTTATTGGTCGATCTGATTGTGTCCGCAGTGGGAGAACGAGCAGCTGCACAGCCTGGAGGAGAGAGGACGTCTTCTTCTGTCGCTGCAGTTCCTGCCGCCGGAGCAGAAAGACATGGAGGGCGGCGGCGGCGGCGGCGAAGGAGGTCACGGTGGCGGACTCTGCGTGGGCGTGAGGCGTTGCGCCCACCTGGCGGCCATGGATGTCAACGGGTTCTCCGACCCCTACGTCAAAATGTAAGACCTCACAGCAGAAGTTCAAGAGTCAAAAAAGGTTGCCTTGGCGACTGGGCGGAGTCTTTATGTGTAGAGAAATAACAGGACGCAGCAAAGAAATAAAACGTCGACACAAACAAAATAAAGTTGTGAAGATTAAAAAACTTCAAACGGAGACAGACGGACGCTTCACTTCAATCCCGAGCTTCCCCGCCGCTATCGCTAACTCGCTAATGAGACTCCAAAAAGATGGAGGTCGGTCGTCTACTTCCTGATCAATGATGCGTCTGCGGGTAAAGCGGCCGCTTCCTGGCAGGCAGGAAAAGGAAGTGGCGCGGTCGGAGCGCCGAGGGGTGAAAGTTCAGGCTTTCGGTTCCTCCTGGGACTCTGGGACGGAACAAGAGACGAAAGTCGAGGGATTTAGAAACCGAAGTCGCATCACGGCTCAAACCAGACCGAAGTCGTTAGGTGATCCCGTCTGATCCTGAAAGAGGAGTCTCACCTGGACGTCGGCAACGACTCCTTTTATCACGTTGGCGGATGGATACGACATCGGTGAGACCGGATCTCGTTCTTTACCACGTGTTGGCGGATGGATACGACATCGGTGAGACCGGATCTCGTTCTTTACCACGTGTTGGCGGATGGATACGACATCGGTGAGACCGGATCTCGTTCTTTACCACGTGTTGGCGGATGGATACGACATCGGTGAGACCGGATCTCGTTCTTTACCACGTGTTGGCGGATGGATACGACATCGGTGAGACCGGATCTCGTTCTTTACCACGTGTTGGCGGATGGATACGACATCGGTGAGACCGGATCTCGTTCTTTACCACGTGTTGGCGGATGGATACGACATCGGTGAGACCGGATCTCGTTCTTTACCACGTGTTGGCGGATGGATACGACATCGGTGAGACCGGATCTCGTTCTTTACCACGTGTTGGCGGATGGATACGACATCGGTGAGACCGGATCTCGTTCTTTACCACGTGTTGGCGGATGGATACGACATCGGTGAGACCGGATCTCGTTCTTTACCACGTGTTGGCGGATGGATACGACATCAGTGAGACCGGATCTCGTTCTCGCTGGTGGAGTAAAGACGTAGCTCGTGGGTTCTCGTGACTTTTGCGTTTCATTTTTTCATAACTTATATATATTTATTTGCACAGGCAAAGTCTGCATGTCTATTGGCTGACGCCGCCGTGACATCACGGTCAGCGGGCGACGCCCCCTTCACTCTGACGATCCGTCTCTCCTCAGATACCTGAAGCCTGACCTACAGAAGAAGTCCAAACACAAAACCACGGTGATGAAGAAGACTCTGAACCCTGAATTTAACGAGGTAAGGCCCCCACAGCGCCCCCTGGTGTTCCGACCTGGTATAGCCCCGGTTCTAACGTGGCTCCGCTTCCTGTTGCTCAGGAGTTCTTCTATGAGATCTCGCTGTCGGAGCTGACCAATAAGACGCTGGAGGTGACGGTGTGGGACTACGACCTGGGTCGCTCCAACGACTTCATCGGTGAGACGCTCGCCGTCACGCGTCCTTTAGCAACGCGCTAGGTACCGTTTTATGCTGACGCTTGTCGTTTGCTGCCCGTCCAGGCGGCGTCTGTCTGAGCTGTCAATCCCAGGGCGACGCCCTCCGTCATTGGATGGACTGCCTGAAGAACAAGGGGGTGAGGGTGGAGCGCTGGCACATCCTGACCAATGAGCTGCCTCGAACCCTCAGCCACGACTAAACTGACAGTGTATTATAACAGAGCCACCGATGGAGGGCGGCGCCCGGCGGCGGCGTCAGGGCGGTGGTGTGCCTTCATCAGTGATCATCCAGAAGAAGCTCCATCAGCACCGTCACGTCCATACATGGGAGGGGGGCGGGATCACATTAGCTTTCAGACCTTTAAATACAGGAGGCAGAGCTAAAAGCCCCTCGTTTCCTGCTCGCCTCAGCTTGAACTTAAAGGTCGCTAACGGCTATCAAACATGGCGGCTCCCTGCAGAGACGCTATTAGTTTAGTTCCCAGTTAATAAGTTCAGGGATGAGTTCCCGCCCCCACGCGTCCCTCGAAAGGTTAATTTATTCTCGACCCATGAAAATAATCAGATAGACATTCGGCACGTTGGTATTAATTCGTCCACCAGGGGGCAGCGACGCCTCCAAATCAAAATAGCGACAACTATTCAGCGAGTCTTTCTTAAAATTTTGGCCCCTCCCCCCTCCAACCCAAGGATTTTTTGTTTCATCCGTAATTTTTCAGGATGCAAAACTGAACCTGATCGACATTAAAAACGCTCGCATGCTTTTTTTTTTTTTTTTTGAATTTTGAGCGATAGCGAGCCGTTAGCGTCCAGAATCGGGTGGATTAGGGTTCCTCCTGTATCACATTTTGGTTGATTCGTGATGAAAAACTCATGTGGTTGTCATGGCGCCGGCTGTCTGTGCATGTGCCAGTCAGGTTCCGCCTCCATCTCCATCCGGACTCGAGTCGAGGTGATTTTTTACCGCCACGATTCTTCTGGATGAAAAAATAAACCCATAAATGCACGTTTAAACCAAAAAAGTTAGCATACCTCTGCTATGTTGCGTGACCCCAGCAACATGTAAAAGAAGGGAAAAAAAAAAAAGTAAAAAAGTAAAAAAATTTTAATTATAAATATATAATGAACATGAAATAGTGGGTGGAGTAAATATTTGGGTCTACTATTGAACCGTTAGCCGCCTGATGCTAAATCCTGGGTTGATGATGTCAGAATCAACAACTTTCTAGCTCATGTCTCATTTATTTAAAAACGACGGAGAACAACCACGTTCCAGAATGTAGAAACAATCACCAAGAACCGCTGTGCTACGCGTTGGCTACACAAACATTTCTACAAGCTAATATTTGGTAGCTAGAGGGCTAATCAACTGCTAATGTGAAGATGATTGTTTCTTATTCTTTCTTACCATCAGTGCTAACAACAGACAATCTCTCTGGCTGTCAGACGCCGCTAGCGCAGCATGTTAGCATCACCGTGGTGATGGAGCACTATAGCATTTTATTAAATCACTTAGCATGGGAACTGCATGCTAACGCTTTAAAGGTTTATTTTTTTCTTTTTCCCGCCAACTGATGAGATTGAAATTTCAAAATTTGGGTCTTTATTCTCAAACTAGCGAATTCACCAGCTAGCTATAAGCTAACATTAGCGCCAAAATATTTGCTATTTTTTTGTATTTTTTTTTTTCTACTTGCCTATTTTTCTACAGTGAACCCTCTCACATTCACAACACCGCCAACCAACTAGAGCTAACAGGCTAACAATGCAGATCATGACCTCATGCTAACGGAGTGAGCCTACCATTTGTGGGGGGGGGCTTAGTGCACAATCCAACTTACCCCCAGAACCTCAGGCAGCTCTTATTGTTCTACGATCACGTCTGGATTCCACTCCTGAATACGACTGTGAAATGAACACGATTGTTGCCATGACGACGACCATGACGACGACGACGATGATGATATATGAATTCAAGTGGTTCTTGTTGTTGCATGATGCAGTATGTTGATCCCCTTGTTGATATATCTCTATACTCCCCCCTGCCTGCGGGAGGCGGCGTGGCGTTCGGGTGCGCCTCGGTGACGACGCCGCCGCTCTGTGTTACTCTTCATCTTTTATGCACGACTGAATGTACGGATGTGGCTTTCTATACGATATCGATGTTTACGCGGATCTCGTGCTCTACAGGTGTTCTTACATTTTTATCAGGTGTTTTACGTACGATGCAACAATAAATTTGGAATGCAACTCATTTGTGTGTGTGTCGCTCCTCAGGTGTGGTGCTGCTGCCCCCTGCAGGTGATACCGGGAACTACATCAGATTAATTTATATTGTTATACTGAGTGTCTATAATTTACTGCTTTAAAAAACTAACCCTCACATCCTCAGCTGATGGAACACGAGTCGAACCGTTGGATCAACGTCCCGCCTCTCTTACGTGGGCGGATTTAAGAGCAGGATGTGGGCGGAGTCAGGTGAGTCCATACGCCATCGGTATGTCACGCTAAACTCATCTCCTTTGTCAGGTGTTTCTCTGGAAGCTTTATTCGAGGCGGCGGCGAGCGGACGGCGGCTGAATCCTCAGGTTAATCGTTCCTTTAGAGGTCATTGAACGCCTCGTGAGACAGGAAGTGGAATAATCCGTACTGTATTGAGCGCCAGACGAGCGTGCGTTCCGTTTACGCAAGTACAAACGCTGAAGCTGTTCGTGTTTCAATTGCTTTGGTGTGAAATAATCACAGTTTAATTTATAATCAAACATTTTTAGGAATCAGAAAAGTTTTACTGAACATTTATTTGAAAATACAAACAGGTTTTCACATTAATACAAAAACAAGACGGACAGTCGACCTCCAGAACCTACGGCTTCGCTTCTAACATCCCATAATACAGTTTTACTTCAAACGACAGGACGACGGCGGATCATCCGACGCTCCACGTCAACCAATCGGACGTTGCGGGAGACAGAGGGGCGGAGCCAGACTGCAGATTGATTAATAAATAAGTATCCTTGACAACGGTAAGGTTTGAGGTGAGTGTAAATTCTAGTTACCCAACACGACCCCTTCCTGAAACTTTCACAATAAAAGCCCGCTTAGGAACGCGTTAGGTACCGCCTACATTAATGCTACATACGGTTATATAATATTTACGGTTCCTGATCCTCGAGGGTTAAATCTTTGTACACGACAGCTCGTTATTGCTGAGCGTACAAAAACGCAAACATCACCAGAGCTTCCTGTTTGTGTTTCGTTTCCTAAAACAACGTCAACATAAAAAAAAATAAAAAAAAAAACACAACAAAAACGTCCACAGACGCCGCGGAGGTATTTAACGAGGACATCCACGCCAGCAGGGGGCGGCGTTCACGCTCACGTTTATTGATTTTCCGATGAGCGAGCCCTGAGGCGTCAAGAGTAACATCAACATCGACGGGTTAGCATCCAGTGGTGCTATGCTAATAAGTTATCCGCTTGCTAGCTAGCTGCTACCAGTTCAACAGGTTGCGTTTGAGTCCTGCAGGAAATTCCAGTTTCTTCAAGTTCTGGAAATAAATAAACCGAGTAGCTGCCAGTAAACGCCGACAGCTACCTCCTTCCAATCCAGATTCCGACCAATCAGGCGTCGGCTGCGAAACATGTGCCCTTCTTCAGGTGTATCTGGAGGCCGCTGACGCTGCTGAACGTCCGGGCGCAGCGGGCGCAGCGGTGCGCCTTCTCGCCCAAATGCGTGCGCTTGTGCTTCTTCATGGTGTCGCCGTCGCTGAAGGTGCGGCAGCAGTAGGGGCAGCTGTACGGACGCTCGCCCGTGTGGATGCGCAGGTGGCGCCGCAGGTTCCCGCGCTGGCTGAAGCTCTTGGAGCAGAAGGTGCAGCGGTGCGGCCGCTCGCCCGTGTGCGTGCGAAGGTGGCGCCGCAGGTCGGCCGACTGCGCGAAGGACTTGCAGCACCACTCGCAGGCGTAGGGCTTCCTCTTCTGCTCCAGGTGCAGGTGCAGGCCGCTGGCCTTGCCGAACGCCTCGCCGCAGCGGTGGCAGCGGTGGACGCGCTCCAGCACGCGCCCCTCCTCCTGCGGAGACTTTCCGTTTTGGAGGACCAACAGCGTCCTGAGTCCAGGGGGCGGGGCCAAAGAGTCGGCGGGAGGTTGGCTCACTTTGACTTCCTCCGGTTCGGTTTTGATGAGTGTGGGTGAAGGGGGGCGGGGTCTCTCTCTGAGGGGAGGAGCTGGGACTTGGGGAGGGGGAGGAGCTTGGTGCTCCTCTCTGAGAGACGGAACTTCGACGTGGACTTTCGGGAGCGAGCCGGTCGGAGGGTTCAGAGGTGAGGCCCCGGGAAACGCCTCCTTCTGGGGGTCCGGCTTCAGCAGCGGCTCCCAGGCCTCGGCGGGGGTCTCGTCCCCCAGATGGAGGATCGGCCGCGGGGACGCGTCGAGTAGCTGCACGGAAACGACCTGTCCGAGTGTCGGTTCCCCCGGGTTACCCGGTAACGGTGTGTCTGGCTCCTTGGAGCCGGGTCTCTGCTCCGGATCACAGGCCTGCTGCTCAGGGGCCACAAAACCAAGACGGGACCTGGTGGACCCTGCAGGGACAGAAACATTAACACATGAATGTAAACCAGAATCCTAATCTGTCAGGAGCTCAGAAACCTGCTTAGAAGGATCAGAACGGTGTGAATTACTGAGTACAAACACCAGCCAGACTCCATTAGAGAATTAAACAATTTAATAAACCACTGTTTTAAATTTAAAAGCGAATAAAATATTTTTTTAGTTAAAATTCTGTCATAATTTGCCTGTGAGTTTAATTCGGCGTCGGTTTTAAGATCCAAAAAGCATCTCTTCTCATGTCCAGAAGCGGACGCTCCTCATCCTCAGGGTCCGATTTTTTTTAATTTTTTTAGAGTTCCGTCTCAACATTCACATCAATTCGGTAAATTTTAGTGAAGCCGATATGAACACCGACAACATATCGACATGTAAACACTTTAAGATCCGTGTTCCGATCGGTATTAAACGTTAATGCGCTTGGAAACGTTAAACCGGATAAATTTCAAAGGGAGTTCTGGACGGGGGTTCTAGCGGCGCTAGCTGATTGGCTCGGCCCTCACTCAGCCACTCCGTCTCGGCCTCCAGCAGCAGGATGTCCCGCAGCTGCCCCCGCAGGCTCTCGTTCTCCCTCCGGGTTCGGACGGTCTCCTCCCGGTACTCGGTCACCGTGTCCTCCACCACGTCCAGGATCTCCTTCACCACGGCCGTCAGCCGCTCCGTCAGGTAGGCGTTCAGTAGCTGCAGCTTGGTCATGTCGGAGCCGTCAGCAGCCGCGTCCATACCGGAAGTACGGCCGCACAAAAACAAAACAAGCAGGAAATGGCTCGTCTGTCCTTTCAAAGTAAAAGAACAAAGTTGAACCTTAAATAAGGAGTTAATATTATTTATTACTTTTTATTATTTATGAAAATAATTATTATTTGTAAAATATAATTAAAAATTATTTTTATTATTTATACTTTTTTGTTCTAAAGCATTTCAACGCATTTAAGCTTTGAGCCCCTTCTTGTTGGCTACGGTGATGGACAGACTGACAGACGAGGTTTGGACATGTCCAGAGGAGAGATAGTGAATATATTGGTAGAAGGATGCAGAATTTTGAACTACCAGGCAGGAGGACTAGAGGAAGACCAAAGAGGAGGTTTATGGATGTAGTGAAAAAGGACATGAAGGTAGTTGGTGTGAGAGAAGAGGATGCAAAGGACAGGGTTAGATGGAGGACACTAATTCGCTGTGGAGACCCCTGAAGGGAAAAGCCTAAAGGAGAAGAAGTTCTAACGCATTTCAACATTAAAAACCCTGAAAATGGCTGTTTCAACAACAGCTGTACCTACTGAGATGAATGCAGTTAAACGCCGTAACCGCTAGGCGGCAGTAAAGACACAACTTCACCAGCAGAGAGACAGCGGTGAAAACTTTCAAAATAAAAGCCGGTCAAATAGAACATTGTGTCCATCACTTCTAAAACATTACAAACATTCACGAGGTTGTTTCCTGTGTTTGTACTGTGATTTCACGTGGGTTTATTTTATCACGGGGACACCGAATAGTAAAACCGACGTTAAAATCATCCTCATCGGTTGCAGGGTAATTATTCCCATTGAGGCCAGTGGAGAAGGTGTCCTGTCACTGGTGCATTGTAGGTCCGGGGTTGTGCTCCGTCAGCAGAAACACAACAGGATGGGGATATAAAGTTAGACGCAATTCTGAAACGCAAAACCGGAAACTGGCTAATCTTCTACCAAAATAAGAGTATCTTTTAAACTGGAGTACAAATAAACATGGATCCTCTAACATCTTCCAGTTCTCAGTGGAAGAGATAAATATATAAGAATGCAAAGATTGGTGTTTGAACAGCAGTGATAAATTATTTAAAAATATTTCAGAATGAGATGCTCAAATGTCTTAAAATAAAAAATAAAAAAATAAAAAAATAAAATAGTTTTTTAAGTGACTGTAACTCAGTTTCTTTAGCTGCTATCTTTGTTAGGATTTAAGGATTACATTTATCTCCAGGTCTGAATATGATTCAATACATGATGGATTATAGATAACAGTGAATGGTCCAGAATAATTCCTGGATCACGTTTCCATGAATGAACCAACGTCCATCCATCCATCGAGAAGTGTGGAACTCAGCTCATTCAAAGTGATTCTGGATATGTTTAAGTTTTTTGGTTTTTTGGTTTTGTCATCTGAATGGATTTAATAATGTTCCAGAATTGTTTAAAAAAAAAAATCCATCTCTCCTTCTCAACCCTTTTTATATAGCTTTTGTTTTGAAGGCGCATACAGGAAGTGCTTTTAGCTTAGTCTATCTTCACACACATACACACACACACACACACACACACACACACACAAGCACACACACACCCCTCCCACTTCTTTTACCTCTTGCAGTAGAAAAGAGAGCTGCAGCATCATCATCATCTTCCTCATCCTCGCCGGTCTGCAGCGCCGCGTTGAATAAAGACCATCTAAAGAGGTTCTCCGCCAACGTTCCTCACGTCTGACATCTGCTCTTCATCCTCAGCTCGTGAACTCGCCTCTGGATCGACACCATGGACCTCCAGAACCCCGAAGACTAGAAGACTCAACAACTGGAAGACCAGACCAGGTAAGACTTTCCTTTCCCAGCACACGACTCTGCTTCAGTGGGTGTGTCGGCTGGTTTCAGATCAGCGCGCAGCTCACCTCCGTCCACCTCCATCCATCCATCCATCACCTCCACCCATCACCTCCATCTTTTACCTCCATCATCTACCTCAAATCTTTACCTCCATCTCCACTTTCATCCTTTACCTCCATCTGTCACGTCTCTCATTCGTCTCCATCCTTCACCTCCATCTTCCTCCATCACCAACAATCAACCAAACTGGACTTCTGAATAAAAACGGAAATCATTTTGAAGAGAAGTATCGTGGCTCCACTGAGGGCAGGAAGACGACATCTGTCTAAATTTCTGTGTGTGTGTGTGTGTGTGTGTGTGTGTGTGTGTGTGTGTGTGTGCGTGTGTGCGCGTGCGTGTGTGTGTGTGTGCGTGTGTGAGAGAGAGAACATTGTATGACTATCCATACTGGTTTCTCTAGGACTCCAGATGGACTCATGAAGGCATTTCAGACACTAAAGGAGGGTTTTTATTTTATTCTGGTAGAACTGGAAACGCTCCTAAAAAAGAGCAGAGAGTCTCAAATTAATGCTAACATGCTAACCACCTGACAACAATCAATGTTAAAATGCTAATCTGTCGAAAACAACTACTGCAAGTGAAACGGTCCGTTGAAAAGAACTTATACCATCGTGCTAGCACATTGAAAACAACTAATGCTAACATGCTAGCCTGTCAGTAATGCTCACCTGTAAAACCAGAGGATCACCACTGTTCCTAGCCCAGCCAACTTACACAAATACACTGCTGAAGGAAGTGTAGATGGGCTTTAAAAAGAGAAGACATGTTCAGAAACACAATCACATCATCAGCATAGTGAGATATCACGTCTGCTCAGAACGACTAATGGCTTCTGTCCATTTTTGTCTGCTGCTAGTTGAGGATGCTAATCCTGGGAGAGGAATATTTCTCTTAACTATCAAAGATGAAGATATAGTATTTAAAAACTACTATATTGATCCCCTGGAGGCAAATTTCTATTAACTGACAGTGTCAGCTGAAACGTTAATGAAGCTGGTGGCTGAATACCGCATCAGCATTTCATTACTTTCAGTGGGCAAACATGTTGGTCACGGCCAGCTGGTGGAGTCCTACCGAGTGCCCGACAGACCGACTGTTCATTGTTCAGACTGTTAGCAAATCCAAGTTTCTAGCACATTGTTGGTGAGTCAAGCAGCAATAGAAAACGCTTCTCCAGGGACCAAAAGATGCTCCCCGGTTGGGCACCGGTCCCAAATCCAAGATACGGGTATCAGTTGCCGCAGTGGAGTTCTCGAGTATCCGAGAATCCTTCCTCGAGGAGCGAGTTCCTGCCACGTGACGGATCGTTGTCGTGTTTGACTGAGGAGATACGTCTCATTTCACAGCGTTAGCGTGTTTCGGGCCTCAGGCTGCGGTAGCAATCGAATGGAACAGACAGTAATAAAGAGAGTCGGCTTCCACAAAGAGGCAGCGCTGCAGTGTTTGGTCCTCAGGGGACACCAGACCAGACATCCAGCGATGGCAGCCGGTCGCTGTGTTCAGCCAGTAAAGGTGCCGCACCTCGGCTTCCAGCAAAAAGACACGGTTCAGGGCTCCAACCAATCAGGTTCAGGGGATGCTGATCGCATCTTTTATTAATGCTGGAGATCAATGAGAGTCAGTGCAGCCGCAGAAAGTTTTCAATGGAGCATTAAAGACATGTGAAGCAGTCATGTCATTACATGCAATCTTAATAAATAAACCACAAGCATTTAACCCTGCATCTTATCTGGTGGTTCTAAAAATAATGTTCCTCCATTATTCAGGCGGAGAACATTTTCATGGCCCGTCCATGTGGTTAAGTATCAGTCTGTTAGCGCGTCCATGTTAGCGTCGGTGTTAAATGAGGCGTGGTCATCGGCGCTGTTGGAGCGTCGCTATCCTGAGGCAGCAGGAAGTGACCGACAGGAACCTGCTAAAGTTACTGCTGCAGGATTTTACTGGCGTTTAAAGGAGATGAGCCTTCAGAGGTGCAGGGTTTGGTTCTGCAGTCGCATGTTCACCCACCTGAACCAATAGATTAAACATCCTTAGATGTCGTTACGACTGACGGTTCCTCCGGATTTATCAGGAGGAAGATTTAGTTTCACTGTGTGAACCTGGACTGTTGATAGTGCGGTAAATAACTACATCATCAGCATAAAAACGCAAGTCGGACCCAGATCTTTGTTATAATGACTATGAGGGGATCTAAAGCAGAACCTTGCGGCACCCCTTGTGGACAAGTATCACATTCAAGACTCAGATCATCACTTTTAATGTGACAATCTGTGTCAATGAAGGAATCTAGGTTTTAAAATGTTATGACCAACATTATCAAACCCTTTACGTAAACATTTTCTGTGATCCGATAGACTTCCTGAATGTTCTTAACGTTCTCCTTCACCAGTCTTATTTTAATGTATCGTCACATTAACGTCACCTCTTAAAACCGGAATGACATTTTCAGGGCACCCTCCTCCCCCGCCTCCAGCTTTTCTTCGACGCGTAGTCTTCGCTATCGGATGGCGACCGATCCCAACGCTTCCCAGTCATCAAGTAATATGGAGGAGTCCCAGCAGCCACGCCAGCCAATCAGCATGCAGCAGGATGAGGAACCCGACCAAGCAGCCGTGACTTCTCAACCAGTCGGCGCGGAGCAACAAGCCCCGCCCCCAATGCCAGACGCCAAACAGACAGAGGAAGACAATATGGATCACCTGACTGTAATCAGCGACACCATGGAAACGAGTAAATTTAACCCCTCAAACGGAATGACTGATGATGCTTTTACTACTGAAAACTACTAAATTGTTCCCAAATATTAGCTTTAGCATTTAGCAACAATCAGCTCCTTAATACATAAATGTATTCTTCAGCTGTTTTCAGTCTCCTTGCCTCTTCTCCAGGTAATGGCATTGGTCCTGTGATGGTCGAGTCGTCCGTCTCGCCTAAGCTGGGCGCTAAGCCAGGCGGTCATGCTAACGGTCGGTCTGGTTTGGGCAGTCGATCCGGATCCGTGGCGGCGGGCTCACCCAGGCCCTCGCTGTCCCGCCAGCCCAGTGCCATCAAGGAGGCCACGGTGGACGGGTCCAAGCCAAGGGACTACCTCATCCTGGCTATCCTGTCCTGCCTCTGCCCCATGTGGCCAATCAACATTGTTGGCCTGACCTTCTCCGTGATGGTACGATCAATAGCGTGACTTCTGACGAGAAATAAGTTGTTCTTACAACTTGTTTTTCGATTAAACCCAACCTGACGTGTATATTTTGATCCTGTCTCCACTTGTTCAGTCCCGGAACAGTCTGCAACAAGGCAATGTCGATGGCGCTCGGCGTTTGGGCCGCAATGCCATGATTCTGTCCATCGTCTCCATCCTGGGAGGGATCGCCATCATCACCACCATCATCGCCCATAACTGGGGATGTAAGTAGTGTTCCAAAAGTAAAATATTTAACCCCAAGTCAACGAAGTACACAAAAATTAACTGATTCCTGAGAAACCAGGATATCTGGTAAACATCTATTCACTGTTGTTTCTCCCGTCTCCAGTGATACTAAAATACTAAGTGGAATTGGCTGGAATGGCGACGCCGACTTCCCCACCCCAACACCGTTATTTCTGATTTCCTGAAGCACTATAGTTCTCAAACACCTCTCCCGAAGGAAAATCGGTTCCTGTACTTAGCTGTTGTTTCTTGCTGCACGATGAGCATGATCTGCCTGACGCTCGACCTCCAACACCACCAACCAATCCACGTTATGGGGTCGGAGGAAAGGATGGATCACCGGAGGGAGATATCTGATCTATCGTCATGGATACGGGGTTGTTTCTGGTAATGGTCCAAACTTGGGGGCTGGCTTTCACTTCGATGCTACGATCCAGGAAGTCTTTTTTTTGACAGACGGGAGAGGAAAGCACCTTTCTCGGGGGGGAGAGTGGTGGACTGTTTCATCATCCATCCGTTCCTTTTGGTGTTTAAGGCGCACAAACTTAGAGGTGGACACACCCACACCGCTGTGGCATGGCGGTCGCACACATTCCAGACATTCCAACAGTTACAACTCAGCACAATCCTCCATAGAGGTTTCCTTTTCATCCAATGCGATCTGTAATCTGATCGGCAAAAAATCTACGTAATCAAGATTGATAAATTTCTGGCAAATGTTAAGGCTCATTTATGCTCAGAATTAAACGCGGATACAAAGCCGTCTGTTGGTACTTTGCATTAATTTCATACATATTTGTGTTTCCTGAAACTTGACAAATATGGATGAAATGGAGCAGTACCACCGGACACCACTAGGGGCAGTGTTGCCTTAAAAAAACATATGGGAAATTAATTTTTTTCCTAAAACAACAGCATAGTGATGTATTTATCGACCTTATAGTCCAACACTGAGCACTTCGCTTTCTCATTACATCATCATAACGTCCTCTCCATCAATATTTTAGACTTTATGAAGATGTTTGACTGTTGCTGCCCTCTGGTGGACGTATCCATACAGATGTAAATGTCGCTGATGGATATACAGTATATCGTTCACAGATGCATTCATTTTTCAGACATTCAATGAGAATAAATGAGCCTTGATTCAGCGGTCAATAGAGAATTAAATTGACCTTTAGCGCCACCTACTGTTTGGGGCTAAATGGCATTCTTATATCCCCAAATCTAATCTGTTCAGAGTCCGTTTTCTTATATTTTCTGTCATATCTCCAAAGAAATTTCCAGCCTGAGAGAATGTTTGAGATTGAGGATGAAGTGTGTGTTCTATGCCCAGCTGTGCTAGTTGGGATGTGTTAGCGCTAACCAGTTTTGACTGGTTTGGCATTGGGCGTAGCTTTGGCTCAACCAAACCTGTGCCAAACACCAGAGTGTGCCAACCTGCACAGGAACGGCCCTCTCTTTTAACCTTTTAGCCTTCATCCAATATAACCTGTGCATGTTTACAGTATTTATTACAGGACACTTGTACAAAAAAGACTGTAGCCTGAGTTAGCTCCAGAGCTAAACGAACGCCTTTTTGTAAATAAATACAGCTGTGATGACTCGTAACACGTCAGTTAAAATATCTACGTTTTTCTCTTTGCATCGTTCTGGAGACGAAACTGACCGCCAAAATTGCACACTGCTGAACTGTTGCACCAGTTACACGACATCTTCGTGCACAGGTGAGGTCAGGTGAGGTCAGGCTCAGAGTCGTGGGGGGAGGTGGAGGTCGCCTCCATCCCTCTCATGCCTTCACTCCACCCACTCCTGTACTGTATGTAGCATGCCTGTTTACAAATCACATTATGCAAAAATAATGACGTCTGTATGAATGCTAATGCCCCTGGATTTTGCTATGATCGCGTACATATACACAGTTTTTGTATGGAATTTGCTTGCGCTACCTCTCAGAGTTGCCTCCAGTATTTTGTCGACTTCACTTCACGATGTTTCACCAATGATTTTCACTGACTGTTACATTTCTTCTGGATATCGTTTGAATTTCGCTCCTTGGTGTGACCGGTGGAGGTTTTCAAAGCTAGCTAGGCTACAGGAAGCTGTCCAATGCTACAAATATAAGCTAACCAGTAAAAAAAGCTTCATATTATAAAAGGACCATAGACAAAAATTATATAAAATAAAAAATGTCGAAATATGACTCTACTAACATTTTGGAAATTTAATTTAATTGATAGCGGAACTAGCTAACCTAACTGAAGCTGTGCCCTAATTTATTTTAGATTAACACGTGATATTTGTAAATCATAATTGTTATACTGGGTTTTTTTTCACAAGTTGGTATAATAGAAAATTAACAGCGTTCACCATTGTGTGCTTACTGTTTTCTTTGCTGATGTAAAGTTAGCGATGAAACGGAGCTAAAGAGTCTTTGTGACACAAACTGTGAAAACATTTTATGAAAGTTGGATTTGTCCCCAACAGTAGAAAAATCATGAGTGCCGTGATCTTCAAACTGCTAATAGTAAGTTAATGTTTTTTCTGGGTAACAGATCTGTTTGTCTAACCAGCGGAAAACAAAAAACATGAAAGTTAAATTCTCGCCCTTGTTAACTCGTCAATTATCGAGGAAATAAATGGACCAAAAAAACAAACTAAACTTACCAACTAAAAAAAATATCACAATAATTAGAATTTAAATAATTGAGCATTTAAATTTTGTAATATTGATTTTCTAACATTCTGAAATGTTTAATTACGTACTGAGCTGCATTTGTGACGTCTCCTCTCATAATGTGCGGCTCAGATTTAATGTCTTTATAATATTACATCATTCTACACAAAGCCTCAAAAACATTCACTGTTCAATCCCAAATACGTTTATTCAAATCCAAGCTAATTTTTAACAAAATGTTTTAGAAGCAAATAATAAAAATCTAATGAAGGATTCAGTCCAGTAAATAATAACAAGTGGAACCTGAGTAAATTACACGGGTTGTTCGTCCCTCCGTTTGTTTGTGCAACCAGGCAGCGGTGGCATCACGTAGTTTCTTAGAGTGTAACGGGATATTTATTATTATTATTATTATTATTCTTATTATTATTATTATTATATAGATGGATGATGACGAGAAAATAGAGGAGCTTTGACGGTTTATAAAGATGAAAATTTAAAAATATTTGGACGAGTTTCTCAGTTCAAACACAAAGAGCACCCGTTATGTACTATAGTATTTACTATAGTATTCACTACAGTATGTACTACAGTATTACAGTATTAACGATTGTATTTACTGCAGTAGTATCTACAATGACACAAATACCTAATCGTGACAGCTATGGTATTTAATAAAGTAATATTTACTACAGTATTAACTACAGTATTATATTATTTACTATAATATTTACTGCTGCGTATACTATAGTATTTACTGTAGTATTTACTGTAGTATTTACTGCAGTATTTTCTATTTGTGTGTAATTTGTTTTCACTGCTGTCGATCATCTTTGTTCCTTTTGTAACAAAGATTTACATTTTTTTTGTGCATTAAGGCCACACTGACAACAGAAACAAGAGAAAACCACAAGAATCAATTCATCTTTTAAGAGGAAAAGAGTTGTAGTATCATATTAAATATATTAACTTTGCTTTTGAGGCAGTCGGCGGCCACCATCCGCGTGGTTTTTGATATGATAACGTGGCATTGACGTGTAAAACTTCAGTATTTCTTTACCTACATAAACTTTATTTAAACATGGATTTTTAACAAGATGCTCCATGATTCCTCTAAGTTGTGACTCTTTTTCAGAATATTATAATTTATTGGTGTAATATTAGAGCTTTATTCTCCTTCTGGTGTCCGTCTGGTCTTAACAGCGCCGTCTTTCTGACACCTGATTGCCTGATCTTTGTATTTTTATACCTCTCTCTCTCCATCCTCTGGGTCTCTTTTGTATTGATGATGATCTACTGTGCGTCACTCTGTATAACCTGCTTCCTGATTGCTTTTTTTTTTTTTTAACTTAATACGGGGTGGGGTGGGGGTAATAAGCATGACGTAAATCAACTTTATATGTCATTCTGCTACTTGTGCTCCCTCTGCATGCTGTAAACTGCTTTCTGGAACACGCTGGATGACTGTGGGTTTACACATTAATCAAATGGAGGGAATAAATCCCAGTAAAACACGACGGCCTCTTAAATCTGTCCTGAGCTAATTCTACAGGCTTGTGACACTTGTTCAACACGTTAAATCATGTATTTCTTTTTTGTTGACACAGTTAGGAAACGTGTTTTTCCTGCAGTCCGAAGGGTTTATCATCTGGGGATGTTGAATCCTAGCTAGCATTAGCATCTCTGAGCTAATATTGTTAACAGGAAACCGCTTTTTCTTGTTAAGTGTGAACACAAAAAAACTACACTATAAGGATGCGTGATCTGTACAACATCAGCGCCTCAAACGATCGCCACAATAAAAGCATCTTTAAAATTCTCCCAAACGGAAAGGGATGCTTTTATTTTGTTAAATCCACCTTTTGTGCCTTTATTTTTATTGCCCCCCCCCCCACATTTTAAATGAAGCAGACGGCTCTTCGTGTTCTGTTTTAAATTTTTTAAAACCCCTGCTTCTGGGAGGGGGGGGGGGGGTTGTCATGGCAACAGTGGTTGAAGGGGAGCGACGGAGGGATGCTGAGATGGAGGTCTGATAGCGCGTTGCTCTCTCTCGAAGGGCTTCATTTGAATTTCAGATTCCTGTAAATTATTAATGGGCTCCATTGCCGAGGCGACCAGCGATGGAGGATGAGGAGAGGGAGGATGAGGAGAGGGAGGAAGGAGAGGAGGCGAGGATGCTGCAGGAGGCGGGGGTGATGGACGTCTGCATTAAATGTGTTGGGAGAAGTTAATTGAGGTGGATGGAGGCGTCTCTGGGAGCAGATGGAGGGGGAGAAACAAAAGGAGAAGATGGTCCCAGATGGAGGTCGGAAGGGGGGGGGGGGGAGGTGGTGTCATAATGCAGCTGCTGCTGAGGAGGAGGAGGAGGAGAAGGAGGAAGAGGAGAGGGTGGGGGCGGGGGGGGGGCTGCATGAGAGGAGACGACAATAACAGATGAGGTGGAGAGAAAAGTCCAAACTGAAATGAAAAGGAATATTAGATGAGTCCGGAGGGAAGAGGAAGAGGAAGAGGAAGAGGAAGAGGAAGAAAAATCAAGCAATTAAATCACGACTCATCTATTTTTTTTTTTTTTAATTGCTGACTAATATTAATTACGTTTTAGTCAACTGTGGGAATTAAATCTGGACGAGTAAATTTGTCGCGCTGTCCAATCAGCTGTCAGAGGTGGTCGCAGGAAGGGGCGGGGCATAGACGTGAGGTCAGCAGCAGCGACTGAGGTCAAAGTGAGTTATTTCTAAAAAAGGTAATTCTATAAAATCTATTTATAACAGGGTTATTCTGGGGGGGGGGGCCGTGAACCTTCTCCGTGGACATGTTGGGAAAACTCCCATGATCCCTCAGCGGCCCCCTGTGGGGCCGGTCCAGATTTAATAATGACCGACTGCCAGTCTGTGAACTTTGGGGAGGATAAAAGGTTCAGTTTTTAACTCTCTACTGAAAAGGGAGGTGGGGGACACTCCCGAGGTCAACGCCAGAGTGCACCGCTGAGCCACGTGAAAGACAAACAACCACTCAGGCACACAGTCGCGTCGACGGGCAATTTGGAACGATCAATTAAAAAAAAAAAAAAAAAGCTCAATTAATTTTTCTTTCATTTTCAGCCGCTTGTTCGGCTTTTTGGGGGTAAATTAATTTATTTTATTTCGTTCGTTTTATCGCAGTTTGTTCCCATCAGTTATTTCCTGTTTCCAGTGTTTCCAAGGGAACATTTTCATTTCGATGTAAATTGGCTTTGATGTCTTTTTTTTTGGGGGGGGGGGGACTAAAGACTGAGGTTTGGTTTTCATGTGTTATAGCATCGCTAGCACCGATAGCATTAGCAGCAATGATGGCGAACGCGATAAACGGACCGGTACATTTTCTGGTTTGCCGACGACGATCACGACGGAGAGGAAAGGTAACGGTCGACCTGGGAATGTTAGCATCTGTTAGCATCAACTGTCGTCAGTTACATTGATGATGCTAGTTGTCTGCTTTAGCATGAGAACTGCTAAATTAATTTTTATTTGTTGTCTGTATTTATTTACCCTCAGTTATTGATGGTAAATCTGCGGCGTGTTCCCAAACCCCTTTGGGCTCTGATTAATTGCTGGTTTTCTCGGCTGCTGTGGTTTCCTGACCCGAACGACTCGGAGGAGACGGACGGGGGGGTGTGGGGGTGGAGGGGGGGGGGGACGATAGAAGATGAAGAGGAGACGAAACGAGACGAGATGGACGGAGAGAACGGAGTCAACAGAGAGGGATTTCATTAACCTCTGCTGAGTGAATCATCCGATCGATCAATTGGATTACAAGAGGAGCCAGCCGATTGGCTGCAGACTGACGCCCCCTTGTGGCTTCAGGCCCCGCCCACCAACGCCGATTCGGTTTGCTGTTGGAACTGAAGGATCATGACGGACGTCGGAGCAGCTGTTCTTCAGCGATGGATTGATCAATGCATAAATCAATGATCTGAATTGACTGATTAGTTTTATATGGAAACGACAGAAACAGTTTAATCACTTTTATTTATTGATCCAGTCCAGAAAAAAACCCAGTGCATCCTACTTCCTGATCCTGGGCGCCAGTGCATCCTACTTCCTGATCCTGGGCGCCAGTGCATCCTACTTCCTGATCCTGGGCGCCAGTGCATCCTACTTCCTGATCCTGGGCGCCAGTGCATCCTACTTCCTGATCCTGGGCGCCAGTGCATCCTACTTCCTGATCCTGGGCGCCAGTGCATCCTACTTCCTGATCCTGGGCGCCAGTGTGTCCTACTTCCTGATCCTGGGCGCCAGTGCGTCCTACTTCCTGATCCTGGGCGCCAGTGCATCCTACTTCCTGATCCTGGGCGCCAGTGTGTCCTACTTCCTGATCCTGGGCGCCAGTGTGTCCTACTTCCTGATCCTGGGCGCCGGCGCGTCCCACGCCGTCGGTCTTCCTGGTGATGATCATCATCTGGATGCTGTGTTTCCCCGGCAGACTCGACCCGGCCAGCTCGGCTTTATCGGCGTCAAACGTCTCCAGTTCCACCTCCACGCAGCTCAGCTTCCACCGGCGGAGCAACACCTCGATCGACCAATCAGCGCTGAGACAGAGGGAGGAGGCGGGGTCAGGATGGAGGCGTGTTCTCTACGGTGTGACGTGTGGGTCGTGCTCTACCTTCTCTCCTGGTAGGTGGTCCAGAACTGAGCCCGGGGGTTCTTACGCAGCAGGAAGGCGATGGTGACGATGACGCTTTCGAACTCTGAAAAAAACAAAACGCTGAGTCACTGTAACGGTTCTAAATCATCTAATTATAACTTTATACTTTCATATATTTGTACAGGTCGTCCTCAAGATACAAACATTCGTAGATACGAACAAACCGTGCGAGCAGCGAAACATTAACGCCAATAGATTCAGATTTCACGCATCATGTCAACATGACTCAGCAGATATCAGACTAAATGAGCGGTTTGTTCTGATGTAGGAACCGATGTTGTGTTCGTATGTTGAGGACTTCCTGTAATCTGTATTTGCTGCTCCACTTTCAGCCAATGAGGACGGACCTTGCGGGTCGTAGAAGACATCCGACCCCAGGATGACGTCCAGCGCAGGAAGCAGAACCAGGTCTGGTGACACCTCCCCCCAGGTGAGGCCCACCACGGCCACGCCCCCCAGCCCGTTAGCGTCGCAGCTACGCCGACAGTTCTCCAGACACATCGGAGTCTGGGCGTTGTCCGACAGGATGACCTTGGCGCCACACAACGCCGCCACCACGCCCGGCAGACTCACGCCAGCGCCGATCTGTGGAGACAGACAGAACATCCACGGGGGGGGGGGGGGCCGGCAGGAAGCTACGCCCAAATAAGGAAGCGGCGCCTCACCTCCAGGACGGTCTTGTCCTTCAGCTGCTTCCTGTTGGTCCAGACGTACTGAGCCAGCACCGCCGCACACGGCCACACGTACATACCGTACTGGGGGTCCAGAACCTGACGGGGGCCAGTTACAACGTCATGCTATGTGATGATGTCATCCTATGTGATGTCATTGGAGGTTCAACCAACCACCATCGGCACCGGTGTCCGGTTGCTCCCTATTACCTCAGACACTTTATTCATATCGCATTACGATGTGCACAGGTGCATTATGGGTACAATCTGATTTTGGTCATGTTGGCTTCCTGATGATGTCATCATTTCGCCAATCTATGACTTTACATAGAGGTTAGTTTTATATGGGGGGGGGGGTCATTTTTAACTCTTTTTTGGTTTTAAATATTGTTAAACAAATAAACTCCAGGTTTTATTTAAACACATCTTTGTGGAGTGGATGACGCCGACATGACATAAAGCTGTCCTCGATGACGCCTCAGTGACGTCAAATATGAGCCGCTTCATTTAAAGGCGTTAGTATGGAGCTTTAATGATGTTAAGAGGTTTATGAATGTAAAGATTCCAAACGCATCGAGTCAAACTGACCTCTGGGATGGACACGGACACAGTTTCTCGTCTTCTTTTCTTTCCTTCTTCAAACGTGAAAACTTTATTAATTATGTTCGGTGTTTCCGCTTCGCTGTGCGCCATTATTCATTAATAACTTCTGAAATAATATAATCACATCACCAGCGCTGCCGTGTCTCTCTTCCCGCTAGTTAGAAACCATTTTAATTCACGTTTATATTCATTTTACAGCGCTGGAGCTACGATCGCGTCTATTTCCGGAAACACACAGAAAAACGATTCAACAGCCAATCAGAATTGACGCAAATGCCTGGCGGGAAGGTACGTTTGTAATGACATCCAATCATCGTGTACCATTGGGGAGGCGCTGCAACCAATCAGGTTCCTCTTTATGAGAAAGGGGGCGGGAGCTGTGGGAGGTCTATCTGTTGCTTTAGCTTGTGCTGCCTGTCAGCCAGCTAGCTGGTCTGATTTAGTTTAAGTCGCTCGGCCGAACAATTTTTAAAAAAGGAGTCTAAAGTTTCCCGTTAAAGACTTCAAAACGGTTTTAACACGTCATTCTGTTTGGTGTTTTATTGTCTGATAAAATAAATAAGGTGAGAGTGACACAACAGCGCAGCTAGCCGGCAGGCTAGTGAGTGTGTTCGCGTGTTAGCTCCAGGTTAGCTCCAGCTAGCTGCTAACGTGCTTCTCTGCTTAAACCCCCCAGGAGGAGGAATGAACCACAAGAGCAAGAAGCGGATCAAAGAAGCCAAACGGAGCGCCAGACCCGAACTGAAGGACTCGCTGGACTGGATCAAACACGGCTACCATGAGACCTTCGACCTGTCGCACCACACCGTGAAGGTAGAAGCTAAGCTAGCGCTAGCATCGCCGCTGGCCACTGAGCGAGTGGAGTTTGTCACGTAGACACAGATTCCTGTGGGGTGGGGGGGGGGACCCGGGTCGGGAGAGCTGAGGGGGTATTCACCTCACGGAATTACAGATGTGAACTGGTTAATAATGTTGTCATCTGTTTATTTTACGTTCCCATAATATAGAATAAACCAGCTAAAAGCATTTCCTGTTATTTCAAATAGTTGTAAATAAAGTTTTGTATATCAGAATCCTTTATTAAACACCCCACCCCGCCACCCCCCGGGAGAAATTGCTTTTCGTTAGTCACTCTGCAGTAGAACAAAGTAAAAGTGAGACAGGAATAGATAAGTCACAATTAAAAAGAGCAAGGAGACTACAAATAAATAAAGGAATAAATAGACATAATTAAATATAAAGATCAAAGCTGTTTAAATCAATCCACTGGACTTTAAGAAAGTTCTTGAAGACGTTTCGTCTCTCAATTCTGAAGAAGTCTGAGAGACGAAACGTCTTCAAGAACTTTCTTAACGTCCGTTGGATTGATGTAAACAGCTTTGGATAACCATGACCTGGATGACTGAGAACCTACACAGACATAAATATAAACACACACACACACACAGTTACAACAACGGCTGCTTCATTTGCATGTTAATGTGAACATCTATGCCCTTTTCCTTTCTTATATTTACACCTGTATATACTAGATACTATACTAGACTATATGCACGTCTTTGCACATAAACATGTATAAAAATTAATTGTAAATATGTTACATGAAAATAAATTCTAAAATAAATTCTATAACCAAAGTGATCAGGGATGACTCTAATGTCCATTTCCTGTGCGGCGGTTCAGCTTCATAAACTCATGCTGGTTAGTTTGTTAAGTCAGTTTGATTTTCCTCCCGTTTCAGTCCTTCTACCAGGTCGCCTTGATGTTTATTTACTGTTTATTTGTGATTGTTTACTTGTGATTGTCCGGGATTAATAAAGTATATATCAGAAGTTATCTTGTAACTTCTGAACCAAACGTCTCTGTGTGCTTTAGAAAAGCGATCCTCATCCCTATGTTGTGTCTGTTCTGAACTGATGTGCTGTTTTCAGTAAACATGAACACCCTGAACCACACTAACATCGTGTTCTGTGTTCCAGGACAACGTGGAGCGCGTCGACACCCTCCAGCTCAGCCCCGAGGAGTTCATCCGGCGCTACGAACGCCCCTACAAACCCGTCGTCCTGCTCAAGTGTCAGGAGACGTGGCCGGCTCGGGAGAAGTGGACCCTGGAGCGCCTCAAACGCAAATACCGCAACCAGAAGTTTAAGTGCGGGGAGGACAACGACGGCTACTCGGTGAAGATGAAGATGAAGTACTACACGGAGTACATGGAGTCGTCTAAGGACGACAGCCCGCTCTACATCTTCGACAGCAGCTACGGCGAACACGCCAAGCGCCGGAAGCTGCTGGAGGACTACCAGGTGCCCGTCTTCTTCAGGGACGACCTGTTCCAGTTCGCAGGAGAGAAGCGCCGGCCGCCGTACCGGTACGATCATCGACTTTCAGGGTGTGGAGAAACAGATTCACGTCGATTCAAGCGACGCCTCGTTAGCGTGTCGGAGCGCGCCAGTGACATTTTCCTGCTCACAACCGTCCTGAAGCCTCGCCCAAGCTAGCGTAGCGCGTCTAACCTGTCGGGATATCCTCACAGCCTCATCCAACGCTAGCATGTCTGCAGCTAGCATTCCAGCTAATGCCAGTTCGTCTGTAGCCCATTCAGCACTTCTACGGCTTTATGCCGTCGTCAGGACGTCTTTTGACAGAATAGGGGGTCTCCTTAGTGATTCTGCTTATGACTCGAAGTAGTGAATCCCTGGGATGCGCTTCAAAAAACATTTGTGCATCCCAACATGACGTTCATGCATCACAAAAGTAATAACAGGATATACAGTAGAAGCCGTACGCAAACTGTTTATTTTAATGTTTTTATTAATAACGTTGTAACTTTTAAAGTAAATAGAAAAAAATTAGTAAATGATATATTATTTTTATCAAAATTAATGCCTGGTAGTCAATTTCTAAAAAACAAAACAAAAAACAACAGTTTTAGAAAGAAAGAAAGGTGATGTTTAGTCGTGTCTCACCCACGGAAACAATCATTGCGGATCAAATGTTTTTCAAACTGGTTTTCGTTTCGCTTCTTCTGCGTCTTTATCCGTACTGTCTACAGTAATATCTCTCTTTTTCTTCATTAACTTTTGATTGTTTTTTATTCAAGAAGGCACTCGTTGTCACTTAGTTTTTTCTCCAACTTTATCTTTTTCGGAGGCAAGGTGATAATATAAGACTAAGTCCTTCCTCTCTCACTGCTGTGGGCATTTTTTTCCCAATATTATATCGCGGAAAATTTTTTTTTTTTTTAATTGTAAATATTTGAAGTTAGTTTCCCGGTGAGTCCCCGTCTAAAAATGTGCATCAAAGACGCGCGAGAACAAGAACTGTGATCCCTTTTTTTCCACCACCTGCTAATGCTAGCTTAGCGTTTTGCTAGCATGTTTCTGGGCTGAAACCTGAGAACAGCAAACTATGCAAAAACGTATTTTCTACTGTTCTGTCAATTCATTTGCTTGTCGTTGATCGTCGCTCCTTCATCGGGAGGAAGAGGAGGAGACTCGGGTCGAGTCGCTGTCGGACTCGTTTGATCGAAGTGAATCTGTTTCACGAACGTTTTTCCACTGCAGTCGGAATAATCTGACGGATTAAATAAGTCGTCTGTCTCCAGGTGGTTTGTGATGGGCCCCGCCCGCTCCGGCACCGGCATCCACATCGACCCGCTGGGCACCAGCGCCTGGAACGCCCTGGTCCAGGGCCACAAGCGCTGGTGCCTGTTCCCCACCAACACGCCGCGCGAGCTCATCAAGGTGACCCGAGACGACGGGGGCAACCAGCAGGACGAGGCTATCACCTGGTTCCAGGTCGTCTACCCCCGCACGCAGCAGCCCGGCTGGCCCCCGGAGTTCGCCCCGCTGGAGATCCTGCAGAAGCCCGGCGAGACCGTCTTCGTTCCCGGTCAGCGATTGGACGGTCTCACTGCTGACGGGGCGTTTTTGTTTTTGTTTGTGTGATGCTAACCAGCGTTGCGTCCACAGGGGGGTGGTGGCACGTGGTCCTGAACCTGGACACCACCATCGCCGTGACCCAGAACTTCGCCAGCAAGACCAACTTCCCCATCGTGTGGCACAAAACGGTCCGCGGGCGTCCGAAGCTGTCCAGGAAGTGGTACCGGTAAGGATCCGTCACACCGATGGGACGCCCGTCCGTCGATCTGCTGAGTCGACACAAACGTCTGTCTGCAGGATCCTGAAGCAGGAGCGGCCCGACCTGGCGGCGCTGGCCGACAAGGTGGACCTCCAGGAGTCGACGGGCATCGCGTCGGACAGCTCCAGCGACTCCTCCTCCTCCTCCTCCAGCTCCTCGGACTCCGAGTCGGACGTGAGTTTTCGAACGGATCCGTTCATCGCTTCCTGTTCTGTCGCGTTTCATCATCATGAACGCCGTCTGTTTCCCCCCCGCCCCCTTCAGGCCGGGTCGAGCTCCGAGGGCGACGCCATGTCTCACCGCCGGAAGAAGAGGCGGACCTGCGGGGTGACGGCCAACGGCGACACCAGCACCAAGGACGATTGCGTCAGCAAGGAGAGGAGCTCGTCGCGGTGACCTCTGACCTCTGTCGGGCCCCCGGCGGCGACCCTTCTGCTCACACACACACAAACGCGGCTGCTTCCTGTCCTGTACGGATGATCGTTGCGAAAGCGCCGGCTGCTTTTAAAGACAAGACGGATGTTGATGGTCCGGCGCCACGCTCGTCGCCGTGGGAACCGTGGGCTTTAAATCTTCTGGTGGGAGTTTGTGGAGGCGAACACATCGGTGTGTTTAATTTGATGGGTTCTCAATGGGCGTGGCCACAGCGGAGGGTGAGTCACAGGGCTAGCTGCTGAGTGAGCTAATGGCTAACGTGCTAGTGCTAATCAATCACGTCTGTGAGCTTCTGTCACTCTGTCCTGGAACTGTTAGGTTTATTAATGAGGGAAAAAGCTTTGTTAGCGTTAGCGCTCTTGCTAACATGACAACAGACTCATAGTTGATTTGTGTCGTGGACTTATCACTTCCTGTTTCCTGTGGCTTATATTTTTACTAATTCAATGCGCGAGCGCTTTAGGTGCACACGGATCGGTGGAGGTTTTGAGGGGCGTCCCTCAAAAAAACAGATTTTCAATAAAATAAGATTAAACATTTTTTATTTTTATTTTTTGTGTGTAGAAATACTTTGAAAAGCTTGATGCGTTTCCGGTTGTAGGAAGCACTGAATTCCCATGATGCAATGCGGTTTACCTGTATTCTCTCCCTTGAGCCCATGATGATAACATAATAATGAAATCATTCTAATCAAGTTAGATGAAATTAAACTACTGGAGAATTAAAATTAAGTCAAGAATTTATTTTCTTAAAAATTAAAAGATTTGGGACATAGCTTATTATTAAAAATGGAAGCATGAATGTTTTGAAAGTTCAAATTTACTGATAAAAAAAACGAAAAATAACCAGAGTTTTAAGAAAAATTAATCTACATTTCTATCAGGTCTAACTTTTTTATAGTTCCAGATTACAACAGTCATACGTCATTATAGCTACAAATGTTTATAAAATGATGACGTAGTACGTCAGAAGAAGGTTTTTCACTCGGTACGTAACTGTTTTATCCTGAAAGTCTCAATATTTTTGTTTTCGTTTTGAAAATTTGCTCCCCGACAGCGGTACTCGTGTATATCCGGTAGAGGCTTTTATTTTGAAAGGCAGCCGGAAGTGTGGCGGGTCGCCACTCATCTGTTGCGCTCAGATAGCGCGGAGCTCAGAGCGCGCGTGGCTGCCGCCTGATAAACACCCCCAGACGTTCGTCATGGACCTGGACCCGGTCGTCCTCATCCCGGCCTTCATCTTCACCGTCGTGGCCGTTTATGTCGCCTCGTCCTTCCTCAGCCGGAAGGCGGACTCCTCCTCATCCTCACCCCCCGGTAAGAAGCCTCAAGCCGGCTACGGGGACGACGTCCCTCCGTCCAGGGCGCTGGGACAGACGCTCCGACCCGAGAACCAAGCGCCTCCCCCCGCAGAGCCTCCGGCGGCCACCGCCAGCATCCAGGTACGATCGATCGATTCTGATCGATTAGTATCCCTAAATGACAAATTGTTGATTTCAAAATAGAAACTTTTGACTTAGAAAAAAAGTTGACATCTTGATGAAGATTATTACTATCAGAAAAAATGAAATTAAACTTTTTATTTCTTTAATATTTATATTTTAAATGTAATTTGATTAATTTTTTTTTTTTTTAAGTTTTAGAAGATTCCACTTTCAAATCGATGAACTAATGCTAAAAGTGATCAGTGTGAAAACAGGAGTGTGACAACTTTTATTTACACAGAACAGATGATCAGGGCTCAATCAATCAATCAATAATTGGTTTGTAACCCATCTGACATTTGCTGTGCTGTTATCAAAAATCAATAAATGTGTGAATAAATGTTCTCATTAGAACCACACAGGTTATTAGAACACCTGAGTCGTATTTCATGTTCCCCTGAGGATCAATCCAATATCTATTGATCCTCGGATTGTTCTATTGATCTATTGATCAAGTTCCTCAGATCAGTAATAGTTCCATTTTAACGTTCTGGTTGGTTCTTCTGTTTCGTCCAATCAGGGGCGTCGCCAGACGTCCTGGATCTGAGACTCTTCTTGTGAATTTATTGGATAGAAAAAGGGGGCGTGTCAACGTCGGATCAATCAAACTTCAAAGTGTTTATTTTATTTTCTTTAGTTGAGACTTTTTGAGACTTTTGCCCTAAATTGTTGTCAAAAAGTCCGAAAGTAAGAATCACGCCAAATTGCTCTCCAGGTTGCTCCGCCCCTCTTTAGGTCGCCCCGCCCCTCATTTTTTTAAGATGATGCTGTGGCCAATGAGACGTCAAGGGCGGTCCTTCTGGACCCGCCCCTCATCCTCAGCCAATCAACAGGTTATCCAGTGTCCGACATGCATCCGACCGGTGTGGGGGATGTTTGAGGGAGGTGGGGCATCATAAAGATCAGCCAATCAGAAAGCTGCTTTTTCTGATGGTCGTCTTCTGGTTGTCCGTCGGATGATTGGTGGGTTTGTGGCGGTTGTCGCGGGCAGATGTCTCCCGAACAGGTTGGATTCCTCCTTGAGGAGGAACGTATCCATGGCGATGGGAACACGAACGCTACTGTAGTATTATGGTCTGTATCTGGTGCAGACCTGAAGCCTATATTTACTCCTGTGTGTGTTCAGGGTGTCACATGACCAAATGTCTGTGCTGTAGAAGCAGCAGACAGATGTGCTGTTAGTTAGCGGCTAAAGGCCACGCCCCCCTCGCCGCTGATAACAAACGCGCCGAGACGAGGCCTCCACTGCTGCAGCAGAGCATCATGGGACGTTTGTCCTCGGACAGAAGGCCTCTGTTCAGATAAAACACACAAGTTGTGTCGCCTCCTGTTCTGACTGAAGCTGTTTGAGTCAGAACAGTTAGCTGACAGTTAGCTGACAGTTAGCTTACTGTTAGCTTACTGTTAGCCTACGGCGCTATCACAGCCGGGACTCCATGAACGTCTTTTAACAAAGTGAAAGTTAACGTCAGGTGATGTCATGTGTTCACACAAACTGAATGTCTCTGTGTGTGTTAGCTTTAGCATCAGCCTGCTACCGAATCAAGATCCGTTTAGCTTTAGCCACAGCTAGTAGATATTAGATATTATGACCTGGCATCTGCTAGCTTTAGCTTCACTCTTTTAGCTTTAGTCTCTTTTAGATTCATATTGTCAAAATTTAGCTTTAGCTTCACTCTTTTCAGCTTTAGCCTCTGCTAGATTGATAATGGAACCTGTTAGCGTCAGCTTCACTTTCTTAGCTTTAGCCTCTGTTATATTGATATTGGGACCTGTTAGCTTTGCCCTCCAGGTTCATTCACATGTTAACGTATGGCTTCTGCCTGTATGCTAACGGTTCTGAACAACCGTTAGCATATGGTGTCTACCTGTATGCTAACGGTTCTGAACCCCCAGGTCCCCCCGACGCTGGAGCGCCACAGGCGATGGCGTTCTGCCACTGCTTCCTGTTTTTAGATTTACGGCCTGCCATCTGAGCCGGCGCCCAATGTAGCCTCTGACATTTATGTTCTTAGCATGTTGTTCTGGTCCCGGGTCTAACGTTACCGCCCCACCTCCACCCAGCCTGCATCCTAAAAAGGCAAAAAGTGGAGTTCTCCGTCCCGGTGCTTGTTTACTCTGACGGATGGAGGACGGAGGACGGAGTCACTCCTGAGGGACTGGAGGAAGTGAAGAAGAGTTCGTGTGAAGGAGGAAGAGTGAGGAGTGGAGGAGCTGCCATGCTTTTAGGTTTCCTCTCCCTCCGTTGTGTTCAGCCCGTTGGCTGCGGTGATGCAGCTCCATATATGGTCGTGTCAGTGGTCTGGTCTGTTAATAGGACGGGATCGAACCCTCAGCCAGAACCTGATCCAGGGTCAGACCTGCAGAGGTTTTACTTCTTGTTGTTCTGGTCTGGACTGGTCTGATCTGGACTTGTCTGATCTGGTCTGGTCTGGTCTGGACTGGTCTGATCTGGTCTGATCTGGACTGGTCTGATCTGGAATGGTTTGTTCTGTTCTGGACTGGTCTGGTCTGGACTGGTGTGATCTGGACTGGTCTGGTTTGTTCTGTTCTTGACTGGTCTGGACTGGTCTGATCTGGACTGGTCTGGTCTGATCTGGTCTGGTCTGTTCTGGACTGATCTGGACTGGTCTGATCTGGTCTGGACTGGTGTGATCTGGACTGGTCTGGTCTGATGACACCTAAAGGGCTCTTCAGGCTAACGCTGTTTCTTATGGCTGTGCCTCCCCTGAGGTGATTCCAGTCGGTACCATCACCACCAGCTCTGGTACCCCTCCCACCCAACTCCTAATCCCCCCCATCCTCCCAGCTGACCGTTTCCACGGTAACCAGCAGGATGACAAAACACAAAGTGCAGAGAAATAGAGGATCTCAGTGCATCATGGCAAGTCTCCTAGGGCAGCCGAGCTACGGATTAGCCTAAGCTAGCGTCTTGGTTCCGGACCATCAGGATCTTCATATGATGATGATGATGATGTCATGTTTAACTTCCTGAACCTACAAACATGTTTGACCGGTTTTGGACACCGATCCAGTGTGGGAATCTGGGCTTTGGATCCAAGAACCACTTCATCAAGCCCCCCCCCCGTCCAGTATGGAGCGCTTTGCCTCGATGAGTCAGCGCGACGAGTCAGCACTCTGGTGTTCAGATCATTCTGGTGTTTAACGGCTCAGGAATCCAGCAGGAAGGAACCGGCCTTTCAAGACGAGTGGATGGCGTTCCAGTCTGACGACGTGTGCATGGGGGTGGGGTGGGGGTGGGGGCAACTGGACCATTGGAATCTCGCTGTCTGACCTCCCATGATGCCGTTGGTTGGTCTCTCAGTGAGTCATCAGAAGCAGGTCTATGACATCGGTAAACATAGTTTAGAACAAAGACAGGAAGTAGGGGATTGTCCAAGCCCTTTTGGAGCTACTTGTTCGCTAGGTCGTCACCAAACCATCCCATACTAGTCATCTGGTTAGCATGGGCTAAAAGACGCTACAAGCTAACTTTGAGCCAACTGGCTTGAGAAGCTAGCTGAGTTGAACCCTTTAGCCGATAGGTCCTAGAGACTCTAAGCTGAAGGGTGTCCAGGCTAACGCTAAGCTAAAGGGCCCTGGAGGTGCCTGCTCGGCTGTTGTTGAAACATTCCGTAAACCCTGGTATCTCTTCTGGGCTCTTGACCTTTGACCTCTGACAGATGAACACTGTCAGTTGCAGCCCCCCGTTGAGGATCGGATGCCGGCTGCCACTGACAGCAGGACAAACCGGAGCGTCTCTGGTGGACGTCTGTCCCGACACACCTGTCGGTGTCGGCCGAGACGGCTCTGACATGTCAGCGCGTTTTCTGCTGACGCGGCGGATTGTCGTATCCAGGACCTGAAGGGGGACCTGGTTTATGTGTTATCCCAATCGGACCGCCTCACTGTTGTGGATCCAGATCAGCTGGTCGAACATCGCTAGAGCTAACGCTGCTTAGTAACACTAAACATTTTATCCTGACGCTAATATTAGCTACCGCACTACAGTTGGCAGGCATGAAACACAATTGTAAGATCAGTCGCTACGGTAACGTCATCGATCCTTTTGTTTACGGCCCTCAGCTGCTTGGATGAGGCGGTGCGTTCAAGTTCCGTCTGAAACGAGAGAGTGCAGAGACAATGTTCTCATTGTGTTCCCTGGGACACAAGCTTTAATAATAAATACTTACAATAAGTTTTTTTTCCATTTCTCCACTGAAATTTTGAACCTGGGAATCACCATTATGTTACGATCTCGCGCGAGTTTCTCGTCACAAGACTCTCCTGCGCGATTCAGCCTTGTTAAGATAGACCAAACAGCAACAAGACGTCTGCGCGTTTCACACGCGAGGAGTTGGTCTAACATTATCACCGTACCTCTGAAAAAGCTTCAAAAGTTGGAGTAAAACCAAGTGACAATTAGTGCTTTCCTGAATGAAAAAAACAATCAAAAGTTAATGAAGAAAAAGCGACAGATGTTACTGTGGACAGTACGGATAAAGACCCGGGAGAAGTCAAACGCAAACCAGCAAAAATCCGAACATTTGTACCGCAATGGACACGATTGTTTACATGGGTGAGACACGGATAAATGTCAGCACCTAAACCGGAGAATATATGAATTAAAGGTAAACTGTATTACATCTTTTTTTTTATTTTTAAAAGTGTTTTTTCTGTAGAATTACCACCAGGCTGTAACAATTTGATAAAAACAATATGTAATTCTACTTTTTTTTTTCTTTTTACTTAAAGAATTATGACATTGTTATTAATAAAATCATTAAAATCAACAGTTTAGTTTTTATGCAGTACTATTGGCAGAACATATATTCTGTTATTACTTTTGGGATGCATAAACGTCATGTTGGGACGCACAAATGTTTTTGTAGTGCATCCCAGGGATGCACTACTTTCTTGAGGTAAAATTAAGTCTGCAGAGAGAAAAATCTGTTTGAGATTCTGGTTTTGTGTTGAAACCTGATGTTTGACTTGTTAGCCAAGCAGCCGCTAACAAGTCAAACCAGATTGTCTCATGTGGAAGCTACATTTGGGCTAGCCCATTAGCGATAACATAATGGCTAATGGAATCTGCAAAGAGACAAATTGTCTCTAAATGGCTTAAAACTCTTTGTCTCTTCAGACTGTCCAGGAACCGGCAACAGAACCAGTGAAAGCACCAGAACCAGTAAAAGTACCAGAACCTGTTCCAGAACCAGTGAAAGCACCAGAACCAGTAAAAGTACCAGAACCTGTTCCAGAACCAGTGAAAGCACCAGAACCAGTGAAAGTACCAGAACCTGTTCCAGAACCAGTGAAAGCACCAGAACCAGTGAAAGTATCAGAACCTGTTCCTAAACCAAAGAAAGCACCAGAACCTGTCCCCGAACCAAAGATAGTGCCAGAACCGGCCCCAGAACCAGTGAAAGCACCAGAACCTGTCCCAGAACCAGTGAAAGCACCAGAACCAGTTAAAGCACCAGAACCTGTCCTCAAGCCAGTGAAAGTACCGGAACCTGTTCCAGAACCCGTAACTGACGCAGAGAAAGCTCCAGAACCTGTTCCTGAACTTGAAAAAGTACCAGAACCTGTCTCAGAACCAGCAAAAGAACTGGATCCGGTTCCTGAATCTGTCCCACAACCTGAGTCCAAGTCTGAACCACCTGAAGAAGTCCAGCTCCTGGTAACTGAACCTGAACCTGAGCCTGAACCTGAACCCGTCCCACCAGAACCAGAGGCCGTCTTGAACAAAGGTAAGGCTGCTGGAGGCGGCCAAATGTAACGGGACGTTTGGACTCTTATAGAGCGTTGCATTTAAAGACCCGTTCTTCTGGACGTTTGACCCCTGACCCCTGCTGTCTCCTGACCACAGGTGAGGCGGCGGCTGAAGACAAGGTGACCTTCACCCCCGGAAAGAAGCAGAGTAAGTTTGAGATGCTGATGACGAAGGAGGAGATCGAGGAAGAGCAGAGGTCAGTCCGGACTCCTGTCGTGATGATGTCATACATGTGATGATGTCATGCGTGTGCTAACACAAGAACACATGCTCTCCGTCCCGGTTCATCCTGCCTGCACGAGCTGACTTACTCTTGTCATTGCCTACATCTCCCAGAATGCCTTTCTTTTTTTACTTTTTGGTGAAACTTTTAACAAAAAAAAACAAACTTTATGGGAAAAATAAACAAACGTGGGTCACATGACCTCCAGCGGGTCGTTGGAACTAAATGTTCCTGAAAAGGTTGGAAACTGCAACGTCTCGGCGCGGCAGAGCAGCGCCCCCTTTAGGACGAATTGGGTCACTACAGGTTTGAACTGTCAAGGAGTAGTGGCCAGAAGTATGTGGACGGCGTGACACCTGCTTTATTCTGATCTGAGTTCAACCTGATTGGCTGAATTTGTGCTGAAATGTACCGTCGACCAATGGCTTTGCAGGACCAGTAGGTCCGGTCGGACCTGTGTGTCCGTCCAGGTGTTCTTGTGTTGTTCCCCTCAGAGAACCCGTCTGGTTCCGGTTCCGCCTCTGTCCGCTTCGGTTTGAGCGCTCGCTTCCTTCACGCCACTGATTTAATCCGGCTGCTCTCCTGCTTACCCTGCATGCTACATGCTAACACCTCAGCTAACGGTGAGTGCTGGGATCAATAATAATAATTAATAACCTGTCTACGGAAGCCCCAAGAGGCCAAAGAGGAAGAAACTGTGATAATCATTTACTCAAAGGAATGGGTCGTCAGACATTTTTAAATCTGAAATGTGATAATTTATTTTTTATATTAAAAAAATAAAGTTGGTATTTGTAACTGTAATACTTATTTTGGCCACCAGAGGTCACCGCTTCTTAACTCAGTCGATGGACTCTGAACAATGTTGGAAAATAATCCGACATGTTTTTCCTGCCACAGGCAGAAAAAAATAGATTTATAAATATCTGGTTGGATTGTGTTTTGGCTCTTAGGGCTTCCGTACATTTAATCGTATTTATTTCAAATATCATACAAACATCTGCTTTTATTTTTCGGCTTTTTTAAGATAATTATTCTAATTTCTAGAAGACAAAGTTGGAGTAAAACATGTTGATGCCTGAGCTTGAATTAACGACCCGTTTTAATAACTGATAAATATATTTGTATATATTTTTCTGATTGTATCTCGAATTGATCAAATTTTGTGAAACAGGAAGTAGTTTTCATCTTCGTTTTTCCTCCCAGGGTTCCTGAATGATCGGCAGACGGATTCTCCGACAGAATCCGATCGGATCCGATCCCTGGAGACGAACCGATCGACCGCCTCTCGTTTCATCGGACGTTAAAATTCTTTCTACTTTTCTGATTGTTGTGTCGAAACGTTTTTGGAACAGACTGTTTGGAACTTTAGCCGACGCGCTAACAGTAGTCACTCTGCTTATTTGTTTTTAGCCCCTCCCACTACGGGTTCACCTGTCATTTGGGTTGAACTCCAGATGGAAATGGGCGGTGCCTCTGTCAGGTGTTAGTAGCTAATAGGCTAATGTTACTACGAATAACTGAAAGTAGCTAGCTGATAAAGGAACTAGCTGAATGCTGTTAATAAGCTAGCATGGCTAAAAATAGTTATAGTTATTCGTTAGTGTTGAAGTAGCTAACTGTCGAATGAGCTAATCGTAAGTAAACAAACAAAGATTTATTTTGGTCGACCTGTCAAACTAAACCCCTCCCTTAAGCCAGTCAACAATGGTGGGCGGGGCGTAGCCAGTCCGACAGGTAACCAGGAAGTGTGGGTGGAGTCAAACGGGATCAGCAGGTGCTTCAGGTCTCGTGGTGTGTTCGAGTGTTTGTGTTCAAACGTGAAATAAATAAAAGGTGTGAAACTGAGCTGATGTTGTGTGTTTGTTCCTAAGCTCCGCCCACACGTGTGGTGTGTTTTTTCCTAAGCTCCGCCCACACGTGTGGTGTGTTTTTTTCTAAGCTCCGCCCACACGTGTGGTGTGTTTTTTTTCTAAGCTCCGCCCACATGTCTGGTTTGAATTCAGGTTAAAGAAAAACCAGTGAGAACCACACAGAATCACATTCATAAACTTTCTGTATTTAAATATTTTTAAGTATATATATATATTTTTTTTCTTATTTATAGCTTTTTTAAAATATGTTATGGAAACTTGTGTACGTTTGTATGATGGTTAAACTCCCAGGGTGCAACAGGAGCAGCTGGCGGCCATCTTCCTGCTGCTGAGGGAGAACCAGGAGGCGCTGGGGGAGGTGACGGAGGGAGACATGGAGGAGCAGCTGAAGCTCTACTCCCTTTAAGGTGCGCCATCGTCTGTCACCACGGCAACGCCGACTCAGGATGATGTGAACGTATATACTGTATAATAATTAAATGTTGAAGGTGTTCAGACATTTTTTAAGCTGATTGTTTTCAATATGATCAATGATTGAAATTGATGTTCAATCAGAACATGATGAATAAATGAACTGGTGTTTATTTCATGTCTTTCTTTCATTTCTTTGTTTAATCTGAACTTTTTCTCCTTTTCTTCAGAACTGAAGACCGAAGAGGGCAAACGTCTCCAACATTTGAATATCATCTGATTGATAATCTATATTTATAATATATTTATATTTCTTTATAATAATTTTAAATGACTTTAATGGATTAAATAAACTTTTCATCCTGTCGGGATTCGCTGATGTAAAAACAGGAAGAAGGTTTAAATGTTGGCCTCAATGATCCAGACAGAAACCATCTAAGTCCCGCCTCTCGCTGACTGCTAGCCAATCATATTTGATGATCATAATAAACCAGCCTTCCACTGAGAGTTCCTTAATCTATCCTATTATTAGTATTGTTAGCCTGTTAGCTTAGCATGAGGAGTATCACTTTCATAGTGAGTTTTTATTGTTTTGTTTTTTTTCATTTGTTTAGATGACACTTGCAATAAATCGTCGTTTAAATAAAAATCAATTTTGTCCTTTTTAAAATACAAAAACAACTTCTGGGTCCTGGTGGTCCAGGACCAGAACCAGTAGAACCAGAACCAGTAGAACCAGAACCAGTAGCATCACCACCCAGGATGCACCGGGTGTCCGGGAAGCACCTGAGGTCACGTGAAGCCCTCACTCACACCTGCTGATCAGCCGGCTGCTGTCTGGTCACGTGATTCCGCGCGTGGACTTCAGCCTGGAGGCGTCTGGCGGGAGAAGCAGCGGGATGAGGATCTGCTCGGTGAAGTCCGCCGTCCTGCTGCTGCTGCTCGGCGTCACCGTCTCCTCCATCGTGTACCTGACGCGCAGCGGCCGGTAGGTGAACACCTGCGACACGCGCGTGGGTAGGAGTTCCCACGCGCCCAACTGGAAACGGAAGGAAACTTTTCCCGGTTCACCGGGTGGTGACGGGTCCAGTGTGAACACCGGGTCCGGCCGGGGGACGACCAGCAGCGGGACCCGGAACATTACCGGGACGGCGTGTGGAAATATAGTTATTGTTCCGTTTTCTGAAAGAGTTCAGAGAATGAGTGGTCACGTGACTACAAGCCCGTCATTTGTTTTTAGTAAATGAAGTTATGATTCGAACGACAAACGTTTATTCCGTAAACACTTCTTCAATAACGATAAATAACGGGTGAACTCTGATTTTTGTGTTGTGACGTCAGTCGAAGGCCAGCAGGGGGCGGAGTCGCGTTTCCAGGTGAACACCGGGCGGACTGGGAGGCGTCTCCGGAGGAAGAGACGGTCTGTGTGTGTGTGTGTGTGTGTGTGTCCCCCACAATACGAACATAAAACTTTATTGACAGCAAGAAGAAACACAGAACTCGATGGCGATAGAAGACGGTGTCATCTGCGTATCTCTGTTGTGACGCTCTCAGGTGGAGGCGGCGTGTTCTCTCAGGCGAGCCGTGAGGAGCGATGTCGACCTCAAACGGCGGTTCCGTTTCTCGGTTCCGGTCCTCCAGTGGGCGGGAAGCTTCTCCGCATCCGACTGGAAGCGTCTGAACGGTCGGATGCCTCCTTACGGCTGGATGGGCCTCCCGATCGACGGTAACTCCAGACGTTCCTTCAGTTCCTGCGGGTTCTCCGTCTGACCTGACCCGGGTTCTCCTCCTCCTCCTCCAGCCGTGAGATCGGCGCTCGTCCTCAACAGTTCCCGCCTCTTCCGGCGCGACTCACCTGACGGGTGCGTCCGCTGCGCCGTGGTGGGAAACGGGGGCATCCTGCGAGGCTCCGGACAGGGGAAGGACATCGACGGCCACGACCTGGTGTTCAGGTGAAGTCCAGGTCGTTAGCATGACTCGGCAGTTACTGATTGGGTTTGATGGCGTCCGACGGTTTCCGGCAGGATGAACGGAGCTGTGATCGACGGGTTTGAAGAAGACGTGGGGACGAAGATCTCCTTCTACGGGTTCACCACCAACACCATGAAGAACGCCCTGCTCCTCTATGAGGACGACGGGTTTACCCAGATCCCTCAGGGGCCGGTGAGGCTGGCGTGCACACTTGAACACGCTAGCATGTGAACAGGCTAACATGTTAGCATGGTGTCACCTTCTCCAGGAGATCAAGTACATCTTCATCCCATCAGACCTCAGAGATTATGTCATGATGGCGGCGGCGATCGAGGGTCGCGTCGTCGCCTCCGGTAGAGACCGGGGGGACAAGTGAGTTCCTGTCCCGATCAGTTTGATCGACGATCGATTGGTTAATGTTCAAACAGTTAAAGTTACACTAGATTCTGTTCGTCTACGTCGCTCCAACAGGCCCTGGAAGTATTTCGGTCGCAAACCTCCTGAGAACTTCAAGATTCTCCACCCGGACTTCATCTCCTACGTGACCGACAGGTAGACGACGCCCGTCGGCGCCATCAGATGGGCGTCGGATCCGCGTCGCGCCTCTGAATCCGTCGTTCCTGTCTTTCAGCTTCCTGTCGTCTCACCTGCGGCGTAACATCCGGACGCGCGACCTCTACATGCCGAGCACCGGAGCCCTGATGCTGCTGACGGCCCTACACACCTGTGACCAGGTGAGGAACCCCACCTGACCTGCCGTCGGCTAGCCGGCTAGGAGTCGCTAAGAGGCGATGCTAACGTTGGTCGTGGGTTTGCGTCCCCGCAGGTTTCCGCGTACGGCTTCATCACCAGGAACTACAAGCTGTTCTCCGATCACTACTACGACTCCCGCCGGAGGCCGCTGAGGTTCTACTCCAATCACGACCTGCGGATGGAGAGCGAGCTGTGGGAGGGGCTACACCGGCGTGATGTCATCAGGTTGTACCAGAGAGAAGGAAGCAGCTGATCCCAGATCGTTACATTCATACTTCATGAGATTCCAAACATTTTTAGTTATGTCTGTATTTATGATTATAATTTGTAAATATGCGTCGTCGTGGTGAAATCCAGACTTTTTTATAATGTATGATTGAAAGTGTTTTGAATGAAGCAGATTTTATTTTATGTAAAAATCTTTTTTTTTTCATTTGTGAATCTTTTTAACATTTTCTCAATTTTTACACTTTTTTAAATAAGTAAATAAAGGAAGTGAAGCTGACTTCACAGCAAACATCTGACGTTTATGAGCTCCTCTCTGTTTGCTTTGGAAAATCTCTTAAAGTTTATAGTTTTCAACTGTTTTATAAAATGTTTTTTCATCTTAAATGTAGAAACGGCAAGAAAAAGTCAAGAACACAAAAATACTGCGTCATGAATTTGTTTAGATTTTTTCTTTTGATTTTCATGTTGTTGTACTTGTCATAGACGGTCACTACCAGCAGAGGGCGACACTGAACAGGAAATGGTTCTCCATAATAAGAGCACCAAGGCTTTCACGTTACGTTAGTGAAGATTTTTTAACAAGTGTTTATTCAGGTAGAAACGGGTACGTGGAGGCATTTACACAAGTGATTCAAGTTTACTTAGTGGACAAGACTATATAATCGATTATACATCAGATATAAATTTGTTTTGTTTTTGTTTTTTTCCTTAGAGGGAACACGGTTCTTCCAAAAAATTTGCTAAAATTCTATCATGGTTGACAGATTTGTAGATTTTATTTATAGTTACTCCCAATTCTCCTACTTTTAAAAGAAATCTAATGAAAATCTAAAGGAGGCCCAAGATGAACTTTGGTTATGAAAGTTAAATGTGGATTTTGCAGATGTAGTGGACCTGTAGTTATTATATCAACATAGAAAGTATATGTAAATAAAGAATAGGGGAAAAAAAATCAATAATAATGCAATAAGCGGAAAATACTAACGAAACATACGTCATACAAGCAGGTTGATGATATATACTTAACCAAAACATCAATTTAAAGATTTAAATAATTTTTTTTAAACCGGGTGGAAAATAAGAGACTAAAAATGAATGTTAAATCACTGCGTTTAAATAATAAAAATAATTTAATTTCGAAGCGGAGCGTTCTTTGCCTGCTTTTATTGTGAAGGTAGAAAGCGGAAGTGTCGTTTGGCGCGCTGCAACTTGACGCCGTGGCCTCTGGAGGACGGAGCGGGGAGAATGAGGGATTCACGGCGGAGAGGGAAAAGCTGAAGGGACGCCAACCTCCGAGAGGCTGTTCGGAGTGGATTAAAAAGTCTTCAAACACGCGTTAATTCACGTTATAAAGGCGCGGGAATTAAATTATAACCTCATCCGGTTGGAAACTATCGCTTCGGGAACTCACAACTTGGAGGAAGGTCGACTTTTGTGGGACAGTCCGCCAGCTCCTCGGAGTTTTCCTGCCGCTGCCGCGGTGGTCCGCTCGGAAGTGTCTGGATCTCCTGTCAGGAAGGTAAACCGGATTAAAAAGTTAGTCTCTTCTTCTTCTTCTCCTTCTTCTTCCTCTAGTTCAGACTTCTGGAAGTCGGTTCCGTCAGGTGGACGAACTCGGGTCCGAAGGTCGTCGTTGGCGGTGTCGGTGTGTTTACATCCAGACTCCCGTCGGGAAAAGCCCGATTCCTCTGCAGGCGGACGGCTTCACGCGGACGGTCACCCGCGGCTCCGTCACCCGGAGGATCTCAGCCAAAACACGGAGCTCACGTCCAAAAGCAGACGCTGATTTACATCTCAGGAAACACATCTTTAATTCGGCTGAAGTGGATATCGCAAAAAATTATTAAGAGTTTCGTGGAATTTGAAGTTGAAATTGTTCACAAACCTCCTTCACGGTCGATCCGGATGCGTTTCATCCGACATGAACTTGAATTTGAATATTTTAACGGTGGTTTATCCTGCATGAATCAACGCCGAATTTATGATTAAATTTCATTAATGTGGATTCAGATGTAATTTTATATTTAGTAAGTGTTTTTTTTTAAATATGAGCCCGGAAGTGTAAAAATAATAACTTTTTAAAGGGAGTCTGGCGCGTCAAAAAGACGTTCATAACTTGATTCTTGATCCGATGGTTGTCGCTGTTATCCCCCCCCCCGGTGGGAATAAACCCGCCCGGGGGTGGGGGGCAAAGGGGGACGTAATGTGTGTAAACGGGAGTGACAGTTCTGCTCCTCCGTTATGTAACCCGGTCAGACCCCCCACCACCACCACCATCATCCCCACCCCCCCGGGGCGGACCGGGAACTCTATCAGCAGGAAGCCGGAGCGGAGATGGGTCCGACCTCTCCTCCGGGACGGGGTTAGTGGGCTGGAAGACTTTAAGTGTTACACACCCGCCCCGGGGAGGGGGGGCGTCCCGTTCCGCTCCGGGAGGGGGGGGCACTCGACCAGCAGCCCGCATGGGAGGTTTGTTGAGCCGTAATGAAAACTCTCACCTGTGACAGGAGAGAGTTCACCTGGGTCCGCCTCCAACCTGTGACGTCATCAGTTCTGTAGGTATCATCTGATTTTCTCATTTCTTTCCAGTTCCGGGACCCCCCCTCCCTCCCTCCCTCCATCCATCCATCCGTGAAATCGACCAATCAGAGTTTGCGTGTTTCCTGAAGCAGGAAGTGGAGTCTCACCTGAGGTGGACTCGCGTCCCCCCCCCCCCTTACCCCCACAGGGGTCAGGATGAGGACCTGAGGAGGAGACGGCGAGGGTTTTAAATAAAGTTGGTTCAAACGGGAGGAGGAGGAGGATGGGGAAGGAGCAGGACCTCCTGCAGGCGGTGAAGAGCGGCGACCTGCCCTCCACCCAGAAGCTGCTCAACAAACTCAAACACAACCGCAACAGTGAGTGCTTTTATTCTGAAACAGCCTGCACGCTTTTATTGTGGAATGTCTGCCTGCCTCGCCGTTTCCTGTTTCCAGGTGTGGTCGCGCCTGTGTTGGCCGATTGGTTTGTGGACGCTCGGATCTGTGAGCCGATTGGCTCGGCTCGGTCTGTCGGAGGTGCGACGATGAGTCAGCAGATTGTCGATGGATTCAAAAAAAACTTTATTAGTTCCCCGCTGTAGCCGCTAAGCTAAAGCTGACCCCCCCACCCCCACTTGGAGCTACATAACCTCCACCCTGTCACATGACCTGCCGTGCCTGACCCCCCCCAGTGACAGGATGAATCATGATGTCATCGTGTCCAGACGCCCCGCGCCCCCCCCCCCACGGGGGTCGTCACATGACCCCTCACCCATTGTTCAGCACTCGCCATCCATCACCTGCTGCTCGCAGCTGGTGTGTGTGTGTGTGTGTGTGTGTGTGTGTGTGTGTGTGTGTGTGTGTGTGTGAGTCACGGCGGACCTGCAGCTGCAGGTAGAGTCAAAACACCTGGAACCTGTGATGTCATCGGCCACGCCTCCTCCGTTTGGCGTTCCGTTCTCCTCGGAACGGCAAAACGCGTTAAACCTCACGCCCTCCAAACAGGCCCCTCCCACTCTGAAGCATTCGTTCAGCGTGAGGCTCCGCCCATCTCAGTCATGTGACCCCAATGTGATAAAAAACTACGGACCTTCGCTGCTTCCTGTTGGTCAGGAATAAAAATGTCAGATTTCTTATTGATTTATGGTGGCCCCGCCCTGGAAGGCGGGGCATCCCTTGTTGGCTCCGCCTCCTCTGCTGTCCTTGTTTCCTGTCTCCGTAGCAGGAAGTGAATTGGAACGCTTCCTGTTCCGTCTGGACGTGACCAGGAGCCCACGGGTTTCCTTCAGAGGCTCCGGAGAGGTCAAACAAACACAGGAGCCCCTCGGCCAATCAGGCGGCTCCTCTGTTTACCCTGTCCAACCCCCCAGTGGTGAAGCCCCCACCGGACGACGGCGTGTCTGAGACGGGACTCGTTTTAGGGAGAGTGTCAAAGCGGCCCTCGAGGGCCCGATGTTTGTCTGTCAGGTCGATGTTGGGTGTCAAATACCAGAGAGACCTGAGGACCCCAGGAACCCCCGGGGCCCCTCAGGACCCCGGGGTCCCCCAGGACCTCCACAACCCCTCGGGGCCCCTCAGGACCCCTCAGTATCCTCCAGGACCCCTGGGTTATCCAATAATCTCGAGTTTCTCTGAGGTGGGACTGGTTTTAGTCCTGGTTTAACTCTTCGTGGTAGGACTGGTTTTAGTCCTGGTTTAACTCTTCGTGGTAGGACTGGTTTTAGTCCTGGTTTAACTCTTCGTGGTAGGACTGGTTTTAGTCCTGGTTTAACTCTTCATGGTAGGACTGGTTTTAGTCCTGGTTTAACTCTTCGTGGTAGGACTGGTTTTAGTCCTGGTTTAACTCTTCGTGGTGGGACTGGTTTTAGTCCTGGTTTAACTCTTCGTGGTAGGACTGGTTTTAGTCCTGGTTTAACTCTTCGTGGTAGGACTGGTTTTAGTCCTGGTTTAACTCTTCATGGTAGGACTGGTTTTAGTCCTGGTTTAACTCTTCGTGGTAGGACTGGTTTTAGTCCTGGTTTAACTCTTCGTGGTAGGACTGGTTTTAGTCCTGGTTTAACTCTTCGTGGTAGGACTGGTTTTAAACTCTGGTTTATCATCCGCCTCCCGTCCGATGGAGCGACGCGGTCCGGCGGCGGCAGCGAGGCGGAACAAATCGGCGGCGGGGGCCTCGAACGCATCACTACACCTGAACACTGAGGACGATGCATTCACTGTCACTTCACATCGCCTCAGCGCTGCTCGGTCATGTGACGTCTCAGCGGAGAGAAAGCTAAACCAACCTGTCGTTACGTAAGACGGAATAAAGAACGGCACCGGCAGCCATCCCACCCACCCCCCACGACCCCCCTCCCCCGTCATTAAACACAACCCCCCCAACCCTGGAGCAAAGTCGCCTGCTTTCCATTTCAAAGACTCGGCGGAGACGGAAGAGAGTTTCATCAGCGACCGGACCGAAGGCGCTCGTCGTTAGTTCAGATTAAAGTCAGGATCGGTTTAATCCAGGCTCCCCGGCCCGACGCTGAACCAGAAAAGTTTGTTCTCGCAAAACAAATTTAAATTTTAAATAAAGTTTGACGCTTCAATTCTCCATTTAACTCCAGTTGTCGGGGGCAAAATCGTCTCGTCGGGTCTGGCGGGTCAAACGGCGTCTGTATCGACGATGACCGGCGATTCGTTCAGTCTCCTCTTTCCGCGGCCTTCCATAACGATTCGATTACCCAGAATCCTCTGCTTCCAGCTGTCATTCCCGTGCTCCCTGCGTTCAGATTTGGACGTTCGCTTCCCACCACGGAGCACGAGTGGAATTCCGGAGAGCTCTAATTTGGGTTGGGATTGTGGTCAGAAGCTAAAAACGGTCTCCTTCCAGCGCGATGCGTTCAGGGCCAGCGCGGCCGTCGCAGCGCTCAGCGGGACGTCCCGCCGTTCTCCTCCCCTCCAAGTTGATTGTGTGCCAGCCATTGTTGGAGCGGCGGAGGAAAGAGAGGTGCTGATGTCACGCCGTTGGTATGTGCCACCCCCGCCACCCCACCCCCCACCCCCCAACTGGAATCCGATCCAGTGAAACGTTTCCTGAAGCTTTCAGAGAAAGGCGAGCGCGGCCCTCGTGGGGGCGGCGCCGGGCTTCAGGGCGACTTCAGATGCAGAAACAGGAAGTGGAGGAGGAAAGAGGAACCTGTGGGCGGAGCCGTCTGGAACGCCGTCTGGATATCGATTCAATAGGCTCCCGTCCCGTCTGGGTTTTTTCGGACGCGTCGTGGAAGTAGGCGGGCTCGGCGGCGGGACACGCCCCGAAACAGGAAGTTGCGATGGGAATCGGTTCCGATCCCGCTGGAGGAAGACGCTTCCAGGAAGTGGCCGGCCGTCTCTGATTGGTCGCTTTGTCTCTGTGGATGGATGCCACAGTCACATGCTGGTGGAGGGGCGGGGCGGGGGGGGGGGTCACATGATGCTCCGCCTACTCCACGGATTTGTCTCCACCCACCTCCAAAAGACGAATAAATAACCGAATATACATATATAAATATATATATCTATATATAAATAACCGAACCACGATTGGATCTCCATCAATCCATCGATCAATCATTGAAGCTGATCTGTGATCGTCTGCTCTCCCCTGAACGGAGCCCAGATGTTGTTTGAAGCAGGAAGTGAAACTTTTTAATGAGCTTCTTCCTCCTCTGGGTTTTTTGTTTGTTTGCCTTGAATTCTGCCGATTAATTAAAAAGAATCCAGGTCATTATCAAAGAGAAGAAGCTGCACGCTAACGCTAAGCGCTAGCACGCCTAGCCTGTGGAAAACATCCACGGGTCATTAGCATTATTGTTAGCTCGCCTGCTGCCAGCGCTAATGCTGGCGTGTCAACATCACGAAGCTAATGAGCTGGTTGTTGTTGTTGTTTTTGGAGATAACAGCGTGAGCCTTTTTTTAAAAATGTAAAACGTGGTTACCATGACGATCACATGCTAATGCTAATGCCTTGCGTTCTGCAGAGCTGCTGGGCTCCACCAAGAGGCTGAATGTGAACTACCAGGACTCAGACGGGTGAGTGACAAACGCCGCCGTTAGCTAGCAACGGCTCTGCCAATGCTAACGCTAGCATGCGGCGGTTCACGCTAACAGTTTTAACAGCTGAGACAGATGAGATGATTCCATGTAACTCACACGACGGGATCCAGAAAGTCCCAGAATGATCTGAGTGACAAATGCTAACTGTTAGCTTAGCATGCGCTATCTGAGAGATAGCTTCCAGCTAGCACCGAGCTACGCGGAGAGCTCTCGTCGATCTGGCGGAGCGGCGGTGACGTTCATCTACCTTCCTCAGTTGGGGATGGGAATGCTAACGGTTAGCGTAGCGGCTGCGGTGATGTCATCGTGGATCTTCTGGACGCTCGCGTATCGTTTGCTGCTTTTTTTAAAGTCGTCTCTCCCTCAAATCCCCCGGAAGCTCGTTAGCCTGGAAGCAGAACGGATGAAGGAAGTTTCCTCATCAATATTTCTCTTTGTTCTTCCTCCTGGAGGAAGCTGATTGGCTGCAGGCGCTCAGAGCCCATTGGTCGTCGTCGTCCACTGTGTGTGTTTCATTTATTGCCCGGTCAGGGCAGATGTGTGTGTGGGGGGGGGTTGTTAAACATTTACTCGGGGGGCGTCCGTCCCGGGTCATCATGGAGTGTTTGAGCTCTTTGTTGACCCTCTAGGGGTCAGAGGTCAAGGGGGGGAGAGCGGTGGCGACCGATCGGACAAAGAGGTCGGATGAGTTAAAGCGCCGCCGTCGGACGAGAGGATTTATGTCGTCTTGAGCCGCCGTCCGTCCGTCTCCCCTCCGCCGCCGCCGATGGCGGCGTTCCCAGCGCGACGCCACAGGAGCCCATTCCAGCTGCGTCTCCATGGTAACCAGCGCTGAGCCAACAGAGAGGCAGATCAAATAGTGACCCGTCTCGCCGGGACGACCCGACACCGACCTGATTTATGGTGATGTCATTTCCTGTTCTTATTCTCCCTCTTTTTCTTGGTCCTTTTTTTTCTTCCTCCTCAGTTTTTTACGTGTTTTATTTTGGCGGTGCCTGCAGGTGGAAGTCCAGACTCACCTGACGGAGGTGATGTCAGTCAGGATGCTGTCTGGTTTCCACGGCGACGGGCCGTCTTTAAAGACGAGACCATTTCCGATTGATTGATCGCTTCGTTTATCGTTTATCGTTTATAAACAAACAAACTCCTGCTCGTCCTGACGCAGGAAACAACCGACGGAGTCGCCCAACCCCCCCATCCCGCCGCCCCCCCCCTGTAAACACGGCGTCGGCGCAGGAAGCCGCTGGAGACCACTGGAGGATTGTGGGAATGTTGTGTTGAGATGCGTTGTTGGTGATTACGGCCTCGGCTCCTCCCGGTGAAGAATGAGAGAACATTTCCTGCTGTGGGGGGTTTGGGTGGGGGGTGGGGTGGGGGGTCCCTGCGGGGGCTGTTAGCCAGATCACACATGCTAATGCTAATGTAGCGTCGCCAACGCGTCAGACTGCTTTAGCTACGCCGCGCTCGCAAACAGGAAGCGGGATTGTTGTGATTATTCGCGACCTTTTCAAGATGGAATCAAACGTCTGTGGGCGTGTCTCTGCCGTGACCTTTGACCCCTGGGCTTCAGGTTTTCCGCCCTCCATCACGCCGCGCTGACCGGGACCACGGAGCTGCTGGCGGCGCTGCTGGAGGCTCAGGCCACCGTCGACGTGAAGGACAGCAACGGTGGGACGACGCTAACATATATTTATACTGTATGTATATTAATTATTAGCCGCTATGACACAACTTCCTGTCCACTTCCTGCCCCCCCCCCCCACTGCAGGGATGCGGCCGCTGCATTACGCCGCCTGGCAGGGCAAAGCCGAGTCGGTCCTGATGCTGCTGCGCTCGGGGGCGTCGGTCAACGGCGTCTCGCTGGACGGTCACATCCCGCTGCACCTGGCGGCGCAGTACGGACACTACGAGGTGGTGAGTCAGCCGATCCGTAACCGATCGATAACCGATCGATAACTGATCGATAACCGATCGATAACCGATCAGTATCTGATTAATAAGCGATCGTCTGCCTCCAGTCGGAGATGCTGCTGCAGCATCAGTCCAACCCGTGTTTGGTCAACAAGGCCAAGAAGACGCCGCTGGACCTGGCCTGCGAGTTCGGACGTGTCCAGGTCAGTCCTGTCAGTTCTTTGTGCCTCCCCCCCCCCCGACCCCCCAGGTAAAGGGGTAACCTGTGGCGTGTCACCGGTTCGCCTGCAGGTGGCGCAGCTGCTGCTCAGCAGCAACATGGTGGCGGCGCTGCTGGAAGGCGAGAGGAAGGAGCCGACGGACTCGGCCTTCACCACGCCGCTGCACCTCGCCGCCCGCAACGGACACAAGGACGTCATCCGGTGAGACGGGCCGATCACAAAGAGTGGTGACATCATCGTTAAGGTGGTGACATCATCGTTAGAGGGGAGGGGCTAGAGTGTCTTCAAGTTTCTTGAAATTTCTCTCCTCCGTCGGTTTTTCCTCCTCTTCCATCAAATCTAGTCCAGTCTGCTAGCGATGCTAATCCGGAAGCTAACTGGCGTTCACTTCCTGTTCACTTCCTGTTCACTTCCCGTTCACTTCCTGTTCTGTTTTGGCTCCAGGCTGCTGCTGACGGCCGGCATCGACATCAACAAGACCACCAAGTCTGGGACGGCGCTGCACGAGGCGTCGCTCTACGGGAAGACGGAGGTGGTGCGGCTGCTGCTGGACGTAAGCGGACCCGGGGCCGCGTGGCTCCGCCCCCCGCTCGCCGTGTTGACATCGGGTCTAACGTTCGCTGTTCTTCCAGGCCGGGGTGGACGTGAACATCAGGAACACCTACAACCAGACGGCGCTGGACATCGTCAACCAGTTCACCACGTCGCACGCCAGCCGGGACATCAAGCAGCTGCTGCGAGGTGGGAACCAATCAAATCGTCTCAATCTGACGCAGGGATTTTGTAGTTTTATCTCCCCGTCTCGTCGCCGCCCCCTGCAGACGCCACGGGGGTCCTGCAGGTCCGAGCGCTGAAGGATTACTGGAACCTCCACGACCCGACGGCCCTCAACATCCGAGCCGGTGACATCATCACGGTGAGACGATGCGCCGCTAACCGATGCTACGCTAACCTTTGGGCTACAACAGGACAGACTGACCCCTCCCCCCACCTCCACTGCACCCCCCTCCCCCGCAGGTGCTGGAGCAGCACATGGACGGACGCTGGAAGGGCCACATCCACGACAACCAGAGGGGGACGGACCGGGTGGGCTTCTTCCCCCCGTCCATCGTGGAGGTCATCAGCAGGAGGAACGGTCAGTGAGGCGGTTGTCATGGAAACGGGCCTGCATCCTTTTTTTTGTGGGACTACTTTCTGGGGCGGATTAATCCGGGTTGAAACTAATCCGCCTCCTTTCCAGACTGTCCCACGCTCCCCCCTCCTCCTCCTCTCCTGCATCTCTCCATCTACATCCCATAATAACTGACCTCCATCTCTAACCATCATTAACCCCCCTTCCCCATTCCCTCCACCCCATCTCGCCCTGTAGGGGGCCCCCTGTCCCGGCACGCCTCTCTGCCCACCCAGCGACACCAGCTGCTGACCAGACCCCCCCTCTCCTCCAGCCTCAGCTCCGCCCCCCAGACCGACGACTCCTACACCCTGTACGCCCCCCCCACCCACATGGTGCTGCCGCTGGCCAATGGCCTCGCTGCCAGCTCAGGTACACGCCTCCTTATCTGAAACAAGGTAACTCAGACTCACAGATCAATAATCAATACGGTATTGATCCGGTATCTATTACTACCGGCGTTGCCACGGCAACCACACGTTTAATTTTCTCACTCTGGGGGTCAAAATGCAGAACTTTTTAAATCTCTTCTCTCGTCGTTCAAATGTTGGTTTTATTCTCTCCGACCCGTTAGGACCCCGGCTGAGCCGTCCGCTGGGTGCCTGATTAAAATACATACAGGCTCTGGACACCCCCCCCCATCGGTGACCCCCTGTTGAATGTTTGTCTGTTCACCTCCATTAAAGAGCAGCTAACAGCTTCCCTCACCAGAAGCTAATGCTAACGTTAACACTCATCACTAATCTCTATGACAACAAACGTTTTCTAGTCATTTCCGTTGTGAGAGTCCCGAGTCGTCAAACCGAGACGGTCCAAACCTGACCCCTTAGCCCCCCCCGGACAGAACCGAGTCCATCAGAGTCTTTGTGTCCGCTAGGGTCCCCCCCCAGACGCCGGTCTCAGGCCCGGTTTCCCTTTGAGGACATCTGGGTCCTCAGGGACTCGAGTCATGGTAAGAGTCCTCCAGCCAATGCTGCTACTGCCCCCCCCCCATACCCCCGGCTGTTCTGGAGCTGTTCTGTCTCGCTGCCCCCCCCCAGAGCTCTGTGCGGACCCGACACGCCCACATGGGACCTCATGTGAAGTGTCACATGACCTCAACTCGTGTCACATGACCACATCTTGCTTCACGTGACCTTAAGTCACTTCACATGACCTCAAGTCGCTTCACGTGACCTTAAGTCACTTCACATGACCTCAAGTCGCTTCATATGACCTCATGTCGCTTCACGTGACCTTAAGTCACTTCACATGACCTCAAGTCGCTTCACGTGACCTTAAGTCACTTCACATGACCTCAAGTCGCTTCATATGACCTCATGTCGCTTCACGTGACCTTAAGTCGCTTCACATGACCTCAAGTCGCTTCATATGACCTCATGTCGCTTCACGTGACCTTAAGTCACTTCACATGACCTCAAGTCGCTTCACGTGACCTTAAGTCGCTTCACATGACCTCAAGTCGCTTCATATGACCTCATGTCGCTTCACGTGACCTTAAGTCACTTCACATGATCTCAAGTCGCTTCACGTGACCTTAAGTCGCTTCATACGACGTCATGTCGCTTCACGTGACCTTAAGTCACTTCACATGACCTCAAGTCGCTTCACGTGATCTTAAGTCGCTTCACACGACCTCAAGTCGCTTCAAGTGACCTCAAGTCACTTCACACGACCTCAAGTCGCTTCACGTGACCTTAAGTCGCTTCACATGACCTCAAGTCGCTTCACGTGACCTCAAGTCGGTTCACGTGACCTTAAGTCGCTTCACATGACCTCACGTCGCTTCACATGACCTTAAGTCGCTTCACATGACCTCAAGTCGCTTCACACAACTTCACGTCGCTTCACATGACCTTAAGTTGCTTCACATGACCTCAAGTCGCTTCACGTGACCTCAAGTCGGTTCACGTGACCTTAAGTCGCTTCACATGACCTCACGTCGCTTCACATGACCTTAAGTCGCTTCACATGACCTCAAGTCGCTTCACATGACTTCACGTCGCTTCACATGACCTTAAGTTGCTTCACATGACCTCGCGTTGCTTCACATGACCTTAAGTCGCTTCACATGACCTCACGTCGCTTCACATGACCTTAAGTCGCTTCACATGACCTCAAGTCGCTTCACACAACTTCACGTCGCTTCACATGACCTCAAGTCGCTTCACGTGACCTCAAGTCGGTTCACGTGACCTTAAGTCGCTTCACTTGACCTCACGTCGCTTCACATGACCTTAAGTCGCTTCACATGACCTCAAGTCGCTTCACACGACTTCACGTCGCTTCACATGACCTTAAGTTGCTTCACATGACCTCGCGTTGCTTCACATGACCTTAAGTCGCTTCACATGACCTCAAGTCGCTTCACATGACCTCATTCTGGGCGTGTTGGTGCGTCAAGTCCAAACTGCTTCAGGCTGAACTTGCAGTCAGAGCATTTTCTATCGGTATTCAGTGGAGCCACCAGGGGGCGACACCAGTTTAGAACCAGTGAACCAGTGAACGTTACTGAAGGATCCTGGATGATCGACGTCACTGCATGAAGACGTCGTCTGTCGTATTCAAACCGATTAAATGTTAGAATAATCAAAGAATCTATGAGTGTAAAATAATTATTAATCACATTTTCTTTGCCTTGAGTTATCCCTTTTTTTTTTTTAGAAATTTTTCAATGCTTTTGGGATTTTTTTATTTATTAAACTTTATCGCACTTCGATCTGATTGGACGGCGACACTCGAGGTATCCTGTCTTTAAAGTGGCATGCCCGTTCATGGACTCATGCCTGCAGCTCTGCTACTGCATCCTGGCTGCGACCCCGGCCCCCCGCTGGCTCCTCGGTCGGCTTCTGCCGTCACGACACTGATGACCTTTGACATTAGGCTCCGCCCCCTCCTGGACGTCATGTTTCTTTGTTTTTTCTGGTTGCAGCTGGAGACAGGAACAGCGTGGGGAGTACGGGCAGCGTCTGCAGCACCCGCAGCGCCGGGAGCGGCCAGAGCACTGAGAGCAACGCCACACCCAACGGGCACCAGCACCACGGCGGTCACCATGACAACGCCGCCAAGGTACGATCCGTCAATAATGTCGAAACGTACATTAAAAAGGTTCGGCCGCTTGTTTGCGTTAGATAAGGGTTTGTTTGTGGGTCGGCGCCGCTGACCACGCCTCCTCCACGCCGGCGCCGACATGAAGGTTCAACCGAGTCCACATTCAAATCAGTTCCTGTCTTCTGTGTGCAGCCGGCACCCCCTGCTGTCGACTCCGGACACTCTGAGGCCGGCCCCCACCCGGATCCCCCCACAGGTGCGTCCGTCTGCAGGTTGGGTTTTATTTAGACGTTCGCCGGTTGATGCGTGTGGTGATGTCACTGTAGGCGGAGCTCTCCGGCGCTCGACGGTGACGGTGCAGAGACCGGCGGAGCAGAGCTTCACGCAGCAGTTCGTTCACCCCCAGCAGCTGCTGGAGGGGAAGGTAACTTCCTATTCCTGGGTCTGGGGGGTGTGGGGACGTGTCCTGTACCGACGAGGGCGTGTCGTGTCGCAGGACGCCGAGGCGATCTACCAATGGCTGAGCGAGTTCCAGCTGGAGCAGTACGCCGGGAACTTCATCAGCGCCGGTTACGACGTCCCGACCATCAGCAGGATGACGCCTGAGGTGAGGATAACCCCCCCGCCCCCCGCCCGACGTTAAAGTTTTCCTTGTTTAAAACTCTTTTGCCGTGTCAGCAGGACCTGACGGCCATTGGCGTCACCAAACCCGGACACCGCAAGAAGATCTCCCTGGAGATCAACAACCTGAACATCCCGGACTGGCTTCCGGAGTTCATCCCGGTAAGGCTGCCAACCACTTCCTGTTCAACTTCCTGTTCCCCATCTGATCGCCTCTTTCACGCAGTCGGACCTGGGGGAGTGGCTCAGCGCCATTGGCCTCCCCCAGTACCACAAGAAGCTCTCGGAGAACGGCTACGACTCCATCACCATCGTCAAGGACCTGACGTGGGAGGACCTCCAGGAGATCGGCATCACCAAGCTGGGTGAGGGGGGTGTCTCCTCAGTCCCCTAGGGGTGGTTGTGGCTTATGATCAGTCGTCGTTCACGCCGATCCTTTCCTCTCCAGGTCACCAGAAGAAGTTGATGTTGGGGGTGAAGAAGCTGTGCGACATCCAGCGGGCCGCCCATCAGGCCGACGCCGGCACGCTGCGGCGCAAGTCCCCCGGCGCCTTGCACCTTGTCGCCATCGAGCCACCGGACGCGCCCGGCGAGAGCTCGTCATCTCCTCGCACTCCCAAGATGCTGAGCTTCCAGGACAGCGAGCTGAGCGCTGAGTTGCAGATGGCCATCTCCTGCCGCTACGGTGGCGGCGGCGGCGACGAAGGTTTGTCGATCAAGAACGCGGTGGGAATGTCGCAGAGCCAGGAAAGCATCGACGCTCGCTCCAGGGGCTCCGGACGCTCCCAGGAGCCGCCGATGGTGTCCGTCACCCCCCACGCCTGGTCTCAGGAGAACCTGGACAAGGAGAGGAATCTCCCTGAAGGCTGGGACCAGAGGCCCAAGCAGGTGCCACTGGGCACCGCCACCGTTTTCAAGTACCCGGCGATTCCGGCCAAGCCCAAGCTGTCCGGCCCCTGTGGTCCCACCCCCCATGGGTCGCCGGCGCTGAAGGGTTTCAGCTACCTTCACTCCCATTGCGGCTCCACGGACCTCAGCTCGTCGCCGAAGCAAGAGAACCGCACCAAAACACCGACGCCCCCCAAGAACCGCGTCCAGACCGTCACCCGGTACGCCCTGTCGGACGGCGAGCCGGATGAAGACGAGGACGATCAGCCATGTCTGTCGGGTAACCTTTTGTCTTACGCCACCTTGACCCGCAAACCGGGGCGCAGCCAGCTCGCCCGCTTACAGTCCAGCCCGGAAAAGAGCGGAAACGTTGGGCGAAGTCAGTCCTTCGCCGTGCGCGCTCGTAAGAAAGGCCCCCCTCCGCCGCCGCCGAAGCGATTGAGTTCCGTCAGCAGCACCACCAGCGGCGAGCTGAGCGATAGCAGCTCCTCGTCGCCCCCAAGGGGCGGCGCCCAGAGCGACAGCCCAGTGAGCGTGAGGAGCATTGCGGCGTCTTTGGAAGGTCGGATAGAAGGAACAAACTCCCAAGCGGGGGTCAAACCGGATTCGGTCCTGCAGGAGTCGCCCCCCACGACCCAAAGGTCTGTGGGACAGGAGGCAAAGGAGGGTTCCGGAACAAGGAGGCGGGTCCAGAGCGAATGCGTTCACCTCCAGACCGCCAGCGTCAAAGACTCGGATCGGGGGGTGAAGTCCGACTCTGAGGAGGAAGAAACGAAGGGGTCCAAGTCAGAGGGCTCCTCGTCCCCCCAGCACAGCTCCAGCGAGTGCATCCCCTTCGCCGAGGAGGGGAACCTGACCATCAAACAGAGACCCAAGGCCCCGGGGCCCCCGAGGGCTGAGGCGGTGCTGGAACCTCCGGAGAAACCGGCGCCCAAGAACCAGGAGGTCCCCGAGTTCAACCTGACCGAGTCGGACACAGTGAAGCGGAGACACAAAGCCAAAGACAAGGAGGGAGGGGGTTCCCCCAGCCATGACGGGGCAGGGGCGTCTGGGTCCGAGTCAGACAGCGGCGGCGGACCCGACCCACAGAATCAGGAGGGGGTCAGTCTTAGGATAAGCGACTCCGGTTTGGGGAGACCTGCCAGTCCGGCGACGGGATCCCCCATCAAACCACCGCTGTCCCCGAAACCCCCCACAGTTGCCCCCAAACCAATCCGCCACAGCTTGCTCGCAGCGCAGGGTGAGTCGGCAGAACCCCCGGGTGTCAGAACAGAACCCTAAACTTTGGGCCATGTTGGGATCTGAACTTGTTTTGTCCATTTTTTGCAGGGGGGCACCCGTTGTCCTCGGTCACCGTCAGCGGGGGTCAAACGCTGGCCTTCTCTTGTCCGTCCTCTCCGGGTCTCGAACCTCGACCTCCAGCGCCGTCTTCAGCGCCTCAGAGTCCCTGTTTGACGCCGATGAGGGTCCAGGTGGGTCGGAGTCCCGTCCCGGAGTCGCCCCGGGAGACCAAGGTGGTCCAGCAGAGACTGGACCAGACCAGCACCTCCCTGGAGGTGGCGCTGGAGGCCGTGGAGAGGAAACTGAACCTGGAAGAGAACCCAGATAGGTGAGCTACAGTACCCCAAAGCCTCCACTAGGGGGCCAGCAGTCACCTGGTAGCTTCACCACCTCAGACTTGTTCTGTTTCTCTTCTGTTCCAGCGCGTCCAACACGGTGAGGTCCGCCCGCACCATCCTGGACGACATCGGGAACATGTTCGACGACCTGGCCGACCAGCTGGACGCCATGTTGGACTGACGGAACCTCAGGAACCCGAGACAGACATTTGCCCTCAGGAAAAGAACCTCAACGGACGCAACCGGTGGAGGTTCCCCTCAGAGAACTCAACAGGAGTCGGACATGTCGGGGGAGGAACTCAACACCTCGACCCGGGTTCTGGTTCTCCACCAGAACCCCGGCGCTGCTTCAATCAAAGACTTCAATCCTTCCAGTCGTATTCGTGTCGTATTTTATTGTCCATTGCCCATTGTAACCAATCAGAGCTGACGAATCTGAACCCGGACTCCCGTCAGCTCTGCCCCTTTGACCATTTCAACTTTTATTTGTCGTATTTTTCTACTTCCAGAGACGTTAACGTCTCCACTTATCGTGTTATCTATACCGTTTCTCATTGCACGACGGTGTGTCGTATATTTTTTGATATTCATTCTTAACCAGATGCGTATTTAAATTAGAGCAATTTAAAATTTATCCATGTTTATTGTACACCAGAGGTCTATTTACATATTCAGCCAAAGTGTTTGTACAGACGTTCCTCAGATATTTTCACGTGTTTATGAAATGTTATCTCTATTCCGTATTTAGCGTGTCGTCGCGCTGCGCTAACTCGGCGCCGTCGGTGCGAATGGGAAGGTTTGTGTCAGATCATTTCACATTTCAGCTATGTAGGCTTTATTTTAAAGAGAAATCACACAGCAGGGGCTCCACGCGTCCTCCTGGGGGGGTGGGTGGGGTATTTATTTATTGGTCGTGACTGAATGAAAGTTGTTTTAGCAAAAGGACTTTGATAAAAGGTGTCAAAGACATTTCAGTCAAGTCGTTGTTCTCCACCAGAGAACATCTATTAACCCGAAGCTGCAGTTAGCTCAGTTAGCACTGTTAGCTCACAAGAAGAAGGGTTTAAACCTGGAGGCATGTGGCTAGCCTAGCCTCCAGCTAATCTCCAGCTAGCCTCCTCCTGATCAGAAACAACAGGTTTGGATCAGTTCCGCAGTAAAAATGTTTCGTACCTGAGGTGAATGATGATGATGATGATGATGATGATGATGATGATGACGAAGATGAAAGTGTGCAGTCTGTTATTTTCACGTCTCCTGCTGATTGGTCATTGTCGGTCCTCTCTGGTTGTATTTCTGTAATCATTAAACATCTATGAACATTGTCTTTATTTTGAGCAATAAACAATTTTTAACGCAATTAAAAAACCAAAAAAAAACCACCTAATTTGTTCGGTTCTGCAGTACCAGGAAGTGACCACCAGATGACGTCATTTCCTCTCCCTCCTTTGAAGTACTTGGCTCTACGTCACTGCAGTACTTTTTTTTTTCCCGTTCCTAACTAACGTTACCGTCTCTTCTCCGGTTACCCCAGTCCTCACGTGACCTCTGAAGGGTCCTGGCTGCGACGTTGCGCCGCAGTGGACGGTAAACCACGTGACCCGCGCGAGCTCTCTTCCGGGATCGGGCACCGCCCCTCGGTCTAGTTCGTTTCCAGCAACAGAGCGTCAGGACCCAACCGGAGCCGCCCGCGAGACAAGCAGGTAAGAACCAGACCCGGAAGCAGAACCCGAGTCCGACTTTTGAAGGAGTTTGGTTTTTCTGGGGGACGTTTTTGACGCGCAGCGGCTGATCCCGGGTCAGGTGGGGACACCTCTGGTGCTGGTACTGGGACCAGTTCGCTAAAGCTGCTGGTCCCGCTCACTTCCGGTCCACAAACTGGACTGGGATCTGTGTTCGGCCCGGGGGTGGGGTGGGGTGGGGTGGGGGTTAACGTCTCGGAACTGATCTAATCTGTTTCTGGAGACTCAAACACGAACCAGGGAGCTGGAACCAGGGAGCTGGGCCCGGTCCGGACGTCTCCAGTCTGATTGATAGGGGTTGAACTGGGAGTGTCAGAAACCAGTTGGTGCTGAACTTTGTAACAAACTGGTTTGGATGGAATCAGGAAGAAGCTTCTTAGGGCGTGACCCTGGATTAGTCAAGTCCGACTTGTTGAAAACAATCCAAATCTATAAATTATATATATATATATATATATATATAAGTGTACAAGAAGGTAGAACGTAAAGTAATTCTATATGTTTATATAATCAATAACATACCTGAAGCTCCGCCTCCTTCAGGTGCATTTAAATCTCAGGTGTGTTTTTTCAACCAATCACGTCTGAACATTTTCAGATTAAATCATGTCAATTTGAAGCCTCATAAAATTCCATCCTTACGTTCTGTTTGAAAAAAAAAAATTCATAATTTCATTAAAATTTATGCAGAAGATTTTTTTTGTTTTCAAAAAACATTTTTTTTTTTTTTAACTTTATTTTTTTTCTTTTAATAAAGATGTTTAATGGTTCTCATCTCGGTGTCGATTCAGGTCATGTCGAAGAAAACTACAACCCGTTTCACCGACATGGACACGGTGGAGGCGTCCATCATCCGCATCCCGCCGCATCACTACATCCACGTTCTGGACCAGAACACCAACATCGCCCGGGTGGAGATTGGACCGCTCACCTACATCCGTCAGGACAATGAGAGGTCCGTCAGCGTTAGCCGGCTTTTAAAAAGCTGCTTTATTAAAGTTAAAAATTACTTTAAAAAATTTTTAATTGTAAAATTTAAAAATATTTAAAAATAAAGTTTAAATTTTTTTTTTTTTAAATTTAAAAAAAATAATTTTTTTAAATAAAAAAAATAGTATTTTAAATTTAAATTTTTTTAAATTTAACATGTTTAATATTTAAAAATAAAGTTATACTCTATTCTGTTTAACAATATTAACAATTATTTAATTAACAATATTTAAACATAATGTTTGTGTTTTGTATTAACCAGGAAGTCTGTTCCTCTTCTTCAGGGTGGTCTTCTTCCCCGTCCGTATGATCATGGTGCCGCCGCGCCACTACTGCGTCATCGCCAACCCCGTGGCCCGCGATGAAAATAACGAGGTCCTGTTTGACCAATCAGGGCAGGCCAAGCTCCGCCACGCCGACCTGGAGATCCGCCTGACCCAGGACCCGTTCCCGCTGTACCCAGGGGAGGAGGTCCAGCAGGTCTGTCTGCAGGATGTGACAGCTAGAGTCGGATGGCGTCGGATGCTGATGTTGTGGGCGTGGTCTGTGTGTTCCAGGAAGTGACCCCGCTGATGATCGTCTACCCGGACACGGCGCTGCGTCTTCAGGCCCTCCTGGACTTCGAGGAGGAGGGAGGGGTGAAGCGAGTGGCTGGAGACGAGTGGCTGTTCGAGGGACCGGGTACGGTTTGGTCGGGTCGGGCCCCCCCCCCCGCGGCCCCCGTCGGGTGGGCGGAGCCGCCGCTAAATATCCGTTGTGCGTTTGCAGGGACCTACATCCCCAAGAAGGAGGTGGTTGTCCTGGAGACCATCAAGGCCACCGTGATCCGAGAGAACCAGGCAATCAGGCTGAAGGCGCGCAAGGAGGGCGTGGACAGGGGCGGGGTCCACAGGGTCACAGGTATCACACGCTAAGGTCACGGGTAGCACACGCTAAGGTCACGGGTAGCACACGCTAGGGTCAACAACACACTACTGGTTGCAGGACGTGTGTGATGTTTGTTTTTATCTTCATGCAGAATAAAAAAATAATAATAATGATAATAATATTAATAATAATGATAATGATAATTATAATAATGATATTTTTATTTAAAAATTGATATCATTAATATCATTATTATCATTATTAATAATGATAATAATGATATTATCATTATCATATTAATGATAATGTGATCATAATAATGTGACAATTTTAATGATAATCATGATAATAAAAACAATGATGATACTAAAAAATGATATTAATGATAATGATAAATGATAATAATAATGATGATTATAGTAATGCTAATAAAAATGATAATTATAATAATAATGATGATATAAAAATGATGATGATGACAATGAAAATGATGATAATGAAGATGACTGTGATAATGACGATGATTAAAAAATGGTAATGATAATAATGATTATAATAACAATAATAATAATAATAATGATTATAATAACAATAATAATAATAATAATAATAATAATAATGATTATAATAACAATAATAATAATAATGATTATAATAACAATAATAATAATAATGATTATAATAACAATAATAGTAATAATGATTATAATAACAATAATAATAATAATGATTATAATAACAATAATAACAATAATGATTATAATAACAATAATAATAGTGATAATAATGATTATAATAACAATAATAATAGTGATAATAATGATTATAATAACAATAATAATAGTGATAATAATGGAAAAAATGATAAACGATGACGTTGAAGATGATAATTATAACAATAATAATGATGATGATGATGATAATATTGATAATAATAATGATGATGATGCCCCCCCCCTCATGTGTCCAGGTGAGGAGTGGCTGGTCAGTAAGGTGGGGGCATACCTCCCAGGCGCTCATGAGGAGGTCGTGGACATCGTCAACGCCTTCATCCTGACCGATAAGGTGCGTCCGCTCATCGTTACAGGAAACCACACCCACTGGGGTGGTGGGGGGGGGTCGCCTGGTAACCGGTTCCATGTAATCCGATTACAATCAGTGAGCGTAACCCAGATGTTTTCGCGTCTCCATAGAAAGCGTTGCACGTCCGCGCCCTGCGACCCTTTAAGGACGCCGGGGGGCGGAGCCGCCGCACCGGAGAGGAGTGGCTTGTCACCATGGCGGACAGGGAGGCCCACATCCCGTCGGTGGCGGAGGAGGTGGTGGGCGTGGTCAACGTGACCACGCTGAGCAGCCGGCAGTACTGCGTGATCCTGGACCCGGTCGGCCCCGACGGGAAGCCCCAGCTGGGGAACAAGAGGGTGGTGAAGGTGAGGAGGAGGGGGGGGGGGGGCGTCCTTCATCATCGCCGGCGCTCTCGGCTGCTTCGTTTTGTCACCCCCCCCTCTTCTTCTCCTCGCTGATCCTCAGGGGGAGCGCTCGTTTTTCCTGCAGCCGGGCGAGCGCCTCGAGTGCGGCATCCAGGACGTTCACGTGCTGTCGGAGGAGGAGGGGCTTGTGCTCAGGGCGGTGGAGGCGTTCACGGAGACCCAGGAGGTGAGGAGACGCCACGGCGGGGCGTCTGGGGTGGGCGGAGTCAGGGGCGGGGTTTGGCGAGTGGGAGGAGTCGTAGTGGGGAAAAGCTGGATCCAATCTGGGAGGGGTCATGGGAGGAGATCGGTGGGTAGGAGGAGTTATAGGAGGAGCTGGAGACGTTAAAGGAGGAGTTGTGGGCGGGGCTAGTGAGTGGGAGGGGTTATAGGAGCATCTGGAGAAGTAGTAGGAGGGGTTATGGGCGGGGCTAGTGAGCGGGAGGGGCTTGGGGAGGAGCTGTGGTCATGTGGTTAGCACACCTGCAGCTCAGAGCACGCCTCACGCCGCTCGCTGTATCAAACGAGGAGCAGATCTGCTCTGTGATTGGTCGAATCGGATTAAAGGGGGCGTGGTCAGGAGGATGGCGAGACGTTGTGACGTCATCGGGCTGAAGCGACGCCCCTTCCTGCCCCGGCTAACCATCCAACCCGAACTCTTCTTCTTCTCCCGTCTCTGAATCAAACCCCGCCCCCTCCTCATCACCCCCACCCCCCACCCGTTTAAATTCATTTGAACCCTCCTCTCCTCTCAGTGCCCCTCCCCCGCCGCCTCCCCCCCCCGCGCCCCCCCCTCTCCGGTGCATCGCCACGTTAACCCTTCTCTCCCCGCTCCGCCTCTCTCTCTGTCAGCGTGAGGAGGAGGAGGAGGGGGGGTCCCCCGAGGAGCGGGCCAAGCGCTCGCGGATGAGCGGCGTCCTCCGTCGCCCCGGCGACCGCTGGATGCTGCGGGGCCCCGCAGAGTACGTCCCCCCCGCCACCGTGGAGGTGGTCCTGAAGCGCAAAGCCATCCCATTGGACGAGAACGAGGGCATCTACGTCCGCGACATGAAGACCGGAAAGGTTCGGCCAAACCGACCGATCGATCCATAAATCAATCGACGGTGATGGTGATGGTGATGACGACGATGCTCCGCCCCTCAGGTGCGAGCGGTGATAGGCCACACCTACATGCTGACTCAGGACGAGGAGCTGTGGCACAAGGACCTGCCGGCGAACGTGGAGTCGCTCCTGACGTCCACCAAGGACCCGCTGGCCGACCGCTCCGACCGCAGCAAAGCCGGCGAGCCCAAAGTCCGCGACAAGACCCGGGTGGTGTCGTACCGCGTCCCCCACAACGCCGCCGTGCAGGTGTACGACTACCGGGAGAAGAAGGCCAGGTGAGACTCCGCCTCCTGGGCGTGGCTTGGCGCGGGAACGGGGCGGGGTGCTGACGCGGTGCGCCCGTCTCCAGGGTGGTGTTCGGACCCGAGATGGTGATGCTGGGGCCCGACGAGCAGTTCACCGTGCTGTCGCTGTCCGGGGACAAGCCCAAGCGCGCCAACGTCATCAAGGCGGTGTGTCTCCTGCTGGGGCCCGACTTCTTCACCGACATCATCACCATAGAGACGGCCGACCACGCCCGCCTGCAGCTGCAGCTCTCCTACAACTGGTAAGCAGCGATGGACGCGTTCGCGGCGATGTGGAGTCAACTCCAGGGTGAGGTCAAAGGAAAGGAGTCCCTCATCGTCTCTGACCCCGGTGCTCTTCGGGGTCGTCTTCTCTTCAGGCACTTTGAAATCAAGTCTCGCGACGACCCCGCTAACGCCGCCGCGCTCTTCTCCGTGCCCGACTTCATCGGAGACGCCAGCAAAGCCATCGCCTCCCGGATCAGAGGAGCCGTCGCCTCAGTGCAGTTCGACGACTTCCACAAGGTCCGCGTCGCACGACTAGCATCACTAGCATCACCAATATCACCAGCATCACTAGTATCACCAGTATCACTAGTATCACAAGTATTACCAGCATCCCTAGTATCACCAGAATCACTAGTATCACTAGTAACACAAGTATCACCAGCATCACTAGTATCACAAGTATTACCAGCATCCCTAGTATCACCAGAATCACTAGTATCACTAGTAACACAAGTATCACCAGCATCACTAGTATCACAAGTATTACCAGCATCCCTAGTATCACCAGAATCACTAGTATCACTAGTAACACAAGTATCACCAGCATCACTAGTATCACAAGTATTACCAGCATCCCTAGTATCACCAGAATCACTAGTATCACTAGTAACACAAGTATCACCAGAATCACTAGTATCACAAGTATTACCAGCATCACTAGTATCACCAGAATCACTAGTATCACAAGTATTACCAGCATCACTAGTATCACCAGTATCACTAGTATCACTAGTAACACAAGTATCACTAGTATCACTAGTATCACAAGTATTACCAGCATCACTAGTATCACCAGAATCACTAGTATAACTAGTAACACAAGTATCACTAGTATCACAAGTATTACCAGCATCCCTAGTATCACCAGAATCACTAGTATAACTAGTAACACAAGTATCACCAGCATCACTAGTATCACCAGAATCACTAGTATCACAAGTATTGCCAGCATCACTAGTATCACCAGTATCACTAGTAACACAAGTATCACCAGCATCACTAGTATCACCAGCATCACTAGTATCACCAGTATCACTAGTAACACAAGTATCACCAGCATCACTAGTATCACCAGCATCACTAGTATCACCAGTATCACTAGTATCACTAGTAACACAAGTATCACCAGCATCACTAGTATCACCAGAATCACTAGTATCACAAGTATTACCAGCATCACTAGTATCACCAGAATCACTAGTATCACAAGTATTACCAGCATCACTAGTATCACCAGTATCACTAGTAACACAAGTATCACCAGCATCACTAGTATCACCAGTATCACTAGTAACACAAGTATCACCAGCATCACTAGTATCACCAGTATCACTAGTAACACAAGTATCACCAGTATCACTAGTATCACCAGTATCACTAGTAACACAAGTATCACCAGTATCACTAGTAACACAAGTATCACCAGCATCACTAGTATCACCAGTATCACTAGTAACACAAGTATCACCAGCATCACTAGTAACACAAGTATCACCAGTATCACTAGCATCACTAGTACCTCCACTGCTAACGGACCTGTTTGTGTCTCCAGAACTCCAACCGGATCATCTGCTCCGCCGTGTTCGGGTTCGATGAGAAGCTGGTGGTGCGCCCCACGCTGCACTTCAAGCAGAACAACCTGGTGATCAGCAGCGTGGACATCCAGTCCGTGGAGCCGGTGGACCAGAGGACGCGCGACGCCCTGCAGAAGAGCGTCCAGCTGGCCATCGAGATCACCACCAACTCCCAGGAGGCCGCCGCCAGGTGCGACGGAACCCACGACCGCCACCTTTCAGCCGGGCGACGCCCACGCTGACGCTAATGCTAACGCCACGTCTCCTCTGTGCAGACACGAGGCGGAGCGTCTGGAGCAGGAGGCCCGGGGGAAGCTGGAGAGGCAGAAGATCACCGACCAGGCCGAGGCCGAGCGAGCCAGGAAGGAGCTGCTGGAGCTGGAGGCGCTCAGGTGAGCGCCGGGTCACCGAGGCGCCGGTGCGAGAGGGCGGAGTCTCGTTTAAAATAAAATCAAACCGTGTTTTCCAGCGCCGCCGTGGAGAGTACAGGAGCGGCGAAGGCCGAGGCGCAGTCCCGGGCCGAGGCGGCGCGTATTCAGGGGGAGGCGGCCGTCAACGAGGCCAAACTGAAGGCGGAAGCCCAGAAGATCGAGGCGGTGCGTCCCCACTTCCTGTTTGACCTTTCAACATAAAGTTCAGACACAAATATCAAAAGAAGCACCATTACCGTGAAACATTCTGACTATTTTGTTATGAATCAACATCGTGGATTGAACTAATTGTGCAACCCTCTGAACCAGGAAACCTTTTAACAAGTTCCTGTGCGTTTGTGCGAGCAGGAGGCGGAGCTTGAGCGGCTGGAGAAAGCCCGCCAGCAGGAGCTGAGCTACAAGAAGCAGATGGACGACCTGGAGGTGGAGAAGCAGAAGAGTCTGTCCCAGATCGAGAGCGAGCGCTTCAGCCAGCTGATGGAGAGTCTGGGCAGCGAGACCCTGAAGGAGATCGCCAGAGCCGGGCCGGAGATGCAGGTACGGGTCGCGGCGGAAACGCCTTATCACGCGGCGACGAATCAAACGCCGCCGGGCTTTAAACCTTTGCTTCTTCCTGCAGGTGAAGATGCTCCAGGCTCTGGGGTTGAAGTCCACCCTCATCACCGACGGCTCCTCGCCCATCAACCTCTTCACCACCGCCAGCGGCCTGCTGGGGGCGCTGCCCGGCCAGAACCCGTGAGCGGCGTGGAGGACCGGTTCAAACGTAAACGCCAACGAGAGCTCATTTCTCCGACAGCTGGAGAAAAAAAAAAAAAGAAAAAGAAAAACGTGCCTTTTTTTCTGATTTCCATAATCGCAACGCGGGTTTGTCAAACGTTTGAATGAGACTCTGCTTCTTTTGAATCCAACTTTATTCGTGCCGTTAAACGTAACGACGGTTAACGTGTTGAAACACGACAAACAGACGTCACCGATTCAAGAGAAGCTAGTTTGTGCGTCGTAACTTTTGCCTTTGCTGATTCTAGACTGTCCCACTGTGTCCACGGTTCACGCCGACTCGGCGTTTTTTTCTGGCGGGGTTAGGAAGCCGCGTAACGATGTTTTGCACTTTGTTTGGGGGAAATGAGCTCCGTGGAGGTTTAACGTCTGCAGTACATGAAGTTTAGTGCCTACATGCAGGCGGCTTTAACTGACAGCTACTCCTGCTTCTGCTTTAAGCTCCGCCTCTCGGAGCGTGTTTACCACGTTTGTTTCTGAAGTGAATGTTAGGAAGTGTGAAGGCCTCCTGTTGTTACTCCACAGTCAGGTGTTGGTTTATCACTATTAAAGTTCTGCTGCTATTCACCTCTTCATCTGTGTTTGGAGTTCATCATCATCAAAAAGTCACCGCGTGAACCTGGAGCGTTTCACCGCGTGAACCTGGAGCGTTTCACCGCGTGAACCTGGAGCGTTTCACCGCGTGAACCTGGAGCGTTTCACCGCGTGAACCTGGAGCGTTTCACCGCGTGAACCTGGAGCGTTTCACCGCGTGAACCTGGAGCGTTTCACCGCGTGAACCTGGAGCGTTTCACCGCGTGAACCTGGAGCGTTTCACCGCGTGAACCTGGAGCGTTTCACCGCGTGAACCTGGAGCGTTTCACCGCGTGAACCTGGAGCGTTTCACCGCGTGAACCTGGAGCGTTTCACCGCGTGAACCTGGAGCGTTTCACCGCGTGAACCTGGAGCGTTTCACCGCGTGAACCTGGAGCGTTTCACCGCGTGAACCTGGAGCGTTTCACCGCGTGAACCTGGAGCGTTTCACCGCGTGAACCTGGAGCGTTTCACCGCGTGAACCTGGAGCGTTTCACCGCGTGAACCTGGAGCGTTTCACCGCGTGAACCTGGAGCGTTTCACCGCGTGAACCTGGAGCGTTTCACCGCGTGAACCTGGAGCGTTTCACCGCGTGAACCTGGAGCGTTTCACCGCGTGAACCTGGAGCGTTTCACCGCGTGAACCTGGAGCGTTTCACCGCGTGAACCTGGAGCGTTTCACCGCGTGAACCTGGACCGTTTCACCGCGTGAACCTGGACCGTTTCACCGCGTGAACCTGGACTCCGTGTGGAATCTGACCCACACTTCGCCCCACATTCAGAAAAATATTGAAACTCCACCCCCCCACCCCCACTTGACTTTTTTTTTTCCCACTGAATCTTTCCTTCCAACAACTCGCCCGTCCAGAAACTCACCTGTGAGTAACGACGACTGAATCCGACCCGTTTGAATCCAGATCGGTTGTTTGACCCGTTCACACAGTGCTGTTTCCACCAGCGGCCACCAGGGGGCAGCATTTCACTGCTGTCGCTCCAGCAGGAGGGAATCGACCACAGGTTGGATTCTATTTCCTGCAGTGGATTCCCATCAGTGCTCCAGTAAGTGTTTGTGTCAGCTGGATGTTCGTCTCCATGGAGACGATCATGTGACAGTCATGCTGTTTCAATGGAGTCAGGGAGTCTTTACCTGCTAGCTAAATACTTTAATGCTAACTTTACCTCTAATGAGGGTTTCAAGGTGCTGCTGAAGCCTTTATGCTAATGTCAACATTGCTAACATCTGGTTGTTTCCTTATAGGTGTTAGCTTTCCAGCTATTGTACATTCTAATCAACAAGTCTGAACATTATTATCAGCATTTTAGTATTTTCATAGCAAACATGTTAGCATTTAGCTGGAGATCGCCTGGTAACTGTGGTGTTAGCGTGACTGAAGATTCTATATCTGATATTTTGATATCTTTGTTTTTATTTGTTCTCGTCATTTGATTTGAGTCTAGCTGTAAACGGACAAACTGGCGACACAGTGTCAAATCATGGTGCTAACAAATTAGCGACAAGGGCAATATGTTTAATCAGTTTAATACCCCGCCCTCCCGAACATGACAAGTGTTTCCATCATGAACAAAAAAAGACGAAACACCGTCATTTCAAAACAGTACAAAAACTTTATAAAAGGAAAACACATCAAAACCGCCGCCGTCTGGCGTCCTGTCGCGGTTGGAAACCGGGACCGGTTCAGGTGCCACGCCCTCCAGGTGGTGGAGGACCGCCGTGAGCCGGACCGCCTGGATCTCCTGTCCGGTCAAACTTTTGCCCGTCGGAGCTCAGGACGCTCCGGCCGTCCGTACGTCTCATTCGTTGGCCCAGGAGGCCGAGGTCCGTTTCCAGGATTAGCCGTCCGAGTCGCCCTGGATCAGAACAAACAGATCCTGGATCAGTTAAACCTTCACGCTAGAACCCGACAGTTTTGACTTTCTTTTTTCTGGAGTTTGACCTGAAAATGATTCGACAAATATCTCCAACGAATCGCCCACGCAGCAGCGGCACAAAGTTTGATGATAGTTTAATCTGTGTTTCTATGGCGACGACTTCTTCCTGTTCCTCGGAAAAGTTGTTGAAGCACATTTTATAAACTTTGGACTAACTGTTCACCATTGCGAGAAACAATGGATTCATTTCGTCGTCCTGCTTTTTGATTCGTGAAACTTGTAAACAAACTCCAATCCCAGAGACTCTCCATCTGGTGAGCGAAGAGTTAACATTTTTTTAGTCGGATTGGGCCGCAAACCCAAACCTAATTGGTTCTAACAGGGTCTAGGATCTGTTACCCAACCCACAAACTGGATCAAATGGACTTGGACCTCACCTCAGAGTCACTCCTTGGCTTTCTTCTCGCTGTTCTGCAGCTTCTCCACGATCTTGCGCTCGTGTCCCGACGGGTTGGGGCGGTTGGTGTTCTCACTCGACTCCTTCTTGGTCCGTCCCTTACGGGCCGAACCTTCTGTTGACACAAAAGGACACAAGTTCAGCAAACAGACCTGAGTCCAGGACGGCAGAGTTCCCCAAAAGAGAGCCAAGTCTGACCTGTGTACTTGTCGGTCAGGTTGTAGAACTCGTACTGGTCGTAGTACTCCTCCTCGAAGGAGGTGGGCTTCAGGTTCTTCACGTCGACGTGACTCATGGTTGTTTCTCCAGGGAAACCTTCGGAAAGCAGCAGCGGGAACCGTTGGACGTCTTCTGTCTGGAAGGTAAACAGGATAACCTCCAGCGCCGTCCGGGAGCTTTTATTGGGAGCTAGGAGCTCCGCCCCCTCCTCTTCCTCCGCCTCCTACACATGTTGCATCATCCTCCTCGCAGACTTCACTGAAACCCGACCCCAACCATCCTGAACCTCGACTCCTACTGAGGAGTTTGTGGATCAGTTGAAGTTTTTTATCCACCTGAGAAACTTTTAATCTGTTGGTTGGACCAGATCTAAACCGCTAAAGTCTGGATTATCCCAGGTTCCTATATTTTGTTTTTGTTTATGGGGAAAAACAATAAAGATTTGACTTTATTTGACCTTTTTTTCATGTTGATCATAACATTAAAACAACCGATCAGATCTGGACCAAATTATCACCAGATTGATTTCTCTCCTCTGGGATAATCTGTGTCCAGATTTACTGTAAACCAGACCTCAGGTTTTAATCAGGTTTGATTAAGTTCAAAATCTGAGCTGGATACAAACGTTAGCTGCTGAGCTAATCGTTAGCATCTGAGCTAATCTGCAAACACGCCACAAACATGTCAGCGTGTCGTGTTTGACGTCCGTCACGTGACGACCGACCTTCATCTGTTTGTTTTCTTTGCTTAACAGCAGGTGCAGCTTCACACACTGTGTGTGTGTGTGTGTGTGTGTGTGTGTGTGTGTGTGTGTGTGTGTGTTTACTGTTACTTTAAGTGTGTCAAAATGCAGTGGGAGGTTAGCCTTGCTGCTAAAGTGCGAATTTATTCATCATCTTTTCTATTTTTTTTTTTTTTTTTTTAGAGATCACATTTAGCTAATGCTAATGCTAATGAGATCTCCTGCTGACTTTTAGGTTTCAGGTGTTTCTTTGTGAAATCGTCTTCAGGTGTTCTGGACAACTTGTTGCTTCAGTTTCGTTGTCCTCTAACGCTGCGCTTGTGTGTTGTGTTGTTGCCGTGTGTTGTTGGGTGTGTGTGTGTGTGTGTGTGTGTGTGTGTGTGTGTGTGTGTGTGTGTGTGTGTGTGTGTGTGTGTGTGTGTGTTGTTGTGTGTTCGTACCAGAACAGCAGCAACAGTTCAGGACGTTTTCCATCACAGACGTGAGAACGAACACAGAGCTGCAGCCACATTTCATGACTCATAATCACAGCCTTCATGTACAGGAACCGAAAACAAGCTGAGGAGGAGGTGGGGGAGGTAAAGGAGGAGGAGGAGGAGGAGGAGAGAGACCACCCTGCTCCTCTTCCTTTAACCCTCGGAGCTCCTGCTGCTCCAAAGTCACAACACAACTCAGTTAATGTTTTGCAGCAGGAGTCGACCTGTTAGCGTGCCCTCAGTTGTGTCTGCAGGAGTCTGGTGTGAGCGCACACACACACACACGCACACACACACACACACACACACACACACACACACACACACACACACACACACACACACACACACACACACACACACACACACACACACACACACATTTCAGGGTTGAGTACACACAAGGTAAAGCAGGCTACAGATAAAATATGTTTTGCATGGCCTCATTCTCTCTGGTGAACATTGACCCCCCCCAGACACACACACACACACACACACACACACACACACACACACACACACACACACACACACACACACACACACACACACACACACACGCACTAAAACACAATTTTGTCTGGAATTAAAAGAATAAAATAATTTGCTATCGTCTTTCCAGGTTCACGCGGTGAAACATTTTGCACTAATTCAGCCACACGCCTAATAAATCCTGAGCTGTCACATGGCTGGAGCCTCCAAATCAGAGACGATCATTGGTTCAGGTGGATGATCAGGTGATGATGTGTGTGTGTGTGTGTAACCACAAGTGTGTTTTGTGTTGTGAAGCTTCCTTTATAGATCAGGTTCCCTGTCTGCTGTGTCCAGATAGCAATGCTAAGCTAACAATGCTGCTGACCCGCCTCAAACACCACAGCTGGTGATGCATTCAATGACCTCCCAGATCACGTAGGACGTCGCTGCTTCTGCTTTGTTATCGGAACTTCCTAACGCCGTCCTTTACGTCGTCATTTTAGCCGCTTCGCTTGTTGTCGCCCTCTAGTGGAGACTTAGCTCAACATCGATACCAACATGAAGGAAACATTTATGAAACACGTTCATCTGAATAAACAGACGCTAAACAAGCTCGAGTCAAATTGTTAGCTTGAGTCTCACTTTAACCCGAGAGAGCAGCTAACAGGCTACGAGCTAACACTTTAACATGAAGGTGTCGCGGCGGCGCCCGATTCTCGAACACGTTGACCTCCGTTTCGCACGTTAATCATTAACCCTTAGCGCGTTTATCTGCAGACGGACGGATGATGAGACGGTTTGTATGTGGAACGGGCCAAAGTACCGTCGGCAGAAATAAAAGATAAGACAAACCAATCGGGTCGATTATCTCTGTGACCTGGAATCGTGTTTGTTCTGTTTGTTTATTTGGAATCCATTAATATCCTCGGCTGGAATAGTTCCGTTTCTGTTGAGTCGCACTTCAAAACGACTGAAAACGAAAGCGAGGAACGTTCTGTGTAGAACAGTAGGATGCTAACGGCTAACCTCAGGGGTTCTGGTCGGAACAGGTGTGAGCAGCATTCTGGAACAGCCAGAGTGTCCTCTGGGGGTTTACTGGAACAGCCTGATAATTGATCCCCAGAGATCATAGATAATAATGATGGATTCTAATAATCCAGTCTCAGATGTTCCACAAGTGAAAGAAGACAGAGATAAGAGTTTCAAAGGTAAATCCTTATCAAACCGAACTCCCAGATTCTTCATGGAGGAGTTGGAGGTCAAGGTCGTCCATCCAGACTCCAGCGCATCAGTCGTTAGATCTGGACTTTGATTGGGTTTTTTTTTTTAATTTGGTCTAATTTAAGTAAATACAATTATTCGTTGCAAGAGCTAAAAGCAGTTCTCGTGCTTTGAACCGTACTTTCAGAGACTCCCTTTTGATGATCAAAATATTCGGGTTAATCAATCACTCCCTAGAGCTAATCAGCGGTACTCGCTGATTACATGGATTCATCCGGTCCACTTTGTCTTGACGGTCGCGGTTATGAATTTCATTATATCTTGTCCTGCCCTGTTCTTGATCATCTCAGAAAACCTCTAATTAAACCGTACTTTTGGAGAAGTCCAAATTGCCTAAAATTCATAGTTATTCTCATCCTCCCATAAAAAAAAAAAGCTCTGTCAAACCTAGTTAAACTTATCAAAGAAGTTGTGTATGTTTTTAGGAAATAACTCTTGCCCTGCATTCCTATTTTTATCTGTCATAGTAATTTGCTTTGTTTTTTTTTCTTCTTGTCATATTGTGCAATAGGTGTTGTATTTTTGGATTTACTTCTGTTTTTTATAGCAAACAGCTCAAATTCTTTATAAGTTCTCTAATACCCCAATAGGAGTATCTTGTGGGAAATAAAATCATTGTCATTTCCATTTTCATTAGTTATGCTTACCTACAATCGTTGACTGACATTAGCTATGCTATGTAATGTTAGCAATGATGGCTTACATTTAACCAACATTAGCTATGATAGGTAACGTTAGATATAATGGCTGACATAAGCCATCATAGCTATTAAATATTAATATTTAATATTATTAAATATCAAATTATATTTAATTAATTAAATATCAGCTAATATTTATAAATATAAATAGAATTTTTAAGATTTAATATTTAACAAATATTTCCATAATTGTTTGTTCCTTGCACCTTTTTTTGCCGAGAGTTGTCTTAAAAATTTTGTTGTACACTTAATGACATTAAATGCATTCTATTCTATTCTATTTTATTCTATTCTATTCTATTCTATTCTATTCTATTTTATTCCATTTTATTCTATTCTATTCTATTCTATTCTATTCTATTCTATTCGCTACGATAGCATTAGCAGCGGTGGATTCCAGCGAGTGATCAACCAGTACGATGATGATCCTGGACGCCTCAATGGTCTTTACTGGTCAAACTGGACTCATGATGGGATGTTCCTGTTCAGATGGAGCAGCAGACCCTTCATGATCATCTTGTGTCGTTTCAAGCAGCGCCTTTGGGTTTGCGTCAAACAGCGACACCCAGCGGCCACGTGGGGAAACTGCAGCCGCTGAACTTTCTGTTCCCAGGAGAATCGCACTAAACACGTTCAGACGCGTCTGAACCGGAGACCGGAGGAGGTTCCGTTACCGGCTGGGAGGAGGTGGAGGAGGAGGAGGTGGAGGAGGAGGAGGATGAAGATGAAGAGGTGTTCCTGTGTTGGTCTTGAGGTGCGATGAAGAGATGAGGATGACCGGAAGGAGATTTGTTGGGTTCATTATCACGAACGTTGTTCGAACCGGGAAACCAATGCAGACGTAGCTCCGCCCCCGCCACCATCTGATTGGACGACAGCGTGGACACACCTGAGTAACTCAGGTCAATGCAGACGGAAGTAACTAGAAAGTAACTAGTTACGAGTCTGATGTAACGGATTGCTTCTGATTCAACAACTTCTTTTTATTGATCTATGGATCAATGATGTCACCATGTGATCAGTTCACATCATCTCAGAGAACGGACCAATCATCAATTATTGAAAATCAGCAGCTTAATTGATTATTGCAGCTCTAATGTTTTACAGCCCCTCCTCCTCCTCCCCCCCTCCCCCCCTCCTCCTCCCCGGCCATCTGATTGGTTCTCTCTCTGCAGCAGCAGCCTCCTCACCGGCAGCACGCGCCTCCCGGTTCTCCGGTCAATGACGGAGCGACCCGGTCCCGGACGGACCCGTTCCACCCGGATCCCGCTCAGCGCGCGGCAGCAGGTCTCAGTCCGCTCGGACCGGCATGCCGCGCGGCTCCACCTGGACCGGAAAGACCCCCGCGAGCCTGTGAAGGACCGGACCGCCGCATGCCGGAGAGCGCGCGACCGTCCGCGTGAATGAATGAATGGGAGATGGAGAAACTACTGAGTCAGGTAGGAGCGCGTGAGCATCACCCGGGGGCGCGTGCCACAAAAACATAAACACTTCACCTGCGTGGACTTCATGTTCCCCCGATGACGTCACGGGCGGACGTTTATTGAACGTTTTGACAAACAATAACAAACATAAATGACAATTAAAGTTGAATCAATGATTAACAGATTAATTGATGTGTTAATTAGTGCTTTGATCCTTTGATAAACAACAAAAACAACAACAATAATAATAATTATTGACTATTCATTTGTTATTTTTTCTCATTTCTGATCTGTTTACATGTTTGTTGCGTTGATTATCGTTGTGATGTCACTGATTGCTGATGTCATCATCTTCTTCCTGGTTTGACTGTGACGTCTGCGCTTCGCTTTCATGTGTGTCTCGTGATTACATCAGAGGTCATGTGACTCAGTGGAGCGTTGACTGACTGATAGAGGAGGTCAGAGCGGAAACAGAAAAGTTTGGAAGGTCAAAGAGAGAAAACCATTGAAACCAGTAACCAACCAGAAACCATTGAAACCAGGAACCAACCAGAAACCATTAAAACCAGTAACCAACCAGAAACCATTGAAACCAGTAACCAACCAGAAACCATTGAAACCAGTAACCAACCAGAAACCATTAAAACCAGTAACCAACCAGAAACCATTAAAACCAGTAAACAACCAGAAACCATTGAAACCAGTAACCAACCAGAAACCATTAAAACCAGTAACCAACCAGAAACCATTGAAACCAGTAACCAACCAGAAACCATTGAAACCAGGAACCAACCAGAAACCATTAAAACCAGTAACCAACCAGAAACCATTAAAACCAGTAACCAACCAGAAACCATTAAAACCAGTAACCGACCGCACTCCCAGCGTGGCTTCTGTGGATCCTTCAGAGAACGTTGTGATTAATATCTTTATTGATCACATTCACTCCTGTAATGTTTGTCTGTGGATAATGTGTCAATAAAGGTCATTGAAATTGATTTTGGCAACAGAGAGATAGAGATAGAGATAGAGATGGAGCAGAGAGATGGAGAGAGATAAAAGAGATAGAGTGACAGAAAGAGAGAGGGATGAAGGTGGAGGGAGAGAGAGGGAAGGGGGGGACATAGGAGTAATATGTAAATTGAGGTGTTGATGTCTTACCAACGAATAACTTTCTATATATAGAACACACACACACACACACACACACACACACACACACACACACACACACACACACACAGCTGCTGTTTATTGGCTTCCAGAGGACAAGTAATGAAATGAGAGAGTGGGTATAGAGAAACCTCTGCAGACAAACGGAGAGAGAGAATGGGGCGTAAAAATGAATGAGCGACACCAGGAGCCAATCAGCAGCCTCGCATCACGACCCAATCCGACGTCTAGATTTACATCTGTGTGGCTGGGAACGAGAATACAAAACCAACACGGTCCAATAACATGTGATTACAGACGTCAATGTCGTGTGACTCCTCCCTGAGGAGCAGTGGGCGGGCCTTAGGTATCTTTCTCAAGGACACATCAGAGGCTCGAACCCCCAACTTTCAAACAGGAAGACGGTGCTCCACCCACTTGGAAGGGGGCGGACCTGGATCAGACTTTTGCTAACGCTAAGTCGGACGTCGTCGTCGTGGATCGACAGAAGGTCCGACGCTAGGACGACTCGTGGAAAGGATCCGGGCTAGTTGGTGTTCGCTGCCCAGCGTCGTTCCATCCATTATTGAATTCCTGTCAGACGTCTCCGGAGTTTTAAAACTTTATTGGTACAGCAGCAGAACATACGGTTCTTAGGTCTGACCTTATCACTCCTGCAGATATTTTTAGATGTATTTATTAAGGAGTGACGACAGACTTCTTCATCCTCCAAAGGGATGAGGAACTCGTCGTAATTTGTTGGCATCGCCAACTAATAACTTTTTTTTTACCACATTTTCCAGTGCAACCGAATCCCTGCTGACGCGTCTCGATTCGTTGGACTTAAAGAAGCCGTGAACCAATAGGACGAGGCAGGAAATGCACAAACAAAAGAGACGTGTGGCGGCAGGGGAGTGAGGGGGAGGAACAAAATGAATCACAGCTTTAATTGTTCTTGGGCTAAACTGGTCTCCGTGGAATGACGAAGGAACGCGGCGAACCAGCAGGTGCTTAAACAACTGTTTGTCAATGTCTTTGGGTAGGATGAAGTCAAATTTAGTGCAGGACGACCTGAAGTGAAGGTGGATGGAGGACACAGATGGGGCAGGTCAGAACTTATGGCAAGAAGACCGAGAGACTGAAAACCACAAGGAGATTTTAACGTAGTAACACCAGATCAGTGGAACCCAACTTCCTAGACAAGTCAAGAGTTTCTAGTACCCAACTACCCATTGAGAAGTTTCCTCTCTTCTCCTGTGGAACCGTCTTCAATCCTAGACCCCTTCTATTTTGAAGATTACCTTAAGACCAGATGTCTGTGAAGGTTTTCCATCAGGTCATGGTGATCCAAAGTTCTTAAAATCAATCCGATGGACTTTCAAAGAGTTCCTTGAAGACGTTCTACCTGTCGTCTAAGAGTCTTCTTCAGTTCTGGTGGTGGTTGGTGTTGGTCAGTCCAACAACGGTTGCAAAGACTTGTCTGGCTGCCCCAACGATGGTCGTTGGGAATACGAGGGAGGGTCAACTACCATTCACCCTCTTATGCTAATGGTGGTCGTTAGCTTGAGTCAATCTGTTGAGTAATTCTGAAGATGCCTTTCTGGAAGGACTTTCTTAAAGTCCAGGGTATCGATTCAAACACTCCATTCAGATAAAACTCACACATAAGTCTAGGTTAGTTTTAGGTTTGGTTTAAGCTCCTCCCCTTCCTCTCCTTCTCTACACATTCATGTCTCATTAATTCATGTTTACTAAGGCGTCGCCTTCACTGCACCAAAACAGGTGGACACCCCCCCCAGAACAGACAAACGAACCAAACGCCACTGACACCCCAACAGTGTGACAGAGAAACAAACACAGCGTCGTCTCCTCCGGTCGGTGTAGAGGATGTAGAGGAGGAGGAGAAGACGTGAAGGAGGAGAAGTTGTTTGCTGCTGTCAGAGCTGTGAGTCAGCAGGTCTTCATCCTCCCACTCATCACCAGCTAAATAAACCTCCGTCTGCTGGAACACACAGAAACCAGAGCAGGAGGACCTACAGTGGGTTTACTGTCCTACTGATATCAATACAGAGGCAGTCATCAGTCCTATCAGTCAGGAATCATTCACTGATGTGTTCATGTGAACGAGGCATTGATTATTCTCCCCCTGATTTATTTTGGTTGAATGTGATGAACTGATTTATGGTTTTAGAGTCAAAACAATCCAGTTGGATCAAGTCCAACTAGTTAACCCAGGTCCAAATGAGGCTAACACGGCTAAAAATGCTAAGCTAACGTCATTCACACAGTAAAGCCCAACAAGTTCCCATGATGTCAATGTGGGTTCATCTCCCTAATGTGATCATGCTAACTTCAGATGTGCCAAAGTTAGCTTTAGTGAGCTTTCATGAGGCGTATGAGCAGGTGTTTCCTCAGGTGAGGCTGTACCTGCTGATGTAACTCCTCCCACTGAGCTGCTGCATCATACACCCCGCCCCTCCAGATGGATGAGAGTGTGTGTTAGCTGTAACACATTCATGCTGACTAAATCATGAATCAGAAATAATCAGCAGAGACACACAGACCCGAGACTGATCAGCTGATTAACAGTTTATGACTAATCAATCAAAAGTTTGCTTTCTGCTGTGGAGGCAGCTCCGGGTCTGACGACGAATTGACCGCGGTGTCATGTGACCACCATGAAATTTGAACTTTAGTGACGCGACTGAAACATACAATTGTTGTTCGGTAACTGTTTCACATCCGTCCATCTGGCCCACATCTGACTCTGAAAATGCTACAGTAAGTTAGCAGCTAACTATGTAGCATCAGGCTAGATGGTATGCTGGCTAACCGCTTAGGGTTTGGGTTCAAGTGTTTTATTATCGCAACTGAAAATGAAGAGCAATGTGGAAAGAGATCATTTGACCCAAAACACAATAGTTGTGCTTCTTCTGGTGGTGACGGACTCTAAATGATAGTCGCCAAGGTGTTGATGAAGAAGAGTCATCTGTCGCTCTGCCTCCACCAGATGTCACAGACAAATTAGACGGAAAAATTATGTCTGTGTACCCAATCGAATATTTATTAGAAACAAAAATACAGCAGGAAAAACAACAACACGAGGAGACGGATGACAAGCCGGTGCTGTTGTCTTCTCAGCATCCCGTAGGATGTTAATGTCGGATGCGATGAGAGTAAGGCTGAGGAAGAGGAAAGTCTTGATTCCAGCAATATTTAAACCACATTTCAACAGAAATATATTACTAGAGGCATCAGAAAGGTGCCTGAGAGGGTAAACGTCCCTGTGGTGTTCCTCAGGGTAGTACCCTCGGCTGCATCTTCGTCTATTTCCTCGTCTTTGTCTTCATTCTGTCACTACAATCTTGTTTCTATATCTTTTTTTTTTACTTTAAAATAAGCCGACTTCAAGACAGACTACTAACTTGCGGATTAGCTGACAAGCTAATGATTTGATGCCATCTGTGTTTTTTAGGTGGTGTGTATCTGTTTGCTGCTGATTGGACAAGTTTCCCCGCTGGAGTTGACCTGTGAGACCCTGATCCTGCTGTCGACCAACCTGACAGGTGGCTTCATGTCCGACTTCCTGTTTGTCTTCCTGTCTGGACTGCCTCTTAAAGGTCTGACTCGTGCTTTTCTGATTTTCTTTTTCTGCTAGCGAGAATGTTGGTTCTACTAAACCAAACCTTCACCGTCAGCAACGCCTCAGGTTTGTACTTCTACCCGTAACTGTTGGTAATATTGACTTGGAGCTGCACAAATATGAACTTCCTGCCGTACTCTGGAAGGATATTTGTATTTTTGGACGGGACTCATGGCGGATAGGGAAGACAGCCTGGAATGTACAATGACTCTGAGTCAACCGTCATTGAGTTTAGTGCAATAGTCCCAAAAGGTTTGTCTGTCGAGGTCTGGATTCTGGTTTCCAGAAAAGTCTCGGGTCATTCTAGTTGCTTGTTTGAAATTCATTGAAAAACTGAAATCTGCGGTAGAAAAATGAGTAATATCCCAGAACTGGACAAGTTTATCTTTGGAATGGGTTAAGACTGCCCAGAAACACTGCTGGAACTAGTTCAGGTTTGGAGCTAAAAGGTCTCAAGGAAGAGTTGGAGAGTCTTCTTCTGGTCTGTCTTGTTGGGTCATGGAATCATGAGTCAAGGATATTGGTTTTGACGCAGTCTACCTGTCTGTCTACCTGTCTGTCTGCAGGTGTGCATTGCGACCTGTCTGTGGACGGTATTGGGACGTGTTGGCCTCGTAGCGCAGCAGGTGACCTGGTCTCCAGACCTTGTCCAGAACAGTTCAATGGGATCCACTACAACACCAGCAGTAAGTACCGAACGTAATGCTACTTGAGCCGGCATGCCAACCAATCAGAGCAGACTGGGCTTGTGGGCGGTGCCCTTAAAGAGACAGGAGGTTATTCTGGATTCCTCAGATAGTAAATTAGTAATAGTCCATCTGTCCATCTGTGTTAAACCAGCTGGAACCTCACCGCCTTCATCATCATCATCATCATCATCATCATCATCATCTCTGCCCATACAGAAATATCTCAGCTGTCTTTCTCCTCTGATTGGCCGGTGCTCAACTAGCATTGAACCGGCTAACAGGCTAATGAAGGAGCTGTCAGTCAGGTCTGAGTGGGCGTATTGATCCACTCAGCTAATCAGCTAGCGCTGAAGCTAAACCTGGACATGTTCATTTAAGCTGAAGCCAGCGTCTGTCAGGGTGAGGTCCACACATCTGATGTTTCCATGTCAACAATGATGCGTGACATCATCGTCCAATCAGAGAAGCTCCTTCCTGCTGTTACTGATTATATCAAGTGATCTTGATCAAAAGAAACTGGACGTGTGTGTGTGTGTGTGTGTGTGTGTGTGTGTGTGTGTGTGTGTGTGTGTGTGTGTGTGTTTGTGTTCAGACCAGGTGTACAGGGAGTGTCAGGCGAATGGCAGCTGGGCCCCCCGGGGAAACTACAGTCAGTGCACGGAGATCATCATCCTGGTGAGAGCTATCAATGCGATCGGTGATCAGTTCAGTGATCAATACACACATTCAGACTGTCCCTAATGAAATGCCACCACGTCGAGTTTGAAGTTGATCAAATCATCTTGCAATTATATTTTAATGACATGCAAATCAGCAGGAGCCCAGCGGACACCATGACTCAGCAGAACAGACGATGACTTGGCGATCTGATATTTGTCGGGTCGTCTCTAAAACGGGGAGACGGAGTCACGTTTGTCCCCCCGGAGAAAGAACCAGAAAACACTTTCAGGAGCAGGACGGCAGAGTTTCTGTTCACGCCTACGAGACGAGGTGTTAATGTGTTTCCGTGGTAACGGCATCAATAATGGACGACAGGCAGAGGCTCTGACCTCAACCCGACTGTCTGTGTGTGTGTGTGTGTGTGTGTGTGTGTGTGTGTGTGTGTGTGTGTGTGTGTGTCCGTCCGTCCGTCCGTCCGTCAGTCTGTCTATCAATGTGAATTTTTGTACCCCAGAGATCAGTGTGATCCATCTGGTCCATCAGCATGTGTAATGTGTGTGTGTGTGTGTGTGTGTGTGTGTGTGAGGTGTGTGTGTGTGTGTGTGTGTCCATATGTTCTGTCATCAAACACCCCCCCCCAATGAGACAATCTGTCTTCAAATTCCTGTTTTACACTGATTGGCCTGGAGAGATGGATGCTGGCCAAGAATAAGTGTGTGTTTGTGTGTGTGTGTGTGTGTGTGTGTGTGATGAGTAAAAGTCTTCATCATCTGAGAGTACACACTCTCTGCTCTTTTGTTTACATGATTTGACTTCATTTCTATTCATAAAAACAACCGCCATCACCATGGCAACAGCACACACACACACACTGACTGAACTGTGTGAGGAGTTAAAGTTAGACACTAATGTAGAGTTGATCCTCGGTGGATCTTCATCGTTGTGGGCGTCAGAACTTCCTCTTCCTCACCCACAGAGACATTTTCCTCCAAGACTTCCTGGTTCTCCACAGACTTCCTGTCTCACCTGTCTCACCTGTCTCACCTGTCGGACATCTGTCTGTCTGCTTCCAGAGGAAGAGTAAGGTTCACTACCAGGTGGCCGTCATCATCAACTACCTGGGTCACTGCATCTCTCTGGGGGCGCTTCTGCTCGCCTTCCTGCTCTTCATGAGGCTCAGGTAATCCGGTCGCGTCGCCCCGCTGCGCCTGTGCCTCGCGGGTGAGGCCAGTGGCTGCGCCTGTGCCTCGCAGGTGAGGTCAGTGACCCGTCCGTGTGTTGCAGGAACATTCGATGTCTGAGGAACATCATCCACTGGAACCTCATCTCGGCGTTCATCCTGAGGAACGCCACCTGGTTCATCGTCCAGCTAACGATGAATCCCGTCGTCACCGAGAACAACCAGGTGAGATGCAGGAAGCAGTCGCCATGGAGACGAGCGGATGCTCGCCTTCATCCACAAAACAGACTTTTAACTGGTTACCATGACAGACAAGCATCGACTCCTTACTTGCTCTCCTTCTAAAATGTCCTTTTTCTCCTCTCCAACTCCTCCTCCTCCTCCACATCATCCTCTTCCTCCACCTCCTCTCCCTCTTCTCCCCGGTCCTCCTCTTCCCCCTCCTCCTCTTCCTCAGGTGTGGTGCAGGTTGGTGACAGCAGGTTATAATTATTTCCACGTCACCAACTTCTTCTGGATGTTTGGTGAGGGCTGTTACCTCCACACAGCCGTCGTCCTCACCTACTCCACCGACAAGCTCAGGAAGTGGATGTTCATCTGTATCGGCTGGGGTACCTGTCTGTCTGCCTGTACCTGTCTGTCTGTACCTGTCTGTAGCTGCCTGCCTGTACCTGTCTACCTGTGCTTGTCTGCCTGTACCGGTCTGTCTGCCTGTACCTGTCTGTCTGTACCTGTCTACCTGTGATTGTCTGCCTTTACCTGTCTACTTGTACCTGTCTGCCTTTACCTGTCTACTTGTACCTGTCTGCCTGTCCATGTCTATCTCTACCTGTCTAGCTGTACCTGTCCACCTGGCCCTGTCTACATGTACCTGTCTGCCTGTATCTGTCTACCTGTACCTGTACATGCACTTGTCTATCTGTACCTGTCCACCTCTGCCTTTCTACCAGTACCTTTCCACTGAAATCTGTCTATATGTACCAATCTATGTCCAACTGTCTACCTCTGCCTGTCCAACTGTACTTGTACTTGTAGCTGTACCCGTCTACCTTTATGTGTCTACCTATATCTGTATGCCTTTACCTGTCTGTCTGTACCTGTCTACCTGTACTTGTACTTGTAACTGTACCTGTCTTGTGTGTCCACAGGTATTCCATTCCCAATCATAGTGGCATGGGCTTTTGGGAAACTTTACTATGACAACGAGAAGTAAGTCACATGATTCTAACAGTAATCTCAGTTCACTGTCACACGTATGAATCTACTGAGGTGTCAGTGATATCGCTATGGTTACCTGAAGGTCAGAAACAGCACAACAAACAGTTGATTGACGGAGCGTACACTCTCGATCCATGATGTGATTTTTGATTGACAGGTGCTGGTTTGGAAAGAGAGCAGGTGTTTACACAGACTACATCTACCAGGGGCCCATGATCCTGGTTCTGTTGGTAAGAGCAGTCAGACTGTTCACCTACTTAGTTTCCATTGGGTGTGATTCTCACCTGTTGGTTCTGCTCAGATCAACTTTGTCTTCCTGTTCAACATCGTCCGCATCTTGATGACCAAACTGAGGGCGTCGACCACCTCAGAGACCATCCAGTACAGGTATGACCCCGACACGAGATCGACTTTTATAACAGGTCAGACCGTCCTGATCACGAGGGGTGGGCTCCGTCTTTTGGTAGCAAAGAAATACAGAAAGAAAAAGTTTTACCAAAATATGTCTCTCAGGAAACTACAAGTCTCAGGTAGAGGTAGTGATGGATCTGACTCTTCGTCAAGATCTACTTCAAAATTCCTTTGATAACAAGAAAATACATTAAATTGACTTTAATGGGCGGAAACCTTGAATAGAGCCTCAGCGGTCAGTTGTCCACATCAGTGGAGGAGAAGACAACCAACTTCTGCCACACATCAAGCCCAGTGATTCTAAAATTAATAATATTTATTATCAAACAGATGTTTTCTGTGTCATTACGAAACTGTTTACCGCTGAATGTTTTTCTGCTGAAATATTGACTGTTGTCACTTTGGTCCTGCAGGAAGGCAGTGAAGGCGACGCTGGTGCTGCTTCCTCTTTTGGGAATCACCTACATGTTGTTCTTTGTGAATCCTGGTGGAGAAGACGAGGTTGCTCAGATAGTCTTCATCTACTTCAACTCCATCCTGGAGTCTTTCCAGGTTAATATCCAGGTAGCTCTGACATTTTAGCTTCCAGTTTTAGCACTGTTAGCAGCTAACACTCTTCTCTTTGTCTCAACAGGGTTTCTTTGTCTCGGTCTTCTACTGTTTCCTCAACAGCGAGGTATCTGATTCTTGACTTCCTTTCTGTGGTGTTCCTCATGGTTCTATATTCGGTCCACTGTTCTTTCTGTTATTTAAACTCCCATCTAAACCTGAGCAGAACCAAGTTGGAGATTTGATTGAAGCCTTTCAGATTTTATGTGAAAATGCATTTAACTGGGGCAATGACAAGGTGCTAATGGTTGCTAGTTCTCCACCTTCTAGTTTTTTAGCCCATCCTGATCTGATGCTGACAGTTCCTAAGGCAAAAAATTTGCGTCCGTTGAAAAGTTTTTTCTCTGCTTCCCAAGAACTCAAAACATGAAGTCCAAATTGGACAATTTTCAGGCAGTTGAAGAAAAACTAAAAGTTAAATGAAGTGAAAGTGAGGGCGACGTGGCTCACTGGTCTGAACGTGTGTGTGTGTGTGTGTGTGTGTGTGTGTGTGTGTGTGTGATGTGTGTGTGTGATGTGTGTGTCTGACTACAGGTGCGGTCTGCTGTCAGGAAGCGTTGGATTCGCTGGCAGGACCGTCACTCCTTTCGAAGCCGGGCGGTGCGTGCCACGTCACTGCCCACCTCCCCCAGTAGAGTCTCGTTCCACAGCATCAAACAATCCTCAAACCTCTGATTCACACCGACCGTCTGCCATGACGTCATCCCAGCCGGCCAATCACAGGCCTCATCCAGAACTCGCTGATATAAGAAAACGATGCCAGATCAGACCAGCCAATCACGATGCTGGACACCGATTTATGGGGGTGACCAGGTGTTGGGCCCCTGCTGACCAATGCATGGACTCGGCTGATTCCACAATGTGACAACACGCAGCCGGACTGTGTTCTATAATCATTAAGTTTATTTATTGTTCATGTTATTGATAAGCTCTACCTGTGTATGTTTATCACCAGCTATCTCCTGTTGGACATGGAGCTACAATTACAAATGAGGTCCAATAATATCAGTGGGGGTGGAACCCCAGTTTAACCCTGTTTCTTCTAGAACCTCAGTATCTAAACATTCTTTACAGCTGCTTTAATCTCGTGTTTAATTCCGTATGTGAGCTAACAGGAAGTGAAAGTGGTGAGTTGCATTCAGTTATGTTCATAACTTATGTTAGTAAGTCCTGTTTAGGACTTTATTACATTCATAATTAAAGGTTTAGCAACATTGTGACAGCGCTAACAGTGTCTAAGAGTTAGCCACATTGTAACCCGAGGCTAACATTAGCTCATTACAAAATCAGAATTGAAAAATTCAAAAACTACACAAGGCGCAGACGGTGATTTCATCAGCTCCTCGCTACAATTCCTGGCTTGTCTGCAGTAATAATGTTAAAGACGTGCATGAAGCTAGCTTACAGATAGCGTGACGTGAGGTCAGTGTCGTCTTTGTTGCCGTACTCAGGTTGTCCAGTGTGAAAGAATTGCATTCAAAGACACAGTTTGTGTCAGAATTTTGAGGAAATAGTGTTTTATCGATTTAAATCACACCTTTATCAACAATCTCTGCTTGAACCCAACAACAAAACTGTTCAAACTCTTCTGCTGCTAGATAGCAGATTCCATGCTGCTGCCCCCTCGTGTTGGAATTAAGTACTGCAGATGAATGTTTGGATTCCGAATCGTCACCAATTTTTACTGTAGCTTAGCCACTTTATGTATCACATACTTGATGTCAAAAAATAAGAGGTGCACAGTCATCACGCTGTAAACTCTAAGCCAGTTCACACCTGTAACAGTTAAGGGTTCATCGTGTGGCTCTCATACTGCAGGGTGAGGGCACCTGGGAGGTATCAGTACCCCCCTACTGATCAACAATCTTGTGTTTTTGTACTTTAAATATTTGCACTCAAGAAAGTCTCTGTAACACTTTCACTATCTGTTAATGGTTCATTTAAACCTGTTGTTGTTGCACTTTGCCCTCAGTTACCTGTGAATTGATGAAAATGATAGTTAGGGTCCCTCCTGATAGATAGTAGCTGCAATAACCGTAGTAACCGTAGAGTAGTTAGTGCCTGCAGCTCAGTGTTGAGGGAAAAATAACCCACTCAGGATGATTCACAAACCGTTCCTCTATTAATGTGCCTGAAAACATGAGTGTATTAATGATAAATCATGATCAGTGTGTTTAATAAATGTTGTTTATTTCTAAACAGTGAATTTATAATCTGTGAGAATAAATTGTGATTTATAATCTGAGACATCTCAGTGTTTGAAGGAGCAATTGTTTAATCTTCCAGAAACTAGAATAAACCCTAACTCTAATCCAAAGCTAACCCTAGCCCGAAAACCTAATGCCAAATCCTAACCCTAATTCTAACCCTAGCCCCAAATGCTAACTCAAACGCTACACCCAAACCTCAGCCCTAACCCAACCCCAACCCTTACTCAAATTGTAACTCAACACCTAACTCTAACCCTGATCTCAAACGCTGACTGTAACCCTAAACGTGACCCGAACCCTAACCACAACCTTCCCCTAACCCTAAACTACCCATAACCCTAACCTTGACCTCACAGCCTGAGCCTAACCTGAACTGTCAACATAAAATCCTAACCATAACCCTAAATTCAACACTAAACCTAACCCAACCCTAACCCTAACCTCTGACAGTAATACTCTTCATAACCCTAAAGTCAATCGTAGACCGAGCCGTAACCCCAACGTAAACCTAACCCTGACCATAACTCTAACCCTAACCTCAACCCTAACCCAAACCATAATCCTAACTCAAACTCCAAAACTGAAACTAATGTCAAACCCAAATCCCAACCTCAACACGAATACTAACCACACCATAACCCTAACCCCAAAATAACCCCAACCTTAACCCTAATCTAAATTAACTGTAATTCTAACCCTAACCTACAACCCCAACACTGAACCCAAACCCGATCTTAGAGGTAGCCCAAGCCGTAATCCTAAACCTAAACCTAACCCGAACCTTTTCCCTGACCCTAACCTAACAGTGAAGCTATAGCTCAAAGCTATAGACACAACTTTTGCAGTTGGGGGAGCAGGGTTCAAGTCCCACTCCCGACCTTCACCTCCAAAAAATGGCGGGTCAAAAAAAGTTTTGAACCGGAGAGTCAAAAAAAATTGTTGACCGGCGGGTCAAAAAAATTTGTTGACCGGCGGGTCAGAAAAAAAAAATTGTCAACCGGCGGGTAAGGAAAAATTTGTTGGCCGGCGGGTCAGAAAAAAAAAATTTGTTGAGCGGCAGGTCAAAAAAAATTTGTTGAGCGGCAGGTCAAAAAAAAATTGTTGAGCGGCGGATCAGACAATATTTGTTGACCGGCGGGGTCAAAAAAATTTGTTGACCGGCGAGTCAGAATAAAGTTTTTTACCGGCAGAAAAAAAAAATTTGTTGAGCGTTAGGTCAAAAAAAATTTGGTGAGCGGCGGATCAGACAATATTTGTTGACCGGCGGGGTCAAAACAATTTGTTGACCGGCGGGTCAGAAAAAAAAAAAATTTGTTGACCGGCGGGTCAGAAAAAAGATTTGTTGACCGGCGGGTCAAAAAAAAGTTTTTGACCGGAGTGTCAAAAAAATTTGTTGACCGGCGGGTCAGAAAAAAAAAAATTGTTGACCGGCGGATCAGAAAAAAAAAAATTGGTTGACCGGCGGGTCAGAAGTTTTTTTTTGAACAAACCTGACAAAAGTTCTTTTAAACATGTTTTTAACCATCATCTAACTCATGTTTGAATTTTCCCACAAGCACCACAGTGAAGCTATAGCGCAAAGCTTTAGACACAAGTTTTGCAGTTGGGGGAGCAGGATTCAAGTCCCACTCCCTACCCTCACCTCCAAAAAAAATTTATTGAGCGGCAGGTCAAAAAAAAAATTAGTTGACCAGCGGGTCAGAAAAAAAATTTGTTGATTGGCAGAAAAAAAAAGGAAATTTAATGACCGGCAGGTCAGAAAAAAAAATTAGTTGACCAGCGGGTCAGAAAAAGAATTTGTTGACCAGCGGGTCAAAAAAAATTTTTTGACTGGCAGAAAAAAATTTTTTTGTTGACCGGCGGATCAGAAGAAAATTTTTGTCCAGCAGAAAAAAAAAAAATTTGTTGACCGGCAGGTCAGAAAAAAGTTTTTGACCAGCGGGTGAAAAAAATTTTTTTGACTGGCAGAAAAAAAAAATTTGTTGACCGGCGGGTCAGAAAAATTAAAAAATTTGTTGACCGGCGGTTCAGAAAAAAAAAATTTGTGGACCGGCGGGTCAGAATTTTTTTTTTGAACCTCACAACAGTTCTTTTAAACATGTTTTTAACCATCATCTAACTCATGTTTGTATTTTCCCACAAGCACCGCAGTGAAACTATAGCTCAAAGCTTTAGACACAAGTTTTGAAGCTGGGGGAGCAGGGTTCAAGTCCCACTCCCGACCGTCACCTCCAAAAAAAATTTATTGACCGGCAGGTCAGAAAAAAAAAAAGTTGACTGGTGGGTCAGAAAAAAAATTTGTTGACCGGCGGGTCAGAAGAAAATTTTTGTCCGGCAGAAAAAAAAAAATTTGTTGACCGGCGGGTCAGAAAAATAATTTGTTGACCAGCGGGTCAACAAATTTTTTTTGACTGGCAGAAAAAAAAAAAAATTAGTTGACCGGCGGGTCAGAAGAAAATTTTTGTCAGGCAGAAAAAAAAAAAATTTGTTGACCGGCGGGTCAGAAGAATAATTTGTTGACCGGAGGGTCAGAATTTTTTTTTTGAACAAACCTGACAACAGTTCTTTTAAACATGTTTTTAACCATCATCTACCTCATGTTTGTATTTTCCCACAGCCACCACAGTGAAGTTATAGCTCAAAGCTTTAGACACAAGTTTTGCAGTTGGGGGCGCAGGGTTCAGGTCCCACTCCCTCCCTTCTCCTCCAAAAAAAATTTATTGACTAGCAGGTCAAAAAAAAAAATTAGTTGACCGGCGGGTCAGAAAAAAAATTTGTTGACCGGCGGGTCAGAAAAAAATTTTTTTGGACTGGCAGAAAAAACAAAATGTTGTTGACCGGTGGGTCAGAAAAATTTGTTGACCGGCGGGTCAGAATTTTTTTTTTTGAACAAACCTGACAACAGTTCTTTTAAACATGTTTTAACCATCATCTAACTCATGTTTGTATTTTCCCACAGACACCACAGTGAAGTTATAGCTCAAAGCTTTAGACACAAGTTTTGCAGTTGTGGGCGCAGGGTTCAAGTCCCACTCCCTCCCTTCTCCTCCAAAAAAAATTTATTGACCAGCAGGTCAAAAAAAAAAATTAGTTGACCGGCGGGTCAGAAAAAAAATTTGTTGACCGGCGGGTCAAAAACATTTTTTTGACCGGCAGAAAAAAAAAAAATTTGTTGACCGGCAGAAAAAAAAAAATTTGTTGACCGGCGGGTCAGAAAAAAAAATTTGTTGACCGGCGGGTCAAAAAAAAGGTTTTGACCGGAGGGTCAAAAAAATTTTTTGACCGGCGAGTCAGAAGAAAATTTTTTTCCGGCAGAAAAAAAAAAAAAATTTGTTTACCGGCGGGTCAGAATTTTTTTTTTTGAACAAACCTGACAAAAGTTCTTTTAAGCATGTTTTTAACCATCATCTAACTCATGTTTGTATTTTCCCACAGACACCACAGTGAAGCTATAGCTCAAAGCTTTAGACACAAGTTGTGCAGTTGGGGGAGCAGGGTTCAAGTCCCACTCCCTACCCTCACCTCCAAAAAAATGTATTGAGCGGCAGGTCAAAAAAAAAATTAGTTGACCGGCGGGTCAGAAAAAAATTTTGTTGACCAGCGGGTCAAAAACAATTTTTTGACCGGTAGAAAAAAAAAAATTTGTTGACCGGCGGGTCAGAATTTTTTTTTTTAACAAACCTGACAACAGTTCTTTTAAACATGTTTTTAACCATCATCTACCTCATGTTTGTATTTTCCCACAAGCACAGCAGTGAAACTAAAGCTCAAAGCTTTAGACACAAGTTTTGCAGTTGGGGGAGCAGGGTTCAAGTCCCACTCCCTACCTTCATCTTCAAAAAAATTTATTGACCGGAAGGTAAGAAAAAAAATTAGTTGATCCGCGGGTCAGAAAAAATAAGAATTTTGTTGACCGGCGAGTCAAAAAAATTTGTTGACCGGCGGGTCAGAAAAAAAATTTTTTGACCGGCAGAAAAAAAAAAAATTTGTTGACCGGTGTGTCAAAAAAATTTGTTGACTGACAGGTGAGACAAAAAAAAATCGTTTACCGGCGGGTCAGAAAAAATAAAAATTTTGTTGACCGGCGAGTCAAAAAAATTTGTTGACCGGCGTGTCATAAAAAAAATTTGTTGACCAACGGGTCATAAAAAAAAATTTGTTGACCGGCGGGTCAGAAAAAAAATTTGTTGACCGGCGGGTCAGAAAAAAAAAATTTGTTGACCGGCGGGTCATAAAAAAAAAATTTGTTGACCGGCGGGTCAGAATTTTTTTTTTTGAACAAACCTGACAAAAGTTCTTTTAAACATGTTTTTAACCATCATCTAACTCATGTTTGAATTTTCCCACAAGCACTGCAGTGAAGCTATAGCTCAAAGCTTTAGACACAAGTTTTGCAGTTGGGGGAGCAGGATTCAAGTCCCACTCCCTACCCTCACCTCCAAAAAAAATTTATTGAGCGGCAGGTCAAAAAAAAAATTAGTTGACCAGCGGGTCAGAAAAAAAATTTGTTGATTGGCAGAAAAAAAAAATAAATTTAATGACCGGCAGGTCAGAAAAAAAAATTAGTTGACCAGCGGGTCAGAAAAAGAATTTGTTGACCAGCGGGTCAAAAAAATTTTTTTGACTGGCAGAAAAAAATTTTTTTGTTGACCGGCGGATCAGAAGAAAATTTTTGTCCAGCAGAAAAAAAAAAAATTTGTTGACCGGCAGGTCAGAAAAAAGTTTTTGACCAGCGGGTGAAAAAAATTTTTTTGACTGGCAGAAAAAAAAAAATTTGTGGACCGGCGGGTCAGAATTTTTTTTTTGAACCTCACAACAGTTCTTTTAAACATGTTTTTAACCATCATCTAACTCATGTTTGTATTTTCCCACAAGCACCGCAGTGAAACTATAGCTCAAAGCTTTAGACACAAGTTTTGAAGCTGGGGGAGCAGGGTTCAAGTCCCACTCCCGACCGTCACCTCCAAAAAAAATTTATTGACCGGCAGGTCAGAAAAAAAAAAAGTTGACTGGTGGGTCAGAAAAAAAATTTGTTGACCGGCGGGTCAGAAGAAAATTTTTGTCCGGCAGAAAAAAAAAAATTTGTTGACCGGCGGGTCAGAAAAATAATTTGTTGACCAGCGGGTAAACAAATTTTTTTTGACTGGCAGAAAAAAAAAAAAATTAGTTGACCGGCGGGTCAGAAGAAAATTTTTGTCAGGCAGAAAAAAAAAAAATTTGTTGACTGGTGGGTTAGAATAATAATTTGTTGACCGGAGGGTCAGAATTTTTTTTTTGAACAAACCTGACAACAGTTCTTTTAAACATGTTTTTAACCATCATCTAACTCATGTTTGTATTTTCCCACAGCCACCACAGTGACGTTATAGCTCAAAGCTTTAGACACAAGTTTTGCAGTTGTGGGCGCAGGGTTCAAGTCCCACTCCCTCCCTTCTCCTCCAAAAAAAATTTATTGACCAGCAGGTCAAAAAAAAAATTAGTTGACCGGCGGGTCAGAAAAAAAATTTGTTGACCGGCGGGTCAAAAAAATTTTTTTGACCGGCAGAAAAAAAAAAAATTTGTTGACCGGCAGAAAAAAAAAAATTTGTTGACCGGCGGGTCAGAAAAAAAAATTTGTTGACCGGCGGGTCAAAAAAAAGGTTTTGACCGGAGGGTCAAAAAAATTTTTTGACCGGCGAGTCAGAAGAAAATTTTTGTCCGGCAGAAAAAAAAAAATTTGTTGACCGGCGGGTCAGAAAAATAATTTGTTGACCAGCGGGTAAACAAATTTTTTTTGACTGGCAGAAAAAAAAAAAAATTAGTTGACCGGCGGGTCAGAAGAAAATTTTTGTCAGGCAGAAAAAAAAAAAATTTGTTGACCGGCGGGTCAGAAGAATAATTTGTTGACCGGAGGGTCAGAATTTTTTTTTTTAAAAAACCTAACAACAATTATTTTAAAAATGTTTTTAACCATCATCTAACTCATGTTTGTATTTTCCCACAGACACCACAGTGAAGCTATAGCTCAAAGCTTTAGACACAAGTTGTGCAGTTGGGGGAGCAGGGTTCAAGTCCCACTCCCTACCCTCACCTCCAAAAAAATTTATTGAGCGGCAGGTCAAAAAAAAAATTAGTTGACCGGCGGGTCAGAAAAAAAAAATTTGTTGACCGGCGGGTCAGAATTTTTTTTTTTTAACAAACCTGACAACAGTTCTTTTAAACATGTTTTTAACCATCATCTACCTCATGTTTGTATTTTCCCACAAGCACAGCAGTGAAACTAAAGCTCAAAGCTTTAGACACAAGTTTTGCAGTTGGGGGAGCAGGGTTCAAGTCCCACTCCCTACCTTCATCTTCAAAAAAATTTATTGACCGGAAGGTAAGAAAAAAAATTAGTTGATCTGCGGGTCAGAAAAAATAAGAATTTTGTTGACCGGCGAGTCAAAAAAATTTGTTGACCGGCGGGTCAGAAAAAACATTTTTTGACCGGCAGAAAAAAAAAAAATTTGTTGACCGGTGTGTCAAAAAAATTTGTTGACTGACAGGTGAGACAAAAAAAAATCGTTTACCGGCGGGTCAGAAAAAATAAAAATTTTGTTGACCGGCGAGTCAAAAAAATTTGTTGACCGGCGGGTCAGAAAAAAAATTTGTTGACCAACGGGTCAGAAAAAAAAATTTGTTGACCGGCGGGTCAGAAAAAAAATTTGTTGACCGGCGGGTCAGAAAAAAAAAATTTGTTGACCGGCGGGTCAGAAAAAAAAAATTTGTTGACCGGCGGGTCAGAATTTTTTTTTTTGAACAAACCTGACAAAAGTTCTTTTAAACATGTTTTTAACCATCATCTAACTCATGTTTGAATTTTCCCACAAGCACTGCAGTGAAGCTATAGCTCAAAGCTTTAGACACAAGTTTTGCAGTTGGGGGAGCAGGATTCAAGTCCCACTCCCTACCCTCACCTCCAAAAAAAATTTATTGAGCGGCAGGTCAAAAAAAAATTAGTTGACCAGCGGGTCAGAAAAAAAATTTGTTGATTGGCAGAAAAAAAAAGGAAATTTAATGACCGGCAGGTCATAAAAAAAAATTAGTTGACCAGCGGGTCAGAAAAAGAATTTGTTGACCAGCGGGTCAAAAAAATTTTTTTGACTGGCAGAAAAAAATTTTTTTGTTGACCGGCGGATCAGAAGAAAATTTTTGTCCAGCAGAAAAAAAAAAAATTTGTTGACCGGCAGGTCAGAAAAAAGTTTTTGACCAGCGGGTGAAAAAAATTTTTTTGACTGGCAGAAAAAAAAAAATTTGTTGACCGGCGGGTCAGAAAAATTAAAAAATTTGTTGACCGGCGGTTCAAAAAAAAAAAATTTGTGGACCGGCGGGTCAGAATTTTTTTTTTGAACCTCACAACAGTTCTTTTAAACATGTTTTTAACCATCATCTAACTCATGTTTGTATTTTCCCACAAGCACCGCAGTGAAACTATAGCTCAAAGCTTTAGACACAAGTTTTGAAGCTGGGGGAGCAGGGTTCAAGTCCCACTCCCGACCGTCACCTCCAAAAAAAATTTATTGACCGGCAGGTCAGAAAAAAAAAAAGTTGACTGGTGGGTCAGAAAAAAAATTTGTTGACCGGCGGGTCAGAAGAATATTTTTGTCCGGCAGAAAAAAAAAAATTTGTTGACCGGCGGGTCAGAAAAATAATTTGTTGACCAGCGGGTAAACAAATTTTTTTTGACTGGCAGAAAAAAAAAAAAATTAGTTGACCGGCGGGTCAGAAGAAAATTTTTGTCAGGCAGAAAAAAAAAAAATTTGTTGACCGGCGGGTCAGAAGAATAATTTGTTGACCGGAGGGTCAGAATTTTTTTTTTGAACAAACCTGACAACAGTTCTTTTAAACATGTTTTTAACCATCATCTAACTCATGTTTGTATTTTCCCACAGACACCACAGTGAAGCTATAGCTCAAAGCTTTAGACACAAGTTTTGCAGTTGTGGGCGCAGGGTTCAAGTCCCACTCCCTCCCTTCTCCTCCAAAAAAAATTTATTGACCAGCAGGTCAAAAAAAAAATTAGTTGACCGGCGGGTCAGAAAAAAAATTTGTTGACCGGCGGGTCAAAAAAATTTTTTTGACCGGCAGAAAAAAAAAAAATTTGTTGACCGGCAGAAAAAAAAAAATTTGTTGACCGGCGGGTCAGAAAAAAAAATTTGTTGACCGGCGGGTCAAAAAAAAGGTTTTGACCGGAGGGTCAAAAAAATTTTTTGACCGGCGAGTCAGAAGAAAATTTTTTTCCGGCAGAAAAAAAAAAATTTGTTGACCGGCGGGTCAGAAAAATAATTTGTTGACCAGCGGGTAAACAAATTTTTTTTGACTGGCAGAAAAAAAAAAAAATTTGTTGACCGGCGGGTCATAATAAAATTTTTGTCAGGCAGAAAAAAAAAAAATTTGTTGACCGGCGGGTCAGAAGAATAATTTGTTGACCGGAGGGTCAGAATTTTTTTTTTGAACAAACCTGACAACAGTTCTTTTAAACATGTTTTTAACCATCATCTAACTCATGTTTGTATTTTCCCACAGACACCACAGTGAAGCTATAGCTCAAAGCTTTAGACACAAGTTGTGCAGTTGGGGGAGCAGGGTTCAAGTCCCACTCCCTACCCTCACCTCCAAAAAAATTTATTGAGCGGCAGGTCAAAAAAAAAATTAGTTGACCGGCGGGTCAGAAAAAAAAAAATTGTTGACCGGCGGGTCAGAATTTTTTTTTTTTAACAAACCTGACAACAGTTCTTTTAAACATGTTTTTAACCATCATCTACCTCATGTTTGTATTTTCCCACAAGCACAGCAGTGAAACTAAAGCTCAAAGCTTTAGACACAAGTTTTGCAGTTGGGGGAGCAGGGTTCAAGTCCCACTCCCTACCTTCATCTTCAAAAAAATTTATTGACCGGAAGGTAAGAAAAAAAATTAGTTGATCCGCGGGTCAGAAAAAATAAGAATTTTGTTGACCGGCGATTCAAAAAAATTTGTTGACCGGCGGGTCAGAAAAAAAATTTTTTGACCGGCATAAAAAAAAAAAATTTGTTGACCGGTGTGTCAAAAAAATTTGTTGACTGACAGGTGAGACAAAAAAAAATCGTTTACCGGCGGGTCAGAAAAAATAAAAATTTTGATAACCGGCGAATCAAAAAAATTTGTTGACCGGCGGGTCAGAAAAAAAATTTGTTGACCAACGGGTCAGAAAAAAAAATTTGTTGACCGGCGGGTCAGAAAAAAAATTTGTTGACCGGCGGGTCAGAAAAAAAAAATTTGTTGACCGGCGGGTCAGAAAAAAAAAATTTGTTGACCGGCGGGTCAGAATTTTTTTTTTTGAACAAACCTGACAAAAGTTCTTTTAAAAATGTTTTTAACCATCATCTAACTCATGTTTGAATTTTCCCACAAGCACTGCAGTGAAGCTATAGCTCAAAGCTTTAGACACAAGTTTTGCAGTTGGGGGAGCAGGATTCAAGTCCCACTCCCTACCCTCACCTCCAAAAAAAATTTATTGAGCGGCAGGTCAAAAAAAAAATTAGTTGACCAGCGGGTCAGAAAAAAAATTTGTTGATTGGCAGAAAAAAAAAGGAAATTTAATGACCGGCAGGTCAGAAAAAAAAATTAGTTGACCAGCGGGTCAGAAAAAGAATTTGTTGACCAGCGGGTCAAAAAAATTTTTTTGACTGGCAGAAAAAAATTTTTTTGTTGACCGGCGGATCAGAAGAAAATTTTTGTCCAGCAGAAAAAAAAAAAATTTGTTGACCGGCAGGTCAGAAAAAAGTTTTTGACCAGCGGGTGAAAAAAATTTTTTTGACTGGCAGAAAAAAAAAAATTTTGTTGACCGGCGGGTCAGAAAAATTAAAAAATTTGTTGACCGGCGGTTCAGAAAAAAAAAATTTGTGGACCGGCGGGTCAGAATTTTTTTTTTGAACCTCACAACAGTTCTTTTAAACATGTTTTTAACCATCATCTAACTCATGTTTGTATTTTCCCACAAGCACCGCAGTGAAACTATAGCTCAAAGCTTTAGACACAAGTTTTGAAGCTGGGGGAGCAGGGTTAAAGTCCCACTCCCGACCGTCACCTCCAAAAAAAATTTTTTGACCGGCAGGTCAGAAAAAAAAAAAGTTGACTGGTGGGTCAGAAAAAAAATTTGTTGACCGGCGGGTCAGAAGAAAATTTTTGTCCGGCAGAAAAAAAAAAATTTGTTGACCGGCGGGTCAGAAAAATAATTTGTTGACCAGCGGGTAAACAAATTTTTTTTGACTGGCAGAAAAAAAAAAAAATTAGTTGACCGGCGGGTCAGAAGAAAATTTTTGTCAGGCAGAAAAAAAAAAAATTTTTTGACCGGCGGGTCAGAAGAATAATTTGTTGACCGGAGGGTCAGAATTTTTTTTTTGAACAAACCTGACAACAGTTCTTTTAAACATGTTTTTAACCATCATCTAACTCATGTTTGTATTTTCCCACAGACACCACAGTGACGTTATAGCTCAAAGCTTTAGACACAAGTTTTGCAGTTGTGGGCGCAGGGTTCAAGTCCCACTCCCTCCCTTCTCCTCCAAAAAAAATTTATTGACCAGCAGGTCAAAAAAAAAAATTAGTTGACCGGCGGGTCAGAAAAAAAATTTGTTGACCGGCGGGTCAAAAAAATTTTTTTGACCGGCAGAAAAAAAAAAAATTTGTTGACCGGCAGAAAAAAAAAAATTTGTTGACCGGCGGGTCAGAAAAAAAAATTTGTTGACCGGCGGGTCAAAAAAAAGGTTTTGACCGGAGGGTCAAAAAAATTTTTTGACCGGCGAGTCAGAAGAAAATTTTTGTCCGGCAGAAAAAAAAAAATTTGTTGACCGGCGGGTCAGAAAAATAATTTGTTGACCAGCGGGTAAACAAATTTTTTTTGACTGGCAGAAAAAAAAAAAATTAGTTGCCCGGCGGGTCAGAAGAAAATTTTTGTCAGGCAGAAAAAAAAAAAATTTGTTGACCGGCGGGTCAGAAGAATAATTTGTTGACCGGAGGGTCAGAATTTTTTTTTTGAACAAACCTGACAACAGTTCTTTTAAACATGTTTTTAACCATCATCTAACTCATGTTTGTATTTTCCCACAGACACCACAGTGAAGCTATAGCTCAAAGCTTTAGACACAAGTTGTGCAGTTGGGGGAGCAGGGTTCAAGTCCCACTCCCTACCCTCACCTCCAAAAAAATTTATTGAGCGGCAGGTCAAAAAAAAAATTAGTTGACCAGCGGGTCAAAAACAATTTTTTGACCGGTAGAAAAAAAAAAATTTGTTGACCGGCGGGTCAGAATTTTTTTTTTTTAACAAACCTGACAACAGTTCTTTTAAACATGTTTTTAACCATCATCTAACTCATGTTTGTATTTTCCCACAAGCACAGCAGTGAAACTAAAGCTCAAAGCTTTAGACACAAGTTTTGCAGTTGGGGGAGCAGGGTTCAAGTCCCACTCCCTACCTTCATCTTCAAAAAAATTTATTGACCGGAAGGTAAGAAAAAAAATTAGTTGATCCGCGGGTCAGAAAAAATAAGAATTTTGTTGACCGGCGAGTCAAAAAAATTTGTTGACCGGCGGGTCAGAAAAAACATTTTTTGACCGGCAGAAAAAAAAAAAATTTGTTGACCGGTGTGTCAAAAAAATTTGTTGACTGACAGGTGAGACAAAAAAAAAATCGTTTACCGGCGGGTCAGAAAAAATAAAAATTTTGTTGACCGGCGAGTCAAAAAAATTTGTTGACCGGCGGGTCAGAAAAAAAATTTGTTGACCAACGGGTCAGAAAAAAAAATTTGTTGACCGGCGGGTCAGAAAAAAAATTTGTTGACCGGCGGGTCAGAAAAAAAAAATTTGTTGACCGGCGGGTCAGAATTTTTTTTTTTGAACAAACCTGACAACAGTTCTTTTAAACATGTTTTTAACCATCATCTAACTCATGTTTGTATTTTCCCACAAGCATCGCAGTGAAACTATAGCTCAAAGCTTCAGACACAAGTTTTGCAGTTGTGGGCGCAGGGTTCAAGTCCCACTCCCTCCCTTCTCCTCCAAAAAAAATTTATTGACCAGCAGGTCAAAAAAAAAAATTAGTTGACCGGCGGGTCAGAAAAAAAATTTGTTGACCGGCGGGTCAAAAAACTTTTTTGACCGGCAGAAAAAAAAAAATTTGTTGACCGGAGGGACAGAAAAAAAAAATTTGTTGACCGGCGGGTCAGAAAAAATTTGTTGACCGGCGGGTCAGAAAAAATTTGTTGACTGGTGTGTCAAAAAAATTTGTTGACTGACAGGTGAGACAAAAAAAAATCGTTTACCGGCGGGTCAGAAAAATTTGTTGACTGGCGGGTCAAATAAAATTTGTTGACCGTCAAAAAGAAAAAAATTTGTTGACTGGCGGGTGAGAAAAATTTGTAGACCGGCGGGTCAGAAAAAAGTTGTTGACCGGCGGGTCAAATAAAATTTGTTGACCGACAGAAAAAAAAAAAATTTGTTGACTGGCAGGGTTAGAAAAAAAATTTTTCTTACCGGCGAGTCAGAAAAATTTGTTGACCGGCGGATCTGAAAAAAGCTGTTGACTGACGGGTCAGAAAAAAAAAATTTGTTGACCGGCAGGTCAAATAAAATTTTTTGACCGTCAGAAAAAAAATTAATTTGTTGACTGGCGGGTCAGAAAAAATTTGTTGACTGACGGGTCAGAAAAAAAAAATTTGTTGACTGACAGGTGAGACAAAAAAAAATCGTTTACCGGCGGGTCAGAAAAATTTGTTGACCGGCGGGTCAGAAAAATTTTTTGACTGGCAGGTCAGAAAAAATTTGTTGACCGGCAGGGTCAGAAAAAAAAAATTTGTTGACCGGTGGGTCATAAAAATTTGTTGACCGGCGGGTCAGAAAAAAGTTGTTGACCGGCGGGTCAAATAAAATTTGTTGACCGTCAGAAAAAAAAAAAATTTGTTGACTGGTGGGTCAGAAAAAATTTGTTGACCGGCAGGGTCAGAATAAAAAAAAATCGTTTACCGGCGGGTCAGAAAAATTTGTTGACCGGCAGGGTCAGAATAAAAAAAAATCGTTTACCGGCGGGTCAGAAAATTTTGTTGACCGGCGGGTCAAAGAAAATTTGTTGACCGGCGGGTCAGAAAAAATTTGTTGACCGGCGGGTCAGAAAAAATTTGTTGACTGGTGTGTCAAAAAAATTTGTTGACTGACAGGTGAGACAAAAAAAAATCGTTTACCGGCGGGTCAGAAAAATTTGTTTACCGGCGGGTCAGAAAAATTTTTTTTGACTGATAGGTGAGAGAAAAAAAATTTGTTGACTGACGGGTCAGAAAAAAATAATTTGTTGATCGGCGGGTCAAATAAAATTTGTTGACCGTCAAAAAGAAAAAAATTTGTTGACTGGCGGGTGAGAAAAATTTGTAGACCGGCGGGTCAGAAAAAAGTTGTTGACCGGCGGGTCAAATAAAATTTGTTGACCGTCAGAAAAAAAAAAAATTTGTTGACTGGCAGGGTTAGAAAAAAAATTTTTCTTACCGGCGAGTCAGAAAAATTTGTTGACCGGCGGATCTGAAAAAAGCTGTTGACTGACGGGTCAGAAAAAAAAAATTTGTTGACCGGCAGGTCAAATAAAATTTTTTGACCGTCAGAAAAAAAATTAATTTGTTGACTGGCGGGTCAGAAAAAAGTTGTTGACTGACGGGTCAGAAAAAAAAAATTTGTTGACCGTCGGGTCAAAAAAAGTCGTTTACCGGCGGGTCAGAAAAAATTTGTTGACTGACGGGTCAGAAAAAAAAATTGTTGACCGGTGTGTCAAAAAAATTTGTTGACTGACAGGTGAGACAAAAAAAATTTGTTGACCGGCGGGTCAGAAAAAAAAAATTTTTGTTGACCAGCGGGTCAAAAAAAGTTGTTGACCGGCGGGTCAGAAAAAATTTGTTGACTGACGGGTCAGAAAAAAAAAATTTGTTGACTGGCAGGGTTAGAAAAAAAAAATTTTGTTACCGGCGGGTCAGAAAGATTTGTTTACCGGCGGGTCAGAAATAAGCTGTTGACTGACGGGTCAGAAAAAAATTTTTGTTGACCGTCGGGTCAAAAAAAGTTGTTGACTGGCAGGTCAGAAAAAATTTGTTGACCGGCAGGGTCAGAAAAAAAAAATTTGTTGACCGGTGGGTCAGAAAAATTTGTTGACCGGCGGGTCAGAAAAAAGTTATTGACCGGCGGGTCAAATAAAATTTGTTGACCGTCAGAAAAAAAAAAATTTGTTGACTGGCGGGTCAGAAAAAATTTGTTGACCGGCAGGGTCAGAATAAAAAAAAATCGTTTACCGGCGGGTGAGAAAAATTTGTTGACCGGCGGGTCAAAAAACTTTTTTGACCGGCAGAAAAAAAAAAAATTTGTTGACCGGAGGGACAGAAAAAAAAAATTTGTTGACCGGCGGGTCAGAAAAAAAAAATTTGTTGACCGGCGGGTCAGAAAAAATTTGTTGACTGGTGTGTCAAAAAAATTTGTTGACTGACAGGTGAGACAAAAAAAAATCGTTTACCGGCGGGTCAGAAAAATTTGTTGACCGGCGGGTCAAATAAAATTTGTTGACCGTCAAAAAGAAAAAAATTTGTTGACTGGCGGGTGAGAAAAATTTGTAGACCGGCGGGTCAGAAAAAAGTTGTTGACCGGCGGGTCAAATAAAATTTGTTGACCGTCAGAAAAAAAAAAAATTTGTTGACTGGCAGGGTTAGAAAAAAAATTTTTCTTACCGGCGAGTCAGAAAAATTTGTTGACCGGCGGATCTGAAAAAAGCTGTTGACTGACGGGTCAGAAAAAAAAAATTTGTTGACCGGCAGGTCAAATAAAATTTTTTGACCGTCAGAAAAAAAATTAATTTGTTGACTGGCGGGTCAGAAAAAAGTTGTTGACTGACGGGTCAGAAAAAAAAAATTTGTTGACCGTCGGGTCAAAAAAAGTCGTTTACCGGCGGGTCAGAAAAAATTTGTTGACTGACGGGTCAGAAAAAAAAATTGTTGACCGGTGTGTCAAAAAAATTTGTTGACTGACAGGTGAGACAAAAAAAAATTGTTTACCGGCGGGTCAGAAAAATTTGTTGACCGGCGGGTCAGAAAAAATTTGTTGACTGTTAGGTGAGACAAAAAAAATTTGTTGACTGGCTGGTCAGAAATAATTTGTTAACCGGCAGTGTCAGAGAAAATTGTTGACCGGCGGGTCAGAAAAAAAAATTTTTTGTTGACCAGCGGGTCAAAAAAAGTTGTTGACCGGCAAGTCAGAAAAAATTTGTTGACTGACGGGTCAGAAAAAAAAAATTTGTTGACTGGCAGGGTTAGAAAAAAAAATTTTTGTTACCGGCGGGTCAGAAAGATTTGTTTACCGGCGGGTCAGAAATAAGCTGTTGACTGACGGGTCAGAAAAAAATTTTTGTTGACCGTCGGGTCAAAAAAAGTTTTTGACTGGCAGGTCAGAAAAAATTTGTTGACCGGCAGGGTCAGAAAAAAAAAATTTGTTGACCGGCGGGTCAGAAAAAATTTGTTGACCGGCAGGGTCAGAATAAAAAAAAGTAGTTTACCGGCGGGTGAGAAAAATTTGTTGACCGGCGGGTCAAAAAACTTTTTTGACCGGCAGAAAAAAAAAAAATTTGTTGACCGGAGGGACAGAAAAAAAAAATTTGTTGACCGGCGGGTCAGAAAAAAAAAATTTGTTGACCGGCGGGTCAGAATTTTTTTTTTTGAACAAACCTGACAACAGTTCTTTTAAACATGTTTTTAACCATCATCTAACTCATGTTTGTATTTTCCCACAAGCACAGCAGTGAAACTAAAGCTCAAAGCTTCAGACACAAGTTTTGCAGTTGGGGGAGCAGGGTTCAAGTCCCGCTCCCTACTTTCACCTCCAAAAAAAATTTTTTGACTGGCAGAAAAAAAAAAAATTTGTTGACCGGCGGGTCAGAAGAAAATTTTTGTCCGGCAGAAAAATAAAAAATTTGTTGAGCAGCAGGTCAAAAAAAATTTGTTGACCGGCGGGTCAGAAAAAAAAATTTGTTGACCGGCGGGTCAAAAAAAAGGTTTTGACCGGAGGGTCAAAAAAATTTGTTGACCGGCGGGTCAGAAGAAAATTTTTTTCCGGCAGAAAAAAAAAAAAAAAAATTTGTTTACCGGCAGGTCAGAATTTTTTTTTTTAACAAACCTGACAAAAGTTCTTTTAAACATGTTTTTAACCATCATCTACCTCATGTTTGTATTTTCCCACAGACACCACATTGAAGCTATAACTCTAAGCTTTAGACACAAGTTTTGCAGTTGGGGGAGCAGGGTTCAAGTCCCATTCCCTACATTCACCTCCAAAAAAATTTGTTGACCGGCGGGTCAGAAAAAAAAATTTTGTTGACCGGCGGGTCAAAGAAAATTTGTTGACCGGCGGGTCAGAAAAAATTTGTTGACCGGCGGGTCAGAAAAAATTTGTTGACTGGTGTGTCAAAAAAATTTGTTGACTGACAGGTGAGACAAAAAAAAATCGTTTACCGGCGGGTCAGAAAAATTTGTTGACCGGCGGGTCAGAAAATTTTTTTTTGACTGATAGGTGAGAGAAAAAAAATTTGTTGACTGACGGGTCAGAAAAAAAAAATTTGTTGATCGGCGGGTCAAATAAAATTTGTTGACCGTCAAAAAGAAAAAAATTTGTTGACTGGCGGGTGAGAAAAATTTGTAGACCGGCGGGTCAGAAAAAATTTGTTGACCGGCGGGTCAAATAAAATTTGTTGACCGTCAGAAAAAAAAAAAATTTGTTGACTGGCAGGGTTAGAAAAAAAATTTTTCTTACCGGCGAGTCAGAAAAATTTGTTGACCGGCGGATCTGAAAAAATATGTTGACTGACGGGTCAGAAAAAAAAAATTTGTTGACCGGCAGGTCAAATAAAATTTTTTGACCGTCAGAAAAAAAATTAATTTGTTGACTGGCGGGTCAGAAAAAAGTTGTTGACTGACGGGTCAGAAAAAAAAAATTTGTTGACCGTCGGGTCAAAAAAAGTCGTTTACCGGCGGGTCAGAAAAAATTTGTTGACTGACGGGTCAGAAAAAAAAATTGTTGACCGGTGTGTCAAAAAAATTTGTTGACTGACAGGTGAGACAAAAAAAAATTGTTTACCGGCGGGTCAGAAAAATTTGTTGACCGGCGGGTCAGAAAAAATTTGTTGACTGATAGGTGAGACAAAAAAAATTTGTTGACTGGCTGGTCAGAAATAATTTGTTAACCGGCAGTGTCAGAGAAAATTGTTGACCGGCGGGTCAGAAAAAAAAATTTTTTGTTGACCAGCGGGTCAAAAAAAGTTGTTAACCGGCAGTGTCAGAGAAAATTGTTGACCGGCGGGTCAGAAAAAAAAATTTTTTGTTACCGGCGGGTCAAAAAAAGTTTTTGACTGGCAGGTCAGAAAAAATTTGTTGACCGGCAGGGTCAGAAATAAGCTGTTGACTGACGGGTCAGAAAAAAATTTTTGTTGACCGTCGGGTCAAAAAAAGTTTTTGACTGGCAGGTCAGAAAAAATTTGTTGACCGGCAGGGTCAGAAAAAAAAAATTTGTTGACCGGTGGGTCAGAAAAATTTGTTGACCGGCGGGTCAGAAAAAAGTTGTTGACCGGCGGGTCAAATAAAATTTGTTGACCGTCAGAAAAAAAAAAAATTTGTTGACTGGGTGGTCAGAAAAAATTTGTTGACCGGCAGGGTCAGAATAAAAAAAAATCGTTTACCGGCGGGTCAGAAAAATTTGTTGACCGGCAGGGTCAGAATAAAAAAAAATCGTTTACCGGCGGGTCAGAAAATTTTGTTGACCGGCGGGTCAAAGAAAATTTGTTGACCGGCGGGTCAGAAAAAATTTGTTGACTGGTGTGTCAAAAAAATTTGTTGACTGACAGGTGAGACAAAAAAAAATCGTTTACCGGCGGGTCATAAAAATTTGTTGACCGGCGGGTCAGAAAAATTTTTTTTGACTGATAGGTGAGAGAAAAAAAATTTGTTGACTGACGGGTCAGAAAAAAAAAATTTGTTGATCGGCGGGTCAAATAAAATTTGTTGACCGTCAAAAAGAAAAAAATTTGTTGACTGGCGGGTGAGAAAAATTTGTAGACCGGCGGGTCAGAAAAAAGTTGTTGACCGGCGGGTCAAATAAAATTTGTTGACCGTCAGAAAAAAAAAAAATTTGTTGACTGGCAGGGTTAGAAAAAAAATTTTTCTTACCGGCGAGTCAGAAAAATTTGTTGACCGGCGGATCTGAAAAAAGCTGTTGACTGACGGGTCAGAAAAAAAAAATTTGTTGACCGGCAGGTCAAATAAAATTTTTTGACCGTCAGAAAAAAAATTAATTTGTTGACTGGCGGGTCAGAAAAAAGTTGTTGACTGACGGGTCAGAAAAAAAAAATTTGTTGACCGTCGGGTCAAAAAAAGTCGTTTACCGGCGGGTCAGAAAAAATTTGTTGACTGACGGGTCAGAAAAAAAAATTGTTGACCGGGGTGTCAAAAAAATTTGTTGACTGACAGGTGAGACAAAAAAAAATTATTTACCGGCGGGTCAGAAAAATTTGTTGACCGGCGGGTCAGAAAAAATTTGTTGACTGATAGGTGAGACAAAAAAAATTTGTTGACTGGCTGGTCAGAAATAATTTGTTAACCGGCAGTGTCAGAGAAAATTGTTGACCGGCGGGTCAGAAAAAAAAATTTTTTGTTGACCAGCGGGTCAAAAAAAGTTGTTGACCGGCGGGTCAGAAAAAATTTGTTGACTGACGGGTCAGAAAAAAAAAATTTGTTGACTGGCAGGGTTAGAAAAAAAAAATTTTGTTACCGGCGGGTCAGAAAGATTTGTTTACCGGCGGGTCAGAAATAATCTGTTGACTGACGGGTCAGAAAAAAATTTTTGTTGACCGTCGGGTCAAAAAAAGTTTTTGACTGGCAGGTCAAAAAAAATTTTTTGACCGGCAGGGTCAGAAAAAAAAAATTTGTTGACCGGTGGGTCAGAAAAATTTGTTGACCGGCGGGTCAGAAAAAAGTTGTTGACCGGCGGGTCAAATAAAATTTGTTGACCGTCAGAAAAAAAAAAAATTTGTTGACTGGTGGGTCAGAAAAAATTTGTTGACCGGCAGGGTCAGAATAAAAAAAAATCGTTTACCGGCGGGTCAGAAAAATTTGTTGACCGGCGGGTCAAATAAAATTTGTTGACCGTCAGAAAAAAAAAATTTGTTGACTGGCAGGGTTAGGAAAAAAAAAATTTGTTGACTGGCAGGGTTACAAAAAAAAAAATTTTTTTTACCGGAGAGTCAGAAAATTTTGTTGACCGGCGGGTCAGAAAAAAGCTGTTGACTGACGGGTCAGAAAAAAAAAATTTGTTGACTGGCAGGGTTAGAAAATAAAAATTTTGTTGACCGGCAGGTCAAAGAAAATTTGTTGACCGGCAGGTCAGAAAAAAAAAAAATTTGTAGACCGGCAGGTCAAAAAAGTTGTTGACCGGCGGGTCAGAAAAATAAAAATTTTGTTGACCGGTGGGTCAAAAAAATTTGTTGACCGGCGGGTCAGAAAAAAAAATTTTTGTTGACCAGCGGGTCAGAAAAAAAAAATTTGTTGACCGGCGGGTCAAGAAATTAGTTTTTGTTGACCGGCGGGTCAAGATAATTTTTTTTTCTGCATACCAGGGGTTCAAAATTCATAAACATGTTTTTTTTCTCTGGATGAGTGGGTTGAAAAGAATTTTTTCTTGTTGGCCTGTGGATCAAAGATTTTTGTTGACCGGAGGATCAAAAATAAAATTCTTTCACTGACCAGAGGGTCAAAAAATTTTTTTATGGTTGGTAGGTCAGAAAAAGATTTTTATGAATGGTCGGTCAAGTCGGATGGTTTAAAAAAATGTTGGGAGGTTTGGTTTGTATGTCTAAAAAAATATTTTCTCAGTTGGTCTGAAATTTTTTTTTCAGGAAATGTTCGATTAGATTCCTGTCAAGAAACTAAAAGCAAACATCTGTGGTAATTACCATCATGCTCCATTCTCTGATGTTTTGTGCCTAATTGATGTCTAATTGTCATGTGACCCCAGCTTCAATCACCTGCTTAAATCACTCCTCTGATTGGTTGATGGTAACAGGAAGTAGACAGACAGCATTTCAACACCTTTTTATTGATTTATTTCCATAACGATGATAAAAAGAACTAAAAAAAAAGAACAGCTGTGATGTCAGAGGATGAGCTCGATGACATAGGAGAATGAGGTGGCTTGTGGGGGCGGAGTTTCAGTCCAACAGCAGTTCATTTCAGCCATTCGGGAGCGAGGAAGGCAGGGGAGGAGCTTAACTGAAGATATGTTTGTCAGAACACTGTCAAGCAACTGACTCCTCTGGCCAATTACAGAAGGGCGGGGCTGAGTTTAAATGAAAGGGGGAGGGGTTAAAGGACATCATCACTCTCAGCTGTGTGGAGCTGTGTGTCGTCAGCGTCCGTCATGACGCTGCTGTCCTGACTGTCGTCCACATCAGCGGCTAGAGACAGGAGGAAGACACAAATCTACGTAAATGATCTCTCCACCAGACGATCAGGGCTCAATCGTGATCGGTTGTCTATCAATAGCTGATAAAACTGATAAACACAATCACAAATACAGTTGAGGCTGTAACGGACCACCAATAACAGTCAATAATCAATGACCTGGGAGAGAACTGTCGTCTGCTACAGACCGACCACAGACCTGTCTCACCTTCGTCTTCGGGCAGGTATCTCTTGTCGATGGCTTCTTTGATCTGGTTGTTGGCTCCTTTAGGATCAAGATCCATCGCCCAGCTGAAGTTCATCAGAGCCAGGTGAGTCTGACCCAACTTCTTGTACACCTGAGAGACAGACTGGTGATCAGGAAGACAGGCAGACCTGCAGACAGGCCTACAGAGGTCAGGTGACCGTTACCTTTCCTATGAGGAAGTAAACCAGAGACTCTTTAGGAACAATCTGCTTCAACTCCTCCAGTTCCTGAAGAGCCGCCTGCAGAGAAGGTGAGACGGGTCAGCGAGACAGGTGAATGTCATGACTGTATTGATTACCAGTGATTAGTATCGGTATCGGGTACCTTGTACTTGTCGTTGGCGAACAGTATGGACGCTCGGTGGAACTTGCAGAGTGGGTTTTTGGGGTCGATTCCAATCGCTCTGTTCAGAGTCTCTAAAGCTGCGTCAGACTTCTTTAAAGCATGCTGCACCTGCACACACACACAGGGCATCAGATGCTACATGCTAACAGGCAAACGGAGGAGACGTTCTGGTTGGGTGGGTCTGGGTACAGCAGTGATGTTGTTTATTTTATTTACTGGCCTGATGTAACTTTATTGGCCCATCTGACTGGTGGAAGATGCTAACATGCTAACGTACCACTCCGATGTGACACAGCAGCACCGAGCTCTGAGGGTTGATGCTCAAGGCCTTCTTAAAGTGGATCTCTGCCAAGTTGAACTTCTCTTGTTTGTAGTAAATCATCCCCAGACCGTACCTGCACAAACACACACACACACACACGCAAAACCATCAGAGGTGCTAAGACACACGTATAGATATTGTAGTTCCAGCGTAACCTGGGCGACAGGGTGTCCAACGCAGTTCTTTCGTTGGATTGCCCAATGTCGTCCCAGGCTTCTGTCTCTTATGAATTTATTCAGGAGGATGAGTAATTTCACAAGGTAAACGGTCTATGCTGGTTACCACGGTTACCGTACCAGGCGTTGTAGTGCCTGTTGTTGACTCTGATGGCATTGCGAAAGCAGGCGAGGGCTCGGTCCAACTCCTCTGTGAGAACAAACTCATGACCCAATAGGGTATAGGCGTACGCAAAGCTTGGGTCCACCTGAGAACCGGGTCAGAGAAGGTGAGACAGGTCACAGTCAGACAGAAACAGAGCCGACGGTAGCCATGGTGACGGCGGTTCACCTGGATGGCTCTCTGGAAGAACTTGATGGCGATGTCGTGCTCTCTCTGCAGACTGAAACAGTTACCGGCTACACACCAGGCCTGCAGAGACAGAGAGAGACAGGTGGTCAAAGAGAGAGAGACAGACAGGTGAACGGGGACAGGGGGCGGGTCTCACCTCAGGACAGTTCTTGTCCATGTCTGTCAGGTCTTTGGAGAGGGCAGACAGGGCCACGTCTTTCTGCAGGTGCCACAAGGTAGTGGAATAAATCTCCATCCCTTCCACTCGATAAGACTCGATCCTGCGAACCTCGCTGAACAGACGCTCCGCCTACAGGCAGACGCATCAACCAATCACACACAAGTCTGCGTGTCTATTCGTTGATGAAATTTTTTTCATAATTTCTGGGGTTTGGGGCTTTTTTACAAGGCTGGAAGAGATTGAAATGATTTTATTTTAAATTTGGAACCCTTACGAGCTCAGTCACAGAACGGATTCAACTCGTATCTCGGGGTATGACTTGTTGGTGTCACCTGGGTGTGGCCAGGTGGGCGTGGCCGGGTGGGCGTTACCTGTGTGTACTCGGCCAGCTCGAAGTAGGCCCTGCCGATGTGCGTGAGGACCCAGCCGGTGTTGTAGTGCTGAGGGGGGAGCGAGCTCAGGATGCTGATGGCTTCTCTGCAGTTGTACAAACACAGCGCCTGGTAACCGCGACCCAACTCCCTTAGCAACGCCATCACGCTGTCTGCACACACACACATACACACACACACACACACACATCACACCGGAGCCCTGCCTACAGAGCGTGAGTGACGTGAGGGCGGGGCCCCACCTGCGGCGGCCCTCTGGTACTGGGGGATCTTGGCGTCGGGGAGGCTCAGGCTGGGGTCAAGCCTCAGGATGTCCAGACTCTCGTTCAGATTCCCGCTGTTGGACGTTTTTGCTGACTTGCATTTAGTTTTCCTGTTGGGGATCTTGGTGGGAAACTTCATCTTTAGCTTCTTGCTGTTTTCCTGCAGAGACAGACGGACAGGATGGAGGGGGGGCAACACGGCGGTAGAACTACAGTAGGACTACAGCAGGACTACAGCAGAACTACAATAAAATTACAGTAGGATTACAGTAAGACTACAGCAGGACTACAATAAAATTACAGTAGGATTACAGTAAGACTACAGTAGGACTATAATAAAATTACAATAGGACTACTTTAATTTAATACAGTACTACCGTAGGACTAGAGCAGGACTACAATAAAACTACAGTAGGACTACAACAAAACTACAATAAAACTACAGCAGGACTACTGTAGGACTACAATAAACCTACAGTAGAACTACAGTAGGACTATAATAAAATTAAAGTAGGACTACTGTAGTTTAATACAGTAATACAGTAGGACTACAATAAAACTACAGTAGGACTACAGGGCTTCCGGTACCTTGGCAGTAGAACTGGCACTAGTGAAGAGTCTGGAGCTCCGTCTGGGCTGAACGTTGGGAGGACCCGTCATACTGGGACTGAGGACCTGAGGGGAGCCACTGGGAGACAGACGGGTCGTCAGACAGGTTGGAGGTCAGATCACAGCACGTCACAGATGAGAAGGGTTGCAAGTCCAGAAGTGGTCGTCATAGTTACCTAGTATGAGGAGCTGAGCTCTGTGATTGGTTGAAGGGGATGGGGAGGACGTCTCTGCTGTTTCCGCTCTGGCTGAAGACAGACTTGGACTGACTGATCCTGGAGACAGACTGAGAGGCAGACAGACAGGTGAGGAGGGTGTAGACAGACAGACAGGTGAGGAGGGTGTAGACAGACAGACAGGTGAGGAGGGTGTAGACAGACAGACAGGTGAGGAGGGTGTAGACAGACAGACAGGTGAGGAGGGTGTAGACAGACAGACAGGTGAGGAGGGTGTAGACAGACAGACAGGTGAGGAGGGTGTAGACAGACAGACAGGTGAGGAGGGTGTAGACAGACAGACAGGTGAGGAGGGTGTAGACAGACAGACAGGTGAGGAGGGTGTAGACAGACAGACAGGTGAGGAGGGTGTAGACAGACAGACAGGTGAGGAGGGTGTAGACAGACAGACAGGTGAGGAGGGTGTAGACAGACGGGTTCGTTAATGATCATGAAGGAAATTTGGGGATTTTTAAAATCTGGACACACTGAAAACAGCTGAGCGAGAGAGAGTGTGTGTGTGTGTGTGTGTGTGTGTGTGTGTGTGTGTGTGTGTGTGTGTACCTTCTTGCTGGGAGCTGTAGGCTGTGTTTCCATGGTAGCCGTATAGTTCTGTAGATACGAGGGGTCTCCGGGGCTGGGTTCCAGGGGCAAGATGCCAAAACTACACACACACACACACACACACACACACACACACACACACACACACACACACACACACACACACACACACACACACACACACACACACACACACACACCAATCTGGTCAGAGCTCACTGGTAATGATGGGAGCCCCCCCTCAGTGACGTTGCTAACGGTTAGTGAAACGACCTCCTGACCTCTGACCTCACACAGAACCAATCACAGGTCATGTGACCTCTCCCTGGGCAGGTCGTGTACAGTGACTCACCTGGGCGTTAGCGGGCTGAGCGCAGCAGGGCCTCCTAACAAACTCCGCCCACTTTTGGGCTTGTTCTGTTTAGCCAATAGGGACGCAGCCGACGCCATGGAAACCGTGCTGCCCAATATGGAGCCCGTCTCCGGGGAGATGAGGGAGGAGTCGATGTAGGACACCGACAAATCAGACGTCAGCTTTCCATTAGAAGATTCTAGATTCAAGCGATTCAACTCCTGCAGACAGGAAACACACTTCATATGACACACACACACACACACACACACACACACACACACACACACACACACACACACACACACACACACACACACCCTTCACCGAGAGGTGTGCTTGTTGTGCGTACCAGCGTGTCCTGTGGAGTCTCCATGAGGGCAGTGTCTAGGCGGTGGGAGGGGTTCTGGGCGGGGCTAACAGAAGGAGGGGGCGGGGCTATAGAAGAGGTCTGTAGACAGGACAATCTGAAGACCTGATCTGGATCTGGTTTCTCTCCTGGAAAACAGAACACACACAGAGTGTGTGAATGTGTGTGTCTGTGTCTGTGTGTGTGTGTGTGTGTGTTTTACCTAGGTGACAGAGGTTCTGGAAAGGTGACCAGAGGAAGGGGTTGAGTGTTAAACTTCTCTGGAAACACTCGGCTCCTTTAGCAACACGATCTGTCTTACTGCTCACACACACACACACACACACACACACACACACACAGATCAGTGGTCATGTCTAACCTCCTCTGCATTACCAACACACTGGGAGCGCTGGTCCATTACCAGTAAATGTGTCCCAGTAACGACAGGGTGAAGGAGGCGGAGTCTCCAAACTCTGTGATGATGTCATCCTGACTCTTCTGCTTGTTCAGCACTCCACCAATCAGAACCTGCTCTCCTTCAGCCAGCCTGACAGACAGGTGGACAGACAGGTGGACAGACAGACAGGTGGACAGACAGACGGGTGGACAGACAGACGGGTGGACAGACAGACGGGTGGACAGACAGACAGGTGGACAGACGGGTGGACAGACAGACAGGTGGACAGACAGACAGGTGGACAGACAGGTGGACAGACAGACAGGTGGACAGACAGACAGGTGGACAGACAGGTGGACAGACAGGTGGACGGACAGGTGGACGGACAGACAGGTGGACAGACAGGTGGACAGACAGGTGGACAGACAGGTGGACAGACAGGTGGACAGACAGGTGGACAGACAGGTGGACGGACAGACAGACAGGTGGACAGACAGGTGGACAGACAGACGGGTGGACAGACAGGTGGACAGACAGGTGGACAGACAGACGGGTGGACAGACAGACAGGTGGACAGACAGACAGGTGGACAGACAGGTGGACAGACAGACAGGTGGACAGACAGACAGGTGGACGGACAGACAGGTGGACAGACAGGTGGACAGACAGGTGGACAGACAGGTGGACAGACAGACAGACAGGTGGACAGACAGACAGGTGGACAGACAGACAGGTGGACAGACAGACAGGTGGACAGACAGACAGGTGGACAGACAGGTGGACAGACAGGTAGACAGACAGACGGGTGGACAGACAGACAGGTGGACAGACAGACAGGTGGACAGACAGACAGGTGGACAGACAGGTGGACAGACAGGTAGACAGACAGACAGGTGGACAGACAGACGGGTGGACAGACAGACAGGTGGACAGACAGACAGGTGGACAGACAGGTGTTATGCGTCAGGTTGCAGCAGCTACTGGACTTCATTCAAAGATAAACTGTTGATTTTGTGATCAGCAGCTGATCAATAGCGCCCGACTTTTGTGGAGGCGTGTCCCTACTGGCTGTGGAGGCGTGTCCTTACTTGCTGAGCTCGACGCAACACTTGGCCAGCAGGAAGCGGACCTGCGGCGTGGAGCAGCTGTGCGCCTTCAGCAGCCGGTAGGCTTTATAAGGCTTCCCAGAGCGGTAGTAACATGTGGCCAGCAGGTAGAGGGCCTCCTCCGACCTCACTGAGAGACAGACAGGTAGACAGACAGGTCAACGTGCGGCCGACAGGTGGACAGGTAGGACGACGACGGGTGTTACCTTCAGCGTAGAGTCTCTCGGCGAGAAAAACGGCGTCCAGGAAGGCGTAGTGGTTCAGAGCCTGCCATACCGCAGCCTGAACAGACAGAACACACAAGGGTCAGGAATTACCCAGAATCCCCAAAGATGTGTCGGTGGAACCACAGATACCCTCCAGTGGGACAAACAGGGCAGGGAAGGAAAGAAAGACGGACAGGAAGCGTTCGCGGCGCAAAGTGGCCTGACATTGATTTGATGCGTGACGTAAAAAGAATGTCTTCCTTCGCGGAAACACGCAATAAATCCTCTCCTTGCGATCGATTGGTTTAAAGTGTTAAACATGGGAACGACGGCGTATGGATCGTCTCGATCGTCTCAATCTGTGATCGGCACGAGAAGCAAGAAGATGTGCGATAAACAAAAAAACAACAAGACAAACAAGAAAACAATTTTTAAATCAAAACAGGGATGAAATCAGAGAACGGTTTAGACAAACAGTTCAAGGAAAAACAAACAAACGATCAGATGATCTGATCGTGTAATTCCATTGTGATGGATTATAATCCAGACCTGTTAAAAACTGCTAATCTGTGTGTTCCAGTAAAACTGGTCACCTTGTCAAAGCAGCAGGTTTATAACATTCTGCACTCTGGACTACAAACAGAAAATGACTTAAAAACAAAACAAACACTGAATAGATGATTTTTTTTTAAACATATATACTTATGTTTTAAATTTAAATTCTATCAGGACACATTTTAAAACTGCTGCTAGCTTAAAGCTAGCTAAACCGAGCTATCAGGATGACTGGATGGATCTCCACTGTAGTCTGAAATGGAATTAAACCATTCTAACACACCTAATTATTAAACCCGATTACTTCTAAATGCTCCTTCCATGTTCCACATGATGTCTAAACACACCTGCAACCGGTACCGACCGCTCCAGACCGAACTCCGGTGTGTTTTCACCCGGTTTTACCACCGGTGATGGAAGCTAACCAGCTGACCGGTTAGCTAGCGTTAGCCACCAGAGGCTAACAGTTCCGGACTGAGTTTATCCCCGGTGCTGCAGAATCTGGAGCCAGAACCGAACAACAAGCCCGGCGGAACCCCCTCAACACGGTTCGTGTAGATTCGGTAACTCCTGGGGGGGGGGGGGTTCTGCGGACCGGAGCTGAGCGTTAGCTCGGGTGTTAGCCGGCTAGCACCAGTACATTTCAGCATTAGCAACACTAGCAGCGCCTCCTTTGACATTTAGCCGATTAATGACGCCTTGCCTTATCGATACAAATACCGAAGCTTGACCCAACGCGATCCAATCAATACTGCCTCGTGATCAATTCGGCTTGTGTGAAGTCAATCAGATTAACATTTATTTCGGTGGAAATCAACTTTGAGAACTGTTGAAGCTAACCCAGCCGCCCACAGGGATCCATGTCGGTCTGAGGAAACGACGGGGACCGTGAGACCAACAAAACAAATTAACGTCAGATTACCTAAAATAAAAATCGTGTGTGTGTATAATATCCGCCGAATACACAAACAGCATAAAGAAAGCCGCAAAAGATCAGAAGAACCATCCTCCAGACTTCTTTTATGAGGCTACTCCAACATAAAGCTAGACTTGACATATTTCTTAAGGGAGTCTGGTGTGACTTCTCTGAACGGGAACCATCAGTCTTTCAAGCTTTGTGTTGACGTGTTGAACTATGCGACGCCATCCAGGCCGAACCCCATTGGAATAATGACTGTTTTAACACCCAGAATGGAGCCGCATCGCTCCCACTGCTAGCGGCGGGCTGTGTGGCCTTTGGCGGGGGTGCGCTCACACCGCGAACGGGACCATCCACTGAGGCCGGGAAGGCAAGAGGGCTTCTTAAATACTCGACTCCCCGCTCATGACAACGAGGTTATTCCGTGTTTTTACCTGGACAGGTTCCTGCAGGACCGTCATTCCGCTTCCACGCACCGTCTATCGGCTCTTGTCGTCTGTTTCCCCTCTTTTCTCCCGACTCTTTCTTCACTACAGTCTCCAGGAGGAACTGCAGCCGAACATTTGAACCGAACACTCCGACCGTTACCAGCCGAACACAGGCGAAGAATGCCGAAGAGGAGGGAGATTGGCGACACTGAACGGAGTCGAGTCGGCTGTGGCGCCCCCTGCTGGTGGAACGAATGTGCGTGTAGAAGAAGAGTATTTCTGTCGACCCCTTGTGGTTACAAATAAAACTGTCATCCACTCCTAGAATGAGTTCAAATTGTAAAGCTAGTGATTTTAAATTTTTTTTAAAAAGTGACGTAATTAGGTTCCTCCACCACTGATGCATTTAATTGTAGAGATAAAAGTTATTTAAATTGCAACTGTTCATTTAAATTCTTGCTTATGTCAGATCTGAAAATTGTAGTTTCTAAAAAAGAAACTACAACTTTCTGTTTTTTCAGTCAGAACATATAACATACTGTATAACATAGAACATATAACCCCCCTGCAAACCTCAACCTCCCCAGGTTTACTGTTGGCACTGTCTTAACCCCATTCCGTATATTCATTTATAAATCCCATCACGTCCGCTGTACTTGGAAATGTTTGGCTGTTTGCCTTCAGTGTTTGTCCTACTGTGGTGGAGTTACCTCCAGGGGCTTCGCCCTGATCCGACTGAATACTGACGGCTCCTGTTTCAGTCACTGTGAAAAAAAAAGGTCTCTTCCCTCACAGAACCTCGGTTATACCATAACCCACAGCTCTCATAACATGAATGGTTGTGACCAGATGAAGAATTATAAACTGAAGACAAAAAGAAACCCAAAAGACATCCATCAGCCATTGATACACAAACTTTATTTAACATGCAAAAAGCACGACATCATTTCCTGTTAATAACTTTTAATGTCATGGCATCAGAGAATCTGCAGGTTCATGCAGCCACAAAGGGACTGATGCCAGTGCTAATGCTAACACGAGTTAGAAGAGGCAGAGGACACAGAGGCAAAGCAACAGAACACACAGGATTACATCATCTGTAGGGGTAGAGACTTCCCAGGACAGTGGCGGGGCTACAGGGTACAGTTGGCTTCTGTGGAAAGTCGACATTTAGCCACCGTCAGATAGGTATCCACCTGTAGACGCAAACAACAACATATCATTAAATACTATCATCATCATCATCATCATCATCATCATCATCACCACTCATCTTCATCACCTTGTGCATGTCCTTTTTGAAACAGGCCAGCAACTCATATGTTCGTCTCAGCGATTCGTCAGCTCCCAGACTTTGGTAGTAGTTCCCGTAAGGAGCCAGCTGGACGGTGGCGTTGTCGTTAAAGGTCTCCGTTCCGTCCTGATTGGCCTGCAGCGACAGGTGTTTACTGATGCAGATTAGATGAGCATGTGTGTGTGTGTGTGTTTGTGTGTGTGTCCTCACCCTGATCAGGATCAGGATTCCCGTCCTCAGTTCAGACAGTTTAGGTGAAATCTGGTTCCTTGGAGAAGAGCCTCCAACCAGAGAGCGACTAGGAAACTCCCAGGACTCAACCAGTCGATAGGAGATGGACAACAGCTGGAGAACCTAAAAACAACATGTATCACTTTACAATTCCTCCTAGACGCATCAGGTGAACTGTCAGTGTGGTGCTACATAGGACTATGTTGTGTTGTTGTGGTCCTGTTCTTACGGAGCTGCGTTGCGTCTCGTGTTTGTCGATGGGACTGCTGATGTAATCAGAGTTGCAGAAATCCTGCAGAAATATTTTGTTGAGTTGACGTTGTTCCTCCGTCTGCAAAGAGCTCTCCTGACAGACGAACACAAAACACGGTATTACGCATGCAGCCATACATGTAGCATGACACAATGGTATTTGTGTCCACCTCTGTCGTCCAAACGGGCTGCCGTAGACTTACAAAGTCGGAAAAGAGCCGTTGAGCAAGCAGGTGGAGGTGCTGGACTCTGCTCACAGCAATGGAGAACAGACGCTGGTTGTCATTGATTGGTTGACAGGACACTCCCAGAGACAGCACTGACAGCAGGAGCATTACTGACGGGTGGAGAGACAGGCAGATGACACAATGTTTTTGTGTCGTTTCATGGACGTCACCAGGATGAAGGTTGAGCTCCACCATGAAGCCACTGAACAGTTCACCATATGGTGGGCTGGAGCTTAAATGGTAAAGAGTTCTGTAAACCTGCTCCAACAGACCAGTACCAACTGGTTGATTCCCAATATACACTGGAAAAAGAGCTAGGACTAGGACTCGTTAGAACCAACACTGTCTGACTGAAAGAGTCTGTCCAGGGGCAGGGCGAAAAGAATAAAGAAAGACCTGAAGACACGTGATTACCCAAACTGGGCCTTCGTAAAGCCAGCAAAGGCCCATTCTACAAAGGAAGAGTACTATTGCAAAAACAGTCATCCCATATGTGGCATTTGATATCTGGGTAGACTTCAGAACCAATAATACCCTTAGACAAGAACTAGTCTAGTCTTGAAGACTGGACGATTGTAATCGTCTGGTCTTCAGCCATTTTTCCACTTTATGGATCATGGGTGTTGCTGGAGCCTATCCCAGTTGACTGAGGGCAAGGGACTTGGCACCACATCGCAGGACCAGTCCCAAACCCAAAACCAGAAATGTGTTTCAGGCAGTCACATCCAGGGAGGAGTGAACGGACCTCGCACATGACCGGCGTGCTAACTCCAAGGACCAAGACTTAAAAACTTGCCTCTAAAAGGAACAGCGGAACCCTCTGTAGACCCCAGTGTCCATCTTAAGGACAAAAAAGACGGAGGAAATCATCTGCGTTTGACTGGATCTCTAAGGAGGGGTCTTTTCAAAGACATTTTCATGGTAAGGTGGGTAAACCAACCACCGGTGACCCGACTGGCTCCAACAAGAAGCTTTATTTGTCACATAATTGATAGAATATATTGAAATGTGTTGTCAGCTTTTGACCCTGCTATGTTCAGTCCATACAGGACCGAGGAAGTCTTCAACAAAGTTAAACAAATATAGAAATAGGCATCGGTTAACCACTAACGTCAACGTCTCACCTTTGTCCATGGCCGGTCAAGAATCTGTTCTTATTCTGGTTCTGGTTCTTGGTTTAGTTCTCAGGTGCAGCCCGAGGTTTAGGTTCTGATGAATCTAATGTTCAGGTGCTTGGCTTGTTCTCCTGTTCTCGGGTCACGGTTTTATGGTTTTATAGCAGAAAACTTCATGATTAAATTCATCAACAGAAACATAACACCGACAAACAACCGCGGTGAGTGTGTTGGTGAGTGTGTGTTCGCCTGTAGTAAACATTGACACCATTAATATTTATGGACGACTGTAGGTTCATGAAATGTTGAACAAATCAATGAAAGAAGTGTTCAAACGCACAACTTTAACTACTTTAATGGGTATCTACATTACAATTAAAATTAGTTGATTATGTCTGTCAAAAGTTTTGACAAGTATTTGTACAGTCGCTAGTTGTAGATGGTAAAAACCACAGCAGACACTTCGTCTTCATGAAATACTTTTATCTCCTACTATGTCATATGACATAGTGCGCTCACTGTGTGACAGAGTCCACTATGTCACTGTGACATACTCAAACCTACTGACCAATAGACTTTCCTCAAAGTCAGCGGACTCCATCCAGAGCCTTGCCAACCCGGTGGAGACAGAGACCAGAGAAGGTAGAGGTGAAACGGCGGATTTCTCTATACTTGGCCAATCAGAACCAGGTCCATGTCAGCATGTCTACTCTCGCCACAGAGCGACGGGGGTTCAATGTGCTTGACATTCATGGTAGATTACCTCTGGGACCCAGTTGGACAGCCTGGACTGAGTTGTTGGTTTACCCAGACTAACCTTGGCCATGCACACAAAGAGTTGGTCGGTGACCTTGTGGCCAGGGTTGTCTGGATGGACAACATGGCACCCAAACCAGCCTCAGATCTCCCTTTGTTAGGTTGGGCATCCTAGAAAGCCTTGGGGACACAAACCAGGTTAAAAGTTGCTTCCATTTGCAACTTTTAAGTCATGTGTTCTGGTGCGTTTTTGTTTTGTTACCAAAACACAAGCTCAAGGGCTATAGAGGGGGCACGCTATGTCCAATCTAGGTTCCACTCACGGTCACAAGTAGAACAGCAGGGGATCCATCGTGACTCTAGATGTGACAGCCCTGGTTGTTTTGAGCAGTTTAGACGGAATAGGCTGTGAAACGGGCCAGAACAGGTGTCAGATGTTTTCATCCTCACAGAGCTGAATTTATTCACAGCTGTCACTGATCTGAGGTCAGCTTAACAGTGACATCACACAGCAGGCTGAATTTATTCAACGGTCCATGACAGCAATCGGACCACAGAGACAAACAGAAACTGAGCTCATGAACTAATGAAATCTGATTTGGAGCAACTGAACCAGTCAGAACTGGTTAACGGATTCATCAAGTGGGACCCAGTGAAGGATAGTTATCTCCTGATTAAGGGCACCGTGTAGAACATTCGAATAATGATAATAATAACAATAATGATGATGACGATGACAAGAACAACAGTAAGAATTATAATAACAGAACAATAATAAAAGTAACAGTAATATTAAAAGTAATAATAATATTAATAGTAATTATACTAATAACATTAATAGTAATACTAATCGTCGTCCCTTCACCCCAGGAAACATTAATAAACTGTTTTTTAAGAGATAAACTGACACTACTGTATATTTAGGATGTGAGATAAAGATGTTGTTTTTGTATATTAAAAAACCTGTATGAGTTAATGTGTGTGTCTGTGTGAGAGTCAGTTTAAATATTCAGTCTCACAGCAGAAACACACTGATTCACGTTAATCCCCTTCCATCATCTCTTCTCCATGACGACCAACAGCTCACCGGTGCAGGTGCCACGTCTTCCTGCAGGGCTTCACCCCTTCATGTCTCCATCACCCGCGTCCTCATGACCAACGAGCTCTATCCCACCAGAGAGACTCCCAAAAAACATAAAGCCTAATGATGATGACGATAATGATGATGATGATATCTCCCTCCACTACAGGGCTTTGGGGGGGGGGGGGGGGGGGGGGGGCGCAGGACATGAATATTGGAGGACCGGTTGGTGTCTCCCCACCAGCAGAACCATTCATTTGGGTCTCATCAGGGTTTCTTCTGTATTAATGTAGTGTCAGACGTTGTCCAGCAGGGGGCGGTACTTACACATAGACAAGCTAACAGGCACAGTACAAACAACTCAAACATTTTCTGCTCAGGAGTTCACAGTCGACACATTTATGATCTACACACATCAGAACCAAACGCTTCTACCAAATGAAGCAGCTGAGCAATACATCCTGATGACAATACCACTGGTGACATCTAATGATGTTATCACAGTGTGACTGCAACTTTTGTGACTACACTCTACTCGTCTCCCAGAGGCCCAACGACACACTGGTTCTGCTGGACTATGGTTTGTTCAGGTGTTAGCTTCGGTGGACGGATGTGAGGCCTTAAGTTCAAGAGTGAAGAACAAATTATTTTTATGTTTAACAAATTAATTTGTCTTGTTCAATAAATGAAAGCCTGCTGGTCCTGTTGAAGTGGAACATCCTGCTGATCCTTGGTGAGAACAAACAACGAAACTAACTTGAACCCTGAGTCTGAAACCAGAACCTCGATGCATGTGTGTCCAGGGGGTGTGCGCTCACAGCTGTTGCTCTTCTTGTCTTTCTCTTTGAACTTTGGGCATTTAGATCTGACAACAGCTGCGTCCTGTAGCATCTGAGGGAGTACAACCATCCCATCTGGGTGAAACGGGAGTAAAACCATCTCCTCTAGGTCAAAAGGCATTGGAACCATCCCTTCTGGGTCAAACGGGAATAGAACCATTACCTCTCGGAGAAACAGGTAATGTTTCTCAACTCCATGACTTCTTCATCACTCCTTTGGGGCACCGTCTTCCCAGTCCTCCCCAAAACCTGTTGTGTGTCAGCGATATTCAATTTTTCACCTCAATATCCAAGAATTCCTTTTTATTCTTTATTAAAGCGGGAGAAATCCTTAAAAATCTCGTTTCCAAGACGGACTTGAACAAGAGACAGCTTAGAAAATGTTACAACAATAAGTAGACAACACAATCAAACACCTTTCATACATTAGAAATTAATAAATACAGTAGAGGTCAGCCCTCCGGTCTAGGACAGGTGGGTCCAGTACCATATCATGACTGACGGAACGCTCGTTCGGTTCTTTTGGGTTAAAAATACCCAGAGCTCCTGAGCACTAACAAGCAGCGATGAAACCTTTTTCACGCCAAAGCCAGAAGAAAATCACAGACAGCTGAAAAGCCAGATTCCAAATTGGATGGTTGAAGTTTGAACTCTGAGATCGCTCAGTCGAGTCTGTTCTAGCCGAGTGACAAGCCTCTAGACGACGGATTCCCTCAAGTTCTCATCCAGCAGAGTGTTGAACGTAGGAGCGGCGTGGAGGAGGACTTCGCTCTGGAGCTCCACCTGAGGAGCAGCGCTGGAGACGGACACCTCCACCTCCGGGTTGTCTCCGTACAGCTGGCTGATTCTTCTACAGAGCAGCCCTTCCGTCTCGGGTCGAGACGCTGCATCCAACTTTCCCTCCGTCTTCTCTCTGTATTTGTAGGACGCCAGTTTGACTGTCCGCTGCAGGAGGTGTTTCCTGTAGGCTTTTTGGATGACGATCGCCGCAACCTCTTCCTGTTTCCTCCGCAGGGTGCTGCTGATTGGCTCATATGATACCTGTAAGATCAACAACTACCTGTGAAAACGCTGTGATTTGAGTGGTTTCGTGATAATGAGCCAATCAGTAAACCCCGCCTAATTGGACTCAACAAATACTGTGTGTCGATGGAGAAAAATGAGAGAACAAAGTTCTTTTGTAATGATATGAAAGAACGTAGACTAGATTAGAACAGACTCGACTAGACTAGAATAGACTAGAACAGACTAGACTAGACTTAACTAGAGGAGACTAGACTAGAATGGAATAGACTAGAACAGAGTAGATTAGACTGGACTAGAAAAAATGAAACTAGAATAGATTAGAACAGATTCGACTAGACTCAATGAGAAACAGACTAGACTAGAATAAACTACAATTGACTTGACCAGACTAGAACGGACCAGAATAGACTCGACTAGAATAGAACAGACTAGAACAGACTAGACCAGAATGGAATAGAGTAGGACAGAGTAGATTAGACTGGACTAGAAAAAATGAGACTAGACGAGATTAGAACAGACTGTACTAGAATAGATTATAACTGACTAGACCAGACTCAACTAGAACAGACTAGAATAGAATACAATAGAATTGAGTAGAACCTTTGAGGGGTTGTTGGCCATAAACTTCTCTTCCATGTTGGCTTTGAGAGCATCCATCCCTTCTGAATCACCCAAAACCTGCACATAATGTAACATCTTATAATGTAATACATACAATAACATAAAATATAATATAAATTCATTAATTATTCAGCGTCGATGACGGGGTCTGGTTTGGTGGAATTTGAGTCATGTCTCTGCCCACGGCGGCTGATGTGACCTCGCCTGTCATTGGGACAGTTTGAATGTTGTTACACCACAGGACAAAGTTCTGGATCTATGGGTCGGTCTTTGTTGCTACCCTCACTGACTAAAAGAACATAACTTCCTCTGCAGAGAGTCTGGGATCACCCTACGAGGAGGGGCTCAGGGCGAGAGTTAAGAGGAGTTGGTTCGGGAATTTGGTTAGGCTATCCACAGGACCCCTCCCTGAGGAGGAATTCCGGGCATGTCCTACTAGGAGGAGAACTCGGGGTAGACCCAGGACCTGCTGGAGGGATTATATCTCTTGGCTGACTTGGGAATGCCTTGGTGTCCCCCCACGAGAGCTGGAGGAGATGAATGGGGGAGGAAAGTTTGGGCTTCTCTGCTGAGACCACTTCCCCCACCATCCAGACTTGGACAATGGGAAGAAATGGATGGATGGAAGAAGTTTTTGAAACACACAAGTTTGGTGAGAGATAAAAATACACATTTATATTGTGGTGTCAGAAGAAGAGACCAGGTGACCTTACCTGGGCAGTAAGCGCAAGCAGGATGTCCAGGCAGTGGATCCTATCCCCAGGAACCAGAGGTAGATCCATCTGGATCAGCTGGATTGTGTTCGGTTTGGAAATCCTCAGTGGATCCTTCAGAGTGTCGCAGAAATCTGACAGTTTACTGGAAAAGAGATCAGATGTCAGGATCAATAATCAGATAGAGACCTGGCTAATAACGTTGTCTCCTGCCGGTCAATCACCTGTACTGAATGAACTGCGATGCGTCAGGGTCAAACTTCTCCCAGGTTTCATAAAACATTTCAAAGTCGTCCTCACACAGCGGGTCAGCGCTCTCCTCCGTGGCCACGTTGAAGTTCTCCAAGATGATGGCGATATACATGTTGACCACCACCAGGAAGGACATGATAATGTAGGTGCAGAAGAAGACGATACCAATGGCTGGGCTGCCACAGTTCCCCCTGGTGGTCGTTCCTGGGTTCTCCACATCAGGGTCACAGTCAGGAGGCGTGTTCATGATGGGGTTCAGCAGGCCGTCCCATCCGGCTGATGTGGTGATCATGAACAAACAGATCATGCTATTCCCAAACGTCTCAAAATTAAACATGTCATCGATCATGGCTTCCTTCTTCACGTAAGCAAAGTTAGACATTCCGAAAATGGAGAAGATGAACATAATGAGGAATAGGAGGAGGCCGATGTTGAAGAGGGCAGGAAGGGACATCATCAGGGCGAAAAGCAGCGTTCGGATTCCTTTAGCTCCACGAATGAGGCGAAGGACTCTGCCGATACGAGCCAATCGGATAACACGGAAAAGTGTTGGCGAGACAAAGTAGTTCTCTATGATGTCGGCGAGAAGGAGGCCTGAAGGAGGAAGTGGAGAAAGAGGTAACTCTATCGTGTTCTAGAAAATATTCATAAATAAAACCCACATCGGATGAAGCGATGACATCACCAGACTCACCGATGATGGACAGGATGACGACCACGAAGTCAAAGATGTTCCAGCCGACCGAGAAGTAGTGCTGCCGCAGGGCGATGAGCTTCAGGATGCACTCTGAGGTGAAGATGACGATGAAGACCACGTTAACCCAGTACAAGATGAATTCTTTCTCGGCACTCTGCTCGTCGGTCTCCACCATCATGGTCACCATGTTGAGGCAGATCAATACCATGATCAAGATATCGAAGAGCTGTTTGGTGACCAAGTCAAAAACCAGACCCTGGAAGGCATTCTGGGTGGGGTGAAGGAGAAACACGTGACTGGAAACTCACCTGAGCCTTTCACACCTGCATCTCTTGTCAGATGTGAAGTACTGAACTCACCTCTGGCCGCGGGACGGGTTTCTGAGGTTTTTTTGAGCCCAGTTTCTTCATGGCGTTGTAATATTTCTTCTGCTCCTCTGTCATGAAAATATCTGTTCCCCCCAAGTAAAGAGAAAAAAAAGAGGAACACACAAACGTTGAGAGATCATCATCATTCAAACTGTGACTCGTGTTATTCAAAGAGGAGAAACTTATCTTTGCTTTCTGCTGGTTGAAGTTATCGATGATGACTCCAATAAAGAGATTGAGGGTGAAGAAGGAGCCGAAGATGATGAAGCAGACAAAGTAAAGGTACATGTAGAGATTGGCTTCGTACACCGGCTGAAACTCCACCTGCACGGTATTATCAGTGTCAGCCCCAGTACAAGCACCAGCGTCACTACATCCATACCAGTATGAGGACCAGCACCAGTGTCAGTATCAGGATTAGTTCCAGTATCAGCTCCAGCACTGGTACCAGTATTAGTATCGGCTCCAGTATCACATCCATTATGAGCTCAAGTATTAGTAACAGCGTCTGCATTTTCATTCTGAAACCAGTAAAAGTTCCAGTATTAGTATCACTATTAATACCAGTGTTATTTCCAGTATCAGCTCCAGTATTAGTTCGAGTATAAGCACGAGTGTCAGTTCCAGCATAGGCAGCTCATCGGTTCCAGCACTCATAGCGTTGGCGGTACTAGTACCACTGTTGTTGAAACTACTGAGTATACTGACGTCTCTGGAGTCCACCGCTGCATACATGATGTCCATCCAGCCTTTAAATGTGGCCTGAAAGAGACCAAACCGTTAAAACCAGTTCAGATAGAGTCCAACAGCCCTGTTAAAACCAGTAACCATTGGTTTGCTAACAACTATTGCAAAAATAAGCCTGATATTACATATGTGTCTGTCTTGGTTTACTGGAGAGAGTCAATACTGGATTTTTGTAGTGATGTTGTGGTTATTGATGATGATGATGATGATGATGATGATGATGATGATGATGATGATGATGATGATGATGATGATGATGATGCTAACACTCACCACCTGCAGCAGCGACAGGTAACCCATCCCCACATTGTCATAGTTGATTTTAACGTTCATCCACCGGACCTCACTGGAGTTAGACTCTTTCAGGGCGAAACATTCTGTCTTGTTGTTGACCTCATCTGGGCTGAAGACCTCCTGGGACGTCCCGTTGTAACAATAATAAAACTTTCCCGCAAAAAGGTTGACACCCATGATGCTGAAGATGAGCCAGAAGATCAGACACACCAGCAGGACGTTGAAGATGGACGGGATGGCCCCAATAAGGGCGTTGACCACCACCTGCAAGGAGACCGGTAGGAAAACAGGTGGACGGGTTGCTTGCTACCTGATCTTCTGTTTAAAGTGCCAGTCTCACCCTCATGCCCTCGAAACGAGACAGGGCCCTCAGGGGCCTTAGGGCTCTGAGAGTCCTTAGAGACTTGATTGCTCCCAGTTCAGAGAATCCCAGTAAGTTGGCCGTCAGAGACACCAGAGACACCTGTAAGACACAGTGCACCTGCTGGTGACATCACCCCACAGGTGACTAGTGTGTCCATAGTACCGCTGCTATGGTTACAAGCACCGGCAGATGTGGACATTCTTACATCTACGATGAGGAAGTCAAGCCAGCACCAGGCATTGGTGAAATACGCCTTGAACCCATAGGCAACCCACTTGAGAAGCATCTCCACCACAAACACGTAGGTGAACACCTGGTCGGCGTACTCAAGGATGATCTTAATGATCCGACGCTGCTCAAGGAAGATGTCCTCAAACGCCTGAGCACAAATAGATCCATGTCAACGCCTGGACAGGTCTTACAAGCACTGATCAGAGAACTAAACAATCAATCAATACTTTAGAATCATGTTTACTAGTGCTCCACTGCTCAGGAGGATCATGAAAATGATGAAGGTCTCAAAGTAGTTGTGTTCTACAATGAGGAAACAGGTTCTCCTGAAGTTATACCAGCCCTTCCCTCTGCCCTGGGACGTGTCTATGTCCAGACACGAGCAGCGCTTGTAACACTCTGAAACAGGAACACAAAACGGGTGTTACACTAAAATGTGTACCAGACCAAAGTCCACAGTTGAAGTGATTGTAGTTGAACGATGTTTACTCGCTTATGTTCTAACAGTTAAAGAAGAGACAGTTTGTTCTAGAGGTGACCTTCACCTTTGACCCTAGTTTGATACCAGTCTCACATCTGGTTTGAGCTGAACACAACAGATGTGTTCACAAGGTGATTGTGAGACGGTCACAATGTCTTGAGAGGTTGACCGAATAGTAAGACATGTCCTCTGTGTGTGTGTGTGTGTGTGTTCACACCGTCACTCCAGCAGTTCTGCGGCGTATTTGCATCACCATCTTTGTCATCTTCATCTTCCTGAGCTTCAGGAGGTTTCTGCACGGTGCTGCAGAACGACGACTCGTCACACTGGATGCAGAAAAAAGTGTTAGCTCAAATCTCCAACTCCTCACGAATCATCAGAGCACGACGGAGTGTCTACCTGAGGATCATTGTCTTCCTCCTCGTCTTTATCGTCATCGTCATCTTCATCCTCATCCTCATCCTCAGTGTCAGGGGTGTCAAAGTCAGATTCAGCCTCTGCCATGGGGACCTTCAGGAAGGTGATGTTGTGATAGCTGCTGGTCAGGGTGTTACGATTACTGCTATGGGGATTGACCTCTGAGGCAGACTGGACCAGGGTCACAGCGGTCAAAGCCAAAGCGTCGTTCGCCATCCTGCCGTCTTCCTCACTGTCAACTGCTGACGAAATCATCAAATCAAATTAAATAGATGGCAAATTGGTCTGAATCGATGTTCTTTTCAGTAATAAAATATGAGTGAAAGGATTCAAGTAAATATTCAACAAGAGGTCTTACCGGTCTGGTCCGGTATGTGACTCCTCTTTCCTATTAGCATCCAGACATGTTCTACGATCCAGGTCTTTGTCCAGGACACCGCCCATTTGATTCTATTAATGGCAATCTGCAGGTTGTTTTCACCTTCCTCCTCTGGTGCCGAGAGATTATCACCACTGAACGAACTCAACAACAAGGCCAGGAAAAGATTCAGCACCTGAAAGGAGCCCAGGAACTAAAGTCAAGGCAATGAAGGATTTGAATCTGTGGCCGGAATGGTTAAAGGATTTCAGATCTTGGTTCCTCTCTTTTTCTAAATAAAACCAAAATTGGTGATCGACAACTTCTTGGATCTGGAGCTGGCCCTTTGGTTTAAGGTTTGGTTTAAGGATTTCAGATATGGTTGGTCTCGGTTCCTAAATAAAACCAGAATTGCCGATCTAGAACTTCTTGGATCTGGAGCTGTCTTTCTGGATCTGAAGGATCAATAGCATTTACAAGCAGGGTCAGACTGGAAAATAACTCACCACCAGGTTTCCGATGACGAGAACCATCATGAAGATGATCAGGCACATGGCCTGTCCTGAGACCTCCATGCAGTCCCACATGGTCTCGATCCACTCTCCACACAGGACTCTGAAGATGATGAGGAAGGCATGGAAGAAGTCGTTCATGTGCCAACGAGGAAGCTCACAGTCTTCTGAAATGCGGCAGACACATTCTTTGTAGTTCTTTCCAAACAGCTGCATCCCAACAACGGCAAAGATGAAGACGATGATGGCCAGAACCAGAGTCAGGTTCCCCAGTGCCCCCACAGAGTTCCCAATGATCTTTATCAACATGTTGAGGGTTGGCCATGACTTGGCCAGCTTGAAAACTCGCATCTGGAGACAGGTAGAGGAACAGGAACTTGATTTTTTGTTTTAAAATGACAATGATGATGGTGATGATGATGATGATGTGGCACCGACCAATCGGAAAGACCGCAGCACAGACAAACCCTGAACGTTGGCCAATCCCAGTTCCACCAGACTCATGGTGACAATGATGCTATCAAAGATGTTCCATCCTACCTGTTGTCACAACATTTGTTTATCAACATGATGACTGTGGCCTGTTACCATGGCAACAATTGTGCAAAGAAAACAAACAAACAAAAACCAATAGAGCCTGACCTGGAAGTAGAAGTATGGGTCCATGGCCAGAAGTTTGAGGATCATCTCAGCTGTGAAGATACCTGTGAAGACCTGAAGAGGGTCAGAGGTCATAAGGCTGGAATAAGAGGTCACAGGTAAGAGGATTAAGATCAGAGGTCAGAAGATGCAGGTCAGAGGTCAGAGGATGGGGCTCAGAGGTAATTGAATGAGGTAATCATTTACAAAGTGAGAAGTTGGAGGTCAGAAGTCACAGATCATTCAAAGTGTCTGTACCTCTTCATCATTTCTGTTCAAACTGATCTATTTCCTCACTTGTGACACTAACTCTTCATCATCCAGTACACACACACTCCTCATTACTCACCAGATTTCCAACACTCAGAAGCTCCTCAAAGTCCTTCGTCATTGGATAATGCTCCATGGCCATGAAGACCGTGTTGAGGACAATGCAGATGGTGATGCTGAGGTCCACAAACGGGTCCATGACGATGATGTAAAGATACTGTTTGGTCCGCCGCCAGCAGCCACAGCAGTTCCACTTCAGGAAGATGTCGGCGAAGGCGTACCAACATGGAGGACACGGCCGCTGCTCGTCTTCAAAGTCTGAGGTTGATGACATCATGACGCCAACTTTAACGTCAACTTCTGCTGCTTATTATTGGCTTAGTATCAGTTTCAAATGTTGTGCTAATGTGATGCTAGCATTGATGTAACGTCAGCTTGAATCAACATGAAGGCCAACTAAAACATTTCAAATTAAAAGTGTTTAGTTTTTTTTTTTTCTTGTAATTCTTGTATACTTATTGTTTGGTGAAGCTTTGTTAATCATGGAGTTCCACAGGGGCTTAACCTCGGACAACTACCGTTCACCATATATATATTTAATTTAGCTAATGTTTTTGGGAAAAACACCAGTGTGTGTGTGTGTGTGTGTGTGTGTGTGTGTGTGTGTCTTACCCTCTAGAGCAGTGTGTTCTTGATCATGGCCCTGAGCTGTGGAATCTTGTTTCTCGGAAGCCACTACCTTATCGGCAGCCTGAAGTGAAACGATAGTAAGAACAAGCACTTGGCTGACTGGCAGCTGGTGGTTGTGTCGTCCGTCTACAGACCTCCTCCTCTCTCTTCTTCAGGACCTCAAGGATCTGAGCATACTCTTCCTCCTTCTGTTTGGCCTCAGCAATGGTGGCCTCGTTCTGCTCAGCGTACGCCATGGCAACCACAGCCAGGATGAGGTTAATCAGGTAAAATGATCCGAGGAAGATGATGACCACAAAGAAGATCATGTAGGTTTTACCTGCTGCTCGCAATGTCTGCAAACAAACAGGGGAGAGACAGACAGGTGAGAAACAGACAGGTAAGACAGGAGACGGATCAATAGTTTGTCTTTTGAACATCTTGAACTGATAAATTTTCAGGTGTTTTAACTTTTTGGTGATTTCACAAAAACTGAAGAACCTGATCTTAGCATGTCTACTCATCTGTTTGTGTTCTGTTCTCTGATTGGCTCCCTGCCAAGTCACTTTGCTTTATTGTCTAAATCAGATATTCACCAGATGGAAGAGATTTTCCCAGAAGTCCTGGGTCATCAGTCTGAACAGAGCCAGGAACGCCCAACCAAAAGTGTCATAGCTGGTGTAGCCGTAGTTTGGGTTTCTCCCGACCTTCAGGCAGATGTAACCCTCAGGACAGACCCTGAACACATCATCTTCATCAACCTCATGACCGTTATTATTATTATTGACTTTATTCTAATGTATCAGGAACAATCATGTGACCCTACCCGGCATCTGAGCTGTTACCACACAGGAGCGCATCCAGTTGATTCGGCAGGTAGTAGTAGTTCTCTAGCAGAGAAACATACAAGTTACGCCCACATCGTTTGACCAATCAGGTGTTGTGTTCTTCTGTGCTTCCTGACATCATCATATATTCATCCACCAGAACCAATGATATCATCTTATTTAGAGACTCCACCTTCAAGTTTAATGGACATTTTACTCCAAACTTTTACTGTGTGGACCTGGACTGTTCAAATGGTCTTGGACGGTTTCACCGTGTGAACCTGGACTGTTTCACTCTATGAACTTGTACTGTTTCACTGCATGGACCTGGACTGTTGCTCTATATGGACCTTCTATACTTCAAGACTGGCAATCAGCTGATGAGGATTATGGGTAATATCATTTATTGCAATGCCATCAAACGTCACATCATCATACCTGGGTTATTGATGTGCTGATAGAAATCAAAGTCACTATTTCCTGTGTTGTTAGCATGGGTGCCGTTGTCATGGTAATCTGGATCAACATCCACGTCGGATGTGCCATTGCCAGGCGGCATCAGGACACATTTTTGCCGCAGGTTTCCCATGAAGAGCTGCAAACCAATCAGAGCGAAGACGCTGAGGCAAAACACCGTCAGGATCATGACGTCGGCCAACTTCTTCACCGATTGGATGAGAGCTCCAACAATTGTCTTCAGACCTGACCAGTCAGAACAGACGACTCTCAGTCAGCTCAGAAACTTAACGGCAATCAGTGAACTTTTTGATGGATCACACACACACACACACACACACACACACCCACACACACACACACTGACCTGGAATGACAGTGATGGTCTTCAGAGCTCGTAGAACCCTGAACGTCCTCAACACTGAAACATTTCCCAAATCTACAAACTCCGTCAGGTAACTGTCACACAGACAAACCTTCATCATTATCCTCGTCTTCAACACCACCAAGCAAAGGCAATAAAAAACAGCGGGCGGGGCTCACGCCATGCTGATGACCATGAAGTCCAGCCAGTTCCAAGGATCACGGAGGAAGGTGAACCCCCCGATGCAGAAGCCCCTCGACGCCACCTTGATGGCTGCTTCGAAGGTGTAGATGAACGTAAACACGTACCTGTTTAACGGCAGAGAAGACTGGTGGATAAACTCTGTGTGTGTGTGTGTGTGTGTGTGTGTGTGTGTGTGTGTGTGTGTGTGTATGGACTCACTCTACGGTCTTGCTCCATGCTGGAGGATCACTCATCGTCATGAAGACACAGTTGGTCAAAATTGTAATCATGATGAACAAACTGAATAAAGTTTAGATTTTAAGGAACAAAAGCAGGACAGGTGATCAATAAACGTTCAATCAAGCCGATCCGATATGTCTTCACTCATCAAGGATATGAATGAATGAGGATCTTAATGGCGACGGTCCTCAGAGGGTTGAAGGGACCAAGAAGGTAGCAGGCAGGCTCAGCGTTGAACCTGTAGATGACGTTCCCTTTACTGAGCACGATGAAGGTCTGCAGAGAGACAGACAGGTCAGACACACAGGTTAGAGACAGACAGGTTACAGACAAACAGTTCAGACTGACAGGTTAGAGACAAACAGGTCAGACAGACAGGTTAGAGACTGACAGGTTACAGACAAACAGTTTAGACTGACAGGTTAGAGACAAACAGGTCAGACAGACAGGTCAGACACACAGGTTAGAGACAGACAGGTTACAGACAAACAGTTCAGACTGACAGGTTAGAGACAAACAGGTCAGACAGACAGGTCAGACACACAGGTTAGAGACAGACAGGTTACAGACAAACAGTTCAGACTGACAGGTTAGAGACAAACAGGTCAGACACACAGGTTAGAGACAGACAGGTTAGAGACAAACAGGTCAGACAGACAGTTTTGAGACTGACAGGTTAGAGACAAACAGGTCAGACAGACAGGTCAGACACACAGGTTAGAGACAGACAGGTTACAGACAAACAGTTCAGACTGACAGGTTAGAGACAAACAGGTCAGACATACAGGTCAGACACACAGGTTAGAGACAGACAGGTTATAGACAAACAGTTCAGACTGACAGGTTAGAGACAAACAGGTCAGACAGACAGGTTAGAGACTGACAGGTTAGAGACAAACAGGTCAGACAGACAGGTTAGAGACTGACAGGTTAGAGACAAACAGGTCAGACAGACAGGTTAGAGACTGACAGGTTAGAGACAAACAGGTCAGACAGACAGGTTAGAGACAGACCTTCTGAGATCTGTAGAACGGGTCCAGATCTTCCAATGGGATGTTGAGAAGCTCAGGGGGCGGGTCTCCATAAATAAATGGGAGTGGCTTGCCTGCTTCCAGGTCACTGATTGGTTTAGGAAGATTTTCCTCAGCTATCTGTCAATCAGAGACGCAGCCAATCAGAGAAGCAAGTCTTTATTTATGTTGCCCTACTGATTATTGGTTGTTGACAGTCAATTGATCGATTTATTGATCGATCTACCTCAACGTTCTTCTCCTTCCTCCTCCGCCGCAGCCGCTCCTCTATTTCCTGTCGCCGTTGGATCTCCTCCAGCGACGCCGGTGTGAACCGTCTGAACACGTCTGAACCAACGGGGGGCAGCAGGGACACCATTGTCGCATCATGCAACCACGCCCAGATCACCGTCGCCTAGCAACCGCCTCCTACAGGGATCTGTGATAGACGATAGATAGATAGATAGATAGATAGATAGATAGATAGATAGATAGATAGATAGATAGATAGATAGATAGATAGATAGATAGATAGATAGATAGATAGATAGATAGATAGATAGATAGATTTAAGGATCAGAAGTTGTGACCACAGTTATAAACTCAATATTTATTTACAAGAGTTTAACACTTCAAATGACTCTTAAAGAGACACTCTCTCTCTCTCTCTCTCTCTCTCTCACACACACGTCTCTAGTGTCTTCGGCATTGCCAGGGTCAACTCCACCCTTGGCGTTGCCATGGCAGCAGCAGCTGTTTGGAGGCATCAGTGGGTCTGACCCTCCGGTGTAGCATTACCGTCACTACGATGACCCAGCTCATTCCGACACACACACACACATGCGCGCACACACACACACACACATGCGCGCACACGCGCACACACACACACACACACACACACACACACACACACACACACACACACACACACACACCATTCCTGCCGTGGTTCTCTGTCAGCCCCTCCTCACCTTCCTCTGATCAGCCCCTGACCTCCTCGTCTTGGTGTTTGGACACAAGCGGAGACGGAAACAATGCCCACAGTCCCGTCTGTCAGTCAGAACCTTCAGAGCCGCCGCCGACCCTCGGCTCGACCCGAGAGAGGACGGCCAAAGATGGACGGAACACGGATGGAGGTGTAAATCTGATCGATTACAGGTGGTGGTCGTTAAATGTTGTGTAATACAGAAACAATCAATCAATCAATCAATGAATCGACTGATCTCAATCACGACAACCAATCAGCGTGTTCTCCAGGCCTTCATGTTTAAACCTCCTGGTTGGAGGAGCCAGGAGATGACGACCGGAGATCTGAGAGGTAAAGCAGGTGTGAGTCCGTCCAGATCCTCTGACAGGAAACTACAAGTATTAAGACCACGGCCACTGACGGGTGTGTGTGTGTTCCAGACCCCCACCGCCTCCGTCTGCCCCCACGCCGTCAATGAAGTGATCATCTTTACCGACCGACCTACCAACACATCTATCTATCTACCTACCTACCTACCTACCTACCTACCTACCTACCTACCTACCTATCTATCTATCTATCTATCTATCTATCTATCTATCTATCTATCTATCTATCTATCTATCTATCTATCTATCTACCTATCTATCTATCTATCTATCTATCTATCTACCTACCTGTCTACCTATCTATGATGGATGCATCCATCTCTCTCTCTCTCAGATCATCTATCAGTTCACTGACTCTGCTGGTTCCCACAACTATTAGGCTACAGGCAGCTAAATACAGCACCACACACACACACACACACACATACACACACACACACATGCACGCACGCACGCACACACACAGTTGAAGAACATAAACATCATAAACGGTATTACCAAGGGCAGCAGCTGTTACTCTCTACTTCCTGTCGATGCTCACGTTCTGTTTGTTTACTTCATTGTTTGTGTTTATTTATTCACGGGGGGGTAAATAAACGAGAGCAGCTGTAGCGTGGAGGAAACCGCTGACAGGAACCTCATGAGATCTTTCATTCATAAAGATGTGAAGAATAAAGATCAGACGGACGGGGATTCAGCCGGGACACTGGGAGGTGTTGACAGGACACCGGAGGACGATCCTCCAGAACCAGTGACACCCTAACCCCACCCCCCCACCCCGCCCCCCAAGCCCCCCGGGTGTAAACACACAACCAGAAACATGGAGGCGTCCCAGGGCTTAAATTCAACACTGTGACTAAGGCTGTAAATGAAGCCCACATTTGGTTCTCTTCACATCGGACGTCTCTTCGGGCCTCGTCCTGCTTTTGGTTCTGGATGGAAATCTGGTTGCAGAACCCTACACTAGAACCCTCTACACCAGAACCCTCTATATCAGAACCCTACACTAGAACCCTCTACACCAGAACCCTCTAAACTAGAACCCTCCACACCAGAACCCCCTACATCAGAACCCTCTGCACCAGAACCCTCTACACCAGAAACCTTTACACTAGAACCCTCTGCACGAGAACCTTACACACAGAACCCTCCGCACCAGAGCCCTGTACACTAGAATACTCTTCTCCTGCACTAAAACCCCTCCCTCCTTTATCAGAACCCTATTCCCCTACACCAGAACCCCCTACATCAGAAACCTCTGCACCAGAATCCTACCCACCAGAAACCTCTGCAACAGAACCCCCAACATCAGAACCCTCTACACCAGAGCCCTCTTCCCCTGCACCAGAACCCCTACTTCTTTTATCAGAACCCTATTCCCTTGCACTAGTACCCCTACCTGCTTATTCAGAACCCTCTTCTCTTGCACCAAGACCCTGTACCCCTTCATTAGAACCCTCTTCCCCTCCACCAGAACCCTCGTTTCTTGCACCAGGACCCTGTAGTCCTTAACCTGACCCTTTTATAAATCTTCACCTCAAACTCTCTTTGCTGTGTCCGTGTCAGAACACAGGCTGAACTTGGAGGAGGTTCAACATCCATCAACTCTGACGAGCGGGACGAGTGTAGCTGCTGGACATTCATGTTCTCCAGGATCATGTTTAAAGCCAAGCGATAACCCAGTAAAACGGAGGCGTTCCTGAGTGTCATACATGCATACAATGGATAGCATACATACTCTTTGAACTGAAGCTAGCTGTGCTAATTTGACAAGCTAAATTCTGTGGATGCACTTTAACCTTTCAGTGCGACCCTGCTCAGTTAGTGGTTAGCCTCTGCAGCCACTCCGGTCTAAATTAGACGGCAGCACTTGTTAATATCTGATCCCTGATCAACTTCATTTTAGTCAGCTGACTATAAATACTGACTGCTAGCTTATCTTAAACTCTAACCCCAGAGCGTCACCTCCACTTCTGATGAAACTGAACCTGAAGCTCCAGCCGATGAGAGGCTCGTTAAAACTATTAACAGTCACAGTAATGTTAACCTCTACCATCGCAGCATGGACCAGTCCGTCAGCCGGACCATCTCCCTGGAGCACGTGGGCCTCGGTTACTGGCTGCACCTTACTGACGGACCTGCCGTCCAGGTGGGATGGCGGTTGCCAGGGTAACCACCACAGACAATCTGTTGGGCTCAGGTTCAGTTCCATGAAGCATCAGTTCTGCTGCTGTGTTTAACCCTCTGAGGAACCCGTAGATTCTCTTCCTCTTTCGATGTGACTAGAGGACACTGAGAAAACAAGTCGACACACCTCTGCCCGTGTGGAATGTGTTTGATTTTTATTTTATTTTATTTTAAGATGTCCTGCTTTCATCTTTTCACATTTCAAGAACAGATCTCCAGACAGCCGAGGTTCTAAATGCAAATAATAGACTTGGACAGTCATTGAACCATCATTGAACTGTTCAATGTGGAAGTAGTTAATATTACATGAATCTTCTCATCTTCATCATCATCATCATCATCATCTCCATTAATACGACTTCAGATTATTGCGTTAAAGGAAAGGAAGAAGAAGTATCACGGCCTCACTAGCTGGAGTTTGACCCCAGTTTCTTCCCACAGTTCCCAGTTTGTTCTGAGACTGGTGAATTCAAGAGAACGTCTGTCTGTTTATCTGTTTCTTTATCTGTTTCTTTATTTGTTTGTCAATCTGCTGCAGTCTTCATTTGGAATAAAAATGTTTTCAAAGGGTTCAAACTCTGATTAGCTAATATCAAGAGAGAGAGAGTATCACTTAACAGCAGCACAGCAGGTGTACTACACACACACACACACACACACACACACACACACACACACACACACACATATATGGAAACAAACACACGCTCAGTCTTACCGTCTTCTGTTTATTCCAAAATTCCAACAAACATCAACCCGTCCACAGCCTGTCTGTCTGACTGTCTATCTCTCTATTGGTCTGACTGATGAACTAGCTGTCTGTCTGTCTGTCTGACTGTGTGACTCTGTCCTGCTCAGCCCAAATGAAACCTGAGAGGTCAGGTAGTGTGTCAACACACACACACACACACGCACACACAGACACACACACACACGGTAGCTTCCCGTCAGGCCTTTTTGAAATCATCTGTTAATTATAGAAATCAATCACCTAATCATTTGAAACAACCCTATAAAATAATGTGCATTTAAAGTGATTGATAAGAACAAATTGACTGATTTGTTTAAAATCAAAAGTCTTTATTATCTCCCAAGTTGTAGTTAGTTTAAGTTGTATTCATCTGATTCATCTGTTTGCATTCATTAACAGGTCATCAAAGTGAATCATGGAGTTTCTCAGTGTTCTATGCTTGGACCAATAAAGACTTATATATGGTCATTTTAACTGGTATCGTTAGGCAACACGCAATAATTTGTCACAGTTATGCAGATGACACATGATTATATACATCTATGCAACGAGGCCAAACTGATCAGTTAACTGAACTGCAGTTGGATGTATGAGCAGCTTCTGCACCACTCAGTGCATTAAACATAGATAGATAGATGGATCTATCTATCTAAAGGCTGCGCCGCTGTGGAATCAGGAGTTATCAACACTCACTTCCTGTCTGAATCTTTTTGTTGCTCATTATTTTGTGGTTAGCGTCTTCATTATGGACTCGTGATCAGACAACTTGATCAATGGTTCCTTTCCTACCACTAGTGATGAGTTTTGTCTGTCCTATCACATGCTCACATTAAAAAGACATCAGAACTTTGCTACTTCAATTTAAAACCAGGCTGTTTTATCGTCTTACATCACTCTAAAACTTCCTCCCATCCTGTCCCTTTCCTCTGGAATAAAAAATATGTCCATTTGAGCTCATAACTCCGGCTTCACTCTCATGTTGTGTGGTTACGTTTTCAATGGACGGATCTCCAGAATGTGACAAACTGAACTTCTAATAAATGCTGATTCGCAGATGAAACAATGGGAATTATACATTCGCCAATAACTTTTATTGAGACTTTGAATTCTTTTTATGAAATAGAAGTGAAAATCAGAAACCTCCATGAATGAGGGGAGAGCAGGAACTCAGGTCACCCTGAAACACAGATGGACTTGCTTAGAATGTAAGTTCTTGTACTGGTTTAATGTAGATGTAATATGGTTTAGTATGGAAATAAACTCACAGTTGTCTCAGCCAGCCATGATGTACTTGACAAAAGCTGAGAGATGCACAAGTTAGCTGTAGTTAGCTTTGGTTGTCATGTCAAGTCTGTATGTGTGTTCTGTATTTACTGGTCATGTGTGTTACCTTCATAATTAATACATCCATTGGGATCTTCTTGTCCTGCCAACATCTGATCCACTTCTGCTTCTGTCATCCTTTCTCCTGGTCACAAATGACAAACAAGTAGCGTTAGCATGAGGAAAAACAAAGGAATTTACTTTAGGAGGAGGAGAATCCAGTTTACTGGATGAGAACCATCGTACCAAGTGTCACCAGAACATGTCTCAACTCCGCTCCCATCACTGTCCCGTTTCCTTCTTTATCAAAAACTCTGAGGCCTTCCACAAACTCCTCATATGTCCCCTGTTAATGTAGACACACATGATGACTTTCTCCAATGACCTTTGACCTGTGCAAGGTTTTGGATTTCTTACTTTGTCTTTGGACTGGGCCACGTGTTGCAGCATTGGCAAGAAGGTCTCAAAGTCCACCATCTTACTGTCCATTTCTGTTCAAAGACAGAATGCAACAACAGCGTTACAGAGAAGAGCTCCATTCCATTTAATTCTGCCTAGACGTTCTGTGTGAACACAATGAAGTCGCAATGGGGTGTCGGTAGTGGTGGCATTAAAACAGCAAAAAGCACACCTGTTTGAAAACTAGGTGGAAGTTCAGGACGAGGCTGATGTTTTGGAGACTAATGACTCAAATCTAATGACTTTAGCCTTTTATCAATTTGAGGCAGAAACTTGCAGCAGCTAAGTCAAGGAAGAAGACCTTGGTGTGAAAAATGCTTTTGGTTTGTGCCATATTCACTTTTGAGTGAAATGCTTCCGTCATGTACGTAAATACAACAAAATATAACACAAACCCCATAAAAATAATGTTTATAAAGGGACAAACAAAAACATCATAAATTTGTATAACTAAAATGCAAGTACAACTGTGTGTGTGCGTGTGTGTGTGTGTGTGTGTGTGTGTGCCTTCTGGTTTGGGACGTCCCAGCACACGGAGGACTTCGGAGTTGGTTGGATTTTGTCCAAGAGCTCTCATCACATCTCCACACTGAGACAACGAGATCTTCATGTGGTTCTCTGGAGTCCTGTCAAAGAGCTGGAAGGCTTCTTTAAACTCTGGACACAGACATTGTTAACGGTGTGGCTCTAAAGGTCTTTACTTGCGAAACATGATTGCGTATGTGTGGATTTTACCTTCAATCTGATCAGCGCTGAATTCAATCTGAAAGAGGAAAAAAATGCTGGAATAAACAGGACATCAGGATCCATAATGAGTTAAAAACCAATGAAATCAGTCTAGAGGCAATAGGGTTACTGTCAACCAACACCTGCTGTGAAACGTTTAGACGAACCTTGATGGCGTTTGGGTCAAAAACTGGTTCTTTAACAGTTTCAGCTTCTGAAGAACCTTTCACAGCTTCTTTCTTTTGTTCTGGTTTCTTTGGGGCCATGATGAAGAGACAGACACCAACAGGACAGAAGGAAGGTAAAGGGAAGAGAGTGGAAGGTGAGTGAAGATGGGAAGTCAAGAAGAAACAGCAGATTCCTCTGTGAGAACGTTTAAATACTCATCGCACTCCATCTCGTCCATATTTGGTCACAGGATTAACTGATGAATGAACCTCTCAGGATTTCAACTGCAGAGAGACAAACTTCAAATAGATCTGAAACAAATACCAAAATTCTCAACTGAGTCTTTGCAGAACAGACATCTAGTGACATAACCTTAAATAGAACATACAAACTGTTCTCTATGGAGATTACCTTAAATAGAACATATGAATTGTTCTCTATGGACACTACCTTTAATAAAATACATGCTGACTCTTGTCTATGGAGACTAGCTTAAATGGAAAATATGAACTTCTTTCCACATAGACTACCTTTTACATTAAATATGCAAAGTGTTCTCTACAGAGACTAGATTTAATACAAAACATGCTAGCTGTTCTCTTCAGAGACTAACTTTGATATAAAACAATCTAACTGTTCTCTACAGAGATTAACTTTATATAAAACTTGCCAACTGTTGTCTAAAGAGACTAACTATGATATAGAACAAGCTAGCTATTCTTGAAAGAGACGAACTTCAATATAAAACATGCTAACTTTTTTCTAAAGAGTCTACCTCAACTTGAGCATATCGACTGTTCTCTACAAAGAGCACTTCTGATATAAAACATGCCAACTGTTCTTATCAAGGACAACCTTAAATAAAACACACAGCATAAATGAGCCTTTAGGATAGTGTGGGCAGTGTTGGGGGTTTGTAAACCTATCCTGCCTCATCTTACGAATCCATAATATTTCCTGTTACAAATGATCCCTGGGCAGTGTTAGGATTCTGACCTCATGGTTAATCTCCTCTGGGGTTTGTTAATCCACATCATAGTGCATCTGGGAGGACAGCTTCAATTCCTGGTTAGGGTCAGGTGCAGATCCTGAACAGTTGAGGTGGTGGTGGTGGGAAGGGGGGGTGAATGTAAACATTTACATGTTTACAATTAGGCAAAATTACACAGCCACAAAGGGCAACTTTCAAAAGATGGGAAATTTATCAAAATTTGTTCAAGTCATGACGGCAATTTAAAAACAAAACAAAACAGAAATTACAAACAAGAAAAGGTTCAAAATCCCACCAGAAAGCAGGGAGGAGTAGTTTTGTTTCACTTCTTCATTAGCTTTTAAAGAAGTGAGTGGAGCTCTGCTGCCTTCTGATGCCATGTAGGTGGAATAACACCCCAGGTTGTAAAAACAGATGACAATAAACCTTTAAGTTATTTCTATTTCCCTAAAACAAAGGTTGTAGAAACCGGCAGGTTTAATGTCAAACTTTGGAAGGTTTGTGTTCCAGGGGAGCATCAGTTCCAAATGTTCCAAACTCAACAGTAACGCTTCATCACTTCCGCTATCTCAAGTGACGTCAGTGAACTCTGATGTTTCTACTTCCTCATCTCAGTAATGATTACTAACATGAGTGGAAAAATAATTTCCCCTACTGGGGACTTCTTCTTCTTTTCCTTTCGGCTTTTCCCTTCAGGGGTCGCCACAGCGAATCAATTGCCTCCATCTAGCCCTGTCCTTTGCATCCTCTTCTCTCACACCAGCTACATTCATGTCCTCTTAATGAATGGTATTTAATCATAATCTTAATATCTAAAGTCAAACATGTCTCTTGTGAAATATATACTGTAGAACGGCTAAAATAATAGTTAAAGTTAAAGTAAAACAGTTTTAGTCCTCAACATACAAACATAATTGGTTCAGAGATTGTTCATAAACTAAATAGTTCATCCAAAAGCTGTTGAGTCGATCCACTGGACGTTTAAGAAAGTTCTTGAAAACGTTTCGTCTCTCATCCAAGAGACTTCTTCAGTTCAGAGAGTGCCTGATAAATAGTTCATAAGTGGTTACTTATTAAAGTTCAATTTATAATCAAATTTCAGGTCATTCCAATGTCGTTACTCCTCTAAATACTAAAGTACTATTCCCTAAGACTGACCAGAAACAATCACAGGACATAAAAACAACACATCATAAATAAAATTCTGTACCTTAATGTAACTTCAACATCTTTACCTCTGCTGAATGAATTTTATCCTCAGGGGTGTAGAGTTTATACCATAACAGAACTGGAGACTTAACTGTTAAAGGCTCTGAAGTGGTACCATCAAGACTTGGCCTGGCCTTCATGTCAGATCAGACTACAGGTCATAGCAACAGAACTTTTAGCAACCAAGAGTTTGTATATTTCTTGTCCAGGGGCTGTAACACATGTTAGAGGGTTGGCCATTTCATTTTTTAATTACATTTTTTTTTTAAATTTTACATAATGATTATAATCCCCGCAGGGAAATTAGTGGCACACTCGAGTTAGTTCAAATCAAATCATGCATATATATGTGTGTACAGGCCCTGAATACAAACACACACATGGGGCCTGTACGCATGTCGGGGAGGTAGAGTGGCGGGCAGCTCTTTTATTGGTGCGCCTCAAATGAGCAACTTGTAGAGGGAACAGCGCCTTGCTCAAGGGCGCCTCGGCAGTGCTCCGGAGGTGAGCTGACACCTCCCACTGTCAGCTCACCTCCGGGTGATCTGTTTGGGTGGGAGTGGGAATCGAACCGCTGATCTTTGAAACATTGGACGACCCGCTCTACCGCGTGCTCTACCACTGAGCCACTGCCGCCCATTTGGGATGATTGGGAGGAGAACCACAAGCTGCTCAAGAAACTACCAGAGTGGATGGTGAGATAGTGGAGAAAGGTGGATATGGAGGAGTTGGATACGTTTATAAATCCAATTGTCAAGCAGTTCACCCAGTTCCCAGGCCCAAAAGCCAGAACCTTCAACACCAACAAGTGATCTCAGCCCAGACACACACCCACTTGATCATATAAAACCTTTCATTACCAGGGCTGTGAACCAGTTCATGGAAGGAAAATGAAACCAAAAAATTTAATATTTTTAAATTTTCTGGAAGACATTGGCTGCCCTTTTTGTATTAATTTGTCCCTTTGAGCACTCATCCCCAGATATTGACCTGCTTTCTCCACTAGGTGGCAGACATCCCCTCACTCAGTGGGCTGGTACACCTTGAGAACTTTAGTAAGTCTGCTGAGATAGTGAGAGATAGTTATGTGTTCCTCGTCACCTGCCCAAAGGCAGGTCTGTAAAATAATTTTTTTTTACAAAATTGGAACGGACTGAAATGATTTTAGTTATTTTAAATAAAGACAAGTCAGTTGAGATACGAGTTGATTGACTTGTAAGCTAATTCACAGATAGAATTGAAATCATATCTCAAGTTACTACATTATAGGTGGCTGATAGATGGTGTCTTAATCCTCCTCTGTTCAGAGAGGTTTTCTGCAGTGTGACACAAATGGTTTCTTTAACTCCTTTCTCAAACCATCGGTCTTCCTTGGCTAAATCCTGTACATGATTGTCCTCAAAGGACTGGCCTGTCTCTTTCAGGTCAAGTTGGACTTCTAAGTCTAGTCCTGAGGAGTTGTTTCTCCTGTGTTGATCCACATGTTTGTGGAGTAGCTGTTTGGCAAGTTGCAGCTTGCCAATCATGAATCCCTTGCCTCTTGTTACTGACTAGGTTTATTTCGAGGGCTAGGTTGGAGCCCTTCTGGGCATATTTGTAGATGGACTAGATCAGCAGTACCCATTTAGAGCTTGTGGATGAACACAAGGAGAAATCCTAACTTTTTATGTCATAGACGACTGGCTAGGTGACAGTTTTGATAAATTTTTATGAATTTTATTGCATAAATATACTTAATCATTGTTATTCATTCACATTAATTAGCAAAAGTTTAATCAATATAATCATAGTCGGTTTAACTAATCATTTCTAAAATTTCTTTCTTTAATTATTACTATAACTGTCTCTTTATAGGGAGGCTCTGATATCTAGATACCTTTTTTGGCAATGGATCAACAGGATCACTTGACCAGGGTGAATGGTTCGGGCTCCGGTTGCTCACGACAAATAGAAGTCTCGTTTACTCAGCAGAGGCAAAGTTCAAAAAGGGAAATAATGGGCAATATACCCTTCTATTATATTCTGAGGCTTTTTGATGTCCTAATGTCCTTGTTTTACTAGTGTGCAGGGAGAAATTCAGAAAAGAGTACAACTTTTCTGTTGAATAAATCCTTCTTGGTTTTCGAAAAATAATCCAAGTTGGGATGAAATTTCTACTCCATCTGTTCAGTAGCAAGGTCCAAAATGACATTCTTGAAGTCCCGAAAAGTCCCATTTTCTGATTATTTTGGACTTTTTTGTTTATTTATTTATTCATTATTTAGGGAAGTCTGAGCTTTCCTGCTTAAGCTGCTGCCCCTGCAACCCGACCCTGGATAAGCGGACGAAGATGGATTTTTTTAAACTGTTTTGTCTTTGGGCTGGCCTTGGTTGACCAAACCACTAGTGACATACAGTCCTAAAATGATCACCATCTTAACTGTAGCTCAGAGTGAAAGAATTGATTGACTCCTTCAGGAGAGACTCTGCGATTTGTCTCTAAAGTTCATCTGGGAATAGAGATAATCACTCATCCATAAACTCTGTAAACAGCCTCCCATGTTTGGACTTCTGTACCAAGGAGGAACAGAAAACTCTAATAAACCCAATTGTTTCACTTGCATGTCTGCTTTTGAAGAAATGAGCGGAGCTCTGCTGCCCTCTGATGGTAATATGGTGGAATAACACCCCAGGTTGTAAAACGGCAAACCAACGACAGTAAACCTTTAAGTTATTTTATTTCCCTAAAACACAGGTTGTAGAAAACTGCGAGTCTAATGTCAAACCCTGGAAGCTTTCACTTTGTGTACCAGTGTAGCCTCAATTCTAAATGCGCCTCAACAGTTACATTTCATCACTTCCGGTACCTCAAGTGACGTCAGTGAACTCTGATGTTTCCACTTCCTCGTCTCAGTAAAACGAACAGCCGTCCAAAATAACGTTGAAAACACGAACGGTTGTGAAGGTAATAAAGTTCTTAGTTAGTCTTTAACTTACGTGTCCGGATCAAACTCTGTGGACAAGAAACGTCACGAGCTTTTCCACAACAAACATGGCGACAGTGGGGGGAGGGGCGATGTGATGACGTGAAACTACAAAGAAACAAACGCAGTGATAAATACGTAGCTGCAAAAGCTCGATAGTGGAAAACTCCAGGTGTTGACTCCAAAATTATAATTTAATTTCTTCTGCGTTGATTAATATACACCTGTGTGTCTGAATTGACTCGTAACAACACCGCCCCCACCATTTCCGGTGGTGTTGGTCTGTTACTGCAGGATGTCCGAGAATTCCGTTCTTAGCTTGTCTCTACATGATGGTTAAATCCTGGAGTTAAATTAATAGAAAAATCAGAGGGATTCGAAAATATTAAAGAACATTGTGTTAGATTTCAATCTGTCAGTCTGATGTGATTCTACAATCAGTTTTGTAGGAAGTAAAAGTCATTAAAGAGAATGTCGCTCAGAGGCGTCCAACCTGACATTTCAATGGATAGTTAAACATTAGCATAATTCAACATGTTAAATTAATGATAAATCAAAGAAATAAAAACTGGAATATACCATTTTCAGGAGGATTCAACCTGCTTCAATTTGGTAAAGCTCAATTCAATTTGTTCCACAAAGTTTCCTTCCAAGGCAAACTAATTCAATTAATTTTGTCATCTGTTGAAGTGAATGATGATAATCGATCAGAGAAAACGATCGCATTACACCATAACAGCTGATTCAAAGAGGGGCCTCGGGTAGTTCATGAAGACTCGTTATTATGACCAGGACCTGTTTCATGGAGAAATTCTTTTTACATTGAAAAAACACACTGAATGCCTAAAGGCCTAAACGCACACACAAAGGGTCTGCACACATGCAGTGGAGATAATGGTGGTGTGATGGAGTGATGAGAGTCACATCTGATCAATCTCCATCCAGACAGCCAGAATCAAAGACAAAGGCCAAGACAAACTAGCTGTTAGTCCAATAGGTATGTTGAACCCTTAGTCTTTATTACATTCCTGTTTTCAAATATTCAAATATTAGATAGATTTGAATTGTACATTTCCTCCCATCATTGTGCAACAGTTTATTAGTCTTACCACAACCATGTCCACATAGGTCAGGTAGAGGATGTCGTACTGGTCTCTCACTGAATGCCACTCTCTGACGTGGTCAAACCAGGAAGATGCTAACACTATAAAATTAAATAATGTTTATTACAATTATACATTTTCATCGAAAGTAAAGTCTGTTAAATATATTCAACAAAATGATTTAAAACATTCAGGTCTTAACGAACCGATCTATTTACAATCTAAATGATCACATGAAGATATGAAGAGTTTCATTTTTGATCTAGCCATCATCCTTCAGACTCCGAACTTTCTCACCGTTTCCCTTCAAAAATTCTTCAAAAAAGTCCTCAAAGCTCTTAGGAGTGTCCATGAAGGTACAGACGTGACTGAAGTGATAATAAGAGACGATGTTGTCCTTTGGGTTCCTTATCACATAGATGATCTGACATGGAAACAAACACCAGCACATTATTTCAGATCATCAAAATTCTTCTCCAGGGGCAGCACAGTGACAGTTGCCTCAGAGCAAGAGGGGTAAAAGTTAAAAGTTTATAGGTCCTCCCCATGTCTGCGTGGGTTCTCTCCAGGTTTTCTGGATGCAGCTGAAGATGAGGTCATTATGTTAATCTCATCTTCAAGAAGATGAATGCATATTCTTCCTGACTCCATTACAAACTATGAATCAATTGAACATGATTTCACTTTATTGTGAAGAAAAGGAATATATGGAAGGTCGCTTGTTCAAGTCCAACCACAGCTTTGAGTTTTAAATGAGTTTGAATGTGTTTCAGTGTTGTTTACAGACTTAGAGGAGATGCCGTGGTGACTTCTAGTTTTCTGGTTGACTGAGTTTCCATGAACTGACCTTTGCCCTCTTGTCCTTCAGTCCTGGAGGCATGAGATCTGGTTTTAGATGAGAGGAAAAGAGTCATGGAGACGGTCAGAGAGAATAATCTTCAAGACTCGGCGGGGACTCCAACCACGGCATCTGAATGCTATTGTTAGGATATTCATTCAGACCTCCATGTAACTCACAGATGGAGATGATGACCTGCTGAGAAAATATAGTTCCTGTGTGGCGACGTGAGAGGAATTAAGGTTACATTAATTCTAGGAGACCAGTGAATTTGATGGCCAGAACAAAACTTTTCAGGCCAATAACATGATTTCAAGAGTTTGTCTCACTGACCTGACTTTGGATAAGTCACAAGGAACAAGTCAGAGTCTCGAACCTCAAAGTTCTGAAGTGAATCAATATTTTCCGGATTTGTGTATACGTCAGTATAGGTATGATTCTTATACCTGTAGAGGTGGTTGCTGATCTGCTCCACTTTACTTCTGAAGAAAAATGAGAGAAGTCAAGAGAAGAAGAACCTCCCAGGTGTCCACTCTGGTCCACAGCTGGATGCTAACAGTCCCTGACTGTTTGAAACAGGATGTGTTGGTAATTTAATATTAAAACCATAGTCACGTCTAAAGAGGGAAGTGTCTGTAAAAAATTACATTATTACATCATTACATTAATATTTAAAACACTTTCAAGCCCTAGAATATTAGTTTATCTAATTTAAACTGTTAGCAGTCAATTTTCTACACATTTTTAAAGTGTAAGAAAGACCTGTTTGAGGTTTGAGGGACAAAGAGGATCTTTATGTCAGGAGTCAGAAGTATTCTAAACTAGGAAAGTAAAGGTAAAATGTGGTTATATTTTACAATATTCTATCAAATATCAAGTCTGTTTCATGAAAGTAATGAGTATTGTTTTCTTACCTGCTCAGAGCCATTGTGAGTTCAACCACTAACCTCCTTCACCATGAATGTCAACACAGACTTCTAACACATCACATTTATCTATTGTATTTTGCTCCGCCCTGTCTCATCTCAGGTTCTCACAGATTCCAAAGACACCTCATTAACATTCTACTCGTCATGTGGTTAGATTGATCAACATGTAAAACAGTATGTGATCTGAATGCCATAAATACATGTATATACAGTTTAACTTCCCCAGCATGTTGACGCCAAATGCACTAATTCTATTTCCCCAACTTCTCCACTCAGGCCCTTAGATTTATGGAGTTAGTATTATTATGGTCATCTGCTATTACATTAATAAGAACAAATTAAATTGATCAGAGTCATGTTTGGCTTACGTGGTTGATTCACAGATCATTGTAGTAGGACAATCCTAATGTAACTCTTGTTATGAATAAAACTATGGCAACATCTCTTTCCCTCTTGGTAAGCTGTCTGGTACCAAAACAGAAATGGGGGCTTGACTGTAATCAACCCCGATGTGGTACCACAAAGAGACTTAGCCCGGCCTTCATGTCATGTCAAACTAGGAAATCACAGCAACAGAACTTTTAGCATTTGCGGCTACATTACCTTGCGGCTACATTAGCACCCAGAGAATTAGCATATCTCTTGTCCAGAGGCTTTACCACATGCTAAAGGGTTGGCCATCTGGGATGATAGGGAGGAGAACCACAAACTCCTCAAACATTACCAGAGTCGATAGTGAGATAATGGAGAAGGGTGGATATGGAGGAGTTAGATACGTCTGTAAATCTAAACTTCAAGCAGTTCACCCAGTTCCCAGGCCCAGAAGCCAGAACCTTCAAAACAAGTGATCTCAGCCCAGACACATGCCCACTTGTTCATACAGAAAAACGCCCCGATTACCCTCTGAGTCAGCACAGAGGGTAACAGGGGGATTCAAGGGTAGTTCCAGTCCTGGTATTGTCTGTTCAGGAACCACAGAAAGCGGTCCTCATGTTCACGTGTTCATGCTTGAAGGCCTGCTTGAAAATCTGATAACTCCCCACTGATCTCATTGAAACCTTGAAACATTATGTCAAAACTATGACAAATACAATTTTGACAAGTTAAAGCATTTGTGGACTGCAATAAACCCTGATTACAGTCAAGACCCCAGTATTTTTTTAGTTTGATAAATGTTAAAGGGTTAGATGTGTTTCTTTGTTCAGGAAACGGACAGTACTATTGAAAATCCTCTTTACGTCAATCTCTTTTGGATTTTGTGTCACTGTGATCATCTTGTAATTTGGCTTTTACGAATAAATGTGATTTTACAAATCAAATCAAATCTCTCTCTCTCTCTCTCTCTCTCTCTCTCTGTGTGTGTGTGTGTGTGTGTGTGTGTGTGTGTGTGTGTGTGTGTGTATTCGCCTCCACCCTTTGTCTCTCACAAGGCTGAGAGATAGATAGTGCCTGATAGATAGTGTATAGAGATGTTAACCATCCCTTGTGTTTCGTCTTATGCTTCGTACTGTACTGTCTGATGTACTGTCTGTGTCGTACTGCTTGTTGCACTGCCTGTGTTCTACTGTCTGTTTTGTACTACCTGTTGTACTCTGTGTTGTACTGCCTGTTGTACTGTCTGTTGTACTGCCTGTGTTGTACTGTCTGTGTTGTACTGTCTGTGTTGTACTGCCTGTGTTGTACTGTCTGTGTTGTACTGTCTGTGTTGTACTGCCTGTGTTGTACTGTCTGTGTTGTACTAGGGAGTACAACACAGACAGTGTTGTACTACCTGTGTTGTACTGTCTGTGTTGTACTGTCTGTGTTGTACTGTCTGTGTTGTACTGTCTGTGTTGTACTGTCTGTGTTGTACTGCCTGTGTTGTACTGTCTGTGTTGTACTGCCTCTGTTGTACTGTCTGTAGTACTGCCTGTCTACCGTGGGTCAGAGAGGACGGCAATTTCATCCGTGCTGTATGTCCTTCATATATGGCACACTTAACAATAAAGCTGACTTTGACTTTGACAAGGGTTTTAGAAACCTGCAGGTTTAATGTCAAACTTTAGAAGGTTTGTGTTCCAGGGGAGCCTCACTTCCAAATGTGACTCAACAGTAACGCTTCATCACTTCCGGTATCTCAAGTGGCATCACTGAACTCTGATGTTTCCACTTCCTCATCTGAGTTAAACGAACAGCAGTCCAGAATAATGTTGAAAACACAAACAGTTACTAAGGTAATAAAGGTTATAAACTTCTTAGTTAGTCTCTAACTTACATGTCCGGATCAAATTCTGTGGACAAGAAACGTCACAAGCTTCTTCAGCAACAAACATGGTGACGGGGGGGGCGATGTGATGACATGAAACTACAAAGAAACAAACACAGTGATAAATACGTAGAGCTCTGCAAAAGCTTGATAGTGGAAAACTCCAGATGTTGACTCCAAAATTATGATTTCTTCTTCGTTGATTAATATACACCTGTGTGTCTGAATTGACTCGTAACAACACCGCCCCCACCATTTCCGGTGGTGTTGGTCTGTTACTGCAAGATGTCCGAAAATTCCTTTCTTAGCTTGTCTCTACATGATGGTTAAATACTGGAGTTAAATTAATAGAAAAATTAGAGGGATTAAAACTTTTAGATAACAAATCTGTTATCAATCTGTCAGTCTGATGTGATTCCACAATCCGTCCTGTAGTAGGCAAAAGTCATAAAGAGAATGTTGCTCAGAGGCCTCCACGCTGACATTTCAATGAATAACGAACAATTAGTATAATTCAGCATGTTACATTAATGACTAATATAGTAAATAAAAACAAACCATTTTCAAGAGGATTCAACCTGCTTCAATTTGGTAAAGCTCAATTCAGTTTGCTCCACAAAGTTTCCTTCCAAGGGAAACTACTTAAATAAATTTTGCTTATCTGTTGAAGTGAATGATGATGACCAATCAGAGAGAATGATCCGCTGTTTGTTTAGCTACTCTAACTGTTAAATTTGTTGTCAAACATATTTACTTTGTGCAACTACAACAAAAGTATGAGAAAATTCTTTTATTACTGTGTATCATAATTTATTCTTAAAGCAACATTTTTTTAGCATTTGAGGTCTTCCACTCCAGGCACTGACTAATTCAAGGGTCTTCTGTTAACATGGTCAATCTTTCTTGGTACACAAGGGTAAATATGGGTCACAAATCATTTTGACGTATTCGTGCAGAGATGTGTATTCGTGTGTTGGACGTATTATGTGGTAGCATCTCATGGTGGGCGTGGCTTCTTCCATTATTCCCAGATGAAGTTCAGAGACAAATCACCAAGTCTCTCCTGAAGGAGTCGGTCAATTCTTTCACTCTGAGCTGCAGTAAAGTAGTTCTTCCAGTCACCGATCTGACCTGTAAAAGGAAACACAAATCTTTCAGTATTTACAAATAATCTTTCAGTATTTACCGTTATTCAGTACTTCCCCTTCTCTCTGTCAATTTTCTGGTTAATCTATTGATGATTTTAGTATTTATTGCCATAGACAGTGTTGATATTGATTTATGTCGATGGCTTGGTCATATTTTCTGGACACTACATCACTGTGTTATGTCATTGAAACCTCAGTTACCTTTGCGCATAAAGTTTTTCAGCACAATAGATTTCGGCAAGAACTCGTAGTTTGCTTTTGGGTCTTTTTTCATGTTGTTAAAAGTAGATTTTTCCACAACTTTCTCAACATCTGCTTCACTGAGGGTTTTACCCAAGAAGGAGCAGATCTTAGTGACCACTGTTTTCAGGTCCTGGAAGAGAAACGAGACAGAGAACAAGTTTGAACTCTATGCAATAATTTATGAACATCTAATATAACAATCTTGTTCCCAAACAATAATTTCTTAATCTCAAACTATTAGATAGATTTGAATTGTACATTTCCTCCCATCTTTGTGAAACAGTTTATTAGTCTTACCACAACCATGTCTTCATAGGTCAGGTAGAGGATGTCGTACTGGTCTCTCACTGAATGCCACTCTCTGACGTGGTCAAACCAGGAAGATGCTAACACTATAAAATGAAATAATGTTTATTACAATTATACATTTTCATTGAAATTAAAGTCTGTTAAATATATTCATCAAAATGATTTAAAACATTCAGGTCTTAACGAACCGATCTATTTACATTCTAAATGATCACATGAAGAAAGAAAAAAAAAGAGAAGAAAGAAAGTATATTTTATTAATTCCCAGGGGGAAATTACATTATCACTCAGGTGTACATTTTTGTATTAATTTTACAGTTAGTGTGTACAGGCCCCTGAAACAGCCACAGCATACAAGGGGGCCTGTAAGCATGCAGTTAGTACACACACAACATCAAACTGTACATGGGGAGGCAGAGGGACGGGCAGCGACTTTCAGGGTGTGCCCCAATTGAGCAGCTTATAGGGGGGACGGCGCTGTGCTCAAGGGTGCCTTGGCAGTAGCTGGGAGGTGAGCTGACACCTCCCACTGTCAGCTCACACTCCGGAGATGTCCTGGCGGGAGTGGGACTCAATCCACCGTTGGCTGGGCGATCTGTCTTCAGGACATCTGCTCTACCACTGAGCCACTGCCGCCCCAAGATATAAAGAGTTTCATTTTTGATCTAGTCATCATCCTCCAGTCTCTGAGGTTTCTCACCGTTTCCCTTCAAAAATTCTTCGAGAAGGTCCTCAAAGCTCTTAGGAGTGTCTAGGATGTTGCAGACGTGACTGAAGTGATAATAAGAGACGATGTTGTCCTTTGGGTTCCTCATCACATAGATGATCTGACATGGAAACAAACACCAGCACATTATTTTAGATCATCAACATTCTTCTCCAGGGGCAGCACAGTTGCAGTTGCCTCAGAGCAAGAGGGGTAAAGGTCAAAAGTTTGTAGGTCCTCCCCATGTCTGCGTGGGTTCTCTCCGGGTTTTCTGGATGAAGCTGAAGATGAGGTCATTATGTTAATCTCATCTTCAAGAAGATGATTGAATATTCTTCCTGACTCCATTACAAACTATGAATCAATTGAATATGACTTCATTTTATTGTGAAGAAAAGGAATATATGGAAGGTCGCTTGTTCAAGTCCAACCACAGCTTTGAGTTTTAAATGAGTTTGATTGTGTTTCAGTGTTGTTTACAGACTTAGAGGAGATGCCGTGGTGACTTCTAGTTTTCTGGTTGACTGAGTTTCCATGAACTGACCTTTGCCCTCTTGTCCTTCAGTCCTGGAGGCATGAGATCTGGTTTTAGATGAGAGGAAAAGAGTCGTGGAGACGGTCGGAGAGAATAATCTTCAAGACTTGACAGGGACTCCAACCACGGCATCTGAATGCTATTGTTAGGATATTCATTCAGACCTCCATGTAACTCACAGATGGAGATGATGACCTGCTGAGAAAATATAGATCCTGTGTGGAGACATTAGAGGAATTAAAATTAATTAAATAAATTCAATCTATGAGACCAGTGAATCTGATGATGACCAGAACAAAACTTTTCAGGCCAATAACATGATTTCAAGAGTTTGTCTCACTGACCTGACTTTGGATAAGTGACAACGAACAAGTCAGAGTCTCGAACCTCAAAGTTCTGAAGTGAATCAATGATCTCTGGAGTCGTGTATTTCGCAGCATACGTATGATTCTTGTACCTGTAGAGGTGGTTGTTGATCTGCTCCACTTTATTTCTGAAGAAAAACAAGAGAAGACAAGAGAAGAAGAACCTCCTAGGTGTCCACTCTGATCCACAGCTGGATGCTAACTATCCCTGACTGTTTGAAACAGGATGTGTTGGTAATTTAATATTAAAACCATAATCTAGTCTAAAGAGGGAAGTGCTGTACACAATTTGATTTGAGGAACAAAGAGGATCTTTGTGTCAGGAGTCAGAAAATTTCTAAATTGGAAAAGTAAAAGTAAATTGTGGTTATATTTTACAATATTCTATCAAATGTTAATTCTGTTTCATGACAGCAATGAGTATTGTTTTCTTACCTGCTCTGAGCCATTGTGAGTTCAACCACAAACCTCCTTCACCATGAATGTCAACAGAGAATGTTAACACCACATTTATCTGTGTTTAGCTCCACCCCTTCTCATCTCAGGTTCCCACAGATTCCAAAGACACCTCATTAACATTCTGCACATCATGTGGTTAGATTGATAAACATGTAATACAGCATCTGATTTGAATGCCATAAATATATCTACATACACTATAACTTCCCCAGCATGTTGAAGCCAAAATAATACACTACTTGTATTTCACCTTGTATTTCATCAACTTCTGCACTCAGACCCTTAAATTTATGGAGTTAGAATAATTATGGTCATCTGCTCCTATTAGTAATAAGAACAAATTAAACTGATCAGAGTCATGTTTGACTTAGGTGGTCAATTGTAGTAGAACAATCCTAACGTTGGTCCTGTTATGAATGCAAATATGGTGGAATCTCTTTCTCTTCTGGGACGCTGGTACCAAAACAGAACTGGGGTCATGACTGTAATGGACCCTGATGTGGTACCACAAAGAGACTTAAGGAGTTTCAGTATTTTGGGGTCCTGTTCATGAGTGAGGGAACAATGGAGCGTGAGATTTGACGGAGAATTGGGGCAGGAGGGGCGGTATTGCAGTCGCTTTACCACACTGTTGTCACAAAGGTGGAGCTAAGCCGAGAGGCAAAGCTCTCCATCTACTGTTCAATCTTTGTTCCTACCCTCACCTATGGTCATGTATGGATGAATGGATGGATGGATGAATGGATGTTCAAACATTTGAAAATCAGGGAGATACCTGCTGTATTTTTAATGCAAATGATCACTTCTACCATTTTTAAGCCAAGAAAACAGCCCTTTTTTTTGTCTGAACAAGATAAAGTTCTTTCTCAACATTTTGTGCAATATTTGCTGGCTTAAACAACGAAAAAAAACCTGTCTCTGTGATTTGTCAACTTATTTACTGACGGTGGGAGGCCTGGCACTGCATGCTGCTCACCAGTGCATTATAATTTGGTTAATAATTTTGCACTGCAATTGTCAGTGAATTCTGTAAATGTGCGTCAGTCAGGCAGGTTCTGTGTTTGATCTTGACAAAGTTCATGTTGGAAAATGTTGATTTACAGAGATAAGTTGAACCAAAAAAGCAGGCAATTTAAAAAAAAATAAAAAAAATTAATAGCTGCTATGCATACACCACTATACTTCTCCTTTTCCACAAAGCACCAGAGTTTGGTGCAGACCGATGAGCTTTGAGGTGGAGGTCATTTTGTAGCGTTCGGAATTCCGTCTCTACCTCACCAGCGTTCAAGTCTAAGTGTATGAAAGGACTTGTAATAAATGACACATGGATCAAGCTGCTCAAAGTCAGAAAACCTTCCTGTCCTAGTCTGTTTATGACTTGAGAGTACTTTTTTACAGCTTCATTTACAGTTTCAGCTGCAGAAACATAATCATTTAACACTGCCTGCACAGAGGGAAAATGCAGCATTTTTTTCCCTCTCTATCTGAGTGGAGAAAATGTTTATCTTGGCTTTAAATGTGTTTACTGTACTGATCATTTAAGCAGTAGTTTTACCTTTACCTTGCAGTTCACAGTCCAGATGGTTCTGTTTCTCATTCAAATCTGTTAAAAATGCGATGTCAAATATCCACTCTGGGTCCTCCAGCACTCCCCCATTAGAGTGCATGAACTCTTTGATTTCACCCAGAACTGACAAAAAACCCTCCAGAATCCATCTCCTGCTCAGCCATTTTATGTCTGTGTGTAATAGCAAGTCACCATATTCAGCAGACAGCTCATCCAGCAGCATCTTGTGTTGTAGAGCTTTGGAGCGGATGCCGCTTATGATCTTCACGATTGGTGTCATCACGTGATCAAAGCTGGTCACTTGTGCACAAATCGCTTGCTGATGAATGATGGAGTGGTAGTGCAGAAATTTTGGGAAGTCCGGGTAATTTTTTATTGTGCAATAAAGCCCACATGCTGGCCCGACATGGCCGGTGCTCCACCTGTTGTTACCGATGCCAACTTCTGTACTGGCACCTATCCCTCCACAAAGAAGTTTTTAACCTCGGTGTATATGTCAACTCTCCGCGTTGTTGTTTTCAGTGGCAGAATTGTCAGCAGTTCCTCTTTTGTAAAAAAAAGTCATCAAACACCATTCGGATAAATATCATTAGCTGGGCCGTGCTGGCGCTGTCTACAGACTCATCACATTGGATACTAAACCACCTGCAGGCAGCAAGATCCCGGTCCAGCAGCTGTTAAATTCACAGACAAAGTCGACACTCATCTAGCCATCGTACTTGGTCCAATCTGGACATCGGAGAGTTCAGAGATGACATCAGGACCATGCTTCTCATCTTTGAATAATGTGGAATACCCGGCCTTCTTGGAGTCTCTAGGAGGGCCACTGAATAATGCTCTGATTGGGGACTCCATTGACTTCAACACTCACGTGGGCAATGACAGTGAGACCTGGAAAGGGGTGATTGGGATGAACGGCCTCCTCGATCTGAACACGAGTGGTGTTCTGTTATTGGACTTCTAAGCTAGTAACAGTTTGTCCATAACGAACACCGTGTTCAACCACAGGGATGTCCATAAGTGCACATGGCACCAGGACACCATAGGCCGGAGGTTGATGATCGACTTCATTGTTGTATCATCAGACCTCCGACCGCGTGTGTTGGACATTCAGGTGAAGAGAGGGGCAGAGTTGTCAACCAATCACCACCTGGTGGTGAGCTGGATCCACAGGGGGCCGCACAGACTTGGCAGGCCCAAACGTGTTTTGAGAGTCTGTTGGGAACGTCTGGCAGAACCCTCTGTCAGTGAGGTCTTCAACTCCCACCTCTGGGAGAGCTTCTCTCAGGAGGGTGGGGACATTGAGTCAAGTTCTCCAGTTCCATTGTTGAAGCGGCTGCTCATAGCTGTGGTCGCAAGGTCTCTGGTGCCACAGCGGTAACCCCCGAACCCGGCGGTGGACACTGGAAATAAGCGATGCCATCAAGCTGAAGAAGGAGTCCTATCAAATCTTGTTGAATTGTGGGACTCCGAAGACAGTTGACAGGTACAAGCAGACCAGGCGTACTGTAGCCCGAGTAGTCACAGAGACAAATACTGGGTTTGGGAGGAGTTCAGGAAGGCCATGGAGGAGGACTATCGGTCAGCCTCAAAGAAATTTTGGCAAACCATTCGGCGCCTCAGGAGGGGAAAGCGGTGCACAGCCAACACTGTTTACAGTAGAGGCGGAGCCGGCGTTGAAAAGAACAAGTCAAGGATCTCCTCAATCCCGCTACCGTGTCTTACACAGAGGAAGCAGAGCCTGAGGACTCAGAGGTGGACTCATCCATCACCCAAGCTGAAGTCACTGAGGTGGTTGCCAAACTCCTTGGTGGCAAAGCACCGGGGGTGGATAAGATTAACCCTGAGTACCTCAAGTCTCTGGATGTGCAGGGAGTGTCATGGTTGACACATCTCTGTAACATCTCATGGCAGTCGGGAGTGTACCTCTGGATTGGCAGACCAGGACGGTGGTCCCTCTTTTCAAAAAGGAGGACCGAAAAGTGTGTTCCAACTTAAGGGGGATCACACTCTTCAGCCTCCTGGGGAAAAGTCAATTCCAGGGTACTGGAGAGGATTAGACCGATAGTCGAACCGCAGATTCAGGAGGAACAATGTGGTTTTCGTCCCAGTCGTGGAACACTAGACCAGATCTACACTGTGGGAGTGTAGATCGTGTCCCTCGTGGTATCTTGTGGGGAGTGCTTTGGGAGTATGGGGTTTGAGGCCCTTTGCTGAGGGCTGTCCGGTCGTTGTATGACCGAAGCCAAATGGTTGGTTCACATTGTCGGCAGTAAGTCAGACCCGTTTCAGGTATGAATGAATGAATGAAAATCTTTTTGGTTATTCATATTTTTCACATTTAAAAACAATACATATTTCAATTGTATTGATAATAACTAAAAAAGGACTGGGCTGAAGCAAATTGCTTACATAAGCCCATCCTGATTAACACAACTTAATCACAACAACATCAACATTCTTTTGTTTTTTAACAACATTCACATAAATTGAATTATTGACCACTATCCAATGGCTTCAACTCAGCAAATTTACAAACATTTATAACCATCAATTAACTCATATTTAATCTTTTTCTTGAATTTTGACAGAATTTTTCTTAACTTAAACTCATCTTCCAAATAATTCCAGCGTTTCACTCCTAGTACAGACACACATCTTTGCCTGACATTTGTTCTTGCTTTAATAGACTCAAATCGTAATAGACCTCGGAAGTTTTGTGCTGTTTCTTAGTTTATAAAAGGATTGAATGGTCAAAGGAATGTCCTTATTTACAATTCGAAATACAATTTTTTAACATATTTAACTTTACAATATCAACAAATTTCAATAGATTTGATTTTATGAAAAGTTCATTAGTGTGATCATGAAACCCTACTTTATCAATTAGTCTTATTGCCGTTTTAGATGTGTTTCCCCAGATTTCACAGCAGTCGGAAAGATATGGAAGCAAAAGTGACAAATACAATATGTGCAGACATTTCTTATTCAATATGTATTTAGTTTTATACAACGTACCAAGTGTCTTTGATCATTTATTCCTGATATACTGTATATGTGGCTTCCATATTATTACTGTCTGTAGATTTCTTGCTCTTACATGTTCTTACTACCTCTAACACATCACTCTCACACACTGACCCAACATACATGGAATTTGGATTCTTGTCAATGCCAAGATTTTCATTTGCAAACTGTGATTGTGGTATTTGCTTTGCTAAACTTGGGCCTACATTAACAAAAAAATCATTAAATTCATTGGCAATTTCAATTGCATCATTGATTACTTTGCCTTTATTTGTTATTTGTTTTAAGGGATGTTTGGGGTTGTGTTGGTCGATCACTTCCTTAATAACTGACCAAGTTGCCCTAGTATTTGTTTTAAACCTTTGGAGTTGCAGACTGTAGTAATTCTGTCTCTGTTCTCTAATAATTAATGTCAGTTTGTGTCTATATTGTTCGTACTTTCTTTCATTTTCTGCTGTTGGAAAATGAATGAATTTTTTTCTTTAGCATTTTTTTTCTTTCTGCATGATTTTTCCAGTCCACCTGTCATCCATTTATTCTGTCTGCTTTTGTGTTTCACTTTAGTTTTCTTAATTGGACAATAATAATCATAAATTGACATAAATGTGTCCAGAAATAGGTTATATGAGTCATTAGTGTCTTCCACATAAACCTCACTCCAGTCATGCTCACTGAGCGCTGCTTTAAAAGCTTCCATTGCATTGGGATGTTTTATTCTCTGTAACTTATAAACTTCTTTCTTTATCTTTAAATTAAATTCAAATATGACAAAAACTGGCAAATGATCACTAATATCTGTCAGCAATAATCCACTCTTAAATTTTTGGTCAGTTAGATTAACAAAGATATTATCAAAGTGTCACTGTTGCTGGTTATTCTACTTAGCTTAGATATTAAAGGGTACATCCCCATACTGAATATACTATTAATAAAATCTGTTGTTTTTACATGTTCAGAGGATTTAAGCAAATCAATATTAAAATCCCCACATACCAGCACATTTCTGTTTTTTTATTTTAGAATACAACTCTAAAGTTATTTTGTTGAATTCATCAATGTCCTATAAATACAACTAATCAATATAAATGTCTTTACCTTTTCATCCCTTATTTCAACTGTTACACATTCCATTATGTCATCAACCGAGAAAGTCATTGTTTGCATGACTTTACACTGTACACCCTGTTTCACAAATAGAGCAACTCCTCCCCCAATTGTTATTCCTATTTTGCTAAAATAATTCATAATCTTCTCAGCTATCATTCAAATCTTTACTTTCACAAAGCCAAGTCTCTGAAACGGCTACAACACTGCATTTAAACTCAAAATTATTTAGGTAATCCTTCATTTTGTCCATATTTTTATGGAGACTCCGGCTGTTGAAGAGAAATCAAAGAAAATAGCTCAGTCAGTGCATCAACTTCTTCTTCGGAGTAATATTTGCAATTCATATTTAAATTATTTGACAGATAAGAGTCAGGATCAATGTCAGTTTCCAGATCATAGAATTTGTAGTCTTGGAATGAAAATGGTTTAAAGTCTGTTTGGTCCTCCATTTGATTAGACTAGGTACTTCTTTTTTGCAAGACTACCAGGTTTTTTTCTTAGCCAGGCAGGTCATTTTACTTTCGATCTTAGTTTTACTTAAATTCCTCCAAGTCTTCCATTTCTTTTATAGTCAGGATTTTGGCCTGCTCCAGTGTTCCATTTAGTTTGATCATTACTTTAGTTTCTAGTCCACGTGTCCTGGATCTTCTTTTGTTTCTTCACCATTCTTTCCTGCCATGCCAGCTCTATATTTTTCCTTGTTAGATGTTCGTTCACATTTACTCCAGAGCCCTTGAGATTTTTAGTTAACTTTAGCACTTCAACTTTGTTTTCGGTTAACAAATCTCATTATTATCTTAGGGCTGTTTCCCTGCTTCTGAGGAAGAGTGCGGCATGCAGAGATGGTCTTACTTTCTAGAGGGATGTCTTCACTCTGGAGGAAGTGTGTGACTGGTTTTTCAAGCGTGTGTAGTTCACCTGTTGGAGCATTCTCACCATCTTTTCCTTCTGCTGTAGTCCTGGCATCGCTGCCATGTCTTGTCACCAAACCAGTTATCGGCAGTCGTCCATCCGTGTATACTGCTCCAAGTCATCCACTCTGTTTTGTAGTTCAATCTTCTTGTCCTTCTCCTTGATTGTTTTCCTCAGTTGTCGCACTTCAATTAACTTCAAGTCTTTCTGCTTCACCAAAGAACTCCTGTGACACGAAGTGATTTTTTCACTTCCTCCATATCCTCTGCCATCTTCTTTGCCATCTTTGAACTCGATCAAGACTTCATCTGGGAATGAAGCCACGCCCGCGATAAGTTGCTAACACCCTTCTTAATACAGCAGTTAACGTGTGAAACATATCCCATAATAGTTTGTAACGTCTGACCCATGTTTAGACAGCATGTACTCACAAACAATGAACACACGTGAACAGGAATCACTAATAAAGTTTCTTTAATTTGATGTTAAAGGAATTCAACGGTTTGTTTGTGTGATGAAGGTCGCTTTGGTCGCTGAGGCCGACGCCCACTTCAGTTCTCTTCGTCTAGACGGAAACAGGAAGGAGAGTTGATCAGTAAACCAATCAGGACTGACAAACTGGTTCTCTGAGTGAGCAGCATTTTGGACCTGAACTAGCAGGACTCAAATCTCACCTTCCTCCTCCTCGTCCTCTTCATCTTCCTCCTCCTCCTCCTCTTCATCAGAGCTGAAGGTCCCATCAGGCAGGCTGTAGACCCGAATCACTTGCTGTTGACACAGAATATGGACTCGTCAGCTTTACAGCTGGGCGGGGCAGGGGCGGGGCCAGGGGCCCGGCCAGAGACCGTTTCACTCACCTTGTTGGGGTCCTTCAGGATGAGGTACTTGCCCTCGTCCAGCTTGCGGCAGATGTCGATGACGCAGCGGAGGATCCCCCAGGCGTTCTCCATGCTCAGGTTGATCTGGCTGGCGAACTCGTTGGGTTTGAACTGCTGGGTGCCCAGGATGACGTGACGGGCCGAGTCCTTCACGTGGTACCGGGACACGTACCTGAGGAGCAACGAGCGACCGTCCAATGAGACAAACCCCCTTCAACCAGCGCCCGTCAAGGCAAACGTAACGACACAGCCTCCATCCTCCACTCACCCCAGTTTGAGGTACTCGGATCCGGCCAGCATGGCGCAGCAGGTCCAGCGGGCCAGTTTGTAGCTGTTGTTCTTCAGCTCGGTGGCCAAGACGGCTCCTCGCTGAGAGTCCAGCTTCTGGCGCCAGTCCACCCCGTTACGGCACTGAAAAAACCCCCCAAAACATGAAACCAGTGAGCGTCCAGTAGAAGAGGAAGACTGGTTCGCATTCATTCGTTGGTTGGTTCTCCTTGTGCTTCTCACCCTGGAGTCCCACTCGTTCAGAGTCTTCACGTTGATGAAGGACACCTCTCCGTTGGCGCCGGTCATCACTGCGTCGTGCTCGCAGCGAACAATCAGATCGATGTCGTCGCCGAGCTTCCAGTGACGGTACCTGAAGACACAGCGACCGGCCGTCAGAGCCGAAAACGACAAAACACGCCGAAACGCAGATGAGCTCCGGTTCACATGTGCAGGACATCCAACTCTGATCTGAGGTCTGGTCGCTCAACCAAGTCAATAAATGACACAACTGGGCGACTCGAGACGCCACCCAGAACGCCGGTCCACGCCCTGCGGCGTTACATAATTCACTAGAAGTGGGTTAACAGCAGGTTGGGCTCACCTGTAGGCCACAGACGCCACCTCGCTCTTGTCCATGTCCTCCTCCACAAACGGGTTGGGGTTGGGAAACTTGTGGCGTTCTCCACCCTGAACCAGAAGAAGCAGGAAGAAACGGATCGGTGAAGGGGGGACAGATTTATCCAAACGTCAAAACACACCCAGAGTTTTAAAGGAGGAAGAAGAAGAAGTAGAGAGATGAAGAAAATGTTAGAAGAAGGAAAAGAAGAAGAGTAAGAGGAAGATGAAGAAGACGAAGAAGGAAGCCGCCGGCCATCCTGGGTTCTTACCATGCGCAGACACTGCTGGCTGAAGTTGTGGTTGATGTACGTTGCCTCCATCGCCAGGTTCCGGGGAGAGTTGAAGGAGTTGCCTTCATCTTGCGGCGGCTCGTTGGCGGTCTCGCTCACCGTTAGCAAATCTGAGGCGAGAAACGACTTCAGTTCCAGCACCGCTCTGGAAACGACTCCAGACATCAATAATCAAACAGTTCCTTCAGACCAAACGTTCACGTTGGCCTCACCAAAGTCTGAGTTGTCTCTCTTGTCAAAGAACAGCTTGTTGCCGACTCGTTGCACGATGATGTCCCAGGAGTTCACTGAGCGCGTGCAGCACATCAGGGTGGCCAAGATGGCGTCGGTGGCGAACACGTTCCCCTGAGTCTTAGCCAGCTGGAACGAGAACGGAGGTCATGGAACGAGGAACCGGAACGATGGGCTTCCGGCGCTCCGTCGTTGGGGGTGGGGGACAAACCTTGCGGATGACGGGGTCGTCGGTGGTCGTGACGGTGTGGAAGATCCTCTTGATGCTCTTCAGCTGCTTCTCGTTGCGGGTGGTGATTCGGTCGAACGCCTTGTCGTAGTACTCCAGAGCGCCGCAGCACTCGCTGTGGAAACGGGACGCAAACGGTCACTTCCTGCCCTTCCCCCGCTGATGCACCTCAAATGTAGGACGGGTTCGGGTTCGCTCACATGTCAACGGGGTCAGCCACCTCCATGTATCTCATCTTCATCAGTCGGGGGAAGTCCATCTCCTCCTTCACCTCCCAGTCGCTCCTCACCTCCACCGAGGAGTCTCTGGGCTTCAGCTGAGCCTGAGGAGTCGCATTAGCTTGAGTGTTAAAGCTGCTAACCACAATACAATTACTAGCAGATTCAGATTCAGTCTCAGAAACAGGTGGTGAATGCAAAATAACCTCAAGGTCCATAAACTACATCTTCAAAAGCCAGGAAGCTGAGCTTATTTAGCACTTAGTGAAGGAATGTGCAAGGAGTTCATCTACAGTTCAACAAAAGGACAAGGTGTGTGTGTGTGTGTGTGTAGGATAAATGTTGTGCAAGATGTTCACCTAAAGTTCTCCTAAAACTAAAGGTCAAAAAGGTCCAGATAATGTTTACTTTGAGAAACCTGGGCACTAAATCTGAGGGTCAGCTAATGGTCAAAAGGTTTACATGCTATTCGTTTATAGACACGTGGGCAATGAAACTGATCCCCTGTAGGGGGCAGTAGGGCCACGTTTGGACGAGCCATCGATAATACGAGAGTAAGACGGGAACAGACGCCAAAACGATCGCAAAACTTTGGAAGTCGGACAAATCCAGGCAACTCAGACTCGTGCTGAGAACGTTTCACGTTAGTCCGGTGAAGTCTGGGGAGCTCTGCTCTGTGGCAGGTAGTAAATTAATTAACAAATTTACCCAAGCCTCTCACCTGAGACTTCTGGTCCCACTTCTGACGGACACCGAACTGCTTTTGGAACTTCTTCTGCAGACGCATGCGATCCCTGAGGAGACAAACTTCAGGTCAAACAGACACGACACTAAACCTGCACCAAAACGCCCCGAAAGCCCGACCCACGATGGTGTCTCACCTCTCCTTCTGCTTGGCGCTCTTCGGGAGTGTCTGCATGTTGAACTGCGTCAGGTTCCTCCGGTCCTTGTCCCTCCGCAGGTTCCTCTGTAGAAACCAGACACCAACATCCAAAACATGTGATCCGCCGCTTACAGAACCAACCGACACGTTTCACAGGTGTATCTTCAGAGCCGCTCGGGTACCTGAGCGAATCTCATGCGGTTCCTCTGGTAGGCCGTCTTCTGCGTCTTGGCCGTGTCCACCAACTGGAAGCTCGTCTCGTCCTCTTCGTGGAAGTAGGCGTACTGACTCCCGCCTCCGAACTGCGAGGAATACTTATCTGAACGTATCCAAACAAAACAACACGTCAGCCGGAAGTCGTGCAGCGATCGATGATCATTTCAAAACTCAAGAACGACGCATTTTAAAGCGGAAACAATCAATTCTACGGATTAGAGAGTGGGCGGAGCGAAGCCTCACTTGTGTATCTCTTGTCTTGATAAGTTGCTCCAGTCCAGTCAGCGACCTGAAACAGGAAGGACACGACATCAGTCAATCAACCCTTGACGACACGAACACCTCCTGCTCAAAAACGCACCTTCCCCAGACGATCTCCTTTGCTGAACGGCTGGTAGGGCATGTCCTTGAACTTCTCGGGGACGGCACACGGACCCCACCCTGATGGGTTGTCCTGGATCACAGGGGCGTGGAACTTTGCCATGGCCTGAAGTCAGAGAGGAAAAAGACTCGTCACCGAACATCACCTGTAGGGGTTACGACCATAGCAGACGCACACGGGGTCTCAGCCAATCAGCAGCACTGATTTCTCCAGCGATGCGCCAACAGATCGAGGCACTGGTCAGCTTGCGCAGTGGGCTAGTCATCATGGACCCCCAGAGTCCAGCAACACGAGGGGAACTAGACAGGAAACTAATCCATGGATACACTGATCGTGGTTTTATTGATCAACGATCAGCTATACAGTGATCCCTGGCTTTATCGCGGCTTAGCCATTTAGTGGATTTTGCGTTCAGCTTCCTAAAGTGACAACAATCTTTGATCGCTTTGAGCGCAACTCTAAAGTTCTGGACAGAGTTTTCTCCCCAACAAACCACAATGTCGACCAAATGTTCTGCACCTTAAAGGCACATGGGGTAGCACCCAAAAGACATGAAAAATTGGACTTCTGGACGTGCTAAAGGGAGGTAGAAGTTAGAAGTGTCCACGAGAAGACTGCTGCAGAGCGTCATTACAGAATTACTGACTCTTCAGTTCGTTAAATAAAGAAGGAGTACAATACAATGAAGACGACAGCAGCAATACGTTACAACAAGGATGTAAAAAGGGTTGTAACAACAATCAGACCATCATAAGATGGAGTCTGCTTTAGCTTGAGCTTTGTGGATCAGTGGCTGCAGGAAAACGAACAAGACGCTGGACACCAACTTTATACAAACATTATAATAATACTGGAATAATTTAACTACTAAGGTTTGAACTTTGAGGGTTTAAACAAGAGAGAAAAGTGCAAAATGTTCAGACAAGTGTATATACTGTGTAGTGAAAGGTTTTACAGCCTTTAAACAACTAGATTAATTATATAAAATAAATTATTTGTGGAAGGTAACTCTCTCTATAAACGAAGGATCACTGTAAAGAATCTTCCCAGAGCCTAAAAGCCAGATGAGGATTCCGAGTTCAGGTGAAAACAAACCTGGAGCATTTTTTTTGATTGACCAATTATCAGAACACACCACAAATAAAACAATCCAATCGGCCTAGCTTAGAAAAAATATTCTGACGGAATATTTATTAATAAAAACGTGGAAACAAAGAGAAAATTTTGCCCCTGCCTTTTACAACGTGTCACAAACACGTGGTTCCCATTCCGTTCCTACACGGATCCATTTCAGTGAAACACCACATTCATATTTGTATATGATCATCTCAGTGGGTAACATCTGGAACCGCCGGCTAACGTTAGCACTGAGTTCCCTTTACGTGTACAATCACATGCTAACATTGGATGGGTTTTTTTTTTTTTTTTTTTAAAAACGTGAAAACTAAAAACTTTATTCACCGGAAACAACAAACTGTATCAGAAGAGAGAAATATAAGTGAACTTCCTGCTGAGTCAACTTCTTCAGGGTGATTTTTTTTTTTTTGAGATTCTGAATCTGTTAGCTAACAAGGAATCATGCTAACGCTAGTCATCGCTAGCCAGGCGGCCGGGCTTAGCAAGGCCAAGCTAACCGGGCGGTAATCCGGATACACTCACATCCGCTATGCTAACTTCGTTTATCTTAAAGCGGCTTTAAAAACAGTAATTATTCATAAGTCTGAACACGTCTTTCTGTAAACTCACCGTGGATGATGGTCACGCTATCGTGTCGAAATGCAACACCGGTCCACCCGCGGTGAGAACCCTCTGCAAGGCGCCGGCGTGACAGGAAGTGACCAGCCTCTTCCTCTGTGGGTTCATTAGCGGTTAGCTACGAGCGTGTAGCGCCACTAACGCCACCTAGCGGACTGGAGTGAGACAGACATACTGAAAGAAAAAACATAACGATAATATAAAATAAATAAAAATAAACAATAACCATATTAAACAAGAATAATGTGATAATGATGAATTAATCCAATTTTTTTTTGCTTGTTCCCTTCAGATATTAAATTAGGCCCCGCGTCCTGCCTTTGTGTATTTCTGTCTTGTGTTCACTAGAGGCAGAAATATATTCATGATTCATACACCAAGACAGAAAACTGTTGAAACAACATTTTTAGTTATAATGACGTCATAAAAAGATAATTAATCAGCTGAATGTGTTGATTTTAACCGCAGCTGTACCGACATTAAAACTCCTGGCTTCTAATCCAGATGTAATGTTGCTGCTCGTCACTAGGGGGCGGTAAAATCCACTGTGCCCTTAAATAGTCAAGAGAGACGTAAAAAAATCCCAGCTGTAAATAAACATCGAAATAAAATGTCAACAGCGACAATAATATAAATTAGCTATAATCTAGAATCACCCTGGAAATGAAAACGACGCAAAAAATTTGAAATTAATTTTTAATCATCAAATTGACAGAAAGATATGTAAATAAATGAAATCAAATTAAAACATCAACGGGAACACCGTTGACCTTTGCGCGTAATAAATATTTTTCTAGCTGTTCCTGTGAATTTTTATTATTTCAGGGAAACATGTTCAAAATTAAATTTCTTTTCACGGATTCACCAGTCAAGTCTCCTCTCCAGGACGCTGGCGCTCATTTTATGCCCAGTTTTGTGGTAACTTGGTAAGAAATTTAAGAAATATTGACAAAAAGGTCTAAAAAGCCTGATATAGATTCAAAAGAAAGCAGTGGGGAAATTTGTGAAGGCGGCTTGTTGATCCTGGTTTCGTGTTGGTCAGTCTTCATATCCGGTTGGAACCTTGATCACGTACCAGGCCCAACTTGTTCACAGCTTTGCGTTTCAGGTCGAGTAGATTGCATCACAGCCATTCAGAGCGTCTGATTCAGATATTTATCTGTGTTGCTTGGCAACGAGGAGAACTTACAGATGAACCAGAAAACATGTACAATTATAGACCAGAACTACCATGATATTTATGTACATAAACACTTGGATATTTGTAGGAACAGATACAAAACACGTATTCCGGTGTGATCAACTTCAGCAGCGTCCGTCAGGGAAGCGAAGGTCGATTTCTGAAAGTAATAAAAGCTCCGGCTGGCTCAGCATCACCGGTGGGATCGTTTCACAAGCCCTCATGCATCCTGATTACGGCGTGCAACCGATGAGTGTCGCTCTGGGTGTGCAGCAGAACGCGTTTGTTCTAATGAGATAGTTAATCAAGGGAGGAAACGTTCATTAGGATGCGTTCAGGCTTCTCTGAAGCCCACGGCAGCGTTTCCATAGCTGCCAACGGGCGAGGAGAGGCCATGCGAGTGGAGTGTCCTCCGTACCCGTATGTAAGAGAGAGGCCGAGTCAAAAACGAGCCACCACCTCCCCCCAGACCCCCCCAGGCTGAGCAAACAAACCATCAGCCAGAAAATCCCTTTTTAATGTGCCCATAATGACGTTTTATCCACCTCAAAGGGGGTGTATGTGGGGTGGGGTGCGTCAAGGGCAGAGGACCTGCCAACGGTGAAGCAATACAACCACACTAATGCACTCTAATAAGTGTGTGTGTGTGTGTTCTAATGCAAGGACTTCGCCTCAAGACAAAGGATTTTTTTTTTTCTTACCTGTGAATTTCTTTCAGTGAAAGGTCACTGATGCACCCGCAGCAAAAAACACCCCCACCCAGGTGGACGAAAATGGCAAAAAAAATACATAAATTTTTTTATACATACATAAAAAATGAAAAAGGCCGAGGGAACAAACCAATTATAGGATGCACATGTTTGGAGATGTGGACGTTTCTCCATGGGTTGGAATTGGGGGGGGGGGGGTGTCTTAATTTGGGTTGTTTGAAAATTGATGCAACAGAATCAAACGTTCCTTTAGAATCCCTGTGATGTTTACCCACAATTCAACCTGGCTGCTGCAACCAGTGGACGAGTCCGTCAACTGATCCTCCATCAAACTCGGAGGCGAGGCCATCAGCCAATCACCAGTCAGTTGATCTTCACCATACCCAGTTGCGTCGTCATGACGACATACCCAGCGTTTTAGCATGATATAAGTCATGCATCTGTCAAGTCTTGGTTCAAGATGTTCCACTGAAAACAGGTCCTGCAGGAGATCAAAGCCGACGGGATTTGATCCAAATTATATTCCAGGTTTGTCTGAAATTTTTGAAAACATTCTGAAATTGTTTAATTGTTGTGCAGGATGTAAGAAAAAAAATGCTAAAAGCCAATTAGAAGTGTTTGCACATCTTCAGTCATGCGATTCCAAACCAGGAAAGCAATTTTAAAGAAAATGCTAGTCCCCATCAGTTTCAAATTAGGTCAAATATTAATTTGTTCCATATTTTTCAGCTTAGCATCATCAGTATTGAAAATGACAAGTTCAGGGAATGTCAGATTCTGACAGGCTGTTAAAATCTTCAATTAAACACAACTGGAAGGTTGGCAGTAATAATTTAATCCTGACATGAAGGAAACCTCATTCAAGTTGGTAAAAAAGTTCATTGTTCTTTTACTTTTTTTGATCAAATCCATTGAACAGTTGGTTAAACAGACAATCTGGTGAGTTAGACAACTTGGTGGGTTAAACAAAGTGAGTTATAATAAAGTGAGTCAAACATAGCTAACGTGTGCTCGCTGATCCCGACTAGCTGTGCCACCCCTGTCCGGCTAACGTGTCGATGCTAGCAGTGAATGTTGGCTAAAGCTTAAAAAGGGTAAAATCCAGTTCATTAACTCACGTTGTGGATTAAAAAGGCTACAATCAGATAAAGCTAAATAAAGGCTCAACTTTGTACATTCAGCCATGCATCTGTGCACAAAAGACAACACAAGTCTTTTTAGTAACTCCTTAAGCAGCATCAGCAAATCTGAGGTCTTTTTTCAGTGTTTTCCTCTTAGCAGCTGTTGCGTCTCGGAATCAGGCCGATCCGTTTTTGTAACACTGATCCTGTAACATCCAACCGACACTAACTTAAATCTTCTGAGGAGTTCTGTTCCACGTTGTCCTCTGCCAACGCTCTGATGCCGTCGTTTTTGGCTCCATCGGTAGCCAGGTGTGCCGCCGCCGTGGAAACGCTGGCCGGGTCGTTCTCCGTAAGGTCCTCGACTTCGTCATTCTCGTCTGGGGACGCCAATTCCGTGGCTCTCGGAGTCGGCGCATGCAAGGTCTGTGTCTGGAAGCCAATGACTCCATTTTGGGTAATCCTGTAGATCTCGGTCATTTCCGAGACTTCGTCTTCATCGTCGTCGTCGTCGTCTTCTTCGTCCCTGATGGCTCGTCTCAGGCTCTCTCTGGGCATCAGTGCCGCCCTGCCCTCTTCCTGTTGCTGGCGATCCGTCAACTCGTGGTTGTCGACCTTTCTCGTGGAGCGGCAGAGAGCTTTCCGGAAACCCCTCTTGAAGTTGTCTGATAGGAAGGCGTAGATGAAGGGGTTGGCGCAACTGTTGGCGTAGCCGAGCGCTACGACAAAAAAGTAAAGACCGTGATGTTCTACGGGCAAAGGCTCCACCACGTTGGCGATGTTGAGGGCGTAGAACGGCAGCCAGCACACGACAAATACGGCAACAACGATCACAACCATGAGAGTCACCCTTCTCTCAGACTTCCTTCGTCTGGTCGAGGTGGCGAAGACTTTTTTACCCGAGCTGCGGACCTTGATGACAATGAACAAATAGCAGAGGCAGATGACCAGGAGGGGGAAGAAAAATCCGAGTACGGAGGTGTACATGATGAAGCCTGCCTGCCATTTTTCAGGTGGGTGTGGCCAGACAATGTTACAGGTGCCTCCCTCTTCTGGGACATTAGCAAAGATGACCACAGGCAGGATAACCAGAAACGACGACGCCCAGATGGTGACATTCACCATTTTGGCCACCAGAGGGCGGCGAAACTTTGTCGAGCTAATTGGGTGGACCACTGCCAGGTAGCGGTCAACGCTCATTACAGTCAGGCAGAAGATGCTGGTGAACTGATTGATGGAGTCAACCGTCATGACCAGACGGCACATGAAGGAGCCAAACGGCCAGGTGTCCAGGGTGTTCTGAGCCGCCAGGAAAGGCAAACTGAACATGAAGAGCTCATCGGCAATGGCCAAGTTGAGGATGTAAATGTTGGTCACCGACTCCATCTTGGAGTAGCGCAGCACGATGTGAATCACCAGAGTGTTCCCGCCCAGACCGATGATGCAAACTACCATGTACATGATTGGACTGAGGATTCCTATGACGGGATCGATGTCGTGATCAGTCCCGTTCCCTGGGAAGGTGTTATTGGAGGTGGAGTTGGACAGTGTCCCGTTGACGTCGCTGGTGTTCAACGTCTGCAGAAGCAAAGGGAGTCCAGGCGAAGGGCTGGGAAAGGAGTCGTTTCCCAATAATACATCCATCATACCAATCAAGGGAAGTAATACGATGCCAATGGATGAGCCCTTTGTCCTCCTGCTGCCTTAGCTCCCGTCTTTGAGGTCTGTCGAAGGATAGAAATCAATTAGAACCCAATTCAAGACAATGAAATCTCCAAAATCAGTTGGAGACCAGACTCTGGCCATGACTATTCAGGGACAATAACCAGCATTGATCAGGAGCGCTGCTGATCATTACTTGATTAACCCATCAGCAGCTCTTATACGATGATCACTTATGAATATGTTTACCAAGTAAAACAGGAAATGGCTACAAATAAGCGTCAGGACGACTGGCAGAAACAAAATGATGGAGAGCAGACGAGACAGGCTTGGATATGAAATGAGCCAGACAGGAAACAATTAACGCCGGTCAAGATGGATGTTTGCAGCCAAATTGATTTGACTTTCGGAGCTATATTTGGTGCAATTGATACAGCAGGCAAATTAAACAAATGTGTTCCCACACGGTCGATGCCAGCAATCGACATGTCATTAGCAACCCAGTAGCATTCTGGTTAGCATGAACTGGGATCCTGTCGGAGAGACTCTTGGAAGCCGGCAGCTTCCACCCCCCCACCGTCACAAAATGTTAAAGATTAAAAAAAAACATCTACAGTAGAGCTTTCATTAAACCCTGCCAACAGTGTTTGGATATAGCAACTTTAGCCATGCCCGCCACACTAAGAATGTTGTCACTGCTTTAATGTCTGAGATGTTGTGTTGTTAATTGTCACAAACTTTACCACTAAACCATCATTTCTGTCAAATATAGCGTTGGCCAGCTTCATGTTAACATTATTTACAGCAATGCCTACAGTTTTAGTTCCACTCAGAAAATGCTAGGTTGCTAACACGATACCAACATGGCAAAAATGATCAACTTTCCCCTTTCAGATCAATGCCAAGATGCCAAAATTAGAAAACAATGCTACATGGTGATGTCTTAAAATATGGAATGCCATTTAGCACATGTTAGCTCAACGTTTACAATAAAATCTACAAGAAAAAAAAAGGTCTTAGACTATTCTTATATTAGCATGTTACCTTAGCTAGCTGGCTATCTGCTAAACTAAGCAAATCTAAACACAGGAAACTTAAAATCTTTTTTTTTTAAACATAGTTCTGGGGCGGGCGGCACGGTGACGCAGTGGGTAGCGCTGTCGCCGCACAGCACAATCATCCTCATGCTAAGCTAACCCCCCGAATTCCAACAAACGCTGAAGTAAACGAATACCCATAATGCACCTTTAGAACATATTCAAATTTTACAACATCATCCTTGTTTACATCCTTGTTTAACCAGCATTGATTGGGACACAAAAAAAATCTTTCCATACTGGAAATATTTCCAAGCATCTAATTTTCTTCAAAAATGAGGTGGTGAGAAAAATCCAGATGCGCCAGCGCTCGCTGATAAGAGCCAAACAGACTGAAAGGTTATTGTCTGTATTGTCTCCATCTGTGAAAAGCTTCAGCAGTGACCTGGACTTCAATTTAAAAAACAAAACAAAAAACAAGAAATAAAACAATTTTTCTGGTTTTTACAAGCTCTAAACTCATTTGATTTCAGCCCAATGTCGCATGATTCATTTCTCAATATCTCCCATTTCTGGTGATTGCAGGCATTTCACCTTCGATTTGGCAATTTAGATCTCCATGGTAACCAGAGAAAGAGAAAACCCAGACACGGGTGTTGTAAATCAAAGAGATTGCAATAACTGACAACACGTGGCGGGAGAACGAGACTCTTCCCTACCCTCATCTTCCTCCGAACAAGGACCATGGTAGGAGGCAGGAGTCTCGACTGCAGGACTCCTCAGGGATCTGGACTCTTTGTGTCACAAGACAGCCTTTCTTCGCCGTTAACCGAGGCGAAACCGTCGAGGCTCGTTTGCGTTCAGCCGTAGTTCAAACTGTTTTTCTACCGTTTGTGTGATGCACACCCCCCCCCCCGCTTGTATCTCAACCACAAGGACATCAACACCACGCCGGCAGGGCATCGGTTCTGACTCAGACCAGTCAGCTTCTTTAATTTTCCCAGAAGCAGTCATGTGACCCCTGAGAACCGCACTGAAGGTGAACGCAGCCTTATCTAAAATCAGACCGATTCTGAGAAGTTTGAACTAAAGCAAATACTCAGCGAATTCCCATCTCAGCACAAAAAAAACCAACTTTTAATTTGAGGATGAGGATAAACGTCAAAATCAGCAGAGTCAGCCGTTTGCATTGGAAGTCAATACATTCCCTTCTCTCTACAGAGAAAAAGGACACTTTCTGATTGGCTGACAGATGCAGGTGTGGCACAAACAACATTTTTAACGACATTGTGTTGTTAGCTAACAGCTACAAAATGTTTATATAGGACCAATACCTTACCAGCAAGGCTTATTGTATCAGCGAGGCTAAAGTTGCTGTGAGCAAACAAGAGAGGCAACAAAGGCCAGAATAAATTTACCCAGCAGAAACAAACGGGCATCAACCAGTCGAGCCGCAGGTGAGGAAATGTTTGACTGCAGCTTCCTGCTGCAGCAGAAATGTCAACAAGGCAGCTGTCAGCCGCCGCCGAGGCGAGCATCCATCACAAAGGTCAGCCCGACGCCTGGCCACGCAAAGGTCCGCAGCGTTTAACGTGATGCGTTCAGGTGTCCAGTTCAAAAACAGGAGCGTCGAGCGCTTCTCGGGATCGACCCGAGATTAAATATGGAAATATGGGAAATATGACGCTCGACTACATCCGATGGATTTTGTATTAACCAAAAATATATAAAATAGCAAGATGAAAAATAATGTTTTCATTAAATTTGCACGACAACTGGAACTTTTCAATCCCAGGATGACATTTTAAGAAAAAAAAAAAAAAACGCAAAAACTGACAGGTTTTGCTAACATTTTAGCATTTAGCTGCCAATTAAAAAAAAAAACAGTGCAAAATGAAAGCAAATCAATTTTAATGATAAAGAATCTTCACTAAATTTGGCCCCTTAAAAATATAAAAGTCAAGCATCAGAATCTAATTATCCAACTATGCTAGCTTTCAATTTTTCGTAGCTAAAAAAATAAATAAGTAAAAAAATCAGGTTAAAATAAAAAAACGCCCACATTTGGACTCATTTGACTTTTGCAAAAGACGTTAACCAAACAACGCTTGAATGCTTATCGAATTACGGGATGAAATATTCAGTTTCAGAGCACATTTTCTCTTTGGATAACAAAAGGAAATAATTTGCGGATTTTACCTCATGAGGGGGAAAACGTACAAATTCTTCTGTCGCGGTTCATTTCTCGCACGTCGTCCGGTCGGACTCGCGTTACGCCATCCGGGCCGTGAAGCCGGTCGTACCGGTTCGAGGCTGGAGGTCAGAATCGCGGATAAGGAGCCCGACACGACCGCTTGTTTGTGGAGTTCTTTTGTGTTTTCTCACCTTGAAGGCAAAGTGAACGCTGAGCCGAGTGGCTGAGTAAACAGCGGTGAGTCATGTGACGCAGGAGAATAAAACCGTTCCGATTCATAACAGACTGAAGGTTGAGCCAAAAGGACGCGTTTCATTCGTCTTTGTCTCGTTTCTCTCCGTTAGCTCATCATCATCATCATCATCTGCGACTCAGAGGAAACCACATGTCTAACGCCGCTGTGGAGCCAACACGTTACTGCCAACGCCTCCGTGAGGTCGCAGAGGCGACGCCGCGCCAGGTCAAAGGTCAACATGCAGGAAGAACGAGCGCGAAAAAACAGTTGTGGTTTCGCTTTAATTATATCCAAGGTTTGTTCGTTTGTTTGCAGAATGAAAAACTATTCAGATTCAAAAAAGACCACCAGAGGTCCAGAAGAAACCGTTCAAGTCCAGAGAACGGATCAATCCATTTTAATCAATAACGTTAACAGGAAACACTGAATAGGAGTCGACAGCTGAACCTCCATGCCTCCTGAAACTTCAAATATTGATCGACTCCTGATAACCGATCAGCTGATCCTCCTCCAGCTGTTCGCCTGTTGACCACTTGTTTAGTACGAGCGTGGGCAGAGATCCAACAGTGTGTGTGTGTGTGTGAGCATCACAAGTGCCTCTGAATGGATTTAGTTCACGATGAATAAACAGATGCAGGTTTGAGGCTCAGGATGTCGGATGAATATTTTATTTTGATTCAGAGCGACTATAAATCCGACTCGGAGGTTCAGCCCATTTTATTTTAAGCTGGTTTTTATTAAAATCTGTTCATTTCAGACAGAAAACATTGTTTTTTTCGGCTCAGGATTTGTTCAATATTTTATGCATTCGGGTTCCCTTCCTTCCACCGTCAAACCAACTCAGCTTCAGCACCAAAACTCACTTCCTGCTCGAGCTCCGCCCCTTTTGACCACACAGACACACCGGTTGGACGGACATCCGATTACACTCATCCGATCACCGGATGTTTGGAAGCATCTGACCCTCTAATGAACGTCCCCGATTGGGTCAAACCGAACAAAAACGCCTCATTCCTTTACAGACGGATCATCAGTGGGGGGGGGGGGTGTAAATAAACCCAATAGATACATTCATGAATCACTGGAAAACCATAAATAGAACATCAGCGACCACATCAGTCACCCAGTGACCCCTTCACTGCAGCAGGACAAACGGAAACTCAGTCAGGACAGACATGAAGACTCACCAGGAGACAAAAAAAATTTCTATGTATATTAATATATATATGACGTAAAAACACCCAAAAAATATAGCTATATATGAGATGTAAAAACGCCAAAGAATGAAAGCTGTGATTTATTCTAGTCTCCATCTGACATTAAAGTTCTGTCATGTTTATTTTTAGAATCCAAATTTTTTTTTTTATTGCATCCAATAACAATTGTCGGTCTATTTGGCTTTAAATCTGTATCTCATTTAGACGACCCCCCCCCCCCCCCAAAGAAAAAGATGATGATAGCAATCTAAACCCGTTTTTTGGATCCAAGCCCCTGGTGGTCTTGTCACATCCCCGCCGCAGCTTCAGCTTCATGAAGCGGACGTTAAAGGAAGAGGGGGGGGGGTGGATGAGGTAGAGGTGTGTGTGTGTGTGTGTGTGTGTTAAAAGTCCAAACAGTCTGAACTCACCTGCAGCGGAGCCTCGACCCCTCGGCCGTCCGGTGGGTTTATAACGAGGAAACCACGCGAGAGCAGCGCGCGTGCGCCCGGTGACTCCCCCGGTAGGTCGCGTGAGCCCCGGCCGGGATCCGATCCGCTCCGGTTCCGCTCCTGCCTCCGTCTGCCGGGCTGGAGCTGCAGGTCCTCCGTCTCTCCGCTGTAACTAGGAAACGGCTCAGCCCGCTGCACACAGCCGGGAGGGGGGGTGAGGAATCCTATGGTGCGTGCGCGCGCGCACACACGCACACACACACACACACACAGCTCAGGAATATAAACTTATTCTTATCTTAATCTCCAACTTCCGGTTGGTGTGCCGCTTCGCTCATTAAAAGGAATTAATCACCCCTTTATTTCAAAGCGGTCCCGCGCGGGAAACGCACCGGAAATGAGTTTTTGCGGTTTCTAATGGCGCCAATTAGCAGTTTCGGTTTCAGCTGAACGAATTCAAGCAGCGATCCGGTCGTAAAAGCCTCTGTTCTTAAAGGGTTTGTTAATTGGGCCGCATCACGTGGTCTATTAGTTCCCCTCCACCAATGGGAGTCGGCTTTGATGTCGTTTGACAGATTTATCCGTGGAAAAAAAGAAAGTGAAGTAAAAACTGACCTGTTTGGGTCGAGTCCAGAAGTCCTGATCCTCCTCGCCTTCCTCTTCCTCCTCCTCACCCGGGTCTCCTGGCTCCTTTTACTTTCCCCTCCTTAGTGATTACCTGATGGACCTCACCTGTCTCTGATTGGCCCCTCCCCTTCTCTTCCTCTCTCCTCCCCCCTCTTCTGCCTCTCATGTTTTTATGATTTATGTTCAGTTGGATTTTATTATTTTTTCTTCAGACGTTTATCTTTTTTTTTTTTTTTTTTAATCACTATCTTGAAATATTTAAGTTGTTTTTCTTTACGGTCACCAAAATAAAAAGAAAAAATAAACCAGTTTTCTGGCTTCATTATAATTTATGATGCTTTTATTTGTGAGCGTAATATCATCACCGGATCAATTTAGAAACTTTATTGGCTTCTAAAATGTCTTTGTTTACACTCAGGTCAACCAATCAGCTGGTAATATAAGAAAATATCGTAACATAAATGATCGCAATCTGTCGCTGAAGCTTCATAGTAATAGAACAGCAGTGCTTTTATTGTGAAGGAACCAGTTGGTCGTTCTCAGCTGGATGTTTGGCTTTAAAAGGTCAATTCTCATCTGGACTTCTCATAAATGAGAACAAGAACGAAAGCGGGAGTCGTCATGATGTCGCAGGGGGTGAAACAGAACTGACCCCCCCCCCCATTCATGGACTCTAATCATCAGGCAATCTGAATCATCATCATTATCCGAATGATGGATCAATAGAGTTTCAATAACTCCATAAACCTGATTAGAAGTATAAAAGAATTGAATTCAACAACTAACTCCACCCGCAGGGAGGTGATGGTGTTGAAATCCAGCCTCCTCAGTTTTTATTTTTTTCCTTGTTTTCTGTCTCCTCTGTTGTCACAGCAGGTTCTAGAAAAGCAATAATAGAAGTCATAAAGATTCCTGCTTCCATTTCTTTTTATAGCTGCCGAGGAGGAAGAAGGAAGAAGTCGTTAGAGGTTCCTGCTCTGCCTCCATCTGTTCAGACGTATTGATCGTGTCACCGATCGATCGAGCGATCGTCACCTGTCAAACTGTCAGTCTCACAAACCGTTGTGGCGTCGCCGTGGTTTCCCTCCAAAGGACTCCATCGCCTCCGCCGGCGGTTCAATTGTCATGACAGCAGGGATGATCGGCCCATCTGCTGCTGTGATAGTGTGTGCGTGTGTGTGTGTGTGTGTGTGTGTCAGATGATGATTCATTCTGCATCTCATGGAATTTAAATTCCGTCTCAGCTCATGAAAACAACTCTCTTTTGTCTTTCTAGTCAAATAAAACTCGATTTACGTCTTTTTGTGTTCTGTATTAATTCATCACTCGATTTTAAAGGTTCTGGACGTTCACTGATGAGTTAAACATCTCACATAAACCAAGACAGATTCATCATTTAACTGGATCTGATTCAAACTTTAATCACCTTTTCTTCTGCTCATTTTTAATGGACGCTAACGGTGTGAGGGATGAATGGAGTTTTTCCATTCGGGGTGTTGTGTAACTCTTCTTCCAGTAACTTCTTAAACAGGTCCGATAAAGCGTCCGGAGAGGGAACAGTAAACAGAGATACCACCGTGATAAAAAAAATCACGGATAGATTTTAATTCCTCTATGAGAACGAACAACGTCTGAGCCCAGCTTCCTGGAGCTGGACTCCATTGGCTAGAGCTCTTCTTCTGTCGTCGTTGCGTCATCTTGTCTCCTGTAGCTCGTCGAAGTTTAAAATTTGCTTTCCTTTCTTTTCCGTTGTATTTCAGAGAAGTGTCCGCCCTCCATGTCCGACCGGTAGATCAGGAGTCATCCAAACGTCTCCAGGTTCAGACCTGGGAAGGGTTCCCATGTGCTCTGCTGGTCAGTGACACCTGACGGAAGGTCAAAGCCCCTCTTTGTTCATAATACAATTTTTATGGTCCAAAATCGGTTTTAGAAAGTCATTATTTTCCAGCTTTGGTTCGCAAGAACTTTTTAGTCAAGGATCCTACTGGGAAAGGTCAAAATGAGTCATCCAATTATCCAGTCCGGACTCTGCAGGCGGACTCATCTCTGTAGCTCCTGTGTTACATTTTAATGACATCGTATACCGTCAATGTGCAGAATGGAAACGGTACAACACCTCAGGGAATGAACCGCACCAGTGTCGCTTCTGCTCGCCTTCGTCGCAACCGGTAGCCATGTTGCAAAACGGCAAATTGGTTAAGAATCCGAAGAGCAAGCCAGCAGGTCGGAGTCTCCGCTTCCGTCCGAGTCGTCACCCAATGGAACGTGAGCCTCATTAAACCGGCTTCCTGTGATCGGTGCACTAGAGAGATGATTTCTGGGCCTCATCAAGTACAAGTCCACCGACACACAAAGCGTCACATCTCAGAGTGGGATGGGCTCTTTGACTCTCAGCTATTAAACCATTAGTTGTGGTTCTGCATAAACCGATGAGTCAGACGTGAATGATAAGGAGTGGGCGAACACTGAGCCAAAAGAGGATCTTGATAATGACATCTCTGCTTTCTCCTGTTAGCTGCCTAATGGCCTTTGGCGATCCACCGACAGGAGAATTTTATAAGCACTCACTCCAGTTTCCAGCTGAATGCCAGGCAGGACTGTACATTTTATAAGCAGTCTATTGTTGGACAATCTATTTCTGCTCTGACAGCTATTAAAATACCAGAAAAGAGCCAAAAATCATTTATTTGTCGCTGAGGTCAGGGTTACGGTTAGGGTTAGAGTGTGGGTTACGGTCAGTGTTAGGGTGAGGTTTAGGGTTAAGGTTAGGGTCATGGTTAGGGTTAGAGTTTGGGTTAAGGTCAGGGTAAGGGCGATGTTTAGGTTAGGGTCAGGGTTAGGGTTAGAGTTAGAGGTAGGGTCACGGTCAGGGTTAGAGTTTGGGTTAGGGCCAGGGTCAGGCTTAGAGTTAGAGTTAAGTTTAGGGTCAGGATCAGAGTTAGAGTTGGGTTTAGGGTCCGAATTAGAGTTAGGTTCAGGGTCAGTGTTAGTATTAGGGTCAGGGTTAGGGTCAACATTCCTCCCTGTCTGCAATCGTTGATGACAGTCTTCCTCAGGATATTACTGATGAACATCAAAAATTTTTGTCCAAAACTGAAAGTTGTGGTGCAACGCAAACTCAACCACAGTTAGTCCTAGCTTGAAGGGGCAGTCCAGGTGTTGTTGACACTCTAAAGCCATTGTACATTCCACCCCTCGCTTACAGTCATGGAGTCTGGAATAGAACCAAAAGCATAAAGTTACAGATACCATCGGTTGCGATGAGTTTCTTCCTGTGGCTCTGCCTTAGAGATGACACGAGGAGTCAGGACATCCTCGGGAATCTTGGATTACAGCAGCCAATCCGCCACATCAACTGGAGTCAGATGATACGGTTTGGACATCTGATAGGACGCCTCCTGGATGGCTTCCTGTTGGGGTTTTTAGGGCACATCCAAGAAAGAAGATACCCCAGGGTGGACCTGGAACCTCCTGGGCAGGTGACGTATGTACTCTGTAATTCCGTCATGACTTCCCACTGACGTGGAATATTGTTAGTGGGACAGTCGACCTGCAGACACCACAACCCGACCCTGTCGTCAGGTACCAATCAGGTAGGAGGTCCCTCGGGGTGCCAGGTAAGAGGACCTCCCGCAGACCGACTCTGTGATTTGACGTTATTATACGAGCTCTCGGAGTGGCATCCGGAGTGTTTGCGTTCTCAGGTGTGGCGGCTGCTTATCACCTGGACTGCTCTGTGGTTCCCATGGCCCCTCGGAGCTGGTCGACGGGAAGCGGGCGGGACTCTGATTAGATACGCGTCACCTTCACGACATTGCCTCTCAGTTTCTTTTAATCCCAGATGGACTGATTGATTGTTTGGCAGCTCAAAATCTCAAAAGCATACATGGAATCGACTGAATCCATTCTGTGTCCAGGTATGGAGAGTCTCAGCGGAGTCCCAAACATTTCAGAAGCTGGTTGTTGTTACTGAAGCCTCCCTGATGATCTTGAATAATACTGAGAGGCGAACTGATGAGCTGTATTCAACCGTTCCCTCTGGAAATCAGTTCTGCCTCCGCTAATGGAGTGGGAGCTGAATCACGAACAAAAGGAGACCCTGAAACCACAGCATGAATGTAGGAACATCACCCAATGTCACTGGGAAGCTAATGAAAAGTCATCAGGTTCATGTAAGAGGTGGGCGTGGCTTAAGACGCAAAGATAAATATTTTCCCACTTCACATCAAACCAGGTGAATCTCTCAACTGTTCCATGTCTTGATTTGGAAATGATTAAATCTCCTGAAACTCCATAAGAACTTTGAACAATATGGTCACTTTCTTTTTTTGTCGGAGGAATCAATCTGAAATTTCTTGTTTATTGAAGAAACTTTCCAGTATTTTTGGGACAACTTCTCATAATAAATCATCTTTTTAGTAAACTTGAGACAATGAAAGAAACTCCAGTACCCTAAATACAATCTAAATATCAGATTCCAGATTCTAACACCTGTCATAAGTGAGAAAGAAAATGCAATCACGGACCGTGTGATCTCATCTTGACTCCTCCGTACCCAAACAGAACGCCTGATGAAGCATCCTCGAGTGGGTCGCTCGGCACTGACCTTCTTAAATGAAGCGCGTCTGTCAATCATCAGCAGTGATTGTTATAAAACGAGTTCATCCCCGGCTGGAGTCCGACCTTTGTGCTGCGTCGTGCCTCCTGTAATTACTTCTAACGCTGTCTTGTTTTAACCATAATGAGGTTTCATTGTTCATCCCTCAGACATAGGAGAATTGGGTTCTGTTCTGCCAGAACACGAAGAAGCCTGATGTGTGGAACATCTGGAACCCCCCCTCCAGCCAGTCAGAACTGAAGTTGTATATCTTTAGGTCTCAAACAGAATCAACCATTGAGGGTTTTTATTCTAATTATTTGCAATGATTTCATTAAATTTTAATGGAATTTAACCCCACCTCGAACGAAAGCCAATCTACACCGATTAATTGGTCAACTTTATGTATTAAACCCAAATAAGACCAACATAAATAAAAACAACAAAACTAAACCAGCAACATCATGTTCTTCATTGGAAGCTAGCCTCCACACCAGCAGGGGGCAGTAGTCTGTACTAATCAGGTAACAGGATTTGAAAACACAACCTGATTGATTCTGATTGACCCCATTTTCACACCACTTCCTTCTTTTAGTTTTGGTGGGTCTTTAATTGCATGGTTCTAGATGTCCTTGTTGTGAACGATTAACGGCCCCTTTGAGGTGTATCATCTTTCCTGTTGTCATCTACGCCCATTCCTCACTTCTGTTGTCTTTGTTCACACAGATTTGCTTTAGCTGAACATCCAATGAGAGAAGAAGACTTTTCCCACCAACGGATTCGCATTATAATTAGCTGAGAAGATGATGAAGGCGTGTGACGAACCTCTGAAAAGCAATGGCCGCCTATGACACCCAACGGTACGACAACCCTGATTGGATTCAGGTTCGACTAGTAGGACTGAGACCAGGAAGACCTGGGCTTGATAAAAAAACTGTTCCAAACAGTGTTTTTATTGCTGCATTGAAGACCTGAACATTGTGGACGGTTGATGATGGACTACAACAAATTCTTTGACCTCATAACTTGCTGGAAACAGTGATATTTTCTTGGAAGGTAACCCAACCTTCCTCGTCCTACAAGTCAGCAAAAGGGATAATAAAAACTGTAACAGGTAACCCCACTAGATGGGGCCTCATGACTACAAATAAGAAACACCTGATGCTTCGTAAAAAACAAAGGATGTTCCTATTGTGCACAATAGAATTAACCAGTTTTGCCTTCGCAGAAGAACTCAAACCACCTGTCCCGATGCCTTTTTGGGTTTAATAGTGATAGTTCTGTGGTATTGAATCTGAAAGACTAGTATTTTAACGTCATCAGCGTATCGCTGTGGACTAAAGCAAACCCTCCAGTGATCGCTTTTTTTCCCCTTCACTCAGACATTTGTTTCCTGAACAGCTATCAAACACGGAGAACTGCCGACAACATGGCCATACGCAGAAAAGACAGCTTCCTCTGGGGTAGAGGTACGCTCTGAGTCTTTATCATTAATCTGCTTTAGTAGAGGAAACTGCTACTGAAGGACGGACGTGAAGGCTGACGTGAGATTCTCCAGGGTGGTAATGATTTCTGCGAATTTAAGTAGTTATCTCGTGGACTTTTCAAATATGATGAGCGTCTTGTTTTACCTTGATCTGAAAATATAGATGGTAGGACAAATATATATAACTTAAATATGACATTTATTACTCAAGACACAACTGAACCTTATATAAAATTATATGAAATGTCCTTGAGTCATCTGAAAGTGCTCAGATTTAACCTGCTTCACCAAGTAGAGGTAGAAGCTGCTATTTCCAGTCTGTCATTGGCCACTTCTGATAAACGAAGGTTGTGGTTCTTGCTGGTCTGCAACAGGACGCAGGTGCATGTCTGCTGGATGATTCACCTGGTGGATGCTGTCATCTAGAATTGTATTTGTAGTGGTGCTAATGCTTGTTGTTGCCCCACAGCTCCAGAGAAACTCCCCCCAGGTAAGAGCAGGCAGGGAAAAACCATCAAGATGCACGAGTTTGAGCTGCTGGATGATATCCAGGTACTGTGCTGAATAAATCAATACAAGGCCTCGCATTAAAACCCTCATTATTCTTTATTGTGCACCCACAGCCGGCAGTCTCCAAGGAGCTTTTGACAGAGCACCTAAAGGCTCTTCAGTCTTTTTAATCGAGAAACGAAGGACGAAGTTGACTTGTGATTGAAGGACACGTGAATCAGGTGTCACAGAGTCTGTCGATGATGCACCAACAAACCTCAATCTATTCTTCCACTCCCCCCTAGAAGCTGAGGCTGGAGATCCGTCACGCCATTCCACAAATCCACAGCCTTGAAACGAAGGAGCTGGAGTGAGTAAGAGCAGCTCCTTTCTGAGTCAGCGCTCTTCTTCTAATTTAGTGGACACTAATTCAGTTCCCACTCTTGTGCCTCCTTGAGTATAACGACCAGTTGCTGTGGGTTTCATGTGCTTGAGTCAGAGTTTTTAACTGTCTATAGATGCTTCTTAGGCTGATGATGTCATAGCAACACGGCCCCAAAAGACCAGGACCCCTGCAAGCAGCTAACAGCTACTCTGTCGCCTCTAGCTAACTGGTTCAAAGGGTTATCATTTTAGCTAAATTGTCCAACAGGTGGTCAGTTTAGCTATCTTTTTCAACAGTTCGTCTCCTTAAGCGATTTTAAAGATTTTACCACTTTTAGCTAACTTCTGTAGTTAAACAGTTTATCCATCACCTCCAGGGAACTATTTCTCTCTTTATTGATTCCCTTAAAGTAAAACCAACAAGCAATTGTTTATCATGGCAGTTAAAATTAGTTTTTTCAAATGTTAACTCATTATGACATTCAACCATAGCACCAGCACAATGCACTGCACTAAGACTGCAGTTGCTGCTAACATTGTGTATAAAAATTGGACTTAGTTTCTTCTCAAACTTCTCGATACACTAACACACACATCTGACTGTAAATAATTGTGCTCATCATTGAACATTATTGAAAAAAAAGTTGACTTCTGTTTTATTTTATTTTTGCAGCAAAACTGCAAGAAGTTTCTTACGAGGCAAGAAGAAATTTAACATGGACCCCACAAAGGTGAGCTTTTAAATGTGTATTTATTGTTCAGTGTTGGTTTAAAGTTATCGAGCTAACTAGATAACTGGCTAACCATTGCCACTGTGCATCAGAGTCATAAATAAAACCTCACATTTTCCACGATGGAAGCAAGAATTAGTTTATAAAGAATAATCAAAATTATATTTAAGATCATAAAATGTGGATTCATTATTTCTTGATGATTGAACTGCAATGTTAGTGTGAAATGACAAAACCTGAAAAGACATTTTTGTGAGCTCAAGAAAAAACATGGAAACGTTAGCTTAGACGCTGCAAACATGCCAAGTTAATCAAACTCCCAGTAGAAATTAAAGCTGATATTTAAACACTGACAGCACAAAACTGCAACATAAATATTAATTCTAAAACATCCCATGTTGCAGGAATGTATGTCAGTAAAATGCTGATAAGGAACAATTTTATTCAACAGTCAGGACTCTCGCTTGTGGATCCTTGGTGATAATGATACTTCAACTGAAGGCTTTAGAACTCCATCCAAAGAGCTCTTCAGGATCTTTAGGTCAATAAACTTGACGTCAAAGATGAAGCTCTGGGCGGATGTGGATGTCAGATGTGTGTGTGTGCGTGTGTGTGCGTGTGTTGAATGCAAACTCATATAAAGAGCAAGAAAACCCACATCCTGTTCCCTGAAGCAGGGCAGAGGCGTCACTTCACCACAGCGACCTTCGTCTTTTTATTGCTTGTTCCCCACTCTGAACTCGCCCCCAACGACCCAGGACGACGAATAGTTTGAAGACTTCTTTAGAGGAGGCCTTTGGCTGTAATTGGTTTGAAGGCGAGCGAACGCTCGATGAAGATAGGTCGTGCTCCGAGCATCTGGCTCCCAACACGTTTTCAGATCGAGGCAGGATTGTTCGCTCGCCCTCTCTGCTCCGACGAATAATGAGTCAAGAGGAGAAGACTCTTGGTGTGTGATATGAATTTTCTCAAACTGCAGAAGTCGTCAGAATTCTAATCAACACTCAATAAAGCATTTCAGGCCAGATTACATCCTCACAGATCCCAATCCTCTCCTCTTTCACACCAGGGCATTAATTACCTGGTTGAAAACGCGCTGCTTGAACGGCGAGCAGAGTCAGTGGCCGAGTTCCTCTACAAGGAAGAAGGACTGGACAAAACCGCCATTGGCAACTTCTTGGGCGAACGGTATATTGATGCGCAAATGAAATATAGTGTCTTACATCGTTTTAATTACTTAGGATGTCTTGACTCCCACACAGGGAGGAACTGCACCTGGAGATCCTGAAAGCCTTCGTCGGCCTCCACGAGTTTTCAGACCTGAATCTGGTGCAGGCGCTGAGGTTTGCAAGACGAAAATAACTTCCGTCGTCGGGAAATATTGCAGCAGCTTTTTTTAAAACTCTGATCTTGTTTTTGCGGCGATGCAGGAATCTTCTTGTTCGTGTCTTGCAGGCAATTTCTGTGGAGCTTTCGTCTCCCAGGAGAAGCTCAGAAGATTGACAGGATGATGGAGGCCTTTGCGACTCGCTACTGCGACTGTAACCCGGGGGTCTTCCAATCCGCAGGTAGGAACACAAAGGGGCTTTGTCTCGTCTGATTCGCCGTCTCAGATGGTCCAATTAAAAGTTTCACAAGCAAACTTGAACTTTTCTTTTTTGGTAATGCTGCAGAAACACATTGTCTGTCCTTAGCTGATGAGTCTACTCCAGTAAATATAGTAATACTCTGTTTGGTGGAACAGACACGTGCTACATCCTGTCGTTCGCCGTCATCATGCTCAACACGAGTCTCCACAACCCCAACGTGAAAGACAAACCCAGTCTGCAGAGATTCGTGTCCATGAATAGAGGAATCAACCACGGGGAGGACCTGCCCACCGAGCTGCTAACGGTCCGCTAATCCACACCAACATGAACGCTCGTCTCATGTCCCCACCAATCACAAATCAGAACATGTACAGTAGAACCTTGAGATGCGAGTTGAATCCGTTCCCTGACTGAGTTCGCAAGTCTAACAAAATAACTAAAATCATTTCAATCTGTTCCAGTCATGTAAAAAAAAAATCCTAAAATTCCCTAAATTCCGAGAAAAAAAATTTAATCTACCAATAGACATGCAGACTTTACCTGTGTATAATTAATTATATGTTACGTAAACATTGATAAAGAATGAAAAGAAACGCAAAAGTCACAAGAACTCACGAGCTACCTACGTCTTTACTCCACCAACGAGAACGAGATCCGGTCTCACTGATGTTGTATCCATCCACCAACACATGTAAAGGACGAGATACAGCCTCAGCTGATGTTGTATCCATCCACCAACACATGTAAAGGACGAGATACAGCCTCAGCTGATGTCGTATCCATCCACCAACACGTGGTAAAGAGCGAGATACAGCCTCAGCTGATGTTGTATCCATCCACCAACACCTAGTAAAGAATGAGATCCGGTCTCACTGAAGTTATATCTGGTGGTGTCTTGAAGCTCGTATCTCAGATTTTTCCTCGTATCTCAGATCAAACATATGGACAGAGCGACGGCTCGTATCACAAACAACTCGTGTCTCGAGGTACTACTTACTGTACTTCCGTTTTAGTCACTTCTACAGGGGGGTTGTTACCTACTTGCTAATGTCTCAACTGGGAGCCTGAACAGAAGGAAAGAAAGTTTGATTTCTTCCATTAAAGTGGAAACAGAAGGTAAATCAAATGACATTTGATGTTTCTCTTCCAGAAACTATACACAAGCATTCGCAGTGAGCCCTTTAAAATCCCAGAGGATGATGGGAACGACCTCACGCTGACCTTCTTCAACCCAGACAGGGAAGGCTGGCTCCTTAAAATGGGTGAGATGATGGGAAAAAATATAGACACCTGCAGGTCGTCCATCACAACCAAACAGGAAGTGTTTATCTCCCCAGGAGGTCGTGTTAAAACCTGGAAGAGGAGGTGGTTCATTCTGACTGACAACTGTCTGTACTACTTTGAATTCACCATAGTAAGAACCCAAAATTCTTTAACTCCATAATAAATGTCCAACTTCCCTTTCGGTGGCGGAAAGTAAATTTGACTTTAAAAAGTTCAAAATTAAATTTCAACCACTAAAAAAGTCAAATAAAGTTTCTGGAGCTTCACATGAAAAACAACTGAAGGAGATGGAGACTTGCTGTACGATGTTAGCATACATGCTAATATTGTCAACATTTTTTTAAAAAAGTTGAAAATAACATGCAATAAGAGATAAAACGAAGAAAGACTCTGAAACTACGTGAACTCTTGTCTTGTTTTACATTTAAAATTAGTCCCCATCTTCTTCTGTGGTTTAGAAAAACGCTGACTCATCGTTTTGCCTCATGTTTTACGGACGTAGAAACTTTCCCAGACTTTCCGTTCACATTGGGTCGAGTAGTTAAAAGTTTCCGTGGGAACGCTTCCTATTATTTCTCCTGCAGGATAAAGACCCGATCGGGATTATTCCCCTGGAGGACCTGAGTGTCAGGAAGCTGCACGATACCGGCAAACCAGTTGAGTATTGTTTCCTCTTCTTCATCCCATCTGAAGGAGCATTGAGCTCCGTCACACACATTAGATCGGTGAATCACACGGCAGCTGCTGAATGGATGAAAACAGTGAGTCACCGGCTATCAGAAGACTCGCTGTGCAAACAGAGCAGCGAATGATCACATTATTGTCGCTGCGTGAATTCTGCTCGTGTGTTTGAACAGTATTGTCTGGAGTTATATAACCCCGGAGGACAAAAGATCAAGGCCTGCAAGACGGAGAACAAAGGCAGGGTGGTTCAGGGCAAACACCGGTCCTATAAGCTCAGCGCCGCTGCCGCCGACGATCGGGACGGCTGGATCGACGCCATCAGGTGAGTGTTGCTGGGAGCGCCGGGCAGGCCTCAGCGAGCCGTGATCACAAGAAGGCGTGTTTGCAAGCAGAGGTTTTGCTTTGTGTTTGAACCTGGACGTGGCGTTGGGATGATTTTGCAGAGGAACATCTCTGCCAGCTACTGTTACTTTGTGCAGTTACATAAAGGCTAGACAGTTTGAATGGAAATTGAGGAATGAACGACCTTCCGTAGTTTGAAGATTATTCAGAGAAACTGGGGTAGAATTTAATTGAAAATACATCTCAATAATCAATAATGTAAATACGGGTCGTCCTCAACTTAGAAACATTTGGAGATACAAACATACACTGCCATATCCGACCACTTCTTGCCACTGGGGGGGTTGCTAGTCCTTAATAAATAACGACCGATGAACATTTCAACCTGTGAACAACCTTTCTGAACCCACTGTGTTCGTATGTTGAGGACTACCTGTCAATCCAAGCTGCAGTAATGCTTCCAGCTCAAGAGATCCTCAGTTTAAAGATGTCATTCTCATTACGGACCCCCCCCTCCCCCCTTCAGGTCCAGTGTCACCAAGAACCCGTTTTGTGATCTGGTTTCCTTACGAAAGAAGAAGATCATCAGTAACTCCTCCTAACACGTGTGTTTGGACCCGAGATGCGTCATGGATGCATCTGTATTTTATGACAAAAATGAAACTCATTACAGTCCCGCTGCTTGTGGGACGAGGGGCACTTTAAATATTAAAAATAAATAAGTTTAAAAAAAAGTCAACCAAGAAGCTAAAATATTTCTTCATGCTTTAAAATAATTTTTGAACTGTTTTTCATGTTCTGAGTGTATTTCATTAAAGTGTTTGTATAATTTAATAACTTTGTCAAACTGCCTGTAAATAAACCTATGAAGCTGTTGGTGGGTCTTTCTCCAGCAGGTGGCGCCACAGCCTCACAGCTGATGCTCAGATATCAGCCCAGTAACAACACTAAAGGTGTAGCCCCTCAGGTCACGTGACACCTGCATTTGATTTTAATTGAGGAAATTAGAATCAGACTGATTCTATGCTTTTTGCTAAATAAAATTATAATTCCTGTAGAACAGGAAGTAGAAGAACAGCCGTTACCGGTGTCTTTTTCAGGGCACCAGTGTCTTAATACACAAGCATGTTCTGCTACACCTGATCTAGTTCCAGATTTATAATCTTACTTAGATTATTTATCGTGATGCGGCCTGTCGACCACCGGAGATCAAGAAGAACCAATAAATCTCCTGTCTTCACATTTTTTATTCCAATTCTGCTACAAACATGTTCATGATTTGCATCTCAAGTAGTTCTCAAGGATTCACATTTTAATCTCTGACTGATGTCACACACACTCATCCAACAGGGTCGCGTCGGCGACGCAACACGAGTAGCCGTCTGCTAAACAACACGCCGACAATCGTTCCGTTACCGTCTGTTTTCTGGAAGGCGATACCCGGCACAACTGATCACTTTTCCTGTCTCCATAGCAACCACCCGTCTCACAGGTGGGATGTAATTGAGACCCGGGTCACAACACTGGAGGCTCTGTCGCTTTCAGGTTCAAGCATGCAAGGTTGAAATAATAAAAAACACTGAAGAATAATTTACTTAAAAAAAAAAAAATGTAAAAAACTAAACGATGGCCTTGAAATCTTTCCCTCACTGTGGCTGCATTGATGATCTTCTGGAGGCTGTGATTGGTCGAACTGAGTCTCTTCTCTGACCACACACGTTAAGCACAGAAAGTACTATCACCCCAAACAGGAAGCAGTGAAATGGGAGGGGCGGAGCCTTATGTTTCTAGGGAGGTCATACGAAACGTGTCCGAACTTGTTCTTTGTTGGTCTTGTTGTCGCGCTCAGGATTGGATGCAGTTCTTCTTTTGGTGCCGCCGCCGGCTTCTGGATCCTGTTGGACGAAAGTCATGAATGTTTAAAAAATAACAGCTAAGGGTTCGATGTTGGCTAAGAAACAGTCACATCGTCTTGGCTGATGTCTGTGTAGGTTGTCAGTTATCCAGCCAAAGCTGTTTAAATCAATCCACTGGACTTTAAGAAAGTTTCTTGAAGATGTTTCACCTCTCATTCAAGAGGCTTCTTCAGTTCTTTCAAAGCTCCCTAAAAGAACGACTCAGCAGATTAACCCAAGTGATGCATCTCATGCTAATGACAACCGTTAGAAAACAAAGGACCCCTCTGACACCCCCATCAACGATTGTTGAAGAGCCAGATGAGTTTTGACTCTGGTCATGAAGAGCACTGAGAATAAGCTGAGACAAGACCAACCACCACCAGAACTGAAGAAGCCTCTTGGGATGAGAGGTGAAACGTCTCCAAGATTGATTTAAACAGCTTTGGATTTTCAAGCTGACGTAAACATGTTTCCTTTTTTTAACAGTTTCTCACTTCCCTAAACCTTCAAGGACCATCTTGATATTTCGAACTACTTCCTGGTGTCATACAGGGTTCAGAGTTCAACCACACACAACCATTCACACACTGAGGTCACCGTACCGTCTTCGTCTCCTGTGTTGATAGTCTGCAGACTCATGCTTCTCTGGATGACCTTCGATGGCTTCTTGGGTTTAGGTTTCAACGGACCTGGTGAATCGATGATCTCAAACGAGTCTTCCAGCTCGTTCACCACCACGCCGTTGGTCTCGGGAACTTTACAGGGAGGAGTGGGTGTCTGAGGAGTGACCACGTCTTCCTCTATGGTCTCAATGCCTCGATTGTTTCCTTTTGCTTTCAAGAAGTTCCTGAAGGAACTGCGTTTCTTCGCTGGGCTGGTCTGGTTCTTCTTCGGGCCTCCTTTTCCGTCCTCGTCCTCCTCCTCTGAGGGTGAACCCGGACTCTTGGGTGAGACCTGGTCCAACTTGTCCTTGTGCTTCCTGCTGTCGCTGATGAAACTGTTCTGAAAACCATTGCTGTGGATCGAGCCGCTGGTCAGCAAGTCGTTCAACCTCGACAAGTCTTGAAGCGAACCCGTCAGGCCCCTACTGTTCCCAAAGACTAAGGAGTACTTGGGGTTGTGGTATTTATGAGCTGGTACCTTCAGTTCGACCTGATCATTGATGGATACTTGAAAGCGAGACGTGGAGACGGGGATGGGCCGGATTGGCTCCACCTTGGGTTTTATGATGGGGGCTGGAAGGGGCGGCTTGGTGATGTTGAACTCCCTGTAGAGGTCCACATGTTCGGACATGGCGTACAGCTCCCGGAATTCAACGTCAAAGTGGTCGACGACCTGTCCGGACATCACGGTGATAACGTTCCTGTCCATCCGGGAGGAGCTCCAGGTGAAGCTGGAGTAGGACAGGAGAATTAAACCAGAACTGTGGTCTGTCCTAAAGTCACCCAGAGATCTCTGAACATAAACATTATAAAATAAACCAAACCTGTTCAGGTTCTCGTTGACAGACAAGAAGAAAACAATAATGAGGGTCATCAAGGAAATTAGTAATGGTCTCTGATTTGGTGGGGCTTTGTTATTCATCCCACACTAATACTGAAAGAGGAAAGACCAGCTCCTGCTGTTTCTCTGGAAACGGCTCAAATCCAACAGGTAAACAACAAGTAAACAACTGCACAGTGTGACAAATAAAACAAAAAAAAGTTACATAACATAAAATGTGTTTGCTTAGTGTTTACGACCCCGCCCACAGCTGCTCCATCCTATCAGCTCGCTGCCTTTCCTCGTCATTCGCTCAGGACACACCTTCATCCAGGTCCAACAGGTAGAAACGAGTTACCAGTGAATGCAGCCAGGTTAGCTGTAGCCCTGAAGCTAAGCTAACCACTCATGATCCAGACATGAGTGAAATCAGTTTTTTAATCTTATGCAGAACTCCAACTACTCTAACTCCAAACAGAAGCTGCTTTATTCACACTTTAGCAGCGCTAAGAAGAGACTTCTTCTCTGTCAGTCAATATGAAAACCAGAGATCCAAACGTTTGACATTATGCAGTTTAACATAATGAGGCTTAATGAGGTTTAATGAGGTATAATGAGACGTGATGAAGACTCCTGGCTGAGTCAGCACCTCGGTGGTCATGAATCTGTTCATGTTTGACTTCATGGGTTCATAAAGTTCCCTCAATGCCTGATGATGATGATTACTGCCTGACTCAGAGCCGCCTGATGTAGGTCAGCCTCCCAACGTGTCATGTGATGTTTGACATGTGACGAATGTCACCTGGCCTCAGGTGTGCTCATTGTAAACAGGAACTAAACGACCTCTTTCCTCTTGCTGTCTCGTAAATCTTCCTCATCAGCTGGTTTTTGAGTCACAGAGAGGAAAACAACGACCGAACTAGTTGGTGTTGATCGACCTGACGTCGAGTTCACTAAAGCATTCCTTCAGATACAAACAATCAGTAAATAAAATAACACAAACACAACATAAATATATCTATAGATATTGATCGGGAGGTCATCAAAAAGAGATTGGTGATTCTACTCTACTTTGTTTCTTCACTGTATTTTTATGTGTGTCCTTTAAGGTCAGCTTGTAAGAACCCAACCCAGCTTTAAGCTTCACAGGAAAAGAAATGATTTTAAAATGTCCTGTTCAATTTTTCTGACCTGAAACAACGTGGTAACCAATGACAACGGCATTCAGGATCTGTAACTGTGACTCAGACCTGCTTTCATTTTCATGCTCTTTGAGCAACAGACTTGTTGCAGGTGAACAATACCTGCTGTGGCGGGCAAATAATGAGACATTATTGAAAAGAAGGTCACGTTCCACAGAACTATATCATTTTTAGGCAGAACAGTCGGAACCCGTCTCAGGAAGGAAACCTGTCATCTTTTGAAGGTCCGGCCAAAACCACTTCAGTTCTGTTGTCTCGGTTTCCACCCGGTCTAAAAGAGGCACCAGAAACAGTCTGAGAGGGAAGGCAGAAGCGGACGCTAACCTGTACGACCCGAACACGACTTTCTCCCCGTCGACCAGCATGTATTTGGAGCACTGGGAGCCGGGCAGTCTTCCAAAGGACAGGGCCAGCCCTGCACCTTTCACCATTCGCACACGGAGGTTCTACAAAGAAACACCCGCTTAGTTACACAACTCAGATGCCTTGAGATCACACAGGTTGGGTCTGAGTAAACGCACTCCAGCCGTGCGTCAGAGACACGAAGAGTGAAGTCAAACCAGGCCGTCATGCCTCCTGAAAAATAAAAGGTAAACCCAAACTGGAGTCACTTTGTGTATCTAAAGGAAGGAGAAAGGAGGAGGAGGAGATGTGAACAGCGGGCTGGGAGGAGGCCGGTCCAACCCGGTGTGGATGAGCCTCAGGTTACAGTCTCTGTATCTATGAATGCTGGTTTACCAGCAGTGAGAGTAACAGAAGCTGCGGCTCTGAAAAGGCCTTTCACAGCCTTATCAACTGACACCGTGAAGACCAACAGGAAGTCCAGCGTTCCCGTTCAGCTGAGCCGGAGCTGCAGCTGATAAGGCTGGGAACGGTCAGGAACGATGGTCCGGATCAGTCTCTTCTGAGCCTGGACCATCCATCAGGGTCATAGAATGGCTTCAAATTTTAAAATAAACAGAGACGTCAGTTTATCAGCGATGTTCATCAGGGAGACGTCAGTCTGAACAAACAGGAGAATTTCCAGTAATAAATCCCTGTTCTGTTAATCCACATGATGTTTGTTCCATAACGTCTGACTTTATGTCTCCTACTAACAGAAAAAAGGTGCCGTCTGCTTTAAGGTGTGGTTTTGGACAAAGGTGACATCGGTTAACACACCTGACTGGCTGGAAAGTACCATCTTCAAAAGTCACAAAAGAAGCTGACAGGTTGTTCTTTAACGTCTTTATTTTTACCAGGGGTGTTTTTAAACTTAAAGCCTGTTTGTGAACTTAAATGTCTACGGTTCTGCTGTTGTAAAGTGTTTACACAGTCAGTGTTTACTCAGAGATTTACTCATCGGATACTCTTCAAACTGGCAGGAAATTAAATTTTGTTAAAAACACATATTAAGTATAGTGGTGAGTATAGTGGGTATAACAGTGAGATAGTGGTGATTATAGTAGGTATAATAGTGAGATAGTGGTGTGTATAGTGGGTATAATAATGAGATAGTGGTGTGTATAGTGGGTATAAAGGAGAGATAGTGGTGAGTATAGTGGGTATAATAGTGAGTATAGTGGTGTGTATAGTGGGTATAATAGTGAGATAGTGGTGTGTATAGTGGGTATAAAGGAGAGATAGTGGTGTGTATAGTGGGAATAATAGTGAGATAGTGGTGTGTATAGTGGGTATAATAGTGAGATAGTGGTGCGTATAGTGGGTATAATAGTGAGATAGTGGTGCGTATAGTGGGTATAATAGTGAGATAGTGGTGTGTATAGTGGGTATAATAGTGAGATGGCTGGGGTATATTGGGCATAATAGTGAGTATTTTTACAAATTTCCCCACTGAGGGACTATTAAAGGTTTATCTTATCTTATACTAGTGAGTATAGTGGGTATAATGGTAAGTGTGGTAATGAGTACAGTAGGTATAATATGTGTATAGTGTGAGTGTAGTGGGTATAATAGCGACCACAGCGGTAAATATAGTGGGTATAGCAGTGAGTACACTGGTTATAACAGTGAGTACACTGGTTATAATAGTGAGTATAGTCGGTATGATAGTGAGAATGACAATGAATATATTGAGTATATTAGTGAGTATAGTGGGTACAATATTGAGTATAATGTGTACTGAGTATAGTGGGTGTAATAGTGAGTATAGTGGTGAGTATAGTGAGTACAGTAGTGAGTACAATAGGTACAGCGGTGAGCGTAGTGGTGAATATAGTGGATATAATAGTGGATATAGTGGTGAGTATAGTGGGTATGATGTTGAGTACAATGGTGAGTATGGTGGTGAGTATAGGGGGTATTATTGTGAGTATAGTAGGTATAATAGCGAATATAGTGGTGAGTATAGTGGGTATAAATAGGGAGTACAGTATAGTGGGTATAATAGTGAGTATAGTGGGTATAATAGTGAGTATAGTGGGTATAATAGTGAGTATAGTGGGTATAATAGTGAGTATAGTGGTGAGTACAGTAGGTATAAATAGGGAGTACAGTATAGTGGGTATAATAGTGAGTTTAGTGGGTATAATAGTGAGTATAGTGGGTATAATAGTGAGTATAGTGGTGAATACAGTGGGTATAAATAGGGAGTACAGTATAGTGGGTATAATAGTGAGTATAGTGGGTATAATAGTGAGTATAGTGGTGAATACAGTGGGTATAAATAGGGAGTACAGTATAGTGGGTATAATAGTGAGCATAGTGGGTATAATAGTGAGTATAGTGGGTATAATAGTGAGTATAGTGGGTATAATAGTGAGTATAGTGGGTATAATAGTGAGTATAGTGAGCTCCTCCTCTGTCCAGTTCGCTCCTCACCCTCAGATGTACAGCGTTCAGCTGCAGCCGGGTGCACATGTCCAGGAAGTGGGGCACCCCCCTGGCCTCCAGCACGGCGTAGACCGCCACCCCCCGACGGGACGAGGCGTCCAGGAGGTCCTGGAGGATCTGCAGGTCCGACAGGATGTCCATGACAATGGCCACCACCTGGGGGGGGGGGGCAGTTAGTGTTTGGTCTTTACTTTTAGAGTACACTTCCCTCTCAAATACTTAGGTAAAATCTTCACACGTTGTAGGTTACTATTGTTATTATTATCAGTATTATAAATATTACTATCAATATCATTATTTGTTCTACCCATCATAATAATTATTGTATTAAATTTACGTATGAAAAGATTCAAAATTTGGCCTCAACCAGTAAACGTGTCTGTGTTTCTGTTTCCCGTCACGCTATTTCTGCTTGTTTTCCCGGAGCAAAAAGCGCCTCCTGTGACATCAAAGCTAACACCTTTTGACCCCGCCCACCGCTGCCGTCAGACCGAAGCCACCGGGACGCCTACTGCTCTCTTCGTTAGCGAGGAAGCAGCGGTTGGAACTTCAGCGGAACTTGTTTTTCCAGGCAGTGAAACGGAACTCAGGATGTTTGGGACCGGGTCCAGGAGCAACTGGTCCAGCCTGTTAGCCGTTACGGCCGAACATCGTCCAGGACAGAAGCCACGCCCCTACGTCCAGCGTAACAGAGATAGGTTTTTGTCTTCAATGGTCGATAAGCGAATCTCGAGAGAACGTTGATGACATGATGCTTTTATGCGGTGTTGCTATGACAACCAGCTGCATCGACTAGCGTTGGCACCACGTGGCGGAAACGTGGCTTAAAACGGGAGCGATTTGTAGTTCATGCAACATTTTTTTATTTCCTTCACATCTAGTTGGGAAATCTCAGCAGGCGATGATGTCATCAATCTGTCAAGGCTCTGATTCGCTACTTTAAATTTATATATGAAAAAAGATTATTATAATGATAATAAGCGCTAGCGACGACTGGCGGCGGCGTTCAAAGACAAGCCGCTTTCTCAGACTTGCCTCTGGTGCTTTACATCAGACCAATCAGAAGCCAGCATCCTGCCCCCCCCATCCAGATCGCATGCTTCAGAGGTCATCCAATCAGAGGCAGGCGTGGGAACGCCCGAGTGGGTGAGTGATGAACCAAACGGTTGGAGTTGACATTTGGAACCGCTGGACCGCTCCTGGAGCAAATGTGACTCAGCCTGTTAAAACACGCCGGTACGCTTCACCGCCGCCGCCGCCACCGTTGGCTTCCTCAGCCCTCAGTTTGTCTCACAGGAGAAGCAGCGTGGGCAAAACAGCTCACACCAAACTCAAGTCATTATCTGCTAACCAGTGCTGACACACAGCTAGGTGACTTAGCTTCAGGCTAAATAAGGTAGCGTCGTTAGCAATGACTGCACAGAGAAGAGGACTTTTCGTCAAACGCAACCCAGACCTCCGGAGGCGCTGAAGTCCTGCTCAGAATTTAAGGGGAAATATTCCCCTGTAAGCTAACAACGTTCACACGCACAGGTTTCAACACCACTGCCAAACAAAAACAAGCGCTCCTTTTCTCCTGAACGTCCTCCAGGGGGGGTCGTCCATCAGACGGGAGTCCGAACTGAACTTCTGGAAGCTAACGCTAGGCCATCAGGCCAGCGAGGCGAGACAAAGAGGATGTCAGGACAAACGTCTTTAATAGTTTATAACCAAGAGATGGTTAGCTTAGCTTAGCATAAAGTCTGGGATCTTCAATTTGAATCACCTTCCATAAAGAAATTAGCTCGAAGCGTCTTTAATGTTTCATTTCCGACACGTTTCTTCTGCCTTTAAATCAAAGTGTCGTCTTTGTCTTCCGGGACGCCCTGAGGCCTGTTGGCATTTTTTAAAATGATGGTTTCGCTCCGGTTGACTCATCCGTCCGTCACGATGTGAGACGACAGTAATTGTTCTGAGCCAGAGGGTCTTTATAGTCACGTGATCAGCAACAGCCAATCGTTTTCAGCGTGTCGGGACTATAAATCCGTCGTGGGTCAGGTGGTCCCGGACTTTACGACGAGTCGGAGAGTTTTCTCTTTTGGTGCAACAAAGTTTAAACACATTTAACCCTTTAAAGCTACCCGGACTTTCAGGATTTTGAGATTTCTACATCATAAATCCATTTATTTTTTGCATTTGTGAAAAAATTCCAGATTAAGTTAAAAATTATGCAAATTAAAGATCATATATACAGATTTATGTAAAAATTGTTTTTGACAAATTTGTCAGAAGGTTCCATTAAGATTTTATATTCCAGAAAATAAGATTTTTTCTGGCAATAATTTAATAGTTCAGGCTTTAAAGGGATAAAATCAAGATTTAGATCAGATTTGTCTGTAAATATATTTAATCAGTAGTCTTTTCAGATTAATAATTTGTGACTTGATCTCCAATTTTTTTTATTGTTTTGACGTTAAGCGGCTTTAGGAACTGTTACTACAGTATCTGATGATGTCATGATGACATCATAGAAACTGGAAAAGCCAATCATTTTCTATGAAGCTTTAAATTTAAATTTTAAAAAGAGGACAAACAAGATTCCAGACATTTCTCAAATTAATTCTCTGGAATTTTTTTACCCGAAGGGCAGAATCTGAGTTTTTTTTTTTTTTTTTCTAGAATCATCTTTTCTTGCTTAAATATTTATCTGTCACCTATAAAACAGCGTAAACTCGTCCTACTGACCTTCTGCGCCTCCTGGATGAGCCTCCGCACCACCTCCTTGATGTGCGGCCCCGGTTCTTTGGGGGGGTGGGTGTACACGGACACCCGGGTCACCCCCTTGTAGACGCCGCTGCTGCCCGGCCACCCGAGGTCCAGACACGGGACCTCGGTGTCGGACATCTGGGGCCAGTAGGTGGAGTGGACCCCGGAGTCCGCGCTGGAGGACTCCTGGGACTTGTCGTGCGCGCCGTGCGCGTCGCCCCCGCCCGTGTGGTACTCCTGGAACGTTTTCCGGATGAACTTCACCTCCTTGGCGCAGAGGAAATCCTTGACGTTGTCCTCCTTGAGCTGCAGCTTGAACGCGCCGTCCCCGTGACGCACCAGCTGCTCCAGCGCGGCGCGCTGCTCCTCGCTGTAGTAGAACTCCGGCCGGGACTCCGGGATCTTCTCGTTGACGTGCTCGTCGTCCATGCACCGCAGCTGGGAGGCCGCCATGGCAGAAAGACGCTCCGCTGCTCCGCTCCGCTCCAGCGCGGCGCACCTGTGCGGACCAGGTGAGCCGGGCGTCCAGGTGAGGCGCGAGGGGGCGGGGCCCACGGCAGTTTGAACGAGGCGTGAAAGAGAACGTCCTGTTGGAAAACTTTCAGAATAAGATGAAGTTGTTTGGACAGGAGAATTCCTGTTATTAAATCCGTTTCATTCCACTTTCAAATTAATTCAATTCAAAAAAACTTTATTTGTCCCCAAGGGAAAATTGAAGGTATGTAGAGCAGCAAAAAGAGCAAAACACCAACACTAAAATACACAATAAACAGAAATGTACAATATAAACAGGTCTGTGCAATGAGGTAATAAACATATAAACTTTTGCATTGTTTCGATCTTTATTTATCTTTTTACATCAAAACTATAGTTTTTAATTCACTACATTTGTTTGAGTGTTGTACATACTTTAGATGCTAGAAAGTCTAAAATGTGCTGCTTTGTTTGTTAAAAGCTTAAAAAGCGTAACTGGAGGTGGACGAAGCAGTGCAGTTCCACCAGGAACCACATGGGGGCAGTGCAGCTGTGACTCAGGCAAGACGCAACCAATGTTCTGCAGAAACCGCAAAGAAAAGTGAAGCGAAAAAGTAAAATAGAAAAACCTTTCCTTCCGTTCCCTCAATGATCACAACGTCCACTGTTGTTATGGAAGTGTCGACTCATCAGCGCCCCCCTGTGGACGGGTTAAGGATGCCGTTTTCCTCTTTCCACGGAGAGCAAACTGAACTCCTTACAGAAATTTTCAATTTTCTTGGATATCAGAAGTCCGGCTGTTTGAAGACATTTCCTAATTTAAAATAGAACGTCTACACGGGAATTCAGCACCAAGGCACAAATGCATTGTGGGAGATTTAACATAGGCATTTGGTGGGGGGAGACGATGTAGACTGTCTGCACTGGTTCCCCCATCCGTAACACCTGTGACCTCAGTGACCTCAACAACACTCACAGGAGGTCAAATTCCTCATCCATTAGCGTGAAAGAGGTAAATGAACGCGCCGTGAAGGACGAGAGCGGCGTTCCTCCGCATGAAGTCACAAGAAAAAGACAAACGACAGCGCAGTCATAAAAAATCGTTTATTTCCAATGAGAAGCAAAGAAGTTACGCGTTTTTTTCCGAGCCGACGCCGATCAAAGTCTGTCAGTGGTAGCTTGTCATTGCTGAAAGGGAATCCGATCTTCAGCGTAAGGAACCTCCTGTATTATATACCTGAAAACACGACTCAACAACCACAGAGTGAGTCTGACTGTGTGCTGTGGTGATGGTGGTAATGGCGGCGCGGCACTCGGGGTGTCCCCTTCACAGGCGTGAGGTGTAGTTGGCAGGAAACAGCCCACTCTTCCCCCTCAGCCTTCCTTTCCACCAGGACGCGTCAGAACAATCCAAAACCTCGATGACGTCACCAACGCAGAAGCCGAGCTCGTCGTCCTCCTCAGCAGTGAAGTTGTACAGCGCCACCACCAACGGCGCCCTCTGTGGGGTAGCGGAGGGAAAACGGGTGGTGGTTCAGGGTAAACAGTTTTAACTGTTTAAAGCTGATAATTGCCAGAATTTGGGAAATTATATTTTGGGCTACAGAAACTTGAATTAATCAGCTGACAGGAAATCAATCCTTTATCAAGTCAGTCATCTAAATAGTTTGGATACAGGAAGACCTACCTGAGGCGGGGGTAAGGTGTTGGATGTGGGTTGGGGGGTGTGAACTGAGCTAACGGGGCTGCTTCTTCCTGTGTGACCAATGGTGTGAGCTCGCTCCTCCAAACCCGCCCTCTTAGCCTGGTCAAGAAAAAGAAAGACTTCCTGTAAGAGCAAGAGAAAGAGTAAGACGGTCCAACAGCTCCTGTGACAGCTCGAGTTAAAGAATAAGCAGTAAAAGTAGTAAAACATGAGAGATTAGAGGTTGAATTCATGAGATAATGATTATTTAAAACAAGACTGACATAGTTTACGAAAAATAATCAGTAAATATGGTCGTAGAAGGGGACAAAATGTGATTCTGTAAGTGGGTGCTAATTCCTTTAGCATGTTCCTCCCTGAATAATACATATAGTTTTCTGTCACTATTGAAATAATTAGCTCACGCTTGTGCATAAATAGTCGAAATAATTCGTCATTGGGAAGTTGGGAATAGTTAGCGATTAGCCGTGAACACAAAATGTCAGCAAAAGTCATTGATAAATGGTTTAGCTAGCTTAAAGTCATGACTACTCTTGACAACAGTTAGCTAGTGTTGGACAAACTCTAAAAATAATTGAAAGTCTTTGATAAATATGTAAGTAAGCTCAAAGTTGTGAAACTACCTGGGAATAGTTAGCTAATGGTCACGGATAAATAGCGGGAATGTTAAAGTTAGCTTCAAGTTGTGGACACTTGTTGAAACATGTTAGCTAAAGCGGATCAATGACTAACGAGCTAAAGTAACCATGGTCATTTCATGAATGCTAAATAACGTTGACTCTCGTTTCAAGTCAGAGTGAAGGCGACACGAAGCCTCCCAGCGCCGGGAGGCGGGGCTCCGGGCGGGTCAACAGTGGTAGACGGCGTTTACCAGCTGGTTGTGAGGCTGGTCTGAAGCTCTTCGCTGTGACGCAGCGACAGCTGCAGATGCGTTACGCTGTTCAGGCAAACTTCCTCTCTTCGCCTGGAAGACGGAAACAAACAGGAAGTAGATGACCACACACACAGGAAGTGGATGATCTGGACCGACAACAATGGTTTTCATCGCTTTTATCTATATCTTCATATTAGTTCATGTAAAAACACGGGTCACACTTTAGCATCGACGCTAACACTTCTAGCGTGGCTAGAAGGAAGGATATCGGACATAATAAAGACGTCAGTGGTGCGTTTGGGTTACAGGAAGTTTTATTAGCGGCAGTTTGATTTCCGGTTACCGAGTGGGCCGTGGACGGGCTCTTCCTGTCCAGGCTTCCGTCGTTGAGGTAGATCTCCCTGGTTTTGGAGATGGACGAGGTTTTGTAGTACTCCACCAGCTTGTTTAAGGAGGTGAACTTTTCAGACCACAGGAAGTAGCGGCCTTTACTGTCCCTCATAACCTTGAAGTGCTGAACGTCGCTCTCATGTCTGGAGGAGGACGGAGGACACAGGAGGGAAGGGTTATATCGGATTAACTGACTGAACGACCCATTGGGTTCCATTGGTTCTACTGTTTGCTCAACTGCGTCGCCCTCTGCTGGTCACTAGTATAACATAATACTACATCAACATTATTGGAAAAAGTCTCTTTGGAATAATGAAAGTCCTCAGATTGAGCAGTAAGAGATGGAAATCAAAACTCCCTCGATGGTTTTACTGAAGCTCACGTCTTTGTGAAGACTTGAAAGTTTGCAAAATGCAAGAAGCAAAGCATTGATGACTCAACGTTCACCTCCGCAGAGGAAAGATCAGTTAACATCTTATCTCTTTAAGGTTTCAGTCACATGTTAATTTAGTAACATTTACTTATACACATTTAAAATACTTCTGAGCTCATAAGCCTGAGCAGAAATGTGGCTAACAGTTAGCATTGAAGCTACAGACTCAGACTTTTTGATTCAAAATTGCAGGATGAACTAAAAAAACTTGGATATAGTCTATAAAGTCATTTTAAATGTTAACAGGAGTTGATTCACCATTAAAATCTTGACACGTTTGACTGCAGAAAGGTGGTTTCCAAAATATTTATTCCCTTTTATTTTCCTGTCTATTATCGTAAACAGAAAACGAAGCAGCAAATTCTTATACTTCATAAACTAGAAGCAGCAAATGTTTCCCTTCATCCCTGTAAAATAAACTGAACTGTCGATGTCGCTGAATCGATGGTGATTGATGTCATGACCTTTGGGACAAACCGGTGTTGGTTTTGCTCACCTGACGGAGATGGAGAACTCCCCCGGGGTGCTCTGGCAGCCCCGGATCACAAAGTCCCCCACGTCTTTTTGTCTCAGGAGCTCCTCTGCGGCGCTGCGACTGGCGTTCTCCTGAAACCACCTGGACAAACACACACAGAAGGTCCAGCCAGGAGGTTTCATGGACCCTAACAGTCTGAGTGAAGGTCAAAGCCTGGTTTCTCACCCCGGAGGCTGCATGTCGATGTAGTTCTGGGGCACGAACCCTTCCTGTCCGTTCATCTCGGCTTTGAACCAATCGTCTTGGGGACTCAGGATCTACCAACAGACACTCAGGTTGAAGACAAAGATCTCAATTGAGGAAATCTCCCCCTGAACTCCTACCAACCTTTAACGTGTCGC